>CANTUQ010000150.1:4017500-4655000 GCA_947683425.1 Excoecaria cochinchinensis | reverse complement strand
TTGGTTTTAGCTGATGATATACCAAAACAGTTCTTTCATGTTTTGGCTATCTAGGATTTGTTTTATTATTATAATCTTCGTAACAAGTTGGAATTACTAAAGCTTGATTTTTCCGACGGATTTAGATTTGCTGTTTTCTGCTCTGCTTTGGATGAGGGATCATGTGTTGTTCCCTGCTCTGTTTCGTGGCAGGAATCATTTGCTCTATATGACTTCAGCACAGCCAACACAGTTATATCTCCTATCATAGCCAAATTGGCAATATTGGCCACTCAGCAGCAGCTCAGCTCTGGCATCAGAAAGCAATTCAGGATGTTAAGAGATGAATTCAAGTCCTTGCATAGTTTTCTAAACGATGTAGAATCAAAAGGGCTGAGTGAAGTTGCACTGAGATGGATGGAGGAGCTCTTCGATGTCTGCTGCTCAACTGAGAATGTTGTAGGGCTCTTCATGCAACTGCAGATAAACAGAAACTTAGTTTGGGCTCCCAAGAGATTCATATCCAGCCATAAACTTGTCCGGCAACTGGCTCAGATTAAAGAAAAGATCTGCAATATTTCTGGGAGAAGATATCGAGCCATTCCAATAGAATCGTTTTCACGGAGCTTTCATCGCGAGGAAAGGGAGCTTCCTTTTGTTGTTGACCAACTTGATATGGTCAGTTTTCAAGAGGATGTAGATGGAATCATTGCACAGCTGCTCAAAGATGATCCTCGCTGCCTCACCATTTCAATCGTCGATGTTGCTGGCATTGGCAAGACAAGTCTTGCAAGCTTAATCTACCACAGCAAGATTATTTCTGATAATTTCCCTCACCGTGTTTGGGTTTATGGAGATAAGATAAAGAGTATGAAACAAATTTTGAATATAAATTATTATTCGGATTTATCTCGTCGTTGGAACGAAACAGAAGAAAGCTATGAAAACAGGTTGAGGCAGAAGGTTAATGCCTCTGTTGCGGAAAAGAAATCTCTTATAGTCATTGACGGCTCGGATGCAAGTGAATTTTGGAGAAAAATGGGAGGGACATTTAGAGATATATCTAATTGCACCATAATAATTTTCACTGATCGCCACCTACAGCATGCTCCACCAGTCTCGGACACAAACTTCATTTGCAGGCTGCATTTGCGGAGCGATTATGAGAGCTTAGCATTGTTCTCTCACTATTTGAAGAAAGGCAACTCTCCAAAGTTGGAAGAAAGTGCTAAGAAGGATATTTTACGAAAATGCGGAGGGCTGCCTGGGGTGATTGTAAAACTGGCAGAAGTACTATATGAGAGAGGGATAGAAGAGTGGTCAAGGGTACTTCAGCAGCTAAATCAACACAAAGAAATCATTGGTCACAAATCCTAGAAGAGATCAATAGATATTTGCCTTTGAAATTGAGGCGATGTCTCTTTTATTTTGGATTATTTCCCAGCGGCCACAGAACCCCTGCAAGAAGATTGATTGCTTTGTGGGTTGCCGAGGGATTGGGGAGACAACAGAATGAAGAAAAATTCCCTGAGCACGTTGCAGAGTCATGCTTGATGGAGCTTATAAACTACAACATGGTTCAAGTGACAGCGAGGAAACTGAACGGCAAGATTAAGACGTGTTGCCTACCGGAGGCTCTGAGATTACACTGGTTTGCAAAAGCCAAGGAAGCTAATTTTCTTGAAGGCCACAATCAAAAAACTGCAGTGACACCCATGCGCCGTCTTGCTGACCATCTTGATCCGAATGATGTCATCTTTGATCATATACATGGTAAAAACAATAGTTCTATGTACTCTTGCTATAAACATCTAGTCTCTTTTCTATCCTTCGATACTCGACAAGAAAGCGAAGCAGGAGATGATGTAGGTAATTTTCTTGCTCGATGCATTTCTGGCAATTCCCTCCTTTTCTTGTGGGTTCTGGATCTTGAAAACGTATATAAGCCAAAATTACCAAAGGCAGTAGGTGACCTCACTCTGTTGAGGTACCTAGGCTTTAGATCAACTTATCTCGGAATACTTTTTATTTTCATTGACAAATTGCTAAGCCTTCAAACACTGGATTTGAAGCGAGCCCACATTAGCAATCTCCCTAGTGTAGTCTGCAAGATGCAAAAGCTGAGGCATTTGCTTCTAGATGAGAGTTTTTGCAGCGTGTTTGCACCTCGACCAGGAGATTGCTACCTACCGGAGCTTGAAACACTGCGGGGTGTATTTGTGGATGAAGAAAGTCTAGTAAGAAATGGCCTGGACATGTTGAATGTCAAAAAATTGGGGTTGACATGAAAGATGTTGAAATCATATATACCAACGTATGGAAATGTCCTCGCAATTGGATGCTGTAGCGAATTGGGTTCAAAATCTAAAACAACTTCAATCCTTGAAGTTGAAATCATTCAATGAATCAAATCAGCCATGGGATCTACACTTGGAGTCCCTGTCAACTCACATGGACCTCACCAGTGTATACTTGGTTGGAAGGCTAAAGAATCAGAATCTGATATCTGAGTTGCCCCAGAATCTGATAGAGCTCACATTGTCAGCATCTGGATTGGGAGAGGACCCAATGCAAACATTGGACAAGCTTGAAAACCTCAGAATTCTGATACTTCTGCAGAGATCATTTACAGGAAAGAAAATGGTTTGCAGTTTTGGAGGATTTCCTAAGCTTGAAGTGCTTAAATTCAAGAAGGTAGAGCCGCTAGAGGAATGGAATGTGGAAGAAGGGGCATTAGCTAGTTTGAAAGAGTTGGAGATCGAATCTTGTACTAGTTTAAAGATGCTTCCTGAAGAGGTACAGCGACTTAAATTTCTCCACAAATTAAAACTAATTATTGTTCCAGTTTTATCATCAAGAATCAATTATACCCAGAATGATGATGGAAGGTTGATAATCCAGAGCAAGCCGCAACAATAATACCAAGTATGTTGCTCTATTTGTTTCTATTTGATTTCAACTTCTTGATTTATACCATCTGATTACTAAATTCTCTGATTCATTTGTATTCTTGGATTGGTATTCATTGATGCTGAAAGTTGCAACAGACGCCGAGAATGACAATTGTTTATGTGATGGTGATGATGAATCTATTCATTCGCCAATGGTACTTGATCTTGCTTCTGCCGCCATTCAATCATCAAGAGATAGCGAGGTGTTCTTTGTTTATTTCCTTTCCTTTTCAATGTTTATGCATTTAGTATTATTATTGTCAGTAATTATCCGGCAGTTCTGTTGCAGTTTCCAAAATAAATGAGTGGTTTTTAATTTGTTCAATGTTTTGGTAGATTCAAAGCAAATAGCACTCAGACATTCAAAGCAAACAGCACTCAGACATATCCATAACAAATTCAGAAACTTTTCAAGTTGTAACAAGAAGTTAAGCTCCTATTAAGGATAATTTGTTTCCTAGCTTTAATGTCTTTTTATTACATTGTTGTCATATTTTCTAACAGATTATATATATATATATATAATTTTTAGGTATTTCGGTTCCATTAATTACCAGAAATTCAAAAAACCGAAATTTCTTAAAATGATATAATAAAATTTTCTAAACTATTAATCGGTTAGAGAGGTAAACAAGAGATGTTCAATTATTTGCTCGATTAGTACAAAAGTTTAGTTCAATTTCTATTTATGCTTTTTTTTACCAATTTTAACTTTTGAATATTTTGATTCAATTATAACCTAAATCCGAATCATACTCACCATAATTCATGGCTAACCAACTAGTTCTCCAAGAATGAAATTGAAAACTTTCCATTATTTTGCCATTTTTTTTTCTGTTTTTGAACCCATTAGTGTAAGATTCACTGTTGAATTCCATTTGAAGTGCTATTTAAATCAAGCTTTCTTTTATGTCCGAGAACTTAGTTGCTGTTATTCAATTGCCATGTATGCAAGTATATCCATGAATTCCACTGGAATATAAAATCAGAAGATTTTAACCCATCTTAAGCCAAGACTAAGTATCTAATATTAGCAAATCAAGCACAAATCAAGTGAGTTATTGGAGTGATAAGGAATCCCACAAATCTTGGAGTGATAAGGTTGAATATAACTCACAGTATCATTCAATTAATATTGGTGATTGAGTCATTCAATGGGTAACAAATTCTCAAGCAATTTTGGTAATTCAACAAGATATGGGAACTCTGTTTTTTGGTCATTATCAGATGCTAAAATCGTGGACCTACATTTATTTTTCTTTTTCTTTGTATTTGTCTTTTATTGATCATTTCTCCAGTATATAAGTTGATTATTGTAGTGTTTCTCATTTATTGAAAACATAAAAAAGGCACAATACGTTTATTAACATAAATTCTTCCTTTTTCCATTTTTCTTCTTGGTATCAGAGCAGGAACTTTTCTGGTTTCTTCTCGCCTGAATCATCATGTCTTCATTATCTTTGAATGTTGGAAACTTCGTTACATTGAAACTTACTCCATCCAATTATCCTCTATGGAGAGAACAAGTATTAGGGCTATCTGAAAGCCAAGAATTGATCGATCATCTCACCAAAGACATACCAGTCCCAACAAAATACATTATTTCAGATTCAAACACCAATGAAACCTCAGCACCGTAGTTAACAAAAGAATTTTCTGCATGGCAAAAGTCTGACCGTCTCCTTCGGGGATGGATTATTGGGACTCTCTCTGAGGAGGCTCTTGGACTTGCCATAGGGCTAGACACTGCACTTGCAGTATGGGAAGCTTTGAAAGATGAGTATGCTCAAGATTCTCAAGAACGAGAATTCACACTACGACAACAACTGACCTACCTACGTAAAGATGACAACAAAACAATTGGGGATCATATACGTGTCTTCAAAGGGCTCTGCGACAATCTTGCTGCCATAGGCAAGTCTGTACCAGACAAAGAAAAAGTTTTTTGCCTTCTCACAAGTCTTGGACCACAATATGAAACTTTCACAACTACAATGTTAAAACCCCCAAGACCAACATATTCAGAATTAATCTCTCATCTTTAAAGCCTTGACCAGCGTCGCACCTGGTTTTCTAGCCAAACAGATACTACCTTTTCTCAACTCACCCCTCATCTTGCCTTTTATGGCCAACATCAGAAACAAACCGAAAATCCAAACCAAAGAAACCGCAACAATAATTCCTTCACCTCTTCAGGCCGTGGCTTCCAAGCTCAACAATTCCGTGATTATAATCCAAACTATTCAGATAATTCATCAACCTCTCAGCCACGACGGCCTGCACCACCGGGAGAACGTCGAATGACTTCAGCTGAACGGGACTTATATCGCAATGAGACGTGTCAATACTGCGGGAAATCTAGCCATATTGCAAAAATTTGCTGGTGGATACCAAAGAAATCTCAAATTGATGCTATTCCACAAGCTCTTGCTGCTCTTACATTAGACAACACAGTCACAGACACAGAATGGACTTCAGATACAGGAGCATCAAATCATATGACAGGTAAGGCAGGTATGTTAACTAACATTTACAAATATAATGGTTCAGACTCAATCATAATTGGAGATGGCTCTTCTATCCCAATTACTGGTGTTGGAGACTCATTTATTAAACAAAAAAATAAAGTTTTGCCTCTTCCTGATGTTCTCTTAGTTCCCAATTTACAAAAAAAACTTACTCTCTGTTAGTCAACTAACATCTCAATTTCCTGTTAATTGTGAATTTTCTGATGTGAGTTTTTGTGTAAAGGAACGGACAACAGGTCATCCGGTCATAACAGGGAAGCGCAAGGGTAACTTATATGTTGTGTCTGATGTGCCAGAAGCTCACTTCTCTTATCGTTTCAAATCTGGAACTACAGATGTATGGCACCAAAGATTAGGACACCCTCAAACTTCAGCTGTTCAGTTATTAAAAAATAAAGGATTGATTGATGTTATACGTTCTTCACGAACACATTTTTGTGATAGTTGTCAGTTAGGAAAATTAAGTAAATTGCCTTTTTCTTCTTCTAAACATTCCAGTACGGGTATTTTTTATAAGATACATTGTGATTTATGGGGACCTGCTCCTATTTTATCTATTGGCAAATTTAAGTTTTATGCTTGTTTGGTTGATGATTTTTCAAAATATACTTGGCTCATTCCATTGAAAAATAAATCTGATTTCTTTGCTGCTTACTTGGCCTTTGAAAAATATGTAGAAAGACAGTTTAATAAAAAAATTAAAGTTTTTCACTCCGATGGTGGAGGTGAATTCGTTAATTCTAGGCTATCATCTCATTTTCTTGCTACAGGGATAATTCATCAGATTTCATGTCCCTATACACCAGAACAAACAGGTATGGTTGAAAGATGACATCGTATTATACGGGAGTTAGGTATGACCATGCTTTTTCATAGTAATGCACCTCTTTATTTGTGGGTGGAAGCCTTTACTACAGCAATCTTTCTTCTTAACCGATTGCCGTCCTCTTCACTTCATTTTGACACACCGTATTACATTTTACATAGAACACATCCTGATTATACTTTGCTTCGAGTTTTTGGTTCTAAATGTTTTCCATACACATGGGACACTAGAAATCATAAATTTGATCCTAAAACTGTTTTATGTGTTTTTGTAGGTTACAGTGAAAAATATAAAGGATACAAGTGCTTTCACCCCCCTAGCCGCAATTTTTTTCTTTCTCGTCGTGTTGTCTTTGATGAAAATGTTTTTCCATTTAAACCAGCATCACGTTCCAGTACTGTCTCACACGTTCTTAACATTTTTGACAATTGGTTACCACCTATTAATGTTGTTAATGACTCTATTGAACATACACAGGATCATACATCGATCTCCTCTATCTCTCTACCACCGGTTGATGTTTTAACTTTGCACAGTGGAAATCAACTCTCGACTGAAGTCACAGATACTAATGCAAATCCAGATATTCAGCCTAATTTTTCTGATCTCTCTACTTTATCTAATGACGATGAACTCTCATCTGGAGTCACTGATATTGATGTCCCTCTAAATATTCAGCTTAATCTTTCTGATCCTGTGCATGACTCAAACAATATCTCACCATCTTCTTTTTCTGATCAGGTGAATACATCTCCAACACCAGTCTGTATTACCCATCCCATGGTGACAAGGTCTAAACTCGGAGTAGTCAAACATAACCCCAAATATGCCTTGACAATGACTTCTTCGACTCCAATTCCTCTTGAACCAAACAACATAAAGACTGCCCTTTCTCATCCTGGTTGGAAAGCTGCCATGTTCGATGAACTTGCTGCTTTAAAAAAAAATGAGACATGGAGGTTAGTTCCTCGTACTTCTAATATGAATGTGATTGGTTCCAAATTGGTTTTTAAATCCAAACTCAAACCGGATGGTACATTAGATCGTCTCAAAGCAAGGTTAGTTGCTAAGGGTTATCATCAACAAGACGGTATTGATTTCACTGAAACTTTTTCACCTGTCATTAAACCAGGTACAATCCGTCTAATCTTAACTATTGCTCTTGTGAAACATTGGTCCATTCGCCAACTTGATGTTAAAAATGCCTTTTTACATGGACATATAGTTGAGAATATATACATGGAACAACCACCAGGTATGATAGATAAACAATATCCACGGCATGTTTGCAAACTACAACGAGCTTTGTATGGGCTTAAACAAGCACCACGTGCTTGGTTTGACAGATTCAGCAAGTTTTTACTTAATTATGGATTTTTTTGTAGTTTGGCTGATCCTTCTCTATTTATCTGTCATTCATCTAACGGTTTACTTGTTTTACTTCTCTATGTTGATGACATGCTTCTTACAGGATCATCAACCGAACTTGTCACCTCTTTCATTCGAATATTGAGTAATGAGTTTGCCATGAAAGATTTAGGTCCTGTGCATCACTTTCTTGGAGTTGAGATTTCTACAACAACTGATGGGTTGCATTTATCTCAAACACAATATGCTCATTCCATTCTTGAGCGGACCAAGATGCTCCATTGCAAGCCTATGCATACACCTCTTGATGTCAAGCTCACAATTTCAGCACCAACTACTCCTCTTGATGACGCCACTACATATAGAGGAATTGTTGGTGCTCTACAATACCTCACCCTCACACGACCAGACCTTTCGTACAGTGTAAATTTTGTTTCGCAATTCATGCATGCTCCTACTGTTGCTCATTTGAAGCTTGTTCGTCGCATTCTCCGCTATGTTAAAGGAACCATTAACACTGGCATTTTCCTCTCATCCAATACTACTCTTGACTTATGTGCCTTTTCTGATGCTGATTGGGCTGGTTGTCCTACAACAAGAAGGTCAACAACTGGCTATTGTACCTTTCTTGGCAAGAATATAATTTCCTGGTGTGCCAAGAAACAACATACTGTTTCTCGCTCTAGTACAGAAGCCGAATATCGTGCTATGGCAAACACTGCTGCTGAACTGACTTGGCTCACTTATCTCCTTCGAGATCTTCATGTTCCACAACCCGCTCCACCGACTCTTTACTGTGATAACATTAGTGCTTTATACATGACCATTAACCCAGTATTTCATGCTCGGAGTAAACATATTGAGTTGGATTACCATTTTGTTCGAGAACGAGTTGCTCTTGGATTGCTTGTCACCAATTATATTCCTTCTGCCCATCAAGTTGCTGATATCTTTACCAAATCTGTTCCCAAGGCGACACTTGATTATTTTCGACACAAACTATGCCTTCAGCCCCGGCTCAGTTTGCGGGGGGATATTAGCAAATCAAGCACAAATCACGTGAGTTATTGGAGTGATAAGGAATCCCACAAATCTTGGAGTGATAAGGTTGAATATAACTCACAGTATCATTCAATTAATATTGGTGATTGAGTCATTCAATGGGTAACAAATTCTCAAGCAATTTTGGTAATTCAACAAGATATGGGAACTCTGTTTTTTGGTCATTATCAGATGCTAAAATCGTGGACCTACATTTATTTTTCTTTTTCTTTGTATTTGTCTTTTATTGATCATTTCTCCAGTATATAAGTTGATTATTGTAGTGTTTCTCATTTATTGAAAACATAAAAAAGGCACAATACGTTTATTAACATAAATTCTTCCTGTTTTCCATTTTTCTTCTTCTAAAACAACTAATTCACATATGCAAGTTAGACAAGTTGCTAAGTTGAGAGGTACAAGCAGGCAAATGCACTCTACCAAATATTGGACATCTAAAGAAAAGTCGAAGAATAAAGGAATAGAATGTTATGGCCCCCATATTGTGCTATAGGCAATTTACAGGGCCAAAGCTAAGGTCTTTTCCACGTTTGTTGGATCATGTTTCAAATGATATTGTTAACTAATTTGATGGTTAAAAAAATAAAAAATACCATATACAGAAAAAGACATTAGGCTTTCTCATTTACAAGGAATCCATTGAAAATGTTTAGATCTTGAGACATAAAAATAAGTCTTGAGACCACGTTCATAACACTGACATTGAATTGTTGGGATTCAAGACTGATTGAGTTTAGCTAGGGAATGTGTGACGTGCGCACAACCCGATTGACCTCGAAAGCCTACTTTTAGGACCCTAGAGGATTCGTATCTAGATTTTGGGTAATATAAAATGTTATGAAATCCCTATTTAATCAAATATTGGAGAAATTTATCTAATTTCATGAAACGTTTAGATACATTTGAAATATTTTGGAGTCGCCGTCCAATTTATAAGAAATTGAAAAAGTTCTTCCAACCTCAAGAGTCTAAATCAGAGAGTAGTTTGGAACTTCACTTTTATTAATATCTTGGTTAATTATAAATTATAAATGAGCTTTTAACAATTAATTTTTTATCTCTCATCTTGAAAATTAAAGCGCATATCAAGCATCGAAGGGATAAAGATAAAATAATAAAATATAAAACAAATCACAAAATGAAATTGGGACAAAAATACAATCCTCCAAAATATTAAAATAAATAAATAAATTGGGACAAAAAATACAATTCTCGAAATATTAAAATAACATAAATAAGACACATAAATAAAACGGGGTATTATCACACTAAGATTGTTATTCGACAACTCAAGATCTGATGAGCGTCGAAACCACAAAAAATGAATTTTAACTTTTTCTAACCAATTAAATTGCAAATAGGATAAAAAATGGTCGAATGCACAGATACTAGTATCAATTTAACTTCTAATAACCGGATTTTTAACAAAGAAAAATAAATGGGGGATTTTAATAACTAAAAATTTAAAAATACTGAATTAAAACTATAAATTAAAATTGAACAAAATTAATTAAAACGAAATCAATTGACAAAAAATTCCAGTTAAAAGTATTCGCGGCTCAATATTCAATTTACTAATCATAAATAAACAAATAACTTTGAAATTATGCAATGGATTGATTATAGCCATAGACTTAGCGCTCCTGACCAATCTTTTTTTAATAATAGGCTAATCAAGTAAAACTGTAATTAACCCTTAGCCAATAAACAATCATCTCTTATCGACAGAAATTAATTTATTAACAGTTTTATAAATTAGAAAGACCCAATCTAAGTTAACCAATTTCTTATCGAAACTAATTTAAACCAAATCATGTATTTACTTAATACAACCCTTCCCAGTGTCGTTATACTAATTGCCACTTATTATTAATTTTACCAAACAATTACGGATTTGATAATCTCAATTAGTTATATACTATTTAATTAAATGCATAACTAGCTCTTATTGCACAAGAAGTAAATAACAATTGAGACGGAGTTTTCCCAAATTAAAGTAAATAATATGAACATTGCACAATAATTAAAGAAAAAAATAGAATGAAACAATCTCACAGCATATGAAAAACCTTGGCCTTGAATTAATCTTTAACCAAAATAAATAAATAAATTTAGCCACATATAATTAAAGTCATAAACAAAATAAAATTAATTTAAGAAATAAAACTCCTTGTTACAGCTCTTGGAAAAACACCGATGAAGAAAAATAGAAGAGATAATACTATTTATGTTTTTCCTCCTAGCTATAAAAGAGCAAAACCTAGAGAAGTTAAGAATATGTTTAATTCCTATCCAAACTTTGAAAATAAATTAAAAATATTAAATGTAATATGTTCCTACTAAAACAGTCTTTTATCTCCTAAAATAAAGTTTAAATATCCCTAAAAAATCTATTGAAGAATGGCCGGTGGCTAGGACAACTTTTGAATTAAAAATATAAATTTCAACTCCGCTGTCGCTTTTTTCTTTAGCCTTGGGCAAGAGAGCTACTTACCCTTACCCCTTAATCTTGGGCAATGCTAACTCCAGAATCAGCCAATCTACTTTTAATTTTCTCCAAATCTTCAAAGTTGCTCCAAATTCACTCTATTTGGCTCAAATTTATTTCCTTCTTATCATTTTAACCCTACAATGACCAAAATTACAAAATAAGTAAAATAAGCTAAGAATAAGCGCGTACAAATAGGGAAAAACAGGATAAAATAAGCAACATTAGACACTTAAAAAATTTCCCCACACTTAATTCATGTTTATCCTCAAATATGAATTAAATCTCAATCGCAATCCTTTCAAAAGTTCATTCACCCAAAAACAAATTTCAATTCCCATAAGTTTCAACTAAATCAAAATGCAAGGCAAAATAGAGATAAAAATCCAAAATAATTTTTCACAGAATCATATCAAAATATGGGTTTCTCAACTATCTTTTCAAACTAGAAACAAAGTTTATAAACATTAAATATGTAGTAATTTTGTCTCCTCAATATTAATATCAATGCATAAATGAAAACTTATCAAATCAAATTAGACAACAAATTTCACATTTTTATTAGATGAAGGAACAAGAAAAATCAGGAAGTTTATTTCATATATATATATATATTTTCAACTTAACTTAACTTGGACTAATGCGAGGGTATCCGGTTCTGACCCGCATACACCCGATTTTTCCAGTCTAAGAAAGATCAAAATGCTTACAAAGAATGTAGAGATCCTTTTTACGCGATAGTATCTAGTTCTGATCCACATACACCCGATTACTCAAATCACACAATTCAAAGTGGCTACTAGCTCTACTTTTAACCACCTTTTAAGCGGACAACGAAGTAAAAATTATTGAAATTTTATTTCTCTTTTTCTATTATATATACTCCTAGTAAGTCTAAGTCTTCAATCTAAAAACTTACAATACTAATCAAGTGTCCAATAAGGTTTTAACAAGCCTCTTAAATACAGAGAATCAAATTTTAGAATTATGCAAAAATTATTCACCTAGAAATTAAATCTCGATATTTTCAATTCAAAAAATAATTAAGACTACCACAAATTGTATGAAGAAGGGTAAATAATTATGAATACTGCTCAAATATGCCTAACAAATCAATAAGTCAAAAACTAAATGGTTATTAAATTGTATTTAGACAAATGATTTTTCCTAAAATTGTAAATGAAACTTAATAAATATTAATGAACAAGAGAGATGTAGATAGTATTTTCAAATAATTGAATAGGGGACAAGTGATATAATTCTGATGAAAATGACCATATTTCTTCACAATAATCATGCCCAAATGCATCGAGTCATAAATTTCCAGGCAAAGTCAGAATATTCCAACATAAACTCTAACCAAAATTTATGTACAATTTTGCCCAAAATGGCTGCCAAAAATATTCCATAGAAGTAGATATATCAAAAATTTTCTCAGAATTAGCCAAATAAATAGAATTGCGGCATAGGAATTCAACAATTAAACACTAAAATAGCAAGATAACTTAAAATCTGCACAAAAATCAGCAACCAATCCCCAACAAAGTTGCAAGCCAACCAACAGAATTTTTTTTTTTTCACAAAGCTTAACCAATTAAGCAGAAATATCAGTAAAAATCAGTTCAAACGCCAAACATGCAGGCACTTCAAATTAAGCAACAGTTCAATAGCCAAAAACCAACAAAGCACAAAAAAACAAACAAAGCACCAAAAAACAGCAAAGCACAAGCACCAAAATATCAGCACTTCTAAATCAGACCCCTCTCCCACACTTTCTCCTCGTATTGTCCTCAATGCAGAATAAACCACAATCGGGGGGCGAAGGTAATAAAATTAATAAATGAGAGTGTTAAAAAACTACCCTGTGGGGGAAAGTTCGCAGTCTGCAGTCAGTGAAGTGCCGGGTGGGGTGGGGTGAACCCCACATGCCGAAAGTAGGCATGTAAATTCTCATGCATCTGCTGAACAATGGTGGTCAGGTTATCCATGGTGGCCTCCATCTTGGTTAAGCGCTCCATAGAACCTGGAGGCATAGTCGAGGACATGGCAGCAGGTGTGTGGGAGGTGGAGGCATCGGGTGTCTTCCTGGTTTCTTTCTTGAAAACTCTTTTTTCAAAGCTAGCAAATTGACCTGCATACACAAATGAAATTGCGCCACCCTTCCCGCAGTGAAGCAAGCGTGATTTGTCCAAAAATATTAAATCCATGGGAGGCATACCACAAGATATATGCATTTTGATCGTATGTAAGTCCACTAAACCAGCATTGACAGCCAACAAAATAATAAAAGAACCTAAAAATAGCTTCGTTGGTCTAAGGGTGAGCTTCTCAAACTGCAATCCAATAACCTCAGTTCACTTTTTTGTTATTTAACATGCACCACATAAAAAATAATTCCGCTTTAGTTATGACAGTGGTGTCATCATTCCGAGCGGAATAATTAAATGCCAAAAAGCAATGAACGAGACACAATGCAGGACTTCTAATTAAGTATGCTTTTGATTTTCCTGGAATGAATGCAATGTCAGGTAAACCAGTCAATGATCTAAACACCTCAACATCATCAAAGTCTGCTGGGTAATTATAGAACACGTCTAGATATTCATGTGACTTGGAAGAATCCTCATTAATGAATCCTATTTCAATATTGAACGAAGTGATAGAAAAATATTTAAATTCTTCCATCAGAATATAAGTGATTGCAAAGGGTGAGGTCAAATTAAATGATTGTCCCTTGTGATCAAACTCAAAGGTGCTGTAAAATTCTCTCACTAATGCATCATAGACAGAAAAATTTAACAAAAAGAATTTCCTCCCTCTTATTCCATCAATTAAATCAAAGACCTCATGTATATTTAAAGCATGTAAAGTTGATTCATCTAGACATCTACCGGGTACTGTGTCATTATGCTCAAGAAAATAAAATCTGATTTGATGAATGTCATTGTCAAAAGCTAAATTACATTCAAGGTCATGCATTGTTGGAGGAAATTGACTTTTACCTGCAGCCATCCTAGCTCGTTTTTGTGGTCGAACTAGTTCTGTTTGCTCACGTTCCTGTTCTGCTTGCTCGGGTTGCTTAGGTTGCTCTGGTGATGAAGGTTGTTTTTCCTCCTCGTCACTGCTAGATTTTGGGATTTCAATTTGTCGAGACTTATAGGTGATCGGGCCCTTCTTCTTTTGAGCAGCCGAAGTAGAGGTGGGTAGTACGGTGGTGGGTGTATCGTCCCTTGGCTCAGTGGGTTGCCGATCTGCTCTTGGGTGTGCGCTGGTGTGCTCGTCACTTGGTTGAGGCAATTCTTCATCGCGTATTGTGGTGGTCGCGGATCTGCCACGTCTTGGCTTTGTCGGATCTTGGCTCTTCAATCGGACCATGATGGATCTGCGATGGCGGCTAGAGGCGGGACTGATGCAACGGCGACTGGTGGCTCTAATGGTGCGTGGCCGACCAACGGGCTGGGATGAGGGATCCGCGTGCACGAGGAAGTGGAGACCTCGATCCGCGGTTGCGATGGCGTCGGGTGCACTGAGGTTGCCGAAGGTGGATCTGCGCGCGGCGGGGATGTGGTGTTGCATGGCTGACCGACGGCGATGGGCGGTGATTGGTGGTCTGCACGCAGTGGGGATCTGCGGCGAATCCACGTGTGCGAGGGAGCGGGGATCCCGATCTGCAGGTGCGACGGTGACAGGCTATGGGCGTCCGACGGAGACGGCGTGCTGGGTGGTGGTCGGCGTCGGCATGTGGTTGGTGGCTTCGTGGTTTGTGATGGTAAATTCAAATTTAGTAAATTAATTTGTTAGGTTAAAAGAAAAGATGAGTGAATGGGTAAAAATAAAATAACACAGGCGAAATGCAATTAAAACCCATCTGAAAATAAAATGCTCATAAATTATAACATAACTCAACAAACCTATTAAACCCAAAATATAACGAAAATAGCTTGCAATTAAATAAAATTAAGTCAGGAACTAGCTAATTTTTCATTGAAACCACCACTAACTGCTCAATCCACATAAAAATAACATTAGATTGCCATAACCATTAAATTCAATTAATTTGCCAAAAAATTATTCAATGTTATCATCATCGAAATTGCCTATTAATTGCCAACATTGCCCGTAAATGAAAAAAAAAATTTGGTTAGCCATAAGAAAGAGATGATGAAAAAAAAGACGGTGAAATAAAATGAAATATTAAAATTTAAATCTAAATAGTAACACGTTAGCCTTCTTTGGGCAAGACTAAATATTAGGTTGTCTCCTAAAAGTGACTCTCTTTAATGTCTTTGGCCAAACGTTGTTTTCTTTTAATTCTCTTCTACAGGTGCGACCAATTGCATATTTTATGTCCTTTGGGCTTGGAATCCTTTATAGAATGGTTTCAAACGATGCCCATTGACTTTATAAATTTTTTCATTCTCCAGACTTTTGATTTTTATAGCACTATGAACAAAAATATTAGTGATTACAAAAGGTCCAATCCACCTAAACATTAATTTTCCTCGAAATAATTTCAAACGTAAATGGAAAAGTAAAACTTTTTGTCCAATTAGAAATTCTTTCTTAGAAATCATCTTGCCATGGAATTGCTTGGTTTTTTCTTTATAAATTTTAGAACTCTCATAAGCCTCGTTCCTCAATTCTTTCAATTCCTGCAACTCTAATTTCCTATGTTCCCCTGCTGTATCTAATGCCATATTATATTGCTTAATTGCCCAAAATGCTTTGTGCTCTAACTCCACAGGCAAGTGGCATGGCTTTCCATAAACCAATCGGTATGGAGACATATCAATAGGTGTTTTATATGCAGTCCTGTATGCCTACAGAACATCATCTAGCTTAGAATTCCAATCTTTTCTAGTTGGATTAACCGTTTTCTCCAAAATAGACTTGACTTTTTTGTTGGAAATTTCAGCTTGGCCAATGGTTCGTGGGTGATAGGCCATGGATAAATGGTGGTGTACACCATATTTCTTTAGCAGAGTGTCCACAATTTTATTGCAGAAATGAGTTCCTTTGTCACTAATAAGTACTCTTGGTGTCTCAAACCTGCAAAAAATATTAGTTTTGACAAAATTGACGTCATCAGTTCTTGTGGTCTTAGCTTCAATCCACTTAGAAACATAATCTACAGCAAGCAATATGTATGAATTGCCAAAGGACCCATAAAATCAATGCCCTATACATCGAAAATTTCACAGGATAGTATGGATGTGAGTGGCATTTGATCCCTGTGTCCTAAACTACCGGTCTTTTGACAATTTTTATAAGACTTACAGAACAAATTATAAGCATCCCGAAATAAATTAGGTCAAAACAAACCACACTCCAATACTTTGCGGGCCATTCTCTTCGGACCAGAATGACCTCCACAGGCTTCTGAATGACAGAATTGCAATATGGACTGCACTTCATTTTCTGGAATGCATCGCCTAATTATTTGGTCAGAGAAATACTTTCACAAATATGGTTCATCCCATGCATAATATTTTGCATCTCTCCTCAGTTTATCTTTTTCAAACCTGGACAAATCATCTAGGACAACACCTATAACCAGAAGATTAACTAAGTCAGCATACCAAGAATTAAATGTACTAACTCTAAATAAATATTCATCAGGAAATTCATCTTTCAAAGGCAGTGCTTCCTCATTAATTAGTAACAGACTAAGGTGATCTGCGACCAAGTTTTCAGAACCTTTTTTATCTCCAATTTCAATGTCAAATTCCTGTAGTAGAAGTATCCATCGAATTAAACGTGGTTTAGCTTTCTTCTTCTTCAATAGATATCTCAATGCTGCATGGTCAAAAAAAATAATTACTTTAGTACCCAACAAATATTGATGGAATTTTTCTAAAGTAAAAACAATTGCTAAAAGTTCTTTTTCCGTGGTGAAATAATTTCTTTGAGCACTCTCCAGCCTTCTTGAAGCATAATAAATCACGTGTGGATTTTTATTAATTCTTTGCCCAATGACAGCTCCTACAGCATGGTTATTAGTGTCGCACATAATCTCAAACGGGAAATTCCAATTTGGGGGTTGGATATTATTGGTGTAGAAATCAGTTTTCTTTCAGCTCATCAATGCTTCTCTGCAAGCTTGATCAAACTCAAATGCCACATCTTTTTGCAATAACTTACAAAAGGGTTGAGAGATTTTGGAGAAGTCTTTGATAAAACATCTGTAAAAACCTGCATATCCAAGGAAAGAACGAACTTTTCGCACACTTACGGGATAAGGTAAAGCTTGAATAATAGCTATTTTTGCTTTATCTATGTCAAGCCACTTTGCAGACACAATATGTCCAGGTGGAATTCCTTAAACATACGAGACTCAAAAGCCTACCAATGTTTCAGTAATATAAATTATGAATTTTTGCTTAAGTTCTGATTGAACAAAAGTGAAGTGTTTTAGATGTATTTATGTTTAGGCATAGCAAAATGATGTGTAGTATATAAATGTAAAGTGTGATAATAGACATAATACTTGAAATAAAAACTATTTAAAACATATTTAACCTTGCAGAAAATATATGTTGAATAAATAAAATTGGTTTTGAAATGATTTCTTTTAACTTAAGAATAAGTTTAGCAAAATCGAAACTGGTTGTTCTGGAATCCACTTCTGTTACATGTTCTAGAACCACTTCCGGTACAAGTTCTGGAATCCACTTCTGGTATATATTCTAGAACAAATTCTCGTACACTAGAAGTGAAAACTTTTCTGGAACATTTTCTAGTGATATTATGAATGTAATGCTCGTGTGAAGCATTATTTCTGTGAATAATAATTATTGGTACTATGATTGTTAATTACCCAATTTATCTGATTTTGAAGTATAAATGCAATTATATACTCATGAATGTACACAGCATGTGAATGAAATGTTACTGAAAATAATCCTGAACTAATAATGCTTAGCTAGTCTAGGATTTGGATAAATAGGCATGCCTATAGGGTGGTCGAGCAGCTACAAATTTAATTGAAACATGTCATGTCCTATTTTAAAACTGGTTGTCTCTAATAAATTCTTACCTTCGGGTGTGCCAGCACTTGATATTCATGTAAACCTCACCTCTGAATATGTTAGATCTTTATGCCTACGGGTATTAATAAATTCTCACCTTTGGGTGTGCCTGATCTGTGTACCTTCGGGTATTATTAATTCTCACCTTTAGGTGTGCCAGATAGTTTCTCCCGCTTGTTCACACTCGTAGAAAGCAAGCAAGAAATTAATTGAATAATGTGATATGAACGTATTAAACATTAATCTGTATTCTGATTTTTAACCTGATGATATACAAATAGCACATGATATGTTATGCTATGCAAATAGTATTATTATTGTCTTTTCTTATGCTTATTACAATTATAGAAGAATTGTGAATATTTATGAGCATACGTGTACTCATGCTTACTACTACTAAGCAACCCTCGATTGTTATTGAAATGTCTTGATAAAGCTTGATACTGTATTGTGATTCTTGTATGGTTAACTAATGTTTATTACACATTATATTTAAATGATATTGATATTATGTTATGCATTGACCTAATTATATGTAAATGATTTTATACAATGTAATAGAGCATGTAGAACTACATGATTCTGATTTTCAAAATATTGGGATATATAGGAAGCTTGGAATGTTGTTCCAATTCCGAACCAAATCATAAAGAACTAATAAGTACACCAAAGTTTTTAAGTAGCAATATAAATGAAGCCCGACATAAGATTTTGCTTGACTTTATTTTGGGAATGTTGAAGTACAGTAATTTGTATCAGTAATCAAATAAGAATATATTATTATTATTATTATTATTATTATTATTATTATTATTATTATTATTATTATTATATAAAATGACCCGTGTAAGATGGACGTATAAAACCTGACTATATGTAAATGACTTTATACAATGCAATAGAGCATGTAGAACTACATGGTTCTGATTTTCAAAATTTTGGGATATATAGGAAGCTTGAAATGTTGTTACAAGTCCGAACCAATTCATAAAAAAACTAATAAGTACACCAAAGTTTTAAGTAGCAATATGAATGAAACCCGACATAAGATTTCGCTTGACTTTATTTTGGGAATGTTGAAGTACAATAATTTGTATCAGTAATCAAATATGAATATATTATTATTATAAATATATAAAATGACCTATGTAAGATGGACGTATAAAAAAAGAGTGACATATGAACTTTGAATCTTAAAATAAGATTTAATATCTTATAATGAAATATATAGTTATATGTTAAATTGTTTAAATATTAAATATTGTAAGCATGTGAAAGACAGACAATGCTAGATGAGATTTAGCATTAATAGCAGAACTGAAGTCTTGCATAATAATATATGAATAGTATGTAAAGTAGTATATGTGAATGAATGGTTATGAACTTTTGATAAGTCATTTAACTGTTTATTTACTTATAGTAGGTTATATGTTATTAAATATAACATAGCCTTAGTTACTTGTTTGTAATGTAAATATGAAATCAAGAACCGAACTGAAGTAAAAGATAAGGAATCCAAATGAAGTAGCCAAAGAGATATAGATCGTAGACGAAATACTGTTAAGTATAATACTTTTTGTGAAATAATGTATTTTAAACTTTAAATGTGTAGCAAGTGAATATCAAAGCATAATTTGACTTGTACAGGTAATTAAGTAGAATAAACCGACATACAAATTTTTGAACTTGTAAATTAAGATTTGAATAAAAGTATATAATAAATAACTGAACTTGCCACATGATCAGTTATGAGTCCAGCATAGCACTCCTAGTTCCTCCTAATGTATATGGGGGTGTGGCACTTTTCATCTCCACCTAATCCACCAGCTGATTTGTGATTCCTTCTCCCATCAATGTCCTCAAATCCTTTGTCAACACCCACTTCCACTAGTGATAGTTCTTGTGTAGCATTTGCCTCTGTTCTCCTTCTCCTGACTCTATTTTCCTCCCTAGCAACTTCCCTAAAACCTTTTAATTCATCATCTACATCACTGTCAACTTCATCAACCCAACCATCTTCATCTGAATTGCTCTCATTATCAGCCTCATCATCAAGATCCTCAGCTTCACTTAAAGATGAGTCAACCCCAACTTCTGCACATACAACATCTACTTCATCATTAACATTTTCACTAGCTGTTGCTTCAAACTCAAATGCCTCTCTATGTATTTGCTCATTATGGTTTTTTGTTACCCTAATTGGATCAAGATTATCTATACTTATATTGTCCCTACCTGCAATTATTGTGGGACATGCAGAATCCAGTACCTCTACCTTATTAACCACGTGTATAATGTAAATATCCAAATTGTCACTATTTATCAAGTCTTTCACCAGCTCAAGAAGTTGAAAGTCATTTTTCAAAATAATGAACTCTTTACTGACAGGATCAAAATGACTAAATCCCCCAATCTCTACATATCCTATTATTTTCGAATGATATGTCAATTCAACCAATGAGAAATGGTCTTTCTCAATAATCTGTTCCTCAACTTTTCTCCCCTACATACTTAAACAAACCACCCATTTTAACAGTAGTACCCCATGGTGAAACCTATACTATATAAATTCTCTCATTTCTTACCATTGTAAACAATAGCAAAATAAGGAAAAAAAAATAAAATAAGACATGGAAATGTCACCAAAATGGAGAAGCTTGTAAAAAAATTTCAAAAAAGCCCGCCCTAACTTTTGCACTCAAATAACAGATAAACCACACCAAGCAAATATATACACCAAAAAAAAAAAAAAAGAAGAAATCATACTTTCTTCTCTCTAGAACAACCACCAAGTCCTTGATCTTCACTGCCACTCGCCTCAAATCCTCAATGTGTATATTGCAAATCCACAAATTCCATTCAACCATATACACTATTTTCTTTCGCTGTTTAAGATTTGTTTGACTCACATTCACTGTTTTCCTCCGCTCACATACAATATTCTGGATTTAATTGATGAAAGATGAAAAAACTTCACACAGATGAACGATTGAATAAAGAATTCCTTTCCCAAATTGCTTTTCCCCCTTTCTTTTAACAGCAACGTATTATTTTCGTCCTCCAGGTTTTATTACCGACACGTGTCGGATATTTGTGCATGACTGTCATGTGTTGATTTAGCTTTGCGATTGCCTTTCACGCAATACACCCTCTCAAAATATCCTGAATTTTGTGTTTAAAAATATTGCAATTTTTAAATTTAAGTATTTATTCGGTCATCTGAAGAGTTCATGTATCAAAATAAATTTTTTGTACAAATTTAAATGTCTCCGGATGGTTTACCCTAATAATAATATTATTATTATTATTATTATTATTGTTATTATAAAGTGTTAATTTGTGGTATTCTCCAATTTCTGTTTTGGATGGTTGCATCCAACCTGTGATGCATAACTGTAGTTAAAATGAAGCCGCCTATGCTGCTGATCTAATCAAGAAGACGTCATTACCTCCCACATTCTATAGGATTTTTTTTTTTCTAGATATTTTCATTTAAAAAAATATATATCTTTAACCTGATGGTCCCGAATGGTAGCTCTCCATGTACCAAATGAGTTAATAACATGTTCACATGCCTCCATAATTGACCTGTCAACACTGATTGCAATGGTCAATCATAGTTGTGATATTCTAATTTTTTATTTATATTAATATCATTTATATTATTTTTTATAAGGTAATTTCTTTCAAAATTAAATAAAAAAATATTTTAATTTAAATAAAATATTTTAATTGTAAGTATTATATATATTATATTGTTTTTTTTCTTCCTCAATTTTTGATCTATTTTTAAATGATTTGTTTTTTTATTTATTCGATGTTAGATTGTATACCATCTTTTTGATAACAGTGCGAATTTTAAATAGTATATAGACATAAAATTGCTCCATCTCGCAAAGTACATGGGCAAAAATGGTTGATCAATGAATATCCCATGTACGCAAATAAATGACTAATAAAGAGGACAATTAGTGACTAATAAAGGGATAAGTCAATCACTCTAGAATGGTTCTTTAACAAAGTGATTTCGTGGAAAGCATTTCAAATAGACACTTTAGAAAAAAGAATAATACTACAAACTTAACATAAGTTCAGTCAGAAGCCTAAGAAAATGAGTGCATACTTCTTTTGTATATAATAATAAAAAGTTAGATGCAGCATAATAATTTTGATAGAGATGCAAGTTTGAAAAATGAAAGCTCCAAGAAATTGAGTCCCTGAAAAGAAATGCTACAACATTATTATTATTATTATATTAAATCTCTATTCACTGCACATAGTTGCTTCTTTCTTCCAACAGAAAACATAAGCACTTGAAGCTTCATTTACTGTAACTCACAGCTCTCTTTCCTTTGAAACACTGCACAACTGAACTCATAATCCCATCCCATGTTGAGGGAAATCGTATTGGAACTGTTAGCAAAACTTTCCAATCTTCTCATCCAAGAGTCTGATTCATTGCTTGGAGTTGAAGATCTAATTCAATGGTTCGAAACCCAACTGCGAACAGATGCTACAGATGCAGACAGCTTAGTTTTCTATCAAAAAGCACGGGAAACTATTTACGACATTGAAGATGTAATTGATGAGTTGATAATCAGATCGGCCAACAGAAGAACTAGAAATGCTTTAATTCGTATTTTCTTGGCTTTAGCTGATGATACACCAAAACATTTCTTTCATGTTTTGGCTATCTTGGATTTGACTTATTACTGTAAACTTCGTAACAAGTTGGAATTGCTAAAGCTTGATTTTTCCTCCGCATTTAGTAAAGTTTTCCAGTCTGGCTCGTGGCAGAAATCATTTGCTCTATACGACTTAAGCACAGGCAACACATTTATTTCTCCTGTCATAGCTAAATTGGCAATATTAGCGACTCAGCAGCAGCTCAGATCTGGCATCAGAAAGCAAGTCAGGATGTTAAGAGATGAATTCAAGTCCTTGCATGGTTTTCTAAAAGTTGTAGAATCAAAAGGGCTGAGTGAAGATGGAGTGAGATGGATGGAGGAGCTATTCGATGTCTGCTGGACGACTGAGAATGTTGTAGGGCTCTTCATGCAACTGCAGATAAAGAGAAACTTAGTTTGGGCACCCCATAAATTCATATCCCAGCATAAACTTGTCCGGCAACTGGCTCGGATTAAAAAAAAGATCTACATTGTTTCTGGGAGAAGATATCGAGCCATTCAAACAAAATCGCTTTCACCAAGTTACTCTTTCAACAGCTTTGATCACGTGGGAAAGGAACTTCCTTTTGCTGCTGACCAACTTGATATGGTCAGTTTTCAAGAGGATGTAGATGGAATTATAGCACAGCTGCTCAAAGATGATCCTCGCTGCCTCACCAT
This sequence comes from Excoecaria cochinchinensis, assembly GCA_947683425.1. Taxonomy (NCBI): domain Eukaryota; kingdom Viridiplantae; phylum Streptophyta; class Magnoliopsida; order Malpighiales; family Euphorbiaceae; genus Excoecaria; species Excoecaria cochinchinensis. The sequence continues at coordinate 4,631,422 of CANTUQ010000150.1, read as the reverse complement.
TTCAATCGTTGGTGTTGCAGGCATTGGCAAGACAAGTCTCGCAAGCTTAATCTACCACAGCAAGATTATTGCTGATAATTTCCCTCACCGTGTTTGGGTTTATGGACATAACATCGATATTATGAAACAAATTATGAATCTAGATGACGATTCTGATTTATATCATCGTTGGAACGAAACGATTGAAAGCTATGAAAACAGGTTGAGGCAGAAGATTAATGCTTTTTTTGCGGAAAAGAAGTATCTTATAGTCATTGCTTGCTTGGGTGCAAGTGAATTTTGGAGAATAATGGGATGGACATTTAGAGATATATCTAATGGCACCCGAATAATTTTCACCATTCCCCGCCTAGAGGATGCTCCACCAGTCACCGACGCAAATTTCATTTACAGGCTGCACTTGCGGAGCGATTATGAGAGCTTAGCATTGTTCTCCCACTCTTGGAAGAAAGCCAACTCTCCAAATTTGGAAGAAAGTGCTAAGAAGGATATTTTACGAAAATGCGGAGGGCTGCCAGGGGTGATTGTAAAACTGGCAGAAGTACTATTTGAGAGAGGGATAGAAGAGTGGCCAAGGGTACTTCAGCAGCTAAATCAAGACAAAGAACATTGGTCACAAGTCCTAGAAGAGATCAACAGATATTTGCCTTTGAAATTGAGGCGATGTCTCTTTTATTTTGGATTATTTCCTAGTGGCCACAGAACCCCTGCAAGAAGATTGATTGCTTTGTGGGTTGCTGAGGGATTGGGGAGACAACAGAATGAAGAAAAATCCCCTGAGCATGTTGCAGAGTCATGCTTGATGGAGCTGATAAACTACAACATGGTTCAAGTGACAGAGAGGAAACTGAACGGCAAGATTAAGACATGTTGCCTACCGGAGGCTCTGCGATTACACTGGTTTGCAAAAGCCAAGGAAGCTAATTTTCTTGAAGGCCACAATCAAAAAACTGCAGTGACACCCATGCGCCGTCTTGCTGACCATCTTGATCCAAATGATGTCATCTTTGATCATATACATGGTAACAACAGTAGTTCTATGTATTCTTGCTATAAACATCTAGTTTCTTTTCTATCCTTCGATACTCGACAAGAAAGCAGAGCAGGAGATGATGTAGGTAACTTTCTTGCTCGATGCATTTCTAGCAATTCCCTCCATTTCTTGTGGGTTTTGGATCTTGAAAACGTATATAAGCCAAAATTACCAAAGGCAGTAGGTGAGCTCACTCTGTTGAGGTACCTAGGCTTGAGATCAACTTATCTCGGAATACTTCCTATTTTCATTGACAAATTGCTAAGCCTTCAAACACTGGATTTGAAGCGAGCCCACATCAGCAATCTCCCTAGTGTAGTCTGGAAGATGCAAAAGCTGAGGCATTTGCTTCTAGATGAGAGTTTTTGCAGCGTGTTTGCACCTCGACCTGGAGATTGCTACCTACCGGAGCTTGAAACACTGTGGGGTGTATTTGTGGATGAAGAAAGTCTAGTAAGAAATGGCCTGGACATGTTGTTGAATGTCAAAAAATTGGGGTTGACATGCAAGATGTTGAAATCATACCAACATATGGAAATGTCCTTGCAATTGGATGCTGTAGCGAATTGGGTTCAAAATCTAAAACAACTTCAATCCTTGAAGTTGAAATCATTCAATGAATCAAATCAGCCATGGGATCTACACTTGGAATCTCTGTCAACTCACATGAATCTCACCAGAGTATACTTGGTAGGAAGGCTAAAGAATAAGAATCTGGTATCTGAGTTGCCCCAGAGTCTGGTAGAGCTCACATTGTCCGCATCTGGATTGGGAGAGGACCCAATGCAAACATTGGACAAGCTTCAAAACCTCAGAATCCTGATACTTCTGCAGAGATCATTTACAGGAAAGAAAATGGTTTGCAGTTTTGGAGGATTTCCTAAGCTTGAAGTGCTTAAATTCAAGAAGGTAGAGCCACTAGAGGAATGGAATGTGGAAGAAGGGGCATTAGCTAGTTTGAAAGAGTTGGAGATCGAATCTTGTACTAGTTTAAAGATGCTTCCTGAAGAGGTCCAGCGACTTAAATTTCTCCACAAATTAAAATTAATTAATGTTCCAGTTTTATCATCAAGAATCAATTAATTAATCTTACTTGATCTTGCTTCTGCCACCACTCAATCATGAAGCTATAGGGAGGTGTTCTTTGTTTATTTTTCCTTTCCTTTTCAATGTTTATGCATTTAGTATTATTGATGTCAGTAATTATCCAGAAGTTCTGTTGTCGTTGGTGTAAGATTCACTGTTGAATTTCATTTGATGAAGTGCTATTTAAATCAAGCTTTCTTTTATGTATGCAAGTATATCCATGAATTCCATTAGATATAATATAAAATCAGAAGATTTTAACCCATCTTAAGCCAAGACTATCTATCTAAAACAACTAATTCACACGTCACTATTACTATAATATAATAGCTCACACGTCACTATCTAAACAATTTCATGTTCTTAGGCACATGGACTAATTCAAACAATCCCATATCAGAAAAACTACTTAAATAGGATAAGCCATGCAAAAATATGTCTTGAGACAGCATTTAGAACACTGCTTGCTGCAGCTTTCCTTCTCTTATGCCTATGTGTGAACCTTTTACAAACTTTATTATTCCTTTTCCCAAAACAACGGACATTGAATTGTTGGGATTAAAGACTAATTGAGTTCAGCTAGGGAAGGTATGGGAAGCAGAGAATGACCTTTCATCCGTCATCCGGGCTGGCAATATATTTCTGAAGATGGAAAATCATAATATACTTACAATGCCAAATGACTGTTTGCATTAGAATAATGAGAAGATCTTAGACATTAAATTATGCATGGGACAAAAATAGTTGAGCATCCTGACCTCAATCTTTTGGACCTGCAATGTAAGGCATACAGGTTATAACTGGTTCCATTTGCTTAACTGAACATTAACAATGTTACATTCAGATTTGCAACAACATTGAGTTTGTGCATGAAAATTAATGTGTTACTTACCAAAATATCAAAGGGTGGTGCTAAATCTAAATGCTAATGCTGGGATTTTAATAGCTAAATTAGAAATAATCTCTCATTAAAACATGTTTATACATGATATCAAACTGAGGATTGTTTCCGCAGTCATTTGAGAGCTGGAAACAGGTCCTATAACTTCAGAGCACTCCTTAAATTATAGATTCTCAATTAGTAATGCAAAGATATCATACACTAAACTTGTATATAAATGAAACTTATTAATCTGGTCGTGATGCAAAAAACTAGACTTAAAGAACTAAACAATTGAACCTCAGATCTTGATCAGTTTGATTAATTCTTGGTGTGGTGGGCTGGGGATTTCTATAGTTAGGTTGGGCCTACTTTATGACCAAGCACAGCACAAGCATAGAATACTTAAAAATGCAAATAACACAAGAAATATAATTTCCAAACCTGGCATGCTTTTCTAAAATTAGGCCTAAACAAAGAATCCCTTTCCCGAGCCTGGTTCTTAAACTTTTTTTCGGGGTCAGGTGGCTTCCTAGGTATGTGAGCATATCTAATGGCAAATCAGCACTGCTAACAGGAAAAAGATTATACTTATTAATTAAAGGGACAAATATAGGTCATTAGAGAACAAGTCAATGGAGGAGAAGGATGACCTATTGGATAAGGCCATTAGCAAATTCAACTTTCCTGATTACTCATAACATGGATGTGCTAAAAATTAATTGGTTATCCTCCATGATTGGATTGATTGTAATCTTGAAAGGTGATATGGTAAACATATAGCAAGCATTGGAGCAATTGAAATTACATATGGTGTTGAGAACTTCTGTTCATGTTAGACACACCCTCACATTACCATAAATCTAAATCAATACTTAGTCTTGCTGCTAGGTAATAAATGTATTGAGCAGAAGTGGGAGCATTTAACATCGAATGTCTAAGGTGGCTACAGAGACTTCATCAGTGACTTCATCTAGGAGCATAGTAGATTCAAGAAAATTGATGCCATAAAATACAAGACTATTAGAGATACATTGCTGGATCGTGATGCTGATTACTCCACATTGAAAATGCTGTTGACATTCACCATCTCTATGATATGCTGTTCAACTTGATATTTCAAAGAAGATATCACTAGTTTCAGCAACTCTTTAGAAAATTTTTGGCAAAAAAAATTGCGTATTGTGGCACTTGACCAAATATCTACTAATACCAGGAAAGAAAGAGCTGGAACAACAAATCACATGTAAAGTTGGGAAATTAGAATTATCACCAAAAATCCCATATTTCAAACCACATATTGAAATAGTTGCATTGACTTAAATTCAAGTGGCTGTAACAGCAAACCGTTTCGGGGGTGCAACAACCGACTACAAAATGTTCCTAAATTTTCAGAAAATGATTTGGCATTGGCTGATAATTTGCTCTGCATGTCATTTAAGTTTGTGAGAAATCAAAACTCTTTTTCTCTTCATTTATTTATCATAGCAATTACATGTATTTATATACATAAATCAAGTTAGAAGTCAACTATTTCTGCTCCTCTATCTACTCGTATAATTACGTTCTATATTCAATGACAGTCTGTAACACTCCCCTCAAGTTGGAGTATAGATATTGATCATGCTCAACTTGTTACATAAATATTCAACCCGAGACCCATTTAAGGACTTTGTAAATAGATCACCTAATTGATCTGCTGTCTTTACATGTCCTGTTGAAATCACATTATCTTGAATTTTTTCACGAATAAAGTGACAGTCAATTTCAATATGTTTGGTTCGCTCATGGTACACTGGATTTGAGGCAATGTGGAGAGCAGTCTGATTATCACACCAAAGTTTTGTTGGAGAAGAGAAAGTTATACCAATTTCAGCAAGCAAATGACGAATCCATAAGATTTCACATGTGGCCTGTGACATGGCTCTATATTCAGATTCTGCACTTGACTTGGACACTACAGTTTATTTCTTGCTTCTCCAAGACACTAAATTTCTTCCAACAAAAACACAATATCCTGTAGTTGATCTTCTATCAGTCTTAGATCCTGCCAAGTCTGCATCGGTAAAGCACTCAATGTGGTTATGCCCATGATCACTGTAAAGTATACCTAGTCCAGGAGCTTTTTTAAATAACATAAGATATGCTCTAAAGCTTCCCAATGCTTGAATGTTGGGGCTGACATAAACTGACTAACAACACTTACTGCAAATACAATATCTGAACGAGTAATGTAAGATAATTCAATTTTCCAACTAACCGCCTGTATCTTTCTTGATCATCAAAAAATTCACTATTATCCTTTGTAAGTTGTACATTTGGGGCCATAGGGGTACTACGTGACTTAGCTCCCAATTTTCCAGTTTCTGCAAGTAAATCAAGAACGTATTTTCTTTGGGATAAAAGAATTCCCTTCTTACTTCTTGAAACTTCTATTCCTAAAAGGTATTTCAATTGATCCAAGTCTTTAGTGTGAAATTTGTCATGCAAGAAAGTCTTAAGAGAAGAGATTCCTTCATAATCACCTCCTGTAATTACAATGTCATCGACATATACAACAAGGAGAATAACACCAGCTGCTGATTGTTTGTAGAATACGGAATAATCAATTTGGCTCTTCTTTAACCCAAACTCTTGGACAACTTTACTAAATTTTCCAAACCAAGCACGAGGACTCTGTTTTAGTCCATACAGAGATTTCTTTAAGTGACAAACTTTTTCATACTCCCCCTGAGCAACAAAACCAGGTGGTTGCTCCATATATACCTCTTCTTGTAGATCTCCATGAAAAAATGCATTTTTAATATCCAGTTGATGTAATGGCCAGTGCTGAGAGGTAGCAAGAGAAATGAATAGACGAACAAAAGCCAATTTAGCTATAGGAGAAAAAGTGTCAGAGTAATCTATTCTATATGTTTGTGCATATCCTTTTGCTACAAGTCGGGCCTTAAGTCTGGCAATAGATCCATCTGGATTGACTTTAATTGCAAACACCCTTTTGCATCCAACAGCCTTTTTATGGTGAGGTAAATCTACTAACTCCTAAGTGTGGTTATCATATAGAGCTTTGATTTCTTCAAGCATTGCGGTGCGCTATCCAGGATGAGATAAAGCTTCTTTAACTGTTTTAGGTATGGAAGTGGAGTCTAAAGAAGCAATGAAAGCACTAGATGGTGAAGATAAGTGCTCATATGAAATAACATTAGCAATGGAATAAGTAGATTTACAAGTGCGTTTACCTTTGCGAAGGCTGATGGGGAGATCAAGATCATTTGGTGGAGGATCCAATGACGAAATTGATTCTGGTGTAGGACATTTATCAGTAGTCACGGTTCTCCTTGAATAAACTTGAACAATGGGTGGCTTGTCTGGAACTGAAGTCTGATCAACAGGAGTAACATCATGAGAAACACTATCATCTTCTTCTCCCTGACTGATAGAAGTAGACTTGGTAGAGAAAAATGGTATTTGCTCTGAAAATGCTACATCAGTAGAAATCACATATCTGTTGAAATCGGGAGAATAACACCGATACCCCTTTTGAAGACGAGAATATCCCAAGAATACACACTTCAAAGCTTTGGGATCTAGTTTTGTAACATGGGGTCGTACATCACGAACATAACACGTGCTTCCAAACATTCTTAGCTCTATTGGAAATAAAGGTTTATGAGGAAAAATGACATGGTGGGGACTATTACCATTAAGGACCGTAGATGGCATCCAGTTAATAAAAAAACATGCTGTGGATACAGCATTAGCCCAAAATTGCTTAGGAACTTTTATCTGAAATAACAAGGCACGAGCAGTCTCAAGGAGATGTCTGTTCTTGCATTCAGCCACTCCATTTTGAGAGGGTGTATCAACACATGATGTTTGATGGAGAATGCCATGTTGAGTCATATAGGTTTGAAATGGTTCTGACAGGTACTCTTTAGCATTATCACTTCGTAATGTGTGCACAGAAACATTGAATTGATTCTTAATCTCAGCAAAGAAGGCAAAAAAATGAGTGAACACTTTAGAACGATTTTTCATAAAATAAATCCAAGTCATTCTAGAAAAGTCATCAACAAAAGTACCAAAATATTGAATCCTGTTTTGGATATAACAGGACATGGACCCCAAACATCAGAGTGAATTAATTCAAAAGCAAACTCAGCTCGTTTATTAATTCTAGGACCTAATAAGCCTCAATGATGTTTTGCATAGTAACAGGACTCACAATCTAATGACGAGACTTTATTAAATTCAGGATCTATTTTCTTCAAAATAGGCAACGAGGGATGTCCCAGCCTGCAATGAGCTTTGAAAGGTGAAATAGCACTAGAACAAGCCACAGAGCGAGGTACCCATGAATCCAGAACATAAAGATCATCAGATACATGTCCTCTACCAAGTATCTACTTCGTCAAAAGATCCTGAAATAAACAATGGTCAGGTGAGATACAACACTTTAAGTCTTTAGTAAGTTTGCTTACAGAGATCAAATTGAAAGCAAGATTAGGCAAACTTAAGACTGAAGATAAAGTGATAGAAGATGTGGGTTTAACAACTCCAGAACCCTCAACATGATAAGTTGATCCATCAGCTATTGTTACAAGGGAGGGTATTTTATGACGCTGAAAGGTAGGAAAGGTTCGAGGATTACCTTTCATATGATCCGTAGCACCTGAGTCAATGACCCATTGATTTGAGGAAGAAATAAGGCACGTTTTACCTGAATCATCAATTGGAGTGGATTCCTTCAAAAGACGAGCATACTCTTCAGCTGGAATAATAACAGATTTCTCAGAAGATGAACTAGAAGTAGCAATGTTAGCAGTTTGAGTTCTCTGATTACGATTCTGTATTTTCCTACAATATCGCTTTGTGTGTCCAGGTTCTTTGCAATAATAGCAAGTAACATTGTTGAAGTCATTATTTCTAGTGATATTTCCTCCTCTATTGCGGTTCTTTCCAACTCCATTTTCTTCTCCTTTAGCAACTAGTACACTGGGCTGTTGGATCGGCTGAGCATTATTCTCTATTCGTAGCAGTCTATTGAGAACATCTTGAAGAGTAGTAAGTTCAGGGCTAGAAAGAATTTGAGATTTCGCAATCTCAAATTCTGAAGGAAGACTGGCTAGAAAACTCATTATAGCCATTTGTTCCCGTTGAGTTTGTAATTTCTTAATATCTGTGCTAAGCGATAATAGGACATTCAATTCTGCATAAATTTTGTTGAACTCCATAAAGTGAGCAGTAAGAGATTTGCTCTCATCCTTTTCAGTACGGTAAAAAGCCTTACATACATCATAGATGCGAGTAACATTTCCTTTACCCGAATACAAGAAAGCTAAATAATCCATTAGCTCTTTGATGTACTCATAATGATCTATTAACCCCACCACATCACTTTCAATAGAATTCGCAATTTGTAAAAGCAATCGAGCATCATCTCTAAGCCAAATTTTGTCTTTAGAAGGTTCTTCAATTAGATGATCATCTTTCTCAACACTTCTTAAATAAATTCTTATTTTTCTATTCCACTCTAAAAAAATTGACCCATTTAAGTTATGCTCAGTTATTTTAGTGGGTGCTGAAATAATTTCAGTAACCGCAGATTTAATATCTCCAACAGATTTACTATGATCCGCCATTTCTCTTTTCTTTTTAAATTAAATTTAACTAAAACCCCACTGCTACTACCAATATATGAAGACTGCTACCACCAATATATGAGGACCAAATCTAATTTACTACTCAGCAAAGGCCTAAAAATAGAACTCTAATATCAAAAGTGCAACAAAGAGAAACCAGAAAAACCAAACCTCACATAACGCAGGAGGCTAAGTGAGAAACCTTTGGAAAATACCCGATGAGGAAACTGACCATAGGATCGGATCAAAGACCACCAAGAGACAATGGAGCTTCAATCGGAGGGCTATCAGACTCTCTTCAAATGAGACGCAAAGAACAAAAGCTTGCGAGGAAGAAGAATAGAAGCTGAGGAGGAAACCCAATACTCAAACACCATCAACCAGAGGTAATCACACTATGAAGGCACCGGATTCTGACCGGAGATGACAAGGTGATGCCAGAGAAGAGATCGGAAGACTGTCGACAGCGGACACGCTCCCACGTGCCAGCGCGTGAGAAAGAGCATTGAGATAGGAGCGGCGCTTGAGTCTCACTCGTGGCTTCGATGGTCGCCGGAAAAGGGTGGAACGGCCGATCTGATGGAGGCGCTCCTTCTTGCGGTGGCGGTGAGACAAAATAATGGTCACAACCTGGTGACCCAAACTCCTCACGTTACTGACCCAAACCAGGAAGTCGCAAACACTAACCCAAACCCCGAAATGAGGAAAACGCAACCCTCAGACAAGAGAAACCCAGAAAAAAGCCCAAGGCTCTGATACCACTTGTTAGCACTGCCAAACATTACCTTAACTCCATATTAGTATGATATTGTCCGCTTTGGGCCAAACCCGCATGGATTTGTTTTTGGGCTCCTCCCAAAAGGCCTCATTCTAATGGAGTTAGGTGAACTCTTTATATTCAAGGTGTTCCTCCCTTAATTTTTCGATGATACCACTTGTTAGGACTACCAACCATCACCTTAACTCCACATTAGTATGATATTGTCCGCTTTGGGCCAAGCCCGCACGGATTTATTTTGGGCTCCTCCCAAAAGGCCTCATTCTAATGGAGTTAAGTGAACTCTTTATATTCAAGGTGTTCCTGCCTTAATTTTCCGATGTGGGATTTGGGTTGTACCCCAACAATTCTCCCCTCAAACCAAGGACCACACAGCTTATGTCCTCCCCTCGAGCGATAATCCATTTGATTCGTCAAATCATCTTGTACTGCTGTTATCAACCAACGGGACACGCCGCCTGACCACCACAATATCAGGGAGACTTTCGACATAAGGCACCAAATATGAATCTCCAATCTCAAGGTCATACCGGGGGCCTCCCACACAACGCAGTCCACTATTCCGGATCGTCTCCAAACCATGGCTCTAATATCATGTGAGAAATCAAAACTCTTTTTTTCTTCATTTATTTATCATAGCAATTACATGTATTTATACACATAAATCAAATTAGAAGTCAACTATTTCTGCTCCTCTATCTACTCCAATAATTACGTTTTATATTCAATGACAGTCTGTAATAAAGTTAATTCCTTTTTCCAAGGAGACATTCTTATAAAAGCTGGAGAGTCTTCTGCTGGTTTCTCTTTGCAAGATTGATATGTCAGGTGCAACATTACTCCAGCCATAACCAGCAAGATCTTTTTCAGAAACTATACCACTAGATCTCATAAATGCCAATGCACCACGTCTTGTTACCATAATAACTAGACAAAGAATACATTAATAAATTTCTAACCTTGAAAAGAACAATCTGATAGGGACTTCAAACTGTATGAAAAGTATTGGACAATTCCTATGTACTAAACAACAATGTTTTTGGCAAGCATAAAGTTCTTAGCTTAATTAAAAACTAGTAGATAGTATGCATTAAGCAGTTGAAGGAAAAAAATAAAAGAGAACAAAAGATGAAGAAGAAGCTACCATTATAAGGAACTTGAAAGACATAGTTGGCAGGAAGACCAATACCAACACCAACTAGAGTAATGCCCACACTAAAGCCAACACCACACCCAGAACCAACATAACCAACCACTTCAGGACCAAAACCAGGACCCTATCCAACACCACACCCAACGCCTACTCCCATTCCCTAAAATGCTCCAAATGTGGGATGTACAGGATTACACCTTTCATATCTCCCGAACAAACTTTTTATGATCATTATCTCCTCCTGAGATCAAAAAGACAATTGCTTTCAGCATTCCAACCACAATAACCTATGAGATACACAACTTACTACGCGTGCGTTCGGTAAAGTTGTAGGTTTTTAGTTTTTTATTTTTAGAATCTAAAAACTATTTTTAGTTTTTGTTGTTTATTTTTTAGAAAACTGATTTATATATTTAAAAATTTTATCATATTTTTTTAATTATTCATGTACATTATAATAATGACTTCGGTGATAGTAGTGACAGCAGCGGCAGTGTCGCTGTGGTGGTAGCGCCAGCGACATTGTGGTGGTAGCGACAGCAGTATGATGGTGGCGGAGGTGGAATTGGCATGGTGGTGGAGGAAGCGGCGGCAGCGTGGTGGTGGCAGAGGTGATAGCAGCGTAGTGGTGGGGGCGATGACAGCGTGGTGATGGTGGAGGCGGCGGCAGCATGGTGGTGGCTGAGGCAACAATGGCGACATCGTGGTGGTGGTGGAGGCGGCGGTAGCGTAGTGGTGGCAGAGGCGGCAGCGACGTGGTAGTGGCGGTGGTAGTGGAAGCAGCAGTAGCGTGGTGGTGGTGGTGGCGGTAGTGGTGGTGGTGGAGGCAGCAGCGGTGTGGTGGTGATAGAGGCGATGGCTGTGGTGTGGTGGTGGAGGCAACACCAGTGTGGTGGCCGTCGCCGTGGTGGTGGGGATGGCAGTGGTGTGGTGGTGGAGGTGGTAGCGGTGACGTGGTAGTGGTGGAGGAGGCGGCGTGGCGGTGATGGTGGGGGCGGCGGTGGTAGTGGAGGCGGCAGCGGTAGTGGAGCGTGGTGGTGGCGGTGGTGGTGGACGCAGCAGCGGTGTGGTGACGGCAGAGGCGACAATGTGGAGGTGGTAATATGGCAGTGTGGTAGTAGTGGTGGCGGTATGGTGGTAATAAAAGTAAAGTAGCAAAATCCTAAAAACTTTATTTTGAAAATTTTTATTTTTTATTTTAGATGTGAAAATCAGTTCTTTAAATTTTTGCAAAAGCCGAAGCAGAAATGAGTTTACCGAATATATTTTGATTTTATTTTTCAAAAAATAAACAAAAAACAGAAAATAAAAATCTCGCCGAATGCACCCTAAGTTTTTATCAATAGTGGTCTTGTTTTGCTATTGGGAATAGTGGGTTTAACCCCAAATGAAAGAAAAATTGAAAATTTAATGTAAGAAATGGAGGATAGTATTAGTAGGAATTGCAATGTCCACCACTAGTTTTTTTTTTTTCTTTTTACAAAAACTGATATTGAAATTAGGGTTAAAAACGAATAATAGAGACGAAACTAAAGTACTTTGGTGTTTGGAATGTAGACCAAAATTTTAGAGAGAAGAAGAGTGTTTCGGGGACATACCTATGCTGAGCACCAGTGGGATTGTGGCCACAAAAATCTTGTTCTGGCGCTACGGTTTTTCATTTTTTTTATTTTAAGAGGTTATTCTATTAAGTCCTATGTTTATTTATTTATTATTCAATTAAGTCCTTTAAGAATTCTGTTAAATGCCATCATGGATATAACACTGTGGTTGGGGATCCGCAACTATGGAAAAAGTTAATAGTTCATAAAACTGTTAGCAAAAGCTACAGTTTCTGTGTATTTTATAATTTGCATATAGAAATCATATATACTCAATGTTTACATTTTGTACTAATGAAATCATCTTCAAGTTAATCCAGTACATTCAAAAATGCAAACAGCAAACACTCTTTTAACATTTTCTTGAAATGATACATTAGAAAAAGACTACATTAACTAATGTTTCAAGTGATTTAAAATTTATTCTCCTTAAACAAAATTTCAGTTTCAAGTCATGTAAATAGTGATAGTTTTATTTCAATAGACCAATTTAACTCGAACTGAATAATACTAATAATTATACCGAAAAAGATACTACATTTAAGTACAAATTAAAAAGAAAACGTTATGAAACTCCAAAAAAAAAGTGCTACTACAACAATAATTATTGTAGACAATTTTGGGTGATAGATTACTAATAAACTGTAATAGTTCTGTTACACCTCATCTTCATTCTCACCTGAAACTTCCTCCAAAGATTTTTCATTTAATTCAGGCATCAAGAAAGTAAACAACAAAACTAAGCATAATGAGTGAACTCTTTATTCTTAGCCAAATAGCTTTCCTGATGCTGCTGATATTCCATGACAAGTATACCTTAATCTTGCTGGAAAACTCTCAGCAGGCACAACAAATGTGGTTGCATTAGGTCCAAAATTGGCAAAGAAGAAGATTAGTGAGTACATCGCCAGTTCACCACAAATCCAATTCAGCTGTCCTTGTGTGTCCAATGATAATGAGGAATTAGCAAGGCAAACAAATACATTGTCATAAAAAGAATCCCATTATTTGTATGGCAAATCTTTCAATTCTGTCGATTAAAGCCATTGTGTACCTGTAGCCAGGCACAGTGCTGCATAGAGCAATAAGAGTTTGAATAAACCTCCTTAATAGCATTCACTGTCTTAGCAGGACAGATCCGAACTGAAGATATCTTTTTGGAAAAGATTTTGGCTCTAGAATGCCATGTTAAGCAAGAACGAAGTAGTAGTTCCAAGAAAGTAAAGACCGCGACAACCAATAAACTCTTTCGAAAATAAACCAATAGAATTGAATTCACTCTTTGCTGGACTTTTTGCTCTTCTGCTTCAATCTCAGCCTGAAGAACTTTGCACATATCAGAAACAGCTCGTGTTGCAGTCTTAACAAAGGCCGTGTAAAATGCAGTTTCGGGCATTTTCATAACCGGACTCTTCGAGCTGAAGATCGGCATAATTCTTCAGGCACACGTCATAGATCAATCTTTCTTTTTATGAGCCCAGTTTCCAGGCTTGCGAACACCTCGGTTGTTTGACATGCTCGGGACCGGGGAGTAGCTCGATAGCAGAATAGGGAAAGTCATTAATCACGAATATTCTCCAGATATTGTGCCAATTCAGAGCAGTCAAAGATGGAAAATACCGAGAATCACTCTATGAATGCCCCCAGATCAGGGATCGAGCACTAATGAGGAAATCAGAACGATTCTTTCCTATCTAGGATTTAGTTTCCTATTCATGTAGAGAAAAAGGAACTTATATAAAAGGATATAACAGGTACATGATATCTCTCTGAACTCATTAATATAGAAAACAATATTTCAGTCATCTTACTGACTTGATCGTTGGAGCTTCCACTGCTGGGAACCCGTCGGTTTTTCTTATCTCTTTCAGTTGATTCATCAGGGAAGACTTGAAGAGAATTTAGATCGTTATTATTTGGTGCGGTGAGCGTGGAACACTCCCTAGATTTCAGTGGACAATGGACCTTTTTCCCGACTTGTCTATCCCTACTGGTGCTCCCTCTAACACCCAAAACACTACGCTTCCCCAGCCACAAACCAACCCCCTTGGCCAGCTCTTTCATGACCCACAACTAGGAGAAACCCTTTACATATATCTTGCAGTTTCAACAGGGGCTTTGGGTTCGGTTCTGGTAAGGGAAGTAGGCAGCCAGCAGTTCCCCATCTATTACACCAGGAAGGTCTTGAGAGGCGCCGAACTACGATACCACATACTTGAACAGCTTGCTTTCGCCTTGGTAACATCCTTTATCAAACTCCAACCTTATTTCCAGGTGCACACTGTTGTAGTCCGAACTAATTCAAACCTCAGAAAAGTGCTACAGAAACCAGAGGCATCTGGAAGAATAACCGAATGGGAGGCCCGATTGGGAGAATTTGATGTCCGGTATGAAGCTCGTCTGTCAATGAAAGGCCAAGTCCTTGCTGATTTTATGGCCGAACTACATTCAAGTGTCCAGGAGCCAAGTCCATGTTCGTGGAAGTTGTATGTAGATGGAGCATCTTCGTCCATAGGTGCTGGAGCCAGGGTCGTATTAATGGGGCCAGGAAGAACAGTAATTCGGGGAATGGCCCATATAGCATTCCAGGCAACCAATAATGTGGTGGAATATGAAGCCTTTGGTTTTGGACTGCAGCTAGCCATAGAGGTAAAATCGGACTCCCTGATTATTTATTCTGACTCACAGCTTATTGTTAGCCAGATACTCCGAAAGTTCGAAGCAAAGGACCACATAATGGTCAGATACAAGGAGTTAATCGCTGCGCTCCTCTCCCAATTGGAAAAGAAGGGATGTGCATGGTCTATCGAGCAGGTTCCCCGAGCTAAAATGAGGAAGCAGATGCTCTGGCCAAGCAGGCATGCCTCCGGAACCAGTCATTTGACTCGTACATCATCTGGTCTATCATAATAGTCCCGACCCATGAAACGTACAAGGTGCACATACAGGAGCCGATGGATGGGTGGCAGCTCCCAATTTACCAGTATCTGAATAATAGAGATCTTCTAGAGGACCCGTTGCAAGCTCGGAAGATAGTCAGGCGAGCCAGCCGATATGCCATCCTAGACGACCAACTTTACAGACGGTCCTTTTCTGCCCCATGGACCAAATGCTTGAGCACAGAGGAAGGAGATTATGTGTTGAGAGAAATCCACGAAGGAATTTGTGGAGCCCATGAGGGAGCACAGGCTGTACCTCGGAAAGCCATGTTGCAAGGATATTACTGGCCGACTATGGAAAAAGATGCTAAAGAGCTCGTCAAAAAATGTGACAAATGTGAAAGGTTCGGTAATCTAAACCATCAAAAGTCTTCCTCTCAGGTGCCGATCTATAGCCCGTGGCCATTTGCTCAGTGGGGCTTGGACATAGTGGGGCCTTTTCCTATAGCAACCGGACAGCGAAAGTTTTTAGTGGTAGCTGTTGATCATTTTACGAAGTGGGTAGAAGCAGAACCCTTGGCCACAATCACGCCAGCAAACATAATTAAGTTTGTCTAGAAAGCTATCATTACAAGGTTCAGAATTTCGCACTCCATCATAACAGACAATGGCAAGCAATTTAACTGTGTAGCGTTCAGAAACTACTGTTCGGATTTGAAGATCCAGCTATGTTTCACTTCGGTATACCATCCGCAATCAAACGGTATGACAGAGGTAACTAACCGAACTATTGTTGCAGGGATAAAGAAATTGCAGGGATAAAGAAAAGGCTGGATACATCAAAAGGTCTCTGGGCTGAAGAAATCTACAATGTCCTCTAGGCCTACCGAATATCTCCCAGATCGGCCACAGGGGAAACCCCGTTCTCCCTCACATACGAGACCGAGGCAATCATTCCCTATGAGATTGGCATGCCAAGCTTGAGAACATCTAGCCTGGATCCGGACAAAAATGACGATCAATTGCTCTATCAGCTCGATAGATTGGAAGAACAGAGAGAGTTTGCCCAAATGCGGTCAGCAGTCTACAAACAGAGAATGTCATCTTATCATTATCGGAATGTCAAACCCAGGACTTTCCGGATTGGGCAGCTCGTCCTTAGAAAAGTAGTTGCAGCACAAACTTCGGCAGGAGTGGGAAAGCTAAATCCCAACTGGGAAGGCCCTTACATAATTCACGAGGTTCGTAGTGGGGCATACAAGTTGAAGGACTCGGCTGGAAAGATTCTTCCTCACTCATGGAACATTTCAAATCTGAAGGTATATTATTAGTGATCCATTTTATTCAAACTCGGATTCGACCTTGAATACATGACCTCTGAAAGCTCGGCTATCTCTCCTCTCGCTCACTCGGCCACTGTGCCAAAGGGCATTGTTTTTCATGTAATATGTTAGGCTATATACGCTCACTCGGCCACTACGCCATCGAGCATTATTTCATCTATATGTTAAATGTTATTTAGTTCAGCTATATCGCCATAAAAGCTATTGTACTAGCAAATGCATCAATAAAAGAGGAATATTCATGAAAATACTGTCCAAAAGTGTGGCTCTAACTCAACAATCTAGCCGCTAAGTAACTTAGCTTTATTTCTATGACATCAGCTCAAATATGACATTGCATATATTATAAACATATTACTCGGTTGTATCGCCACCGAACCGATTCGGTTAAGTCTTGCCTAGCTCGGCACCGACGTCACCAAGTCACATATAACTTGTTGATTAACACTCATAATCATTGATTTTACAACACTTATTTTATCTTGTTTTTGCCGGGCTCGCACGATATTACTGCTTACCGAACAATGGCCCAGGTAGTCCGGTGGTGACAAACGAACACCCCAAGCAAAATTAAATAACTCAAAGGCACAACATATTATACTCGAACAAGAGTTCAAAGAAAACGAGAAATTAACGACAAAAAGTTTAAATTTCATTAAAATAATGATGACAAGTACAAAGATGATCATTCATAGGGGTACACCTCGTCTAGCCAAGCCCAATCCATGTCAGGGTAACACCCTTTGACAGCATCGGAAAGCATTTTGCTGAATGTAAGGCATTTGTCCACTGCCAGGTCTAAAGATTTGTACTCGAGGTCGGCTAATTTTTCCTCTGCACTGGTTTGGTCTTTCTTAGTGGCTTCCAGTTCAAAATAGATCCCGGCCAACTCAATCTCCAGCTCATCCTTTTTCTGCTTTGCAATAGCCAGCTTCTCTCGTAGCTCAGATTCCCATCCTCCCGATGATAAGCGGTGAGCAGACGGTTCATCTTAGCCAGGATGGCCCCAGTCAATATAGAACTCTGTGAACATAGGGAAATAATAAGTGAAGGATCCTGATTACTATGCGGGCCAAGCTCATAGTATTAACACCAACCTGAACCTGGTCCTCTTGAGGACTTCGCCCAGTTCCTCCGCCCTCAGACGTACGAGAGGGGAAACTTTCTCGGGGATACAAGCCAGTTGATGCACAAAATTGCAAAAGATCGGGTTGCCCTCGGAGTAGCCCTCCCCCTCTTGCTGCCACATGTCGCACAGCTCATCCACTAGGGCCCTTATGTTCTTCTTCGGCGGGTTGGGATCCGAGGACCCACCGGCAATTCCATCAGGAGATATAGGTCCAAGAGGGGTCTGCATGCCTTCTTGAGGCACTTCGGCTGAAGAAGTCAGAAGGAGAGGGCCTTCAGCTACCACAATTTGGGCCGAGCTTATGTCCGGGGCCTGCTCCGGTTGTCCTTGCGAAAGTTCCTCAACCAGGGGTCCGGGTGCCGGCTGGCTCGGCGTGGACCCCGACAGCTTCTTCTGCCTTTTGGCCCTCATCATCTCGGCCATGCTCGGCTTTTCAGTTCGTTTCATCTCTGCAAAAAAGCAAACAATGAGCAAATATTAGAACAGAAGCGCTGATAATAGAATATACCTTTTCTTCATGACCGAGGTCGTTCTGATCGGTCCAAGCCGAGCATTAGTTGATCCTTTATGTCTATCTTTTGGGCAGTTAATGCCCTCCATCGAACTAATGTTTGCTCCTCCTCATAGGTGAGAAACAAGGGGTTATCATTTTTGTTCACAAACTGGCCCCATGTAGTTAAAAAGGGGAAGTTTTTATCACTCTCGACAATGAAGAATCGATTTTTCCAATTCTTCAGTGATTCTGGATTTCCTGAAAAAAGCCCCGTATCCAGCTCGGGCTTGAACATAGTTGTGGTCCTCAGTTGAGATTCTTAGGCTGACCACGTGGGTAGCTTGAAAAAGCCGAAGAGTTAGGTTGATATCGTGCTCGGCACACCACATCTGTAAGGTAGATATAGTTCGCCAGGCATTTGGATGGATTTGTCCCTTGGTCAAGCCATAGTGGTTTATCAACGCCACCTCGAAAGCAGTAGGGGGAAGGCTCATCCCAGCTTCGAAGTCGGCCTCGTACACAACGATAGTTTTCCTCCCGTTAAATTGAGCAGGACCTCGCACATGGGCCCCAGGTGCTCGGATACTATAGTTCTCGGGAATTCCAAACCTCTCACGCAACTCCAACATTTCGTTCGATCTTATGGCCGAGCTGATACTCCCCACTCGAGGATTTTTTCTCAGTGATTTCTTCCTAACTGGATTTGGTTGGCTAGAGCTGGGACCCTCCAGGATGTCTTCGGCTATAAGGCCTCTCTCCACTACCCCTCTCTCAGTGGAACTCTCTGAAGCACTCATTGTGGGAAATAGTAAAAGGAAGAGCAAACACTAACCTGATATTTTGAAATGGACATTGAAATTGCAGG
Organism: Excoecaria cochinchinensis; assembly: GCA_947683425.1. Classification (NCBI taxonomy): domain Eukaryota; kingdom Viridiplantae; phylum Streptophyta; class Magnoliopsida; order Malpighiales; family Euphorbiaceae; genus Excoecaria; species Excoecaria cochinchinensis. The sequence goes on along the minus strand of CANTUQ010000150.1, from coordinate 4,612,540 downwards.
AGGATCAAACTCAAAAGACAGATTTATGAACTAATGAAGCAAAAATCTTCGCAGAAGAGAGAACAGAGTAGAAGAGAGAATGGAGCAGCAGAAATTCTTCAAAAGGACGAAAGTGATGGTGAATAAGGGAAACAGGTATTTATAGGAGCATGGAACCACTCAAGTGCGAACAGGTGGCAGATTTTGATTGGATGTAAAGACAACAGTTACTCCCTACGCGGTAACCGAAGAGGCACCTGACACAGTGGCTGGTTCACTGTGAACGAAGCAATAAGGCACGCTTTTTAAGGGATCACGCGTACATCTGTCTTCAGTGCGTTAATTCATGCGCGTCCTCTCACATCTTGATGACATCAATGTCATCTCGTTGGGGGGGGACTTATGATAACCGGACTCTTCGAGCTGAAGATCGGCATAATTCTTCGGGCACACGTCATAGATCGATCTTTCTTTTTATGAGCCCAGTTTCCAGGCTTGCGAACACCTCGGTTGTTTGACATGCTCGGGACCGAGGAGTAGCTCGGTAGTAGAATAGGGAAACTCATTAATCACGAATATTCTCCAGATATTGTGCCAATTCAAAGCAGTCAAAGATGGAAAATACCGAGAATCACTCTATGAATGCCCCCAGATCAGGGATCGAGCACTAATGAGGAAATCAGAACGATTCTTTCCTATCTAGGATTTAGTTTCCTATTCACATAGAGAAAAAGGAACTTAAATAAAGGGATATAACAGGTACATGATATCTCTCTGAACTCATTAATATAGAAAACAATATTTCAGTCATCTTGCTGACTTGATCGTCGGAGCTTCCACTGCTGGGAACCCGTCGATTTTTCTTATCTCTTTCAGGTGATTCATCAGGGAAGACTTGAAGAGAATTTAGATCGTTATCATGGAGCTTCCAGCAAGTTTTCAACTCTTTCTTGGCCATCCTTTTCAAATGGAGCAATTCACAATATACAAATTCACATTGTGTTTCACATTTTTTTAGAACAGCTGTTAATAATGCTTAAAATCATTTTCATTGACTTGCAATAACTTTAATTAGTAACCTCAAAGCAAATCGTTAATCATAATTACAACATAACCCAAAACAAAGAAACATCTGGAGCAACGCCTGCATTCAAAATATAGCAAGCCATATAATTTGGAAATCTTGAGGTTGGATTTCCATGTGTCAGGTACCTAAGGCTATAAATTTAAGAAGCCACTTCTCTTTTTTGCAATAAAAAAGTTAGTTACAGAAACTAATTTCATGAGAAGTGGCTTGGTGCTACTTCTTGGAGGTCCCATTGGGATCTGCGTTCTTGATTATCCAAGGGTGCTCCATGATCTTTTGAAGGGAGAGCTGTTGAATTTTGTTATTATGACCCACGTGTTTATATATATATATTTATATTTATTAATTATATATTTATTTAATGTTAGATAAATTATATTAGATTTAATAATATTAAATCTAAAATCCTATTGGTCAATAAGAGATAAATTTTAACTGTACATTGAAGGAATGTTAGTTAATAAAAGAATTTAAAAACAAATAAAACTGGTCTTCTCTCTCTAATGGTGATCGTGACTTTTCTCTCCATCAAGAAAAGTATTCTGTAAAAATTAAAGAGTTAGGGTTTGAAGAGAGAGAAACACAATTTTTTAAAGGGATTTTTTGGTGATTAATTGTTCTTCATCAAAGAGTACATCATGAATTAAGGTATGTTTATTTTCTCTAATTTATATATTTTGTGAAAATCATAAAGTTTTGCAATTTGGGAATTAGGGTTTGTGCATTATTGATTTGCATAAAATTAAGAAATTTTCCTACATTTGGTATCAGAGCATGGTCATGAAACTTGTGATTTTCCGAATTATTAAATGCTTCTCTTTTATGTTACTGAATTTTGAGAAAATTTATTTATTTATTTATTTTTTATTCACTTTATTTTTTGCTGTTTATGAATTGATTTGAACCAATTCCACATAATTGATTGTCTTTCGAAATTTGGTTCTACTGATATATGCTAATAATATTAAGTTGTCGTTTACTGTTACTGGCTTTTGGTAAAGAATAAGAATAAAATTGTGATGTTAAACTACATTATTGTTGAAGCTTGTGCAGTATCATAATAAACCATTAAAAGGGCTTTGTCTTTAGTGATTTTGCCAATTTGTATGATTATATTATTCTTTCATTGCATACTTAGCCATTCACGTGTCAATGAAAGGTAAAATTTGTGTAAATTCTTTAATGCTCCACTTTGTCTTCTTATGTTAGGTCATTATTTTACTTTTGTTTATTTAGTGGATTAAAGGTTTATAATTCTGTTCATTTAGAATTTGGCTACTATAGCTACTGTATTATGTTAAGTTATTCCATTTCCCATTGGAATTTCTTTTAAGTACACCAAAACACAATCAAATGAAATATCATATGGGACACGAATAAGCCGAAGTAATTTGTTTCATCAATTTTTATGATCATATTTTATTATATCTCTTTATGGTACTAAATTGGTATTTATAGATTATTGTATTTGATCAACTCTAAAGATACATGGTTGTTTAATTTGATGTCTATATTATGAATAATTTGTTAATCACCAAAGTGGTCAAATTAGAAAGTTTTTATGGATGTCAAATTAAATAGAATTCAATTACTCATGTTTATGTGATGCTACTAATGAGATGACATAATGGTATTTATATTTCTTTGTCATGAGTATATTGAAGTTTATTGGCTGTAAAATATTTAAGAGCCGCCCAAAGGTTGGTTGATTATTTTATAGTCAAGAACATAAATATGGTTAATTGATATACTTTATTTGATATGTTTAGTATATCCGAAGATAGCAAACATGTCAAGTTAGGGTGTAATTAATTACCAATTATATGAAATTAAAATTGAGCATCAATTACGTTTATTGTAGTATATTGTTGTATCACCCAAAGGAGAACTTCAATATACACTTATATTTGTATGAATAATATTTAAATCTGAGTTATGTATTTATATTATGACTCAAAGCACTAATGTATGAGCATGTATTTATTTGCAGCATTCACTCCTGTCTCTCTTCATTCGCAAGCTTCGTCTATTGTGAAATTTAACAGGCTCAATTTTTCTGAATGGTTTGAACAAGTTCAGTTTCACCTAGGTGTTCTGAATCTTGATTTAGCACTCTTACATGACAAGCCTGTTGATCTCACTGATGATAGCACTGATGAACAAAGATCTTTCTATAATGCTTGGGAAAGATCAAATAGGCTTAGCTTAATGTTCTTGCGAATGACTGTGGCTGAGAATATCAGGTTAACGATTCCTAAAACTGACAGTGTAAGGAAATTTATGGAATCTATTGAAAGTATATCCCACTCTGACACTTCTGATAAGTTAGTAGCGGGGACACTGATGGGTACGTTAACTACCATGAAATTTGATGGTTCTTGTACCATGCATGAGCACCTCACTGAGATGATAAATATAACAACAAAATTAGGATCCATGGGAATGAAAGTGGAGGAAAGTTTCCTTGTGACATTCATCATGAACTCCTTGCCTTCTCAATATGGTCCATTCTAAATAAATTACAACACTATTAAGGATAAATAGAATGTGACAGAATTGCAAACTATGCTAATTCAAGAGGAAGTAAGGCTGAAAAAATAAGGACCTCACTCAGTTCATCTCATAGGTCAGCCGGGAGCTAATAAGAAACCAGGAAAGTAGAATGGGAAGGGGAATAAAAGATTATTGAAGGTTAATGAGTCATCTTCCCAAATCCACAAGAAGGAATCAAAGAAAGTTGTGTGTCATTTCTGTGGAAAGCCTGGACACTACAAGAAAGACTGTCAGAAACGTAAGGCGTGGTTCGAAAGTAAAGGTAAGCCTTGTGCTTTCGTATGTTTCGAATCAAATTTAGCAGAAGTTCCTTATAATACTTGGTGGATTGATTCTGGTTGTACCACTCATGTTTCAAATACGATGCAGGGATTCCTTATGACCCAAACCATAAATGCAAATGAAAAATTTGTATTTATGGGTAACCGAGTCAAAGCTCCAGTTGAAGCCATCGGAACCTATCGTTTGATTTTAGACACTGGACATCATTTAGATCTTTTCCAAACTCTTTATGTTCCTTTTGTTTCTCATAATTTAATTTTTGTGTCAAAACTTGATACAGCTGGATATTATCTTAAGGTTGGAAATGGATATTGCAGTTTGTTTAAGCATAATTGTTTTATTGGTTCTGGTGTTCTCTGTGATGGTTTATATAAATTAAATCTTAATAATCTATTTGCTGAGACTCTTTTGACCTTGCATTATAATGTTGGTACAAAACGTGGTTTGGTTGATGAAAATTCAGCTTACTTGTGGCATAAGCGTTTGGGTCACATATCCAAACAAAGAATACAAAGATTGGTAAAGAATGAAATTCTTCCTAATTTGGATTTTACTGATCTTGGTATTTGTGTGGAGTGTATTAAGGGAAAACTCACAAAACACACAATCAAGAAGAAAGCCACAAGAAGCACACAGCTCCTTGAAATAATACACACTAATATATGCGGACCTTTTGGTGTTCCATCTTTTGGTGGAGAAAAGTATTTTATCACCTTTATTAATGATTTTTCACGTTATAGATATGTCTCTTTATTACATGAGAAATCTCAATCAGTAAATGCCTTAGAGGTGTTTATCACTGAGGTTGAAAGACAATTAGATAGAAAAGTGAAAATCTTCAGATCTGACAGAGGTGGTGAATATTATGGAAGGTATGATGAAATTGGACAACATCCAGGTCCATTTGCTAAATTCCTTGAAAAGCATGGCATTTGTGCTCAATACACAATGCCAGGTACACCGCAGCAAAATGGTGTTGCAGAAAGGCATAATCGTACTTTAATGGATATGGTTAGAAGCATGTTAAGCTATGCATCTTTACCTTTATCATTGTGGATGTATGCTTTGAAAACTGCCATGTATTTATTAAACAGGGTTCCTAGTAAGGCAGTTTCAAAAACTCCTTTTGAACTGTGGACAGGAAGGAAACCCAGTTTGAGAAACTTACATGTTTGGGGTTGTCCAGTAGAAATAAGAGTTTATAATCCACATGAAAGAAAACTGGATTCAAGAATAATCAGCGGCTATTTCATTGGTTATTCAGAAAAATCTAAAGGATATATATTTTATAGTCCTAACCATAGTACAAGAATTGTTGAAATTGGAAATGAACGTTTCATTGAAAATGGTGAAATTAGTGGGAGTGTTAAACCACGTAAAGTGGAAATTCAAGAAGTTAGGGTGGAGATTTCTTTACCTTAAACTTCTTCTCAAGTTGTTGTTCCTACAGTTGTTGAACATTCAGACAACATACAAGAACAACAAGTGAATGATAAAACACCCCATAATGAAATAATTGTCAATGAACCAGTAATAGATGAACCACAACACATAGCATTAAGAAGATCTGAAAGGCAAAAAAGATCTGCTATTTCTGATGATTATGTGATTTATCTGCAAGAGTCAGAATTTGACTTTTGCAGTGTGCAAAGTCAAACCAAGAGGCATTTATCATAACAAAGGCGACGGACAAAGTGAACATTCTGAAAATAATGATGCATTTCAGGAGGAAGAACCGGAAGTTCATGAAATCAATAACTCTCTGAATTTTGAAGATAGCGAACCATTGAACTATGCGGACAATGAATTTGTTGACATTGATGGTGAGGATGATGAAGAAACTTTGGTTGGCGATAGATCTGATGACGAGCCAGAGTTTTCCTCTTATACATCGGAAAATGATGATGATTTGAATTACGATTTACAGCTTAGTGACGATAGCGAATAATGTGTTTAACTACTTGCTTATCATGTGAGACCAATTAATATTGCACTGACTTGGATATTAATTTAATATGCTTATTAGAATGTAATTGGGACTCTATTATCTGACAATATGTATTTTCCTTATAATGGCAGGTTGAAAAATGTTTAAGCGAAAGAAGAGAACAACGATTCCTCCGCGTCTCAGGTTGCATAATGGCGATGACAGTACTGGTAATGGAGGATCCCCATCGCATGGGTTCAGTGCCAGCACTGAGGCTGCCGCATCACCGCCCATCCCACCTGTTGGACCATCTACCATTCCTTCCACCGATTCCACTCCTATGGCACACCCTGAACCTATGCCACCTCGGGGGTCACATACAGAACAAGCAGTAGAGCCTACGCCTGGCTCAATTGGAGATGATGGACGAATGTACATCAATATCACAGCTAAAGAGTAAGTAATTAATATTATTACCATTATGATTTCAATGACAGTTATTACTTGTACTAACATTATTCACATTATTGTATCTTAGATTGAATCCTTCAGGAAAGTGCTCACGCATAATGACAACCTCTTTCAAAAACAGAATTGAATACGATGGATTTGCCTGGAAAAATGTGTCAGAGGAAACAAAGAATTTTTATTTCGAAGAATTCAAGGTAAATCATTTATGATAAAGTTTGTTACATAACAAATTATATTTTACACTTGATTATATTTAGTTTTTTGTTATGTTTGTCTCATAAGAAAAAATGTTATTGGGACTCGGCGCTTGACGATATCATGCCTTCTGCGTGGGAGACTCGTGTGCGGGCACGTTACAGAGATTTAGTATGCTTGTTAAAAGATGGTGGTGTCCGACCTCGCTACATGACCGAAGATATATGGGCACATTGGAGACAGTATTGGACGACACCTGAAGCCATTTCCATTTCAGAGCAGAATTCTAGTAACAGACGGGGAGGACCTGAGGGACTCAGTTCTTGCTTGCATACTGGTGGATCGATGTCGCATCGGGAACATGCAGATAGACTTGTAAGTATTACAAAATATGACTTTTACCACTGTAATTAATGGTTAGGATGTTTGAATTTTATCTCATTACCATAGAGGAGGATGGGAATGTTACTTGTGTGAGGAGTTTGCTTTGTTGTTGAATGTTGGATTGTAGCATAGTCTCGAAATTTGAAGTGTTTTTTTGTCTATGTATACAGGAGGTATGCTCTAAATATAGGGGAAACTCTGCTGAAATTTAAGTAAAAACTTGTACGAATAGTCAATAAATTATAGTTTTCCTTTAATTCTATTTATATTTACAGGGAGTATCGATGGGTCGACCGGCTACCTATGCTGAGGTATTTTTACACACCCACACCAACAAGCATGATGGTCAAACGTTCGTCAATTCTCGGTCAAGGGTTTTACATGTACGTCCAAATTACTATATTTTACAAATTTTAAGTATTACTTATTATTAATGGTTACTTATTGTAAAACATTTGTCCTACGACAGGAACAAGTTCAAGATGCAATTCAACAACGCTAACAGACCTCTGATTATGTTGATGCGAATCAAATCTATTGTGATGTGGTTGGTGGTAGAGACCAGCGAGGACGGGTATTTGGCTTAGGTTCTTTGGCCAAATCCTGTTACTCGCATTCCTCAAGTTCAAGTACTGCCGCATCACATAGACGGTCTGAATCCAGGCGAGTCCATGAACTTGAGAATACTGTAAATGAGCTGAGATCTGAATTGCAACAGTCACAGACTCGATGGCAGCAATCTCTCGACTTCATATCTGAGCTGCGCAATGAGATGGCAAATTTGAAGGGTATGATGTCATCGCAGCAGTCTGATCGTACTTCTCCGCCGCCGCCGCCATCAGCTTAATTAGTTATGATTTTGTATTAGACATGGATATTATGTTATTACATAATTACTAACTTTATAACTAGCACAATTATTAAATTTGATATTTTCCAATTAATTTTGCAGGTTAATTTGCATTATAAAATATAGATATCATCTTCATTTTCTCATTATTTTGCAATTAATTTTACAGGTTAATTTGCATTTAAAAAATAAAATGGAATATTTTTTTAATTTCCCGACGGAATTAAGATCCGTCGGGAATTATTACCGATGGAATTCCAATTTCCGTCGGTAATTTACCGACGGAACGGTAAATTACCGACGAAAATTGTAATTCCGTCGGTAATTATTACCGATGGAAGTGGAAACTCCATCGGTAATTATTACCGACGGAAATTGGAATTCCGTCGGTAACTTACCGACGAAAATTGTAATTCCGTCGGTAATATTTTCCCGACGAAATTTTTCGTCGGGAAAATTGCCTACTCCTTTATTGCCGACGGAAAGGTTTCCGTCGGCATTTTTATTTTCCCGACGGAAATTACACATTTTCTGTCGGTAATTTCCGTCGGGAAATTGGTGTTTTCTTGTAGTGTTATTTGAATGTGGTATTTAGTTATTTGAATATATAGTTATGTCCAATTTGTGTATGTACATTGAATTGTAATGTATTTTGAGTTGTAATTAAGAATAATGTTATTTGTTGTTTGTTTATTTATTAATTGAGTTGTATTTTAAATTTATTGTATATTGAGGTGCATGTATGTTGTATAGTGTATATTTTTTCAATTTGGTTTTTATAACTTATTTGTGAGAGTAGAAATTTTTGATGTTGTTTCTAATTTTTATTGTGTGAAATGTCATTACATTAAATATATAATTAATTTTGTAGTGTAATTGTTGTTGTCTGTATTGATGATTAAAATTATTCAATTTACGTGTAATTTTTTAATATGTTGATACAAATATGTTTTATTATGTGTTACATTGTTTTCTCTTTTTTGTATGTTTGTTCATGTATAAATTATTTATATGTATATTATGTTGAGGTGCATGTATGTTGAGCAATTGTTATTATATGTATTGATATTTCAAGTTAGAATTTTTTTTTAAATTTTTTTTATGATATAAATATAGTTTATAGTTTCAAATTTGTATTTCGATTGTGTCATACTTAAGAAGAAGGTAATATATATAAATTATTTTTTATTTGTCATTGCATGTACCTACCACAACCGCCCCCCGGATCGGCATATTAACCTGTTGCACGTGCCGAATAATCGCATCTTACCAGCCCCTTTCGTCAAGGTAAGTGTGTTATGTATTAAAAATTTATTTTTTACAAGTATTAAATTTTTTTTTAATATTTTTTAATCGCATCTATATGTTTGAAATATGCTGTTTTAAATGAGATAAAGATGTGTAAGTCACTATCATGTTGTAATTTGACAGTAAATATCCGTGCAATTATTAATGATAATGTAATAACGACATATGAATTTAAGTGATAAATTCACATATGTTGGCGAATTTATCCGTTGAATTTAGATGTTTGAGGTGGATGGAAAAATTTCTTATTGCATTGATTTTGTTATGGAGTTGCGATTGGTTGACATTTTATGGAAGTGTTAAATTTGCTACTGTTTGACAGGGGGATAGCCATATAGGGGAAACTCTATCCATTTTTTTACAAAATTTTAATGATTTTAATTTAGGAAATTGAATAAATATCAGTATTAAATGAATATCATATACAAATAATAATCGAGTGGATTTTTATTCCATACATGCCCCTTAATGGTTTTGTGTATATATATCAATGTTATAATTTTTATGATATTGATATTATTTATTACATTAATAATTAGGTAAAAATAATTAGGGATTGAAGTGAAATAGTAGGTTAGAGAATTGAATTCAAATAAAATACGATAATTGACACGTGATGGTACTAACTTCGACCTTATGATTTTTGCTAAGCAGTTTAACAGTGATGAGTAATATGGACAGAAGTTGGATGTATAAAAGAATAACACCAGATGAGTATATTAATTTAGAGTTTGCTGAAGGAGTTCAGCACTTTATTGAATATGCAAGCTCCCAACCTGCATACATGGACGGTTTAAAAATTAGGTGTCCATGTAAAAAGTGCAAACACAGGTATTATCTTCCAACGGAGGAGGTGCATCTCCATTTGCTAAAAAAGGGATTTGTGGCCAATTATTTTGAATGGACAAGGCATGGAGAGCCATTAATTAGTAGCATGTCTAGAAGTACGAAAGTTGGACCGGGTGTTGCTGAATCTGATTTTCAAGGAGGGCCACATTGTATGACTACCAATTTTTGTGATACCGAGAATCCCTATATGCAAATGGTTTTTGACGCAGCCGGATGTTCAATTTAGCCCAATTTAGGCAGTGTCGAAGAAGAACCCAACCCAAATGCCAGTAATTTTTTTGATTTACTTAATGCAGCTGACCAGGAATTATGGCCAGGATGTGATAATATGACACAATTGGGATCAGTTGCTCGAATTTTAAACATTAAATCCGAAGGTCATATTTCCGATCGCAGTTTAAATGAAATCCTGTCTTGGTACAATGAATCCTTACCGACGGACAATAATATGGTTAACAGTTTTTATAAAATGAAGAAGTTACTTCGGGGTCTTGGTCTGCCAGTTGAAAAAATTGATTGTTGTCGATTAGGCTGTATGATCTTTTGGGGAGATGACGTTGAATTAATGAGTTGCAAATTTTGTAGTCAACCAAGATTCAAGCCAACGAATTCTAATAGGAAGTAGAAATTAGTGCCTTGAAAACGGATGTAGCATTTTCCTATTACTCAGAGACTTTAGAGGCTTTACTCGTCAGATGTGACAGCTTCTCACATGAGGTGGCATAATGAACATGAATAGACAGATGGAGTAATGAGCCATCCATCGGACGCCGTAGCATGGAAACATTTTGATGACATTCACCCAGATTTTGCTTCAGAAAGTAGAAATGTGAGGCTGGGTTTAAGCACAGATGGTTTTCAGCCTTTTGGGCAATCAGGCCAACAATACTCATCATGGCCAATCATACTAATTCCGTATAATTTGCCTCCGTGGATGTGCATGAAAGAGGCTTACATGTTTCTTACAGCAATTGTGCCGGGTCCTAAGAATCCAAAGCAGGGGATTGATGTTTTCCTTTAACCATTAATTTCTGAATTGCTTCAATTATGGGAAATCGGTGTGCTCACATATGACGTGTCCCTAAAATAAAATTTCATGATGAGAGCAGCTTTGATGTGGACTATTAGCGATTTTCCTGCATATGCTATGCTGTTGGGTTAGAGCACGGCGGGGAAATTGGCTTGCCCTTACTGTGGTAATGATTCCGATGCGTTTTATCTAACTAATGGGTGTAAAATGTCATGGTTTGATAATTACAGAAAATTTCTCCCTCCAAATCACCCTTTTAGACGTAATAAACAGAGATTTCTTAAGAATAAAGTTGTCCTCGGCCCTCCTCCATGTACAAAATCTGGTGAAGAAATTATGCAAGAGATTGAGGAATTAGGGTTGCTGAAAGTAACAGAAGTTGAAGCTGAGGAAGTCAATAGTAGCATTTCAAACAATTTTGGATGGAGAAAACGAAGTATATTTTGGGATTTGCCGTATTGGAAAACAAATAGAATAAGACATAATTTAGACGTGATGCATATAGAAAAAAATATTTTCAATAATGTTTTCAATACGATAATGAATATTGAAGGAAGGAGCAAAGACAATGCAAAATCAAGTGCAAATTTGAAATTGTACTGTAAAAGAAACGAGTTGGATAGGGATTCTCGAACGGGTAAATATCCAAAAGCTTGTTATACTTTGGATAAAAAACAAAAAGAAGTCTTATGTGATTAGTTGAGAAGTATAAAATTCCCGGATGGATATGTTTCTAACTTAGTAAGGTGTGTTGATATGAGAAAGTTCAAATTGTTCGGAATGAAAAGCCATGATTGCCACGTATTCATGCAAAGGCTTATGCCAGTTGCTTTTAGAGAATTGTTGCCGCCTAAAGTTTGGGAAGCAATAACTGAGTTAAGCTTATTTTTCAAAAGCTTGACTTCCTCTGAGATAAAATGCCTGAAATGGAAAAACTGGAAGGAGAAATTTCGGTAATCATTTGAAAATTAGAGGGAATATTTCCACCGAGTTTTTTTGACATTATGGAGCATTTACCGGTACATTTAGCACATGAGGCCAAACTGGCAGGACCCGTTCAATATAGATGGATGTATCCATTTGAAAGGTAAATCCCAATTAATGAAATTTATATTTAGAGGTTCATAATTTTTGTTAGGTTGCTGTTAACATGATTAACAATTTTCATGTAGGTATTTGTATCATTTGAAAAGAAATGTTAAAAATAAAGCTCGAGTTGAAGGTTCAATATGCAATGCGTACTTAGTTGAAGAAGCAAGTACATTCTGTTCTCATTACTTCGAGCCTCATGTTCTCACAAGATGCCAAAAAATTCCTCGTAATGACGATGGTGGCGAAACAAGTGCCAATGATGGAAATTTATGGATATTCACGTATCCTGGTCGATTACATGGGTGTGCAATCAGAAGAATGCTTACAAATGATGAACTAGATGTTGCACATGGTTACATCTTATTGAATTGCGAAGAAATTCAACCATTTGTGCAGTAAGTTAACATGATCGTTTGAAACTGACAATTTCTTTATTGCAACAAAAATGGATATATAATTGCTATTGTGGTTAGATGCAGTTTATATGAGGAATGGTTACGGGAGCTTATGCCACACATAACGCAGAATGATATCAATAAGGAAGTCGAAAAACACTTTCATTTATGGTTCAAGACATATGTAAGTTTTGTACGCAAATATGAATAAGTAATATATAATTATATTATGTAAATGGATTAAATGACAAGTTACCATTTCATTCTGTATGCGTCACAGCATCCAATTGAAAATAATTTCATCTCCGATGTTGCTAAAGGACCTTTGCGGACTGTTAAATCTTACTCGGTTTATTTTGTCAACGGCTTCAAATACCATACACAATCGCATGGTAACAATAAGGCAACTACAAATAATGGAGTTTGCATTAAGGGTGAATTGATGGATTATTACAGTCAAATTACAGAGATCTTGGAAATTGAATACCCTACTTTGCCAATAAAACTATGTGTGCTATTTAAGTGCGAGTGGTTTGATCCAATACCCAATGTCGGAATCAAAGTGTAAAGCGCTTACAACTTTTGTGTTGGCCATGCAAGTAATTCAGGTGTATTACCTCCCTTTTCCTAGCCTTAGACGAGATAAAATGGATTGGTTGGCCGTTTGCAAGGTAAAACCCAGGGGCATATTTGAAATGAAAGCTACAAGACAAAATTAACGAATTGAAAGCAAAGCCTTTCAGGAAGAGGAATTGGATGGCCATGAAATAAATGAAAGCTTTCCATATAGGGATAATGAACCTTTGAACAGTGTGAACAATGAATTTGTTGACATCGGATCTGACGAGGAATCCAAGTCCACATCTAAATTGGAAAGCGAATTTGATTCTAATTATTCAGAAAATGAAAATGATTGTGATAATAATGCAGATGATAGCGAATAATCTCTCGCTCACGTGAGTAAAATCCATAAGTTTAATATCATTAATTAGTTAATTTGTGTTTCAATATAACTAACAAAAAGTAGATATTTGCATTATTGACTTAGATAATCATGAAAATGTAATAATTTAATGGCTAATTATGGTTGTTAATATTTTCAGGAAAAAACATGCATAATCAAAGGCGGACGGGTTCGATGCAACCTTCTAGGGCCAGGTTGTGCATGTTGTGCATTTTTCTATTGATGCAACATACCGCAAGTATACGGTGTACCGCAATAGTACTTTAGATATCGATCCCACAGGGAACGTGTTACACACTATTACTAATTGATTTTAATCTTGTTTACAATGATAATAAATTTGATGGTTGAATTAGAATTACTTAATTTAAACCTAATTTATGCTTATCAGAAGAAGATAAATAGTATATGAATGAAGAATTAAACATAATGAATTTGATCCATCATTTTGATTTACATTTATTCATCTTTCATGCAAGCCAAGTTAGAATAAATTTTTAACTCACTCTCTCGACATGAATTAAAATGCCTAAAACATACAATTAAAATTCTAACTCACAATTTTCATTAATGAATTAGAGGTTTCTAATTACATATTTTAAGAATAGACACTAACCTATAGCAATTATCTCAATATACCAATCTCTCAAATATATCTTAATAATGAATCTCTATTAAATGTCGGATAAAGCAAACTCTCGAATTACTTTAACTTGTAAAGATCATGCAAAAGATATTAATAGAGAATCTACAATGAAAGATTATGAAAGTAGATGGAAATAGAAAGAATTATAATATGCAAGTTCATTAAAATAATATTCATAAAAATAGTGGAGAAGAATTAAAAATAAGAGAACAAGATAGAAGCCTTTCAACCCTTTTTCCCAATCTCTTGAAATAGATTTTCTCCTCCTTGATCTTCTTCTTCAAACCATAAAACTAAATAATGAAATTTAACTAAAGAAGAACTGTTTACAAAATACAGAAAATTCCTTAACTAAAAATTCATCATCCTAATAAATTACATTTAAACTAATATTTATAGATGTTGATTGAAAGTTGATGTCCCTTGAAGATGTCTCTTGGGAATGGTTGCACAATTTGGTGAAAGAGGGTGACTTTTCATGTGATTTTTGGACCAAAACCGTCCAACAGTCGTTTATGTCGCGCTCGCAACGGTGTCGCGATCGCGACAGAACGCGCTGGTCATTTTCTTCTTTCCTTCTCTCGCTCAGTTTTCTCTTCCCTCTCTGGCCAGTCACGTCGCGTGACTCCCCATCACGGCGTGCCTTCTTCGCGTGTGGCGTGACTGGCGCTCACGTCGCGCGTTGCCTCGCCTCCGTTCTCTTCTCTTCTCTTTTCCCTTCCTTTCCTGGCCTCTCTGTGGCGTCACGTCGCGTGACCATTGCTCACGCCGTGACTCTTCTTCTTTCAGTCCTTCCCTTCTTTTCTTTCTCTTTTTTCTTCTTTCTCTTCTTCAGTCACGTCTCGTGACCTTGGCTCACGGCGTGACTCGTCTCTTCTCAGCTTCTTTCTCTTCTTTTCCTCCTTCCTCTTCTTTCCTCTTAGCAAGTCACGTCACGTGACTCATAGTCACGGCGTGATCCTTGAGTGAAGCGTGATCTGCTCCTTCTTCTCGTGATCTTCTCCTTCTTCTACCTCTTTTCTTCATTTTTTCACCTAAACATACCAGTAAACATAAAAACTAACAGACTAATACTAATATACATAAACTAACACATATAACATCAAATATTCACTTAATTATATAATTAATTAATTAAACTCATACTAAACATATACTTAATTATACATTAACTAAACTCCTATCAAATTCCCCCACACTTGACCCTTGCTTGTCCTCAAGCAAGATCAAAGAAATAAGAAAATTTAATAACCAGTAAAAATTACTACAAAACACTGTTATTTAGCATATATAATAGAATTGAAAAGAACCAAAATATCTCATTCACTCATAAATAAAATCAGTAAGTCAAAATTTAAAAGTATGCATCCCAAATTCAACAAATTATTTAACTTTACTAATGCCAACATAAAGAGTATGAAGTCTATTAAAACTAAACATGAACTAAAGAAAGAAAATTAATCATAAAGTTAAAATTCTCAAGTTACTAGCTGCATTTAGGACATTTTAAGCTCACTTACCCTTAATCCAATCTCATGGCATTTTTAGACTTTGCTTTTTCTTTTCTTTTGATTTTTCTTTTTGATTTCTAGCAAGAGAAAGTATATGGGTGCGTTTTACGCTCCATCCCATATTTTTGCAATTTTTGATATATATCTTGCTTTTCTTTTTTTTTTTTATTATGACTTTAGTGGGTGCATTTTATGCTCCATCCCACTTTTAACTTTTCTTTTTAAATTTAGTCCTCATCCATTATTGAAAAGATAAAAGGTAAGTATTATGGCTATAGTTTCCTTAAACAACTAGAAATTGAAAATTATAAACTAAATGAGTAAATTCTAACTTTAAAAACATGGTTAGTTAGAAAGACTAAATAATCTATAATATTGAAATAAGTAAAACAAAATAACTTGAAAAACTTAAAATACATGCTAAAAATTTTTGAAAAACTGATAAAAATGAGCATAAAAAATAAATGTCTTAACAACCTATATAATACACCAAATAAATAATGCTTCATAATAAAGCTTACTTAAAAGCCTAATTGAAATATAAAAACACACAAACAAAAACAATCATGCAATTGACATAAATAATACATACACAAACTCACAAACACAGTCACAAATATCACAACACATAACACAGTCACTCCCCCACACTTAGAACCAACATTGTCCTCAATGTGTAGGAATGACACACAAAAACAAGTAAAAAGAAATAAATGAAATGAAATAAAATTAAAGAAAACTCCCCTATCATGGTGATGGTGGAGGCGAAGGAACCCGAAACCCAACTTGGGTGATGAATTGATCAAACTTGTACTCTAACCTCCTTTGCCTTCTAGCCAAAACAGTTTGCTGATCTTGTATATGGTGCAAGTTGCTAAGAATTTGATCAAACATTTCTGGCATATTTTGGCTAGATGAGCCAACTTCAGGTGCAGTAGCTGCAGCAGGTGGAATATCTGCCATCTCCTCATCTTCACTTGCCTCCTCCTCTCCTTCTTCTTCTTGTTCCTCAACTTGTGGAGCAGCATTTCCAGCAATATCCCTCCAACATGATCGAGCACGTGCCGGAATTTCCTGAAAATTATTGCCAACAATTTCTCCACGAACTAACATAGTCTTATTAAAATAATGGCAAGGAAAAACTCTATAATAGGCATCAAGATCCACATTTAGATTATTTGCAATACTAGAAATAACATGTCCATGTGTTAAAGGCGAATCATGTTTATGTACACATTGCAACAATTGACTTATTATCCAAAAAGTCCAACATACGTCCTTGCGTTTATGTACACACCACATCAAAAACAATTCATTATATGAAACTCTATTGAATTCGGACCTATTAAAAACCAAAGAAGCTAAAATCCTATGCAAAATCCAATATCTTAAATCTTTAATAAACATGGATTTAGCATCCCTAGCTCTATAACGTGTTTGTAAATCAGTCAAAAATGTCCAAAATTCATGTGGCTTAAACGATTTAGGTGGCTCAGTCAAACCAGCTTGAGAAAATCTAAATATCCTATTCATCATAAAATAAGTTAAAGTATAAGGTATACCAGCCATCCTAAAATCTAACCAATTCTCATTATCATTATTCTTTTTCAATGTGGTATAGAATTCTAAAACTAAATCAGGACGCACATTTTCATGCATAGAAGCAAATTTAAACAACCCACATACTCTTAACATATCATTAACTACTTCTAACATACCAATTTGATTAAGTAAAGAATCAGGAAAAAACTTACAATGCATCAAATGCCTATTACGAAGAGTCAAATACCTGCTACCTTCATCTACAGAGAAGATAGGAAATAAGGCACCATAATGAGAAGCAATGTTCACCACTTCAACTTCCTGCTCTTCTTGCTCAGTATGAGAAACAGTTGGATTCTTTGTTCTCACCATTTTCGATTGTTTGTTAAACAGATAATGAAAACTATAGGGAAATAAATCTAAAGTCAAATGAAAGAAATCAACAAAAACAAATACTCTAAAGGAAAACAGAAAAGAATAAAGAAAAAGAAATATAAACAGAGAGAAATTACAAAAGAAATGTGATTTAGTTATACATAAATGCAACCGAAATACACTAAAGGAAAACACAAATAGACAGAAGAAAAAGAAATAGAAATAGATAATAAACTACAAACGAAATATAAGTCTGTTATGCAGGAAAAATAACTAAATCAAGTGTGTTAGGGGAAAGAAGAAATGAAAAATAAAATGAAACAAAGAAAAATAAAAAGAAATTAACAAACCAGAAAAGAGAATGAAAAACCCGAAATCCCGTAGTCAATCTTTTGAAGAAAAGAGAAAAGAAAAACAATGCCAAAATGTAGAACTAGAATAACGAAAGGGAAATAGAGGAATGAAGTTCGAAAGTCTCTGTGGAAGAAAGAAAAAGAAGAAGAAAGGAAAGTTTTTAAGTCGTGACCTGTGCTAGGGAAAATGAAAGAACAGTTGAAATGAGAAAGAAGAGAATGAAGGGTCACGACTTTTAGGGTTTTAAATTTAGAATTCCCGCTTTTAATTCTCCTTTTTCTGTGTTTGTAATGCTTAAATATAAAATTAGGTTAATGTAACTAAAATTAAATCATATAAATTAAAAAAGAAAAGAAAACAAACCCAAATAATAGACAAATAATAAGTGAAATAAGAAAATAAAAGAAAAGAAAAGAAAAAAAATTTAAAATATACCTGATGGAGCACCACAACGTCACGGCGTGAGGTAAAGTCACAACTCGTGACGCTTCACTTACCTGGAAGAAAAGCTTCAAGCGAAATCCTCAGACGAAATCTTCAGAGCGTCACGGCGTGAGGCAACGTCACGCCTCGTGACGCTTCGGCCTTACCTGGGCGAAGTCCCTCGCCTCTGCCCCTCACGTCGCGTGAAGCAATGTCACGTCGTGACGTTCTTTACTTACCTGGGCGAAGTCCCTCTTCCTCAGATCGTCACGTCGCGTGAAGATGCATCACGACGTGCTCCCTCGCACTTTCTCTTGCGTTTTGCTTCATCGCCTTCTCTTGCGTTTTGCTTCATCGCCTTCTGTCGCGTTTTGCTTCATCGCCTTCTCTTGCGTTTTGCTTCATCGCCTTCTGTCGCGATCGCAATACTTGCCGCGATCGCGACAGAAGCCAACGTCTGCAAAAACTTTTTGTTTTTTTTTTTTTTTTTATTTAATTAATTATTTTGTTATTAATGTTTTATAATTAAACAAATCTAATCTTACTAAATTAGCTGTAAAATAAAAACAAATATGTTAGTAGCATGAAAATCTATAAAATAAAAATATATAAACAAATTGAAAACAAAGAACAAAACATAAATAAAAATAAAATAACTAAGTAAACTAAATAAAAGAACTAGATATATCATGGCTTAATATGCTCCCTAGGATTCTCCTCAGTATTGCTTGGAAGGCATCCTAGATTTCTTGAAGGTAAAGAATTAGCAAGTTGGCCTATTTGAACCTCAAGATTATGAATAGAGGCTGCATGATTTTTAGAAATTTGATCAATTTTTGCCTCAAGTTTCTTTTGGCTTTCATCTTGAGAATTCATCTTATAATTAATTTCCTCAATAAACTTATCAAGTTTTCCTTCAAAAGCCCCAAACCTATCTTGAGGTTGTTGGTATCCTACACTTCTATTTTGGTTGTTAACATTATTATTTCCCCATGAAAGGTTAGGATGATTTCTCCAACCAGGATTATAGGTATTAGAATAAGGATTTCCACGTCCTTGGCCTTGAAGAAAATTAACTTGCTCTTTATTAGCTATGCCTAAAGTGCAGTTTCCACTGTCATGCCCATTTTGACCACACACATTGCATGCATTTAATACATTACCTCCCATGCCTAGGCTATTAACTCTATGAGTTAAAGCCTCAACTTGAGCTTGTAATGCAACCATAGAATCTACTGAATGTATCCCTCTAGCATTAGAATTATTATATTCTCTTACTCTTTCAGGTGGCCACATACAATTGTTCATTGCCATTTCTTCCAATAGCTCATATGCTGCATCAATTGTTTTCCTCATTAAAGATCCACCAGCAGCAGCATCAATAGTCCCTCTTGTAGTTGAATTTACACCATTATAGAATGTTTGCATCAACAATTCTCTTGGCAAGTTATGGTGTGGACATATCCTTTGCAATTCTTTGAATCTTTCCCAAGCCTCATATAATGATTCATTTTCATTTTGAACAAATGTAGTAATATCCTTTATGATTTTTGCGGTTTTGGCCAATGGAAAATATTTTGATAAAAATGCTTGGGCCAATTGGTCCCAAGTAGTTATAGAACCCCTTGTCAAAGAATTCAACCAAGCCTTTGCTTTATCCTTCAATGTGAATGGAAAAAGCCTAAGCTTGATTGCATCATTTGAAACCCCATTTATTTTAAAGGTATCACAAATCTCAAGAAAATTTGCCAAATGAGCATTTGGATCCTCATTAGCCAAACCATAAAATTGTATACTATTTTGAATCATTTGTAACAATGAAGGCTTAATTTCAAATTGATTGGCATTTACCGTTGGTCTTACCACTCCTTGTTGAGCACCACTCAAAGCAGGTGTGGCAAAGTCCATCAATCTTGGTGGATTTTCATCAGCCATGATAATTGATCTCCTATTTTTGTTCTTCTTTTTATTTGATTTCCGGTTACTCAATAAAAACCTCTCAATTTCAGGATTTAAAGGCTCAAGCTCTTCTAAAGAACTCCTTGTACTAGGCATGAACTTCTCAAATCCTGTAAAAACAAAACACAAAATTAATTTAAACAAATAAACAAATTAAAACAAAAGAAAATATTGTAATCCAAAATCATAAATCAATTTTTATAATGGCAAACAACCGTTCCCCGGCAACGGCGCCAAAAACTTGTTGTGCATTTTTCTATTGATGCAACATACCGCAAGTATACGGTGTACCGCAATAGTACTTTAGATATCGATCCCACAGGGAACGTGTTACACACTATTACTAATTGATTTTAATCTTGTTTACAATGATAATAAATTTGATGGTTGAATTAGAATTACTTAATTTAAACCTAATTTATGCTTATCAGAAGAAGATAAATAGTATATGAATGAAGAATTAAACATAATGAATTTGATCCATCATTTTGATTTACATTTATTCATCTTTCATGCAAGCCAAGTTAGAATAAATTTTTAACTCACTCTCTCGACATGAATTAAAATGCCTAAAACATACAATTAAAATTCTAACTCACAATTTTCATTAATGAATTAGAGGTTTCTAATTACATATTTTAAGAATAGACACTAACCTATAGCAATTATCTCAATATACCAATCTCTCAAATATATCTTAATAATGAATCTCTATTAAATGTCGGATAAAGCAAACTCTCGAATTACTTTAACTTGTAAAGATCATGCAAAAGATATTAATAGAGAATCTACAATGAAAGATTATGAAAGTAGATGGAAATAGAAAGAATTATAATATGCAAGTTCATTAAAATAATATTCATAAAAATAGTGGAGAAGAATTAAAAATAAGAGAACAAGATAGAAGCCTTTCAACCCTTTTTCCCAATCTCTTGAAATAGATTTTCTCCTCCTTGATCTTCTTCTTCAAACCATAAAACTAAATAATGAAATTTAACTAAAGAAGAACTGTTTACAAAATACAGAAAATTCCTTAACTAAAAATTCATCATCCTAATAAATTACATTTAAACTAATATTTATAGATGTTGATTGAAAGTTGATGTCCCTTGAAGATGTCTCTTGGGAATGGTTGCACAATTTGGTGAAAGAGGGTGACTTTTCATGTGATTTTTGGACCAAAACCGTCCAACAGTCGTTTCTGTCGCGCTCGCAACGGTGTCGCGATCGCGACAGAACGCGCTGGTCATTTTCTTCTTTCCTTCTCTCGCTCAGTTTTCTCTTCCCTCTCTGGCCAGTCACGTCGCGTGACTCCCCATCACGGCGTGCCTTCTTCGCGTGTGGCGTGACTGGCGCTCACGTCGCGCGTTGCCTCGCCTCCGTTCTCTTCTCTTCTCTTTTCCCTTCCTTTCCTGGCCTCTCTGTGGCGTCACGTCGCGTGACCATTGCTCACGCCGTGACTCTTCTTCTTTCAGTCCTTCCCTTCTTTTCTTTCTCTTTTTTCTTCTTTCTCTTCTTCAGTCACGTCTCGTGACCTTGGCTCACGGCGTGACTCGTCTCTTCTCAGCTTCTTTCTCTTCTTTTCCTCCTTCCTCTTCTTTCCTCTTAGCAAGTCACGTCACGTGACTCATAGTCACGGCGTGATCCTTGAGTGAAGCGTGATCTGCTCCTTCTTCTCGTGATCTTCTCCTTCTTCTACCTCTTTTCTTCATTTTTTCACCTAAACATACCAGTAAACATAAAAACTAATAGACTAATACTAATATACATAAACTAACACATATAACATCAAATATTCACTTAATTATATAATTAATTAATTAAACTCATACTAAACATATACTTAATTATACATTAACTAAACTCCTATCAGTGCACATCTATATCAGAAGCAAACAGTCAAGGGGAGGGCTTATCTCCTGCATCAGCACCTCCCCGTATGGGCATGACATCTTCGCCCCCAGTGTATCCATGCCCACTATCTACGGCTGGAACTACATCTACCAAAGTTCCTAGTTCAGGGAATCCGTCTGAACCATCGCAGCAATCACCTAATACTATTGAAGGTCCAACGCTTGGTTCGGTTGGTATTGACGGACGGATGTATATTGTCATTGATGGGAAACAGTGAATTATCAAATTTTCTTCTTTATATTTACTACGTAATAGTTAAATCCATCACACAATTACATTTTTGTTTCCCCCCAAATTCATCCCCTCTGGTCCATGCTCCCGCACGATGACTGGTACATTCAAGGAGAGGTTTGAATTTAATGGGTACTTGTGGAAAAATAGCTCTCAGGAGATGAAAATGTTCTACTTTGAAGAGTTTAAGGTAAATAACTTGTTTAAAACATTTCTATTGTGTGTATCTTAAATACTATTTAATTTAAATTATATACGAATATTGGGAATATATATATTATGTTCAACCAAATTTTTTTTAATGTTATAATCTTTCAGAAAGCCTATTATTGGAATTCTTCCATCGATCACCTAGTCTACGGCGTATGGGAGAAACGACCCCTTGTTCGTTACAAGGATTTTCTCAATAAGTTGCACGGAAAAGGTGAACGACCAAGGTATATAAATGAAGACATTTGGGCAAACTGGATGCAGTACTGGTCATCATCCGAGGCCGTTTCAATCGCCGATCGTAATTCCACTAATAGGAGGGGTGGACCAGATGGAGTTAGTGTTTCCTTACACACTGGAGGAACATTGTCCCATCGTGAGCATGCTGACAGACTTATAAGTACTCAAATATCTGTCTTTCAAAATGATACTATTTATTTCATATCGTATTAGCTAGTTAGTGCATTAAGAATTTATTCAGTATAATAGTTGCAACTCTTGATAATAATCAAAACGTTTGATTGATATGAAGGAGGATGGGCAATAAATTGTGTAAGGAGTTTGATATGGATTTTCGTGGTTGACAATATAAATGTAAATGTAATTTCTTGACATATGAACAGGAGGTTTGTTAAATATTTAGGGGAAACTCTGCCGAAATTTTATTAAATTATAGACAAGTGTTATAGTGTTAGGAATCACAATTATATATCTACATGTATTATTGTTATGCATTAGGTTTCTAACAGACTTACGAATAAATCTTTAAATTT
This sequence comes from Excoecaria cochinchinensis, assembly GCA_947683425.1. Lineage (NCBI taxonomy): Eukaryota > Viridiplantae > Streptophyta > Magnoliopsida > Malpighiales > Euphorbiaceae > Excoecaria > Excoecaria cochinchinensis. The sequence continues at coordinate 4,589,236 of CANTUQ010000150.1, read as the reverse complement.
GTTATTAACCTATAATTAAGTTGTTTATAGGAGTCTACTATAGGTCGGACACCTTATCCTCATGAGTTGTTTTTACACACTCATACGCGAAATCATGACAGTGTGACATTCGTCAGCAATCGTGCTCGACAAGTTCATGTACGCTAATTTCAAAACTTATTATTCATTTTTGTATAACTTCTTAGTTCCATTTTACTATATTACATAACATTCGGATAATTTTAATCACAGGAGCGAGTAGTAGAGAGTCTTCAGAGTCAACAGACGGACGACGATAATGTTGATCATGTTCGAGTATATTATGAGACTGTTGGCGGTAGGGACCGCCGTGGACGGGTCTTCGGTTTGGGCTCCTATACGAATGTTTGTTATTCGCATGCATCATCCTCCTCTACGGCTACGGCTAGTAGGCTTGGGGCAACTACTAATGAGGTCATTGAGTTTCGCGGCACGGTCGATGTACTAATGAACCGTATTAATAGGTTAGAGGACTTCATTAGCCATAGATTACCTGCTGACACGCAAGAACCGTCTGCTCCTCGGCCGCATTCACCTCATCCTTAGTTATTATTTTTAGACTTTTTATCTTAGTTTATTTGTAATGTCACTGAAGTTTTTATATTAGTACATTATAAAATACAATTTTTTTAAATCTATTTATTGTTTATTTAATATATTTTCATTTTATAAATTAAGGAAATTTTAAATTTAATATTATTTATTATTTATATATTAAAAAAAAACCTTACAAAATAGAGAATAAAATTGTTTTTCCGTCTCTAAAAATAGAGACGGAATGGCGCTTTCCGTCTCTATTTTTAGAGACGAAAATTGGTTTTCCGTCTCTAAAAATAGAGACAGAAACAAGCTTTCTGTCTCTAAAAATAGAGACGGAAAGTCCTATTCCATCTCTATTTTTAGAGACGAAAGTTCTCTTTCCATCTCTAAAAATAGAGACGGAAAGCATACTTCCGTCTCTAAAAATAGAGACGGATAGGCTCATTCCGTCTCTATTTTTAGAGACGTAAAGCCTCTTTCCGTCTCTAAAAATAGAGATGGAAGGCATCATTCTGTTTCTATTTTTAGAGACAAAAAATCAATTTCCGTCTCTAAAAATAGAGACGGACAGTTTTTGTCTCTAATTTTTAGCAACTGACGAAATAGAGACGAAAAATTTCCGTCTCTATTTTTGATTAGAGACGGAATTCCGTCTCTATTTTTTATCTCAATTTCTCAGATTTCTTGTAGTGTTATATTTGAGAAAATAGACCTAGCTCATCCGGCTATAGTCATCAGTAAATAGCAAAACATATCGACTTCCACCAAATAATTCTGTATTCATAGGCCCACAGAGGTCAGCATGCATCAACTCATGACATTTTGAAGCCCTCCAAGACGTCCCAACAGGAAATGGGCGTCTTGTTTGTTTACCATATATGCACCCTTCACATAAATCAAAAGCATCAATTTTGGGTAGTCCATGAACCATACCTTTGCGAGTTAGCAACTGTAATCCTTTTTCGTTGAGATGTCCATATCGCAAATGCCATAATTTTGATTCATTCTTCTGATCCACTACTAGAGCATAATCTTCCACATCTGAGATTTCAAGTGGAAACATGTTGTTCCCAGTCATGTGAACATTAACCATAATTTGCCCTGTCTGTTTTTCTTTGATAACACATACACCATCATCAAATAATATTGCATACCCACTAGCCATTAGTTGCCCAACACTTAACAAATTGAATGTTAAACCAGGAACAAAGTGAACATTGTAAAGATGTTTAACTTTACCATTATTGGTCTTGATTACTATAGTTCCACTACAAGAATTTTGTGAAATAGCAACGGAAAAATAGCAACGGAATTCCATTATTCCGTTGCTATTTTCGGTTACGTTCCACACATATAGCAACGAAATTTTTTTTCAATATTTTCGGTCGCTAAAAGAGGAGGGAAAGTTTGGCGCGTAAATTTAGCAACGGTTATTAGCAACGGAATTAAAATACCGTTGCTAAATATCGCGAACAAAATTTGGAGCGAAAAATAGCAACAGAAATGCATTTTCGTTGCTAATTTAGCAACGGAAGAGTTATTCCGTTGCTAATTTAGCAACGGTTAACAATTCCGTTGCTAAATGGAGAAAAGTAGCAAAGGAAATAATTTCGGATGGTAAAATTGAAACAATTAGCAACGGAAATCCATTTCCGTTGCTATATTTTTATAATTAAGAATAAAATAAAATATAAAAATAGTAACGAAAAGGTAGCAACGGAAGCATTCCGTTGCTAAATTAGCAACGGAAATAGTTTCCGTTGCTAAAATTAGTTGAATTTTGAACATTTAGCGACGAAAATATATTTGGTGATATTCCGTCGCAAAAAGTGGAGGTAATATTAAGCACCGAAATTTAGCAACGGAAATTAGCAACGAAATGATTATACTGTTGCTAAGTGAACAAAAAATAGCAACGGATTATGTTTTCCGTTGCTAATTTAGCAACGGATAAGATATACCGTTGCTATTTCGCAACGGAAATTTTATTCCGTTGCTATCAATGTCCAAGTAATAAGGTGGAAAAAATCGGGTACTAAATTGCAACGGAAAAATAAATAGCAACGGAAAATTTTTCCATTGCTAAAAAATCGGGACCTCAAATAGCAACGGAAAATTGATTTCGTTGCTATTTAGCAACGGAATTTTGATTTCGTTGCTATAAATGTGTAAGGGAAAAAATTGGGTCCTAAAATAGCAACGGAAAAATAATTCAGCAACGGAAAATTTTTCCGTTGCTAAAAAATTGGGACCTCAAATATCAACGGAAAATTGATTCCATTGCTATTTAGCAACGGAATTTGATTCCGTTGCTATAAATGTACGAGGATGGGTCCTAAAATAGCAACAGAAAAATAATTCCGTTGCTATATTTTTCATAAAAGAAAAAATCGGGTCACTTTCTACCTCATTTGCTAATTTCTCTCACCTCTCACCGCCATCATCTTCCACCAGATCCGCCGCTCTTCCTCACCGCCATCACCTTCCACCCGATCTGCCGTCGTTAGGGCTGTTCAGAGTTGGGTTATATTTCAGTCGGGTTGGGTTATATTTCTACCATTTTCTTCTTCTTTCTCAATCTCGATCTCTGTCTCTCTAGCTTTTGCTCTGGTTTTCCGTCTCGATCTCGCTCTCACTCCCTCATCTCGATCTCGCTCGTCTTTACCCCAATCTCACCCTCCCTGTCTTGCTCTCGATCTCACTTTCTCTCTGTCTCAATCTTGCTCTTGCTCTCTCATCTCGATCTCGCTCTTCTTTGCCCCAATCTCGCTCTCTCAGTCTTGCTCTCGATATCACTTTCTCTCTGTCTCAATCCTGCTTTCGCTCTCTCTATATCGATCTTGCTCTCACTCTCCCTCTCCCTCACTCGGTTTTTTGTCATCAATAAGGTATGTGTTTGAGGTAATTTCAGATCTGTGTGTTATTATATATAATTTCTGCAGCCATGTTCATTTTGTTGGTTTTATGCCATTTTCAGCTGATTTTGGTTGAAGCTTCTCAAGATTTCATATTATTTTCCTCTGGGTGCTTCTGAAGAAGAAATCCAGTCTAAGCAAAAGGCCCTAGGAACAGCACAGGTGAGAGTCGCTTTACCGGGTTTTGATTGCGATCATTGTGCATTTGTTTGTCGTTGAATGCAGCATTCGATCTTCATTTTTTTTTTTTTGGTTTTGTTTCTTTTCATCGTTGAATGCAGCATTCGTGCATTAAGAATCTTTCTGAATTTTTCTGAATTAATGGAAATGATACTTGCTGATTTTTCTGTTCTGTTGAAGTTGCTCTTTTTCCTATAAACTATGTAACAATCTATGAAATAAGATAATTCAACTTCATTCAATAATTAGAGTTAAATAATTAATATAGCTGTTTACAAGGTATTTAGCAAACTATAATAAGAGTTTTGCCTCAATTTAACTAATACTTGCTGGGGAAAGTTACCAATCAGAGGAAACTTCCATGGTCCTGGAGGAGGGTTTGAGGTTAATTTCTTCAATAAGTTTAATAAAACGTAAATGAATACCAGGAAGCTGAAGAGAACTGGGAAAGAGAGGATCTGGGGATCCATGGTTGTTCCGGATATGATGCTTTGGTTGGTGTCAAAAGACTTATCAAACTATGTTTATTTTATATACAGATAAATCGGATTACACCTACTTTAGAACCAAAATAAAACTGGTCACACTTTGAATGCTTATAATAATTTATTAAACCAGGTCCACCCACAGTCCAATTAGGTTCAGAAAAACACTTGAAGTCCAAATTTTTTTATTTTTTTTGCAAACACCAGTTAAAGAGAAATTGCTTATTGTTGTGTATCTCGCAGTTATGCTTAAATTCCTTATTCTGTGCAATTCAGTGAGCTAAGTTTTACTTCAAAAATTCATAGATGGAGTCTAAACAAAAATTTTCCGAATTTTATCATTCTTGTATATTTTTCGTTCAACTAAATGTATCATGGAACCAATCAAATAATTGCAATTTAATTACATTTTCAAATACCAAAGGCATCTCTACCCACGCAAGAGACTAAAACCTTAAATTGATTCTTCATGTCTCTATTCTCTTGCAAAGAATTGATGTCACTCTGCAACTCCACCTACCTTATCAGGTTTCTATTTGGATATTAATTAATGTTTCATGTGATGCATATTCAAGAGTATCGTTACATATTTTCATTATATTATATATATATTAATTATAAAATGGGTCGTATTATCTGCTTCGCATTATAAAATTTTTTGATGCCTTAGCTACTTGATAATGCTATATGAATCATGGCACTTATTATAATAATATTTCTTTGTAATTTAACTTGTAAGAAGCTTTCCTATACCCCTAATTTGTTTGTAGTTACTCAAATATAAAAGTATATCGTGAGTGTGTGTGTTATGTAATTACGTAAATTCATATTTTAAACTAATTATCTGTTGTTTTCTCGTTGTGTTTATGCCAATTTGAGAATCTCTTAGTCATAGACGAACCACTACTGAATATATTAGGATTGATTTCACTAACGGTCACTCAACTTATCACTTATTGCACAAAAGTAAGCGACTTTTTTTTTTCTTACTTAAATGTCACTGAATTTTTAACATTTTTTCAAAAAAGTCATGTTGACCGGAATCCGGTGAGGACTATCGCCGGATTGATGACATGGCATGTCATGTCAGAAACTACACGTCGTTTAACAATATCTCCAACAAATTCTACATCTAAATCAATTTCACTCACGGTCACTAAACTTATCATTCATCACGCAAAAATAATCAATTTTCTTTTTTTCCAACTTAAATGTTACTGAACTTCTAATATTTTTGCAAAAAAGTCATATATTTACTATTCGTTGCCACGTTTCATATGCCATGTCATCAATCCGACAAGAGTTCTCGCCGGATTCCGGTCAACATGACTTTTTTGAAAAAATATTAGAAGTTCAGCGACATTTAAGATAGAAAAAAAAAAGTCGGTTACTTTTGTGCGATAAGTGATAAGTTGAGTGACTATGAGTGAAATTGACCCAATATATTATAACCGAGGGACTGATATGAAAATTAAACGGTGTGGTGGCAGAAAGTTTTCGTGGCAAACCTTTGTTTGCAATTTTCATGGCAAACCTTTGTTTGCCTGGAATTGGGTATTGATTTTAAAATATGAACATATATAATTGATAATTTTTATTTGTTTGCTTTTTTAAAAAAAAAAGGGGATAACATGAACCATCTTCAATAAATGAATTAAATTGAAGCTGACAAAGAATCTTGTAGCTCGCAATCAGATACCTCTAATTTGAGCATTGTCATTTTATTATTATTAGTATTAGTTTTGTGAATTAAAGTCTAGGTTAAACTTCTGCAAATAAAACAATGATATCTACCAAAGTAGTATGCAGCACAACGTCCTTTTTTCTTTTTTTTTTTTTAATTTCAATTTCAAAATGACGATATATATAATCAATCCCTTTCTTTTTCTCTTTTTAAATTCAATTCAAGTCATAGTTAACTTTGTCATTATTCAACACCAGAGCATGACGCTTCCTTCGCCTTCGCCATTTTAGTTATTCTATTTCTTTTTTACTGTTTTCCATTAATTCAAATCTAATTTTAAGATGCACTCAATTCTTAACCCGGCCCTACATCTCTCAATCACTTCATATCCGGTTGGAGAGTTAAGTTTGTATTAAAGAATATTATTTTAGAAAAACTGTTTTAGGAATGTAATATGTGAATGTAATATGCAGTGATTTGTATGTGTCTTCTCATTATGATTTTAAAAAATTTTCTAATAAAGACTTGAGTTTGGTGGAAGCTGTTTTTGATTCTATCTCTACGTGGAGGGGGTTTGGTGGAAGCTGGCTTTTCTCATTCGATTTCACTCGCCAAGGTCATGTATCTTTATGCATTTAATACTACTATTATATCTTATTTCTGCCTGCTCCGATGTAACTTAGCTTGTACACATTGATAACTTGACTGTTTTTTTTTTTTTTTGCCTCTTATTTTTGTATCTTATTTGATAAGGATATTTTACCACAAAGTCCTCTATATCATCCATTCCTGCATGTAGTAAGCGGTGTGAGTCTTCTCAGAGAATTGTTCAGTTAGAGACCACAGTCACTATGTTGATGGATTCTTTAACTGCGTTAAAGAATCGGGTTGAAGATTTGAAAACACATCGTGCTCCGCAGTCAGATCGGCCTCCTTCACCTCCACCTATGTAGCATTTGTAATATGTCATTTGTATTGAATTTATATTGTGTTTGTGACAGTTTCACTAGTTTTTACTTTACAGTGATGTTATACTGAATTTTGTGATGTTTTTTCGGATTTTTATTTATAATATTATAATATATTGTCAGGATTTTAATTATTATGTATTACAATTTTTATATGAGATTATATTATCGATAAGCATACATTATTAATATATACAGGATTTGAATTATATTAATTTAAAAAATAATTTTTTCACTGTTGTAAATAGCAACGAAATATCAATTCCGTTGCTAAAAATAGCAACGGAATTCATTTTCCGTTGCTAAAAATAGCAACGGAAAAACATTTCCGTTGCTATTTTTAGCAACGGAATTATTATTCCGTTGCTAATTGCATTATATTTATTTACAAATATAATTTTTATACTGTTGAAAATAGCAACGGAGACGAATTTTCGTTGCTACGTGAATTATAATTATTTTAATAAAATACGGAAAATAGCAACGGAATATATATTTTTTAGCAACTGAATTCCGTTGCTATTTTCAGCAACGGAAAATAATTTCCGTTACTATTTTTAACAACGGAAGTCATTTCCGTTGCTAAATTTAGCGTCGGACGAAATTGCAACGGAATTTTCCATTGCTAATTTTGATTAGCAACGGAAAATTAGCAAATTTCGTTGCTATTTTCCGTTGCTATTTCCTAATTTTCTTGTAGTGTTCCTTTCCCTTCAACTTGAACTTGCTTATTATCGCCAAGTCTAACTTTTATTTTGTAGCTCTCTTCAAGTTCTTTGAACATTGATCTCATGCCTGTCATGTGATTGGAACAACCACTATCCACAAACCAGACATCATTTTGCACATCATCAGTATCATAAAAAGCCATAAATAACTTACTTTCCTCTTCCTCTTTCTCTTCATGTTCTTCTCTTCTGCAAAATTCATTTGCTCATCTTTGTACTAGCAATCAGCCTTAATATGCCCATACTTTCCACAATGATAGCATTGAACACTATTTTTGTATCCTCTTTGCTCATTGGAGTACTGCTGCCTTTGTTCACTTTGTCCTCCGCCTTTGCCACGAAAGCTGCCTTTACCACGTCCCCTTGTAGTAATGAACTCTCTGTGATTGGATGATTCTCCTTTCACTTGAAAAGCTTTTTCCTCATACTTCTCAAGAGACCTGTTTATTCTTGGCTCATGAGATTGCGAAGAACCCATTAGTTCTTCAAATGAAAAATTAGACAAGTCTTTGGACTCTTCAATTGTAGCAACTACATGATCAAACTTGGGACGTAAACTCCTCAAAATTTTCTTAACAATAATTTGATCACTAATTTTCTCACCATATGACTTCATTGGATTGATAATTGTTGTAACTCTAGTCAGAAAATCTTGGACTGATTCATTGTTTTTCATGAATAGCCTTTCAAACTCTGCCCGTAGAGCTTAAAGTTTTACCTCCTTCACCTTTGATGAGCCCTGAAACTCAGTTTGCAGTATTGTCTAGGCCTGCTTTGAATTGGTAGCCGCTGCAATTCTCGAAAAAATGGTCTCATGAAGAACTTGCTGGATGAAGAATAATGCCTTAGAATCCTTCTTCTTATTTTCGTTCGACTGACTTTCTTCATCAGGATCTGCGTATCCATTCTCTACCAAGTCCCAGAGATCTTGAGACTTGAATAAAGTCATCATTTTAATACTCTAAAAATCATAACACTCTCCTTTGAAGATAGGAATAGCAGGTTGGGAAATGCTTACTGAATTTCCATTGACAGCCATATTTTTTTTAAAAAAAAAACTCACAAGGTGTTTAATTGATCATTCACAGGTCCAGAAAAATCTGAACAGTGCTCTGATACCACAAATGTTGGGTACAAAGCGAGAAAATAATTTAATACAAGATAAATTTGCAAGTGTTTTCTGCTCTGTTTTATTCAATCAACAAAATGCCTATTTAAAGGCTCACAAAGTACTGGAAACAACTAAAATACTCAACTGAATAAACATATTAGTGGCACAAAATCAGGCCTTACTTGACTAACAAATTACACGAGATTTAAGGAATAAAAACACACTACTGAAGACCACTTCAAATCATTTATGAATCATTGTTCTTCAACAGGGGCCTCATCAGTGACTTCATCTAGGAGCATAGTAGATTCAAAGAAAATTGATGCCATAAAATACAAGACTATTAGAGATACATTGTTGGATCATGATGTTGATTACTCCACATTGAAAACGATGTTAACATTAACTGTTCAAATTTGTTGCTAGTAGAAGATGCTATATATCATAGACTTCTTACATCCAAAAATGCACTCTGTTCCTAACACAGATTTTTAAGATACTTTTAGCGGATGCCAATAATTTTATACCACAGGGAAGTAACATATCAGGCAAGAGAGGATGTATCCATTGCTCCTTGAATATCAATACAGAAACTGGGCGCTTATTTGCTAGAAGACCAAATTTGCACAGGTTCCTCCTTTTTTAATTTTTAATTTTTTTTTGGTGCACATTTATCTTCTTGATTAATATATGTTAGAACTGTCAAATATCACTTAACTCCACATTAGTCCACATTAGTATGATATTGTCTGTTTTGTGCCAAGACCGCACAGATTTGTTTTTGGTTTTCTCCCAAAATGCCATATACTAATGGAGTTAGGTGAACATTTTATATTTAAAGTATTTATTCCTTAATTTTCCAATGTGTAACTTGGGTTGTACCCCAACAATCCTCCCCTCAAACCAAGTACCACACACCTTATGTCCTCCTCTCGAGCGATAATTCATTTGATTCGTCGAATTATACTGCACTGCCGTTATCAACCAATGGGACATGCCGCCTGGCCACCACAATATCAGGAAGACTTTCGACACAAGGCACAAAATACAAATCTCCAATCGCGAAATCGTACCGGGGGCCTCCCACACAATGCAGTCCACTATTCCGGACAGTTTCAAATCATGGTTCTGATAGGATTGCCAAAAATAACTTAACTCCACATTAGTATGATATTATCCGCTTTAGGCCAAATCCGAACGGATTTGTTTTTGGCTTTCTCCCAAAAGACTTCATACTAATAGAGTTAGGTGAACACTTAATATTCAAGGTGTTTCTTTCTTAATTTTTCAATGTAGGACTTGGGTTGTATCCCAATAATATAACCATGGTGTTGCACAAGTCTAGATTCTTTACTGTTCCATATTTAGTCATGCTGGATATTTAATCATTAAGTGACAGCCGATGAAGCGCTCTGTTTAGCAGCATCTATAAATTTTCATATGGCACAAATTAACAATGACATATGTTTGCTTCTTTAGCTAGTTACAGCTGCAGTGAAGTCAAACTAATATCGAAATGAAATTTTATTAATTACATGCTTATTGGGAATATAATGAAATATCTAAGTTATCAAATGCTTTTCGTATAAATGTCAGCATCAGGGCAGATTGAGACTGTTATGATCATCCTTTGTGTCAACTGTTTGACATTCTCTTAGCATCGGGAATAAGTTATCAAATGCTTTTTGTTCCATGCATGCCAATGTTGAAAATTCTTATTTGATCTCGTCTCGCATCAAAGAAACAAGACAAGTGTTTAAATATTCTAATGTTTAATATAATTTGATAATGTTGAATATAATTCGATAATGTTTAATATATATATATATATATATATATGTGTGTGTGTGTGTGTGTGTGTGTGTGTGTCAGCGAAAATAAGCAAATTGTGAGCTTAAAAAAAATGGAAGCAACAACTCTTGTGTATCTCCTACTTGTTGCGGCCATTGCCATAGAAAAGTGCAACTCTAAAGGTAATTTAATTTCAATAATTAATTTTTGAATTACTGAATTATAAATCACGATCATGAGTATCTCTAATAAATTAAATTAAATGGGTGTTGAACAGTGGATGTTCTATACGCCTGGAAACACAAACAGTGGATTAGAGAGCTGGAATCCAAAACTTGAGAATCCATGTACTTGGTTTCATGTCACCTGCAACAGCGAATACAGTGTAGTTAGGGTGTATGTGCTCTTCTCATCCTTTCAATTTCTGCTAATCTATCTCTTAATTATTGTTCATTTCCAATATATTTATTGCTATTGGCTACTTGCAAAATTGACATTCTTTTATTGGTGCAACTGCTGGAGAAATTGAAAAAATTTGAATTCTGATCACTAAAATGGGGGTTGATTTCACTCACGGTCACTCAACTTATCACTTATCGCGCAAAAGTAACCGACTTTTTTTTTCTTACTTAAATGTCACTGAATTTTTAATATTTTTGCAAAAAAGTCATGTTGACCGGAATCTGGCGAGGATCCTCGCCGGATAGATGATATGGCATGTCATGTCAGAAACTACATATAATTTAACAATATCTCCAACAAATGTTATATCTAAATCAATTTCACTTACAGTCACTAAACTTATAATTTATTGCGCAAAAGTAACCAATTTTCTTTTTTTTTTCCAACTTAAATGTTACTGAACTTCTAACATTTTTGCAAAAAAGTCATATATTTACTATTCGTTGCCACGTGTCATATGCCATGTCATTAATCTGGCAAGAGTTCTCGCCGGATTCCGGTTAACATGACTTTTTTGCAAAAATATTAGAAGTTCAGTGACATTTAAGTAAGGAAAAAAAATTGGTTACTTTTGTGCGATAAGTGATAAGTTGAGTGATCATGAGTGAAATTAACCCCTAAAATGGATGTTGGAAGTGCTGGATTATCAGGAACTCTTATCCCTCGGCTTGGACTTCTGCCCAATCTTCAGTACCTGTATGCTCTTTTAGTTTTTCTTCTATTTTTTTAAGCCTTGTTTGGATCATGATTTGCAATGGAAAAACTTGATTTGATTTTATGAGGTATTTGAAATTAATGGCACTGGCAGAGAAATATCAGGGAATAGCATAAGTGGAAGCATTCCATCAGCAATTGGTAATTTAACAAAATTAATCAGCTTGGGATTGGACTATAATCAGCTAAAAGGCTCCATTCCATCTTCTCTTGGCAACTTGCATTCTTTGAGGTTTATGTGAGTATTAAAAATAACTTAAATTTTAAAATTCCCATTTATTTTTTTTCCTAATTTGGTTCATGTTCATATTATATTTTTTGCAGGAGACTCAATAGTAATAAGCTCACTGGCTTTTTGCCAATGAATGCAGTTAGCCGTGTTAATACCAGCAATTTGAGGACATTGTGAGTTTATCAATTCTTTATATTTGTATATCTATTTCTATTAGTGAAATGAGAATTCTTCATTGTCGTATTTATTTCTATTAAACTAGGATTCATTATATATTTACCGATCAAGCACATGTCACATCTCACAGCAGCAGCATTATCTAAAAACATCTAAATATGCAAATCCTTGCACAGTATAGAAGCTTAAACAGAATAAAAAAATTTAGCACATATATTCAAGTCAGAGGTAGTATCAATTCCATGTATGTATAACAAAATTCGCAGCCGTAAACAGAAATTCTAAAGCATTATTAGTAGACAATCAATTTTCAATTTTTTCTGTTGATTTTAGCATAATTATTGATCGTCATTTTAATTAAATTATGATATCTTATCCAAGGAAAAAACAGAAAGGGCTGCAATAGTGTGAAGGATAATTGCTGGCACAACTGCATGTGGATGAGGTAAAAGAAGGGACTTATTGTATAGGTAATGAAGCTTAGTTCTCCAAATTAGAGTCTTGGATTGTATAAGTGCTCTCATGTTGCATCCAATACCTAAAAATAACTTCTAAAAACAAAATCTAAGAGACAAGATATAAATGTGAAGAGAGTGAAAAAAAAAGGGAAACAAGAAGCTTGCATGCAAGATCTAACTACTAGACAATTCTGTGATTAATTTCACTTATGGTCACTGAACTTATACTCAAATAACACTAATATAATGAAAGAATTTTTTTTATCATAAAAATCATCAAACTTGAAACATGTTTACAGAAAAATCACTTTAATCGCTGACGATTTTTTCGCCAAAAAGTTCAACCAGCTCGTACACTTAGCATCTCCATGCACACATGGCTTGATACGTGACATATCACATGGAAAAAATGACATATAAGCATGCCATATGACATGCCGCACGAATATTTCGACAAGTCAGTTTGCCATGTGGCATACTTACATGTCATTTTTTCCATAAGATATACCACGTGTCAAGCCAATTATGCATAAAGTGTTGAGTGTACGTGCCGGCTGGACTTTTCGACGAAAGAATCGTCAGAAAACGATTAAAGTGATTTTTCTGTAAACATATTTTAAGTTCAATGATTTTTATGAGAACAAAAATTCTTTCATTATATTAGTGTTATTTGAGTATAACTTCAGTGACCATGGGTGAAATTAACCCACAATTCTGCTATATAAAAGAGAGGACAATTCTGTTGGGAAATTTTTAGGATCAATAACATAAATTTCATTTCCATCAAAAATTAATTACATATGTCTAGGCTTACATGGAAACCATAAAATTAGGTCACTAACTTACTAATTTCACTAATCAATCCATAATTCCATTACTCCACTAACACCATTAATACCACTAACTACACTAACACTATTAACACCACTAATTAAATAATAATAAACACAAAACATTATAAAAATGTAAAAAATAAAATTCACTAATTTAATCACTACATAAAAAATAATAATTTTGAATCAATTCTCCAACATGCTCCCTTAATTCAAAATCGTACACAATTAATTATTTTGTTGGAGCACTTCTCTCCAATGCACATTGCTTTTCAATTTATTTTTTGAAGAATTTCTCTTCAATTTTTGATGCACTTCTCATCAAATATCATTTATTAATTCACCTTCTCATCAAACTTCAATTATTGGTGCATTTTCTTATCAAATTTCAATTGTTGATACACCTTTTCATCAAATTTCAATTATTGATGCACTTTCTCATCAAACTTTAATTGATGCAATTTCTCATCAATTTTCTACTATTAAATTTTCTTGGAACACTTCTCTCCAACTCTCAAAAAAGAGATTCTTGCTCTTGTGCCAAATTCATTTGATCATTTGCAAACCTCTAATCATGTTTCATATGCCCACAATTGATAATTTTCTCTATTGAACCAGGAGAGGCGGAATCCTGTGCAATTTTTTTTACAGACCCATGACCAATAAAGGCTCTGATACCACTGTTGGAAAATTTTTAAGATCAATAACATAAATTTCATTTCCATTAAAAACTAATTACATACGCCTATTTATAGGCTTACATTGAAACATAAAATTAGGCCACTAACTCACTAATTCCACTAATCAACCCATAATTCCATTCCTCTACTAACCCCACTAATGCCACTAACTACATTAACGCCACTAACTAAATAATAATAAACACAAAACATTATAAACGTGTAAAAAATAAAATTCACTAATTTAATCACTACATAAAAAATAATGATTTTGAATCAATTTTCCAACAAATTCTGCTAAAACTGCAATGCTTCACATATTACAGAGAGGACAATTATGCTAAAAGTGCAATGCTTCACATATAAAAGATAGAACAATTCTGCTAAAACTGCAATGCTTCACAAATAAAAGAGAGGACAATTTTGCTAAAACTGCAATGCTTCACAGGTTGGACTTCCACAAATTCATTCCCCTAGAAATTTTTCAGACAATATATTTAAAATCAAAGTCAAACTTATTAATAGACATACAAGAGAGAGGTAAATGAAGAATTATTTTAAAATGACATCATTGCTACTATCTCTTTAAATATGACAAAAACCAACTTCAACAATTGAAAAATAGATACACACTACCAACCTAGAAATGGCCTTGCAATTTGATCTATTTACCTCATTTTACTTGCAGCAGAATAATTTAATAACAATTTAAAGGATGTGACTTGCAACAACCATGATTAGCATTGCAATTAACTTGCATTAAACATTGCAAAATAAGTTACACAAAATTTGTAATCAACCCAGGAGATCAACATTACAAGTCAGCATTACAAGTAATATACAAGGTTAAATGTTGCAACAGTTACATTCACAACCCGAGATTCTTAATCAACCCAGGATTTTTCATCATGTGTTTTTGGGATTGATTTCACTCATAATTATTGAACTTATATTCAAATAACACTAATATAATGAAAGAATTTTTGTTCTCTTAAAAATCACTGAACTTAGAAAATGTATACAGAAAAGTCACTTTAACCGTTTTATAGTGAAAAAACCGCTAAAAAATCCAGCTGGCACATACACTCAGTACCCCCTACACACATGACCTGACACGTGGCATGGCACGTGAAAAAAATGACATATAAGCATACCAGGTGGAATGCCACGTGGACATTTCGATAAGTCAGCTTGCCATATGGCATGCTTACATGTCATTTTTTCATATGTCGAGCCATGTGCGCATGGGGTGCTGAATGTACACGCTAGTGTTAGGATGTGGTTTTATAGTATTTTTATAGTTTGTTTAGGTTGTTTGTGTTTAATTTTAATGTTATTTTGTTAAATTAATGTAGGTTTTTCTTATGTTTTTACATTTATTATGAATGGTTATGTTCATGTGTTAATTATATGTTTTTGTGTTAGATTTGGGTGATTTGGACAAGTTTTCACGTTGAAAGTGATTGAGGGACAGCAGCTGACCAAAGCTGGAACCAAAGCTGGAACCAAAGTTGTCCAGCTTTGGTCAAGAGCAAAAGGAACAAAGGAAGAAATCAACAATGGGACAGAATCCTACCAAAGCTAGGACCAAAGTTGAGACCAAAGCAAGGTTCAGCTTTGGTCAAGAGGAAAATGAGAAGAAAACCAATGAGAGGGACAGGAGCTTACCAAAGAAGGGACCAAAGATGGAACCAAAGCAAGCATCAGCTTTGGTTGAGGAAAATTAACTGACAAAAGCTGAGACCAAAGCAAGACCCAGCTTTGGTCGCAGCTTTGGTCAGTTACCTGATGTGTTTTAAATTTCTTATTTTGACAGATCTCTAATTTAAGTGGGACTCTTAAGTGGGAATTAAAGGGGGAACGACTGAGCATAAAAGAAGGAGAGCTTAACCTAATTTTAGGGGGAGAAACGCAAGAAAGCAACACAAGAAACGGGATCATTGAAGATTGCAATAACAGAGAAATTGGAAAGCAACCCGCTGGTGACCAACCATCTGCTGTTCTTCTTCTTTCTTCTGTTTTGGAATCTCTGGTGGCCAGTCCTCTACTTTCCATCGTGTTCTTCTTCTTCTTTTCTCTTTATTTTATTTTATTTTCTTTTGTTATGATGAACTTGATGGATTTGAGTTTTGATTTGAGATTTAATTTTGGTATTATGAACTAATTCCATAGTTAGGGCTATGGTGGATCTTAATTTTGAGATTGTGTAATTTATTTTGGATTTTATGCATGAGATTGATTTTATGAATTGAGATTATGTTTTTATTGAGATTAATGCTTGTTGGAATTGATCAAATCAACATGAACTTAGTCAATTAATTTACTTGACCAATTGGATTAATTGGTGGATCAAATGAAACATAACTTGGATTGAAAATATGCATGATCAAACTTATTTTTGTCCTTGTGGTTTTTTATTTTTGTCAAGGTTTTTCCATTGAACTTAATGCTTTCTAATTTTAGTTCTTTTACTTGATCAATTGGAAGAATTAAATTGAGATTAGGATCTAGATACCATGATCATTGGATTTTGATTAATTTAGGGAGAAATCACCATCTCATATGAAATATCATTCTTTTGCATAATAATCTGGAAAATTGCATAGTTGAGAAGTTAAGTGAAACCTAAGTCCTAGCATTCATCATATTTATTAATTCTCTTCTTAAAATTAGTGTTAGATTATTTAGTCATTTGTTAGCATAGTTTAATTTAGTATCATCTTCAAATATTGTCTGTCTAAATAACATAAGAATTCTAAAGTTCTAGTAATTGTTGGGTTGTTCCCTGAGGACGATATCTGGACTCACTATCCTTTACTACTTGCACTGACAGAGTACACTTGCTCTTAGATTTAGTTTATTTTGCGCGTGTCAGCTAGCTAATATTTTCAGTGGTTCGTTAATTGGAAAATGATCAAAGTAACTTTTCTGTATACATATTTTAAGTTCAGTTATTTTTAAGAGAATAAAAATTCTTTCATTATATTTATATTATTTGAGTATAAGTTCAGTGACCATGAGTGAAATTAACCTTGTGTTTTCATGTGTGTGTGCAAATACATCTCAAGAGGAGTAGGCATCCTTCCCAACTTATTAGCCTAAAACAAATATTAGCAACATAAACATCACCAAGCTATTACAATTTTGTCAAAAATTTATTGTAAATTTTGTTGGCTCAAAAGGCTAACACTCAATCTTGAATTTTGATCATTAACAAAACATTTTTATTAGTTAAGTTTTGGATCTTTATGGTTTATATTGTGCAGATTCAAAAACAGATAAATCTGAAATCAGGTGCTTTATCTAGAATAGAACAAAACATACGTGTTTTAATTCATCAGACTTGACCTGATCTGTTACCTCATCAGACCGGACGTGATCTATTGATTAATTTTTTATAGGAAATATTTGTAAAATCAATTCTGAGGATTCACACACTCACAATCATTTTCAAAAATCATATATTAACTTATTTAAATTTATTTCTTTCCAAATTCTTAAATTTTCCATATACATGTTTGTTTGAAAAAGGAAATAAAAAAATTTGAAATATTTTTCAAATTGGATTTTGTCATTTTCTACATTTAAATATTTTTCAAAATCATATCATATCTTAACTTAATCAAAATTATTTCTTTCCAAAAATCAAATTTCCACAATTATGGTTATTTGAAAAAGGAAAGAGGGTTTCTGGATTATATTTTTCAAATTGATTTTTTCATCTAAGGAAATACAAATTTAATCCCTTCTAGTATGGAAATATTTTTTAAATGTTAATTCATACCCAATGGATAGAAAATTTTCTCTATAAAATGAATTTTATTGAGGTGTTCTAACATGTGAGTGAAAAACATATTTTCTACTTGTGCTCTATTCTATTTGTAAGTTTTTCATTCCATCATGTGCTTACACTATCACATCTCCTCAATATGATTATAGTTTCTATTGTAACTATGTTAGTGAGGCTTGATAAATTTGTGAGATAAAATTGTGAGGTTAGATTGCTAGAGTTTAGAAAAATAAACTAGCAAGTGTTTAGGTTCTTTTACTTGGGAAAAAAGGGCTAAGTTTTTTTATTCTTTTACTTGAGAAAAATGGTTAAGTGTTTTAGATTTTTTTTACTTAGTAGAAAAACTTGTAATTGGCTTTTAACTTGTTCCCGCTAAATAGAGTCACATTAGAATGAGAGAAACTCTTAAAACATGTTGTTTTAAGAAGAGGATGTAGGCGGTAGCCGAACCTCTATAAATCGCAGTGTCAAAAAATTTCTATCCCATACTCTTTTTAATTTCATGCTCTATATATTTTTATTATGCGGAAATTGATTGTTTTATATCTGTCACGTGGTTTATAGAACACAATCCATAAACCGGTCTGTGTTCTAAAAACCAGATTAAACTTGAATCTTCTAAATTATTTTAGCAAGTCAAAGTCTGATTTATTTTCACTAAAAGTTTCATCTATATGTATAGTTTATAGTGGAAAATGTTAGTTGAAAATTAATTTAAGTTTAATGCATGAAATAAATTTATTATGAACTTAGTTCCTCATGTCTAAAACTGCATGTGTTCTAATTTGTTTTCAGTTGCTGAAAATTCTGTCTGTTCTATATCTATTATGTATTCTATAGAAAAGAGTCAGAAATTCAGTCTGCGTTCTAAAAAATGAAATGAAATTTATTTTTGTAAATTATTTTGGCGAGTGATAGTATGATTTCTAATCATTAAAAGTTTTGTCCATGCATGTATTAAATGTTAAAAAAAAGTTGATTAAAAATATTTTAAGTTAAATACATGAAATTGATTCATTATGATCTTGGTGCTTTACATTTAAAATTGCCCATGTTCTAATTTATTTAGATCACGAAAATTTTGTAATGATCTATTCACCCTCTTCTAAATCATATATTTGGGGCTCACAAATTTGATTTTATTTTTATATATTTTTAAATATTTTAAATTATATAATTAGTAAAAATATTATAAAATATAAAAATATATAAAGTCAGGTATCAGGCTAGTTAAACACGCATTTTACATGCAAAACTCTAATTCGCCTGTTAATAAGCTGCTTTTAATTGGATTCGAACCAAATTAGACTTAAGTATTAAAGTATATATCCAAATCCTTTTGATAATTTTATTTAATAATTTAATTTTCATTTATAAGTAATTTTTTTAATTGATAGAAAAGTAATTTTTGTCAAAAAATAATTTGTAAAGTATCTAAAAATTGGTATAAGTGGAATTAGGAGTGTGAAAAAATAAATTTTTTTATTATTAAAAAATCGGTTTGAAACCGAATTGGCTTATACTAGTTGCAAATTAAAATTTGATTATTCGCCATGGAATAAGGATCTCAATTTTTAAAAATTTAGAATTAAAAAAAAAAAAGAAAAGAGGAACATGAAAGCTTTGCTCAAAAAAGATATAGAACACGGGAAGCTCTGCTACACATGGGCTTTTTTTGAAAGTGGGGTTGAAAGCAAAAAAATTTAGCAAAATGGTGCTACAGTTAAGATATTTAGGAAACTGGGGTGTCGAAAACCGGTTGGGTGGGAAGCCGGTTTCCATGTGCCAGAAACCGGTGCGTACTTATGCCGATTTTTGATAAACATGTGCCAGAAACCGGCACTTATTTGTGCCGGTTTTCGGAACTTTTGCTGAGCACTGCAACCTGCAGTGCTTAGCTTTGGTCACGTGAAGCTACACCCCACTGCAGCTTCACGTGACCAAAACAGTGGGGTGTAGCTTCACGTGACCAAAGCTGCACCCCGAAATTGAATTTACAAATTTTTTTTCTTTTTGTTTGTTCTCTTCAGTCTTACTCCATCTCATTCATTTTCAATTGCAATTGTTTTTGTCATTCACTCTCATCCTACTTTGCTCTCTTTCTTTGAAATATTTCTTTCAAATATTGCTTTCGTTCAACTCTAATTTTTCAATCCATTTGTTCTTTAGTTCTTCACCTTGTTTGCTTGATTAAAGGTAAGATTTTGATGGTTTTATTTTGTCTTTTTGTTTATATATGAGGTTTATTTTGTTATTAATATGATATTAATGTTTAATTTGTAAGTAGTTAAATTTTTGAAGCCCAATTACTTTTAAAATTAGAGGTAAGACTATTTAATTTTATTTTGTTATTGAATAATTTATGTTTATTTTGACTAGTTGTAGCATATATATGTATAAATACTTGAATATGGAAAAAAAAAAAAAGAAAAACCATTATTAGCAAGGAAATATGTTGTGTTGTAAAAAATGATGAATCTGTAAATATTGCATGTAGCAGATGATATGATCGGGACAAAATTTAAAAATTTTTGAAAGTAAATTATATGTATAAGTTGTGGACATTTAAATTAGTTAAATAAATCTAATTTGCATGAATCGTTGTTAATATTCAAATTTTTTGTGCTTGGAATTGCAAGTCTGGAAATGGATCCATATCATTTAGGTGCTGAAAGAATTAACCCGGGTCCGATTAATGGAGAGTTGCTGACAATGCAAGGGAAACATCGATCTGATGCAATATGACATAATTCGGTAATTCTTTTATTATATATATTATGTAGATTAGTATATATTTATCTTGTAAATATATATTTTTTATTACTTATCTTTTGTAGATTATTGATGAAATTATAGTTTGTAGATTATTGATGCGATACGAAATTGTATATATTTTTTGTATATATTATTTATTACATTATTTTTTTGTAGATTAAATTTCGTAGATTATGTGTATTTTCTATATATATATTTTTGTGCATGTATAAAGTTTTGATGAAATTATATATATGTATTGTTTATTTATTATATTAAATGTTTTTGTAGATTATATAAATTTTGTGTATATATATATTTTTGATGAAATTATATATGTTTGTGTATATATATTTTGTATGTATATATATTTTTCAATTATATATATTATGAAAATATTTCATAAATTATTATTTACGTATTTTGCATATGTATATATATATATATAAATTTATTTTTTAATATATATATGTGTGTTGCAGATTATGGATGAAATTATGTATTTATTCACTTGTATATTTGATAAAATTATGCAAAGGTTGAAAGAGATGTGTTGAGAACTAGGAGAGGCAGTTTGGAAGGGCACTACAGACAAAATAATGATAGAATAATTCCATATATAAGATCGGCAGGCTTGTTAGGTATTGCCCGAATTGGGATGATAAGTGTTGACTGGAATTTAACCACATCACTCATTGAAAGATAGAGACCAGAAACACATACATTCCACCTCACGTGTGGTGAAGCAACAAAAACACTTGAGGACGTGGGGATTTTAACGGGGTTGCCGATTGAGGGTAGGCCGGTGACCAGAAGAACAAATAATGACTGGGAGGATGTTTGTTACAATTTGCTTGGAGTGGTTCCTCCCCCTGCGGATATGCGGGATGGACAAATTAAAATGACTTGGTTGGATAGCGTATTCGCTGATATTCCTGATGATGCGACACCTATAATATTGCAACAATATGCCCGTGCTTGGATATTACGATGCTTAGGTGGAATGTTATTTTCATCACAATCATCCAGCACGGTGCACCTAATGTTTCTACCGTTGTTAGAAGATTTGGATTCAGTTGGACAATATAGCGGGGGTCAGCATGTTTAGCATAGTTGTATAGAGAACTATGTAGAGCAACACGTCCAAATGCTAAGGGCGTTGCTGGATATTTACAACTCTTACAACTGTGGGCGTGGGAGAGACTACCACAGTTTAGACCTGAACATGTGGAGGCACAACCATTAAATAGGGACTTGCCATACGGGATCAGGTAAAATATAATTTATAAATATGTATCTGAATTAAATTTTATGTGATATTAATTCAAACAACGCGAGCTAATATTTGAAGATTTGTTTGCGTAGGTGGAGTGTTGCATTGGACAGGAATATCATGTCCAGAAGAGACATATGGACGTATCGGGAAATATTAGATACGCAAGGAGTTGAAGAGGTAGTCAGTGAATTTAAATTAATTTAATTTATGTACATATGTTGGTAGATGAAATTATTATTAATAATTATTTTTAATAAATAGTTAAGATGACTTGTGATAATTTGCTATGCAGTTTGAATGGGAGCCGTACCATAATGTAATTCAACTGCTTCCCGATGTATGTAGGAGTGGGCAACAAAGTTGGATGGTTATTGTTCCGTTGATATGTTTCTATATCATAGAGTGGCACCATCCTGACAGGGTCATGCGTCAATTCGGTTTTGATCAGCAAATCCCATCGCCCTCACTTATACAAGATAATCTGCATACAATTGATATGCGTGGACAAACTCAGCTGAATTGGGCGATAGAGTTTGCAGCGTTTATAAATGAATAGAATAACCGGCATGGTCGTGTTGTTTTTGGCCAACTTCGAAAACAGCCATTGCATCTTTGATCTGAATACATGCAATGGTACGTGCAAAGAACTAGACGGTGGATAACCCCAATTGGTGCGAGACGAGGAGCTTCCGTAAGTTATCTTCTTTATTTTATATTACACAATTACTATATATGTATGGTACCGATTTTTAAATAACCACTTACCCGCCCTCTTTCGTCATTTAATTGCAGATTCTGTATGCCCTCTGTCACATGTATTGAACTACTTGGAATCACGTGATCATCTCTTTCATCCAAATTACCTTGATCAACTTCATTGAAATCTATTTCTTCATCATCATCTTCTGGATCGCATCTTGGTGAAAAATAACCATTATTGGCATTTTCAGCTACAGGTCTTTTTGTATTTTGACCTGTTGTTTCTGCACGATCAACACCATCATATTGCCTATAATTTATTTCATTTGGACCCTTAACTCTCTAATCGGACTTGCATCTATTGTCCCAGTTTCATCAATATTTCTACATGCTATTGGTACTCCAAACTGTGCACAAAACTCGGATTGACTAACTGTTGGATACTGTGTATTACCACCCAACTCATTTACTTTGTCCATAGATGGTACATCCCCTGTTTCTACTGCAGTTCCCATTTGATTAAAATTATTCAACTCATTTTCACGATCGCCAATTGCTATTTTCTCTGTCATAACTATTAGCTCCACAATACTGTATCCAGGAAATGTATTAAAATTTTGATAAATTTGCTCAATATCCTCATCATCCACTATGTCCATTGTAGCCCAGGAAATTGACCCCTGGCTGTAAACTGGACACTTATATATCGCCCTACAAATTCTCACTTCTGCAGCTAATTCCAATTTAACTGATAATTTGTGAATAAGTTCTGCAAATGTCGGTTTATACCTGAGCTTCATTCTTCTCGATCTTGCTGAAGGGATTGAAGCATCATAATTAAAACCAGATACACCAAACGTCGATTGTCCTCCGGTATGAATTATACAAGTTATTGGAATTGACAATTTTTCCTACAGTACATGCACACATATCATAAATTATTATTGGCATATTTATGATCTAAACTAAATTTTCCTTCAATACATTATTTCTTTAAATTAACGATTACTTATAACATAAAATAAAAACTAATTCCGATCCATTTTCTCCAAAAAAAAAATTAATTAGTGCATACCTTTAAAGTCAAAATTGTTAGATAACCTTCACAATTATTAATACCTGCACATTAACATTAATATAAGATTAATATAACGTATTATTTTTCTTAATAAACACACAAATTAAAATACATACCTTCAATGCAACTCGTTCTATGTAAAAATTAAACAATATTGTAGAAAGAATTGTGTTATGGAAGGAGTTGTGTTATGGTTGAAGGAGGGTATTCGTGTGATCCTTGAAGCCAAAAACCCTGGTCAAAAACCGGCATGTACTTGTGCCAGTTTCTGACCAATTTTTGTCAGAAACCGGCACTACATAGTGCCGGTTTCTGGCACCCCTGTCAGAAACTGGCATAGGTACATGCCGGTTTCTGACAAATTGAAACCGGCTACTCTGACTGCCGGTTTTCGTCAGCCCAAATTCCAAATTATATTTCCTGTAGCACCATTTTGCTAAATTCTTTTGATTTCGCCCCCACTTTCAAAAAAAGCCCCATATTCCGTCCTTTATGTGAATGGAATTGCAAAGGAATATATGGGTCTGCATTTTGTTATTTGTTAGAAATTGAAAACAAAATCTACTGTACGGTCTATTTTTTAAAAGCGAGAACAACTTCGCACCAAAATACATCAAATCTCAAAATATTTTTTGCATAACTGAATCGACATTTAGCGTGTATCAGAGCTTTATGTGAATCCTACTTTTGAACAACTCCGTAATTTTGACAAAAATATCTCAAATCTCAAAATATTTTTCACATGACCCATTATTCAAATATTTTTTTAAAAAAACACATTATTTAGAAAAAAAAAATTCCTCGAATATATAGCTAATTTGATTCATATTATTTTATAAATGGAGGTAACAATAGAATTGATACTTACCTCTTGTAGCGCGTAAATCTCGTTGACACAAGGATCCCCTTTTATTTGGTTATCGGTCCGGCTTTTACCCACTCAAGATAAGAGCAACTAGATCACAATCTAAAAACCCCTGAAAGATTACGACAGAAAACTTGTGAGTGGGAACGAGCAGCCTTGCGGCGTATACGTTTTCTCGTTACCAAATAATGAGATCTCTCATCTATTTATAGAGATCATAAAGGCTAGAGACTTATCTCTAGTCTAACTCAGATTTCTTTCTGATATAGGATTTGGTAATTTTAATCAGATTGAATTACCCATTTCAATCTGGATTGTAACTCAATCCATTATAGAGTCATGGGCGTATCCCAACTCTATCATCTCCCACTCGCACATAACAGAACACATTCCATTTATAATCTTTAGTTATACAGGATAATAGATGGTGTGATCAGCATAACTCGAGAGCACTAGTGCTATACACCTGTTAGGGATATATAGCATCTCGAAAAAGGCAATCCTTTTATTTCACTATGCCTAACCCTAGATAACCTTCTCACAATCATTATTTTAACTCATGATCTCATAAAATATTTTTCATGTTAACTATTATGTTTTTACTTATAGAAACGATAATAGACATGTCGGTGAACCACGAACTTTTATGAATGTGATTAAAAGGTTATTTTTCCCTCTTACTATATGCCATCCATCATGATTCAACTCGTTTTTCTAGTTAGATTCTCTAGGCCTAAATTTTTCCCATACCTCTTGAAAAATAACCAATCTAGCCACATTGAACCATACTTCAGGGATAAGTTAAGAGTTCTAAGGGTCAAAATATAGATAGGGTCTCACAATAGGGAAATATAGATAGGACCAGCATACCTCGAGAGCACTAGTGCTATACACCTATTAGGGATATATAGCATCTCGAAAAAGGCGATCCTTTTATTTCACATATGCCTAACCCTAGACGACCTTCTCACAATCATTATTTTAACTCATGATCTCATAAAATATCTTTCATGTTCACTATTATGTTTCTACTTATAGAAACGATAATAGACATGTCGGTGAACCACTAACTCTTATGAATGTGATCAAAAGGTTATCTTCCCCTCTTACTATATTCCATCTATCATGATTCAACTCGCTTTTCTAGTTAGATTCTCTAGGCCTAAATTTTTTCCAGACCTCTTGAAAAATAACCAATCTAGCCACATTGAACCATACGTCAGGGATAAGTTAAGAGTTCTAAAGGTCGAAATATAGATAGGGTCTCACAATAGGGAAAGTTGAGATCAATAGTATTAAATTCCCATCCCTTTAGTCACTTAAGCACACACTGTATAAAACATGTGTTATGGTATTTTTTTCTTCCCTTAAAGGAGCGCATGTATCACATTTTGAAAATGTGAATATGAAACACCATACAGAAGCATAAGGTTGCAATGCGCCGAAGCACTCAACTTTAGTCCGCTTACTTAAGGACTACTTCTGGCTTTTAAGATAGAACATGGTAGTTACATATAACTGACCATCGGATTCCACACGATCCTTATTTAGATCTCAATCCAAAGCATACAACCTCATGTATGACTTTATCTCATGCCTTAACAAGACTAATCTTGTAATTTCTGCAAGACTGCACTTTTATTTTGAACAGCTCTCAAGCATACTCATTTATTCAAAAATTGCCTCATCTTAGTCTTTGCCAACTCATTGACAAAACTAAGGTAAACACCCTTGTGAGTGGGCTACTTCTCTGTCTGATATGCTCATTACTCAAATAAATGACAGTAAGTGTTCCCATATTAAACAGTTACACTCATGTATTGCCAATAATGAACTTTATTATTATTCATAAATAATAACGTTAAGGGATTACAAAAAATAAATTAAGTTAGTACACATCAAATTCTACGCAAACCCTGAAATCTAATGTGTCTTTCAAACACATCTTTCGTTACAGGTTTAGTCAATAGATCTGCAATCATCTCATGCATAGATATGTATTGTAAGTTCACATCTCCCCGTTCAATAACGTCTCTTATATAATGATACTTAATGTCGATATGCTTAGTCCTACTATGAAATTTTGGATCTTTCGTGTAAGCTATCGATGACTGACTGTCAGTATAGACCATCACTTGTTCCTCTGAGGTAGTTACTTTTAAATGGTCCATTAACCGTTTTAGCCAAACTGCCTTTTGTACTGCAGCTGTAGAAGTTACAAATTTAGATTCCACTATCGATAAGGCTACACAGGTTTGTTTCTTGCTATTCCATGAGATGGCACCCTTGCCAAGTAAGAATATGAAACCTGAAGTGGATTTCCTCTCATCCACATATCTAGCCCAATCAGCATCAGTGTATCATCTCAATTGCAGATCCTTGCCTTGATAACAGAGAGAATAATCTATTGTACCTTTGAGGTATCTAAGTATCCGCTTAACTGCTTTCCAATGTGCTTCGCCTGGGTTAGATTGATATTTACTTGCCATGCCCACTGCATAGCAAATATCAGGTCTTGTACATATCATAGCATACATAAGACTACCCACGGCACTGGCATATGGAACGTCTCTCATACGTTTCACTTCTTCTGGCGTCTTTGGACACATCTCTTTGCTAAGAAACTGATTCTTGGCAATGGGGTAGTCTATGGGTTTGCAGTTCTGCATATTGAATCGTTCAAGGACTTTGTTGATATATGTCTCTTGAGAAAGAGATAACAACCTTCTCGAACGATCTCTTGAAATCTTAACTCCAAGAATGTAGTCTACATGACCCATATCCTTCATTTCAAAGTTAGATGATAACCAATCTTTGATTTGGTTTACGTACTCTTTGTCATTTTCAGCTATTAGTATGTCGTCTATATACAATGTTAAAATGACAAAATTATTTTTAGAGCTTTTGTTATACACACAATGGTCTTCATCAATCATGTTGAACCCATTCGACATGATTGTATCATGAAATCTCAAATACCTGTAGACACCGGGTCCCGAACTCCGGCATAAAATGAAAATGGTGATTTTGATCCTCGATTATTCCCTCCGAAAGAAAAATCAAAAAAAAAAAATAAATAAAAAAACAAAAAAAATATATAAATATGTGTGTAAAATTAAAAATTAATTAATTAATTTTGTTATTAGTTAATTGAGTAATTAATATTATTGTGTGATTAAAGTGCATGAAAAATTAAAGTTTAAAGTGTATAATTAATTAGATAAAATATATATATATATGATAATTTAAATGGATTAATTAGTGTAATGTTTAATTAATTAGATAAATTATATATTAAATAGGTTAATTATATTTATATGTAATGTTTAATTATTGTAATATTTAATTAATTGAATATATTAATGTGTAATGTTTAATTAATATATGCATGTTTAATTAAATTAGTATGTGTGTGTATTAGTTTTAATTAAGTTAGATTAATTAAAATATGAAAATGGGAGGAATTATTTGAAGGCATGAAAATTGAGGAAATGACCATTGTGCCCATTAGCCATAATTTTAGGGTATAAAGGGAAAAGAATGAGCAAAAGCAAGGGGGCTCGGCAGATTAAGAAAGAAGAAGAGAAAGGAAAAGAAAAAGAAAGAAAAAGAAAAGAAAGAGAGAAGAGAGAGTGGTGGCCGGCCATAAGACCAGGAACAAAGAAATAGAAAGTGAGAAAAGAAGAATAGAAAGAAAAGAGAGAGTGAAAGAGTGAGTGAGTGAAAGAAATAGAAAAGGAAAAGAGGAAATATAAGGCAAAGGAGAGAGGAGCAGACCTAGGCCAACGGAAAGCCCAGGCGCCGGAGGAAGAAAAGGAAGAAAAGAAGGGAGAGAAGGCGTCGCCTCCGCCGGCCACCTCCGACGCCGGATTCAGGCACGCGCCCTGCCGCTCGACTGCCGAGGTCCAGACGCACCTCTCCATGTCGTCCGATCATCCACCGCTTGCCGGAGGAGGGCGCGTCGAGGCACAACGCCGGTGAAGAACAGTGACGCTTTATCGCGTTTTCCGGCCGAACGCCACCACATTCCGGCGCGTGGCCACCGGATCTGGACTCCCGACGAGGCGATCTACGAGGCGGTGAGGGAGGTGTCGTCAACCGCCGCTCCGGCAAATCTCCGGCGAGGGAAATCCGGTGAGTCTATTTTATATTTATTTATTTTAATATATTATTAATTAATATTAATTAATATTATTATTTATTTATTTATTTATTTATTATTATTATTAATATTTATTTATAATTCTATTTTTATTATTTTTATTATTTTATTTAATATTTATTATTCTGTTGTTATTATTATTATTATTATTATTATTATTATTATTATTATTATTTAATTTCTGAATTTTTATCATTAATATTATAATATTATTATTATATTTATTTATTATTCTGTTTTAATATTATTATTATTATTGTTGTTATTATATGGTTATTGTTAATTAATTGTTATATTTGTTTATTATTAGTATTTTGTGTTATGTTAATATTATTAATATTATTATTATTATTATTATTGTCTAATTTGTGTTAATTTTATGTTGATGTTATTATTTAATTGATTTGTGATTATTTAATTTTATGTTTTAATATTATCATTATTATTATTATCATTATTGATTATTGTTATTATTATTGTTATTTATTTATGCAATTATTTATGTATTCATTTATTTATTTATTTAGAAATATGCAATTATTGTTTTATTTTATTTATCTGTGGTCTGTAATAATAAAATGGTTTTCGACCGCTCTTAAAAAGAATCACCACACAAATGTTTTATACCAAAATGAAATGTTTACTAAATAAAACTGGACCAATGTCCTATTTTTACCCAATAAAATCATCACATGAAAAATCATTTTTCGTAATGAATGCATGCGAGGACCAATGTACTCGTTGTTAATAAATAACCCGTTTTATGCATGTATCACACATTTACAAACGAGGGTTGTATTCTGCCCTTAGTATTATTATAAATTTATTTCATGTTTTAATGCTATTTTATTTTATGCTCTTAAATGGATGAATGCGCTTTAATTTAAATTGCATCGTGTGGAGAGAGAGCGAATCAATGATAATTAAAATTTAATCATAAAGTATTCGAGGTAGAAATAGATGAGAAATCCCGAACCCAGCTCTGGTCTTTGGGCTCAAAGAGGTTAGAGGTCATCCTTCAAGATACTTCTTGAGTTACGAGGCTTTAGCGCTAATCCTAGGCTCCTTAGGGTGAGGAGTACACCTTCCATGATCCCTCTGGCTGGCCCAAAATGGATACCAAGCGCAGTCTTAGGCTCTCCGAGGCGAGAGAAACTTTCCCAATGTTCTATTGGGTGGCGACTCCATGAAACCTCCGTGTTGCTCAACATAGACGCACTTGCGATTCATCGCAAGCTGTCAACGGACCCACAATTGCCCGATCGCCCATGTGCGGGCGGTCAGAGGGGCGGCCGCGGGGATCCGGCGCGCGTCACAATACCATTATCTTAAAAACTGTTTATGGCCATAGATTGATCTTTTTAATCGGCAAACCTTACGTTCGCTGCCTTTTTCGATGAAACCTATAGGTTGATCCATGTAGATTTCTTCATTTAGTTCTCCATTGAGAAAAGCAGTCTTTACATCCATTTGATGTAACTCTAGGTCTAAACTCACCACTAAGGCAAGAATTGACCTTATAGACGTAAATCTTACAACAGGTGAGAAAGTATCCTCATCGTCAATCCCTTCCTGTTGTGTAAACCCCTTAGCGACTAGCCGAGCTTTATATCTTTTGATACTTCGATCAGCTTTTCGCTTCACCTTGAGAATCCATTTATTCCCAATCGGTTTACGTCCTTCCGATAGATCAACCAGTTCCCAAACACTGTTTGATATCATGGATGCCATTTCTTCTTCTATTGCATTTATCCATTTTTCTTTAGCTAGCTGGGCATAAGAAGGCCTCTTTAATATTTTTAGGCTCTTCCTCGTCTTGTCGGACAACTAAAAGGGCTCCGTTCAAGCCTTCGATCTCAAATCGTCGACAAAGAACACTTATCCTTTTAGATTTACGCAGTTCCGAATCTTGATAAACATGTCTCATATATTCATCATAATTTGAAATGCTCCCACTGGAATCATGTTTCATACTCCCACTGGAGTTGGGAATGCTCCCACTCAAATCAAGGTCTCGAACATCCGCATCATGTGTAGGAAGAAAGTCTTGACCTTCTTCCTCTATTTTCCTCCCACTCGGATGGAGTGATTCTGATGGTTCATCTTCCTGAGTTTCATAGAAGGTAAAATCTTGATTCACTTTGCCCAAATTTGGAAACTCATTTTCCAAGAATATGACGCCTTGTGATTTAAATTCAGTCACTAAACCATTCTCTTGCTCACCCATGAATACGTACACTTTTATTGGGCCACGTGTCAATAACGCATCACGTTATTGTTTGCGCACATGTGGGCCACCGCCAATACACGTTGGGCACGTGTATGCCACGCGCCACCTTCCCGGCTGATTTTGCTCTCCGAATTTTAGCCGGTTAGGGGTTTTTGGGGTCTGTGAATCCAATGGTGGGGTCAAAAATAAAAAAATCCCAACTTCTAGTTTATCATTTTGAATATTTAAATTCGTTCCCTTGGGTTACGGTGTACACATACACAAAATTGAGCCAAAATATACACACATATATTTTTCACACAAAAAAACAAATTTTTATTGCGTTTCATACTTCCTAGATCTACCAATTTTACTCATAAAATTTTAGATCACTTTTAAGCCACATGCCAGGACGCAAAAAAATGAAGGCTCTGATACCAATGAAGGGGAAATAAAAGAATAAATGGAGGTAATAATAAAATTGATACCTACCTCTTGTAGCGCGTAAATATCATTGCGAAAATGACACAAGGATTTCCTTTTATTTGGTCACCGGTCTGGCTTTTACCCACTCGAGATAAGAGCAACTAGATCACAATTTAAAAACTCCTGAAAGATTAAGACAGAAAACTTATGAGTGAGAACGAGCAGTCTTGCGGCGTATATATTTTCTCGTTACCAAATAATGAGATCTCTCATCTATTTATAGAGATCATAAAAGCTAGAAACTTATCTCTAGTCTAACTCAAATTTTTTTTTGAGATGGGATTTGGTAATTTTAATCAGATTGAATTACCCATTTCAATCTGAATTGGAATGGATTGGAACTTAATCCATTATAGAGTCATGGGCGTATCCCAACTCTATTAAATTGATTTTAAGGATTAGAAGTGCTCTAGTCTAGAAAACAACTGGACATCGTAATAAATGTCTTCATATCTCAATTTTGCAGATCCAGTTTTGAAATTTGGTGTAAAGATTTTATTTTTAAAATTCCATTAAGACCTAGCTAGAGTATTAATTAACTTATACTTTTATTTTAATTATAATTATAATTCTCTTATTATGAATTAACCATACGTAATCCTAGTTGATGTACGTGTATATAATCATAAAAAGCTAGATGCAGCATAATAATTTTGAAAGAGATATATGTAAGTTTGAAAAATGAAAGCTCCAAGAAATTGAGTCCCTGCAAACAAATGCTAAAAGAAACATGTAGGAAGGGAAATAAAATCACAGTAAGACAGATCACCGGTACGATTATACATTGAAAGAAAAATGAGGAAGCAAAATAGATGAGAAGGGCTAACACACACACTGTTTAGAACATGCAATTCAGACTTGCAACAGCATTGAGTTTTTTTGCATGAAAATTAATGTGTTACTTGCCAAAATATCAAAGGGTGGTGTTAAATCTAAATGCAAATGTTGGGATTTTAATAGCCAAATTAGAAATAATATCTCATTAAAACATGTTGATACTTAATATCAAACTGAGGATTATTTCTGTAGTCATTTGAAAGCTGGAAACATGTCCTATAACTTCAGAGCACTCCTTAAATTAGAGATTCTCAATTCGTATGCAAAGATATCGTTCACTAAACTTTAATATAAAATAAACTTATTAATCCTGTTGTGAGACAAAAAAACTACACTTAAAGAACTACACAATTGAATCTTAGATCTTGATCAGTTTGATTAAGAATTCCAGTGCAACAGTTCTTGGTGTGGTGGGTTGGGGATTTCTATAGTTAGGTTGGGCCTACTTTATGACCAAGCGCAGCACAAGTATAGAAATACTTACAAATGCAAATTAATTTTTCTTTGGCAGGTTGAATATGCTGGAAACACAAGAAATATAATTTCCAAACCAGTAAACTCATTATCGTGTTTTGTTCTAAAATTTTCTTCATATATAAACACAAGCATATAAATTTTCTTCTAAAATATGCTGTCAAAGTATATTAATTTGCAATTAAACTCATCACATTATGCTTGTATGACTCTATTCAGGAGACGATTTGTGCGCTATGCACCAAATTAACATTGTTATATTCACCTACTTTCTTTGTTTATTTATTATTATTATTATTATTATTATTATTATTATTATTATTATTATTATTATTATTATTATTATTATTATTATTATTATTATTATTATTATTATTATTATTATTATTATTATTATTATTATTTGCACAGGATACTTGTTCAGAGGCTAGCTTGTGAGAAATCTGAACCTACTTTGCAATGTAAGATTTCTAATAAATAATAATATGGAAGCTTGTGAAAATCAGAAGCCTTGAAAGTTCTTGAGGTGGCAGATTTGTTAGGTATCGTTCCTCCTCAGAACAAAGCAGCTCTCCTTGAGTCATTGACCAGAGCAAAGGAAATGGAAAGAGAGAACTGGAAGAGCTCAAAGAAGGAGAAATGAAGATGCCAGTCGGGCTCTTGAGGTTCATTTTGGGGTCTCTTTTGTCTTTTCATTTCCTTTGATCGTCTTGTCTTGGAATATCAGGGGGTTAAACTCAAACATCAAACAAGGTCTAGTGGCTTCTTGTATTAGGAAAAATAACCTGGATATGGTGTTGCTGCAAGAAACAAAAATGAAGGGGGTTAATTCGATTCTTGTTAGAAAACTATGGGGAAAAAAGAAATCTGACTGGCTTTCTATAGATGCCGTAGGTAGTAGTGGGGGCATTTTAATTACATGGTATTCAGGGTCCTCTCAAAAACTCAGTCACCTCATGGGCCAAAGTTGGATAGCAGTTAAAGGAATCTTGGTGGAGTTCAATTTAACTTGTTGGATAATTATTGTCTATGCCCCTTGCGAAGAACAGAAATAGTCTGAATTGTGGTCTCAATTGGGAAATCTTCTGGATGATGATTTCCCTATCCTCATAGGAGGGGATTTCAATGCTATTCTAAGCCCTGCGGATAGATGGAGGGGAGTCCTTAATGGAAAAGACAAGAAATTCTAAGAATTCTACTCTAACTCTGGATTAATTGATGTCCCTCTGATTTGTAGGAAATTTACTTGGGGGAATTTAGTAAGCCAAAGTAAAATAGACTGCTTCTTAGTAAACAAAAACTGGCTTCTGGGTATTAAAGACATATCTCAGACTGCTCTCCCTAAGACCATTTCGGATCATTCCCCCCTTATCTTAACTTGCTCAAAAATCAATTGGGGTCTAAGACCCTTTAAATTCTTAAATGCATGGCTACAGGATGCAAAATTCATGAAGAAAATTAACGAGTGGTGGTCTAACATTGGGATTTCATCAGGGAGCAGTATACAGGCGAAGTGAAAACTGCTCAAAAAATCCATTGTTAAATGGAACAAAAGCCACTTTGGAAATGTTGATTCGGCCATCTCAAAACTTGAGGAAGAAATTGTGCTCTGGATTGTGACTTAGAAAGTGAAGATCTTCATGAGGTAATCAGGGGATTCATGATTTCCAAAAGAAATTCTCTCATTAGTGATCTATGGGGCAAATTAAAATCCAGGGAATCTATCTGGAGGCAAAAATCTAGAATAAAATGGTTAAAGGAGGGGGACCAAAACACTAAATACTTTCACATTTCTGCTGCAGTCAGAGCCTGTCACAACAAAATAGGGAGACTAGAAACAGAAAGTGGCACACTTACAGATCCGATGGGAATCAAGCAGGAAATCCACGAGTTCTATAAGAATCTTTACAGTGACAGCTCCAACAACAGGCCCTCCTTTCCTCAAAACTCTTTTAAGAAGCTATCCCCATCCTCGGCTAAATTCTTGGAGCTGCCTTTCTCCCTTGAAGAGGTCAAAGCTACGATCTGGAGCTGTGATAGCTCTAAGGCTCCTGGACCGGATGGTTTCAATTTTGCCTTTATTAAAGCAGCGTGGGATATTATAGGGACTGACATTTTCGATATGGTGGTAAAGTTCTATGATGATGGCATTCTCCCAAGTGGCGCCTCATCCTCCTTCATCACTCTCAACCCCAAAGTGGTGGGGGCAAATAAGCTTAAAGACTTTCGCCCAATTAGCTTGATTGGCAGCATGTACAAAATCATTGCAAAGTTGTTGGCAAACAGACAGAAGAAAGTTGTGGGAGAGATCATATCTGAAGAGCAGTGTGCATTCATCAAGGGTAGACAAATTCTTGATCTGGGTTATGGTTGCTAATGAGCTTATCCACTACTTGACAATCTACAATCAAAGTGGTGTCATTTTTAAAGTGGATTTCCACAAAGCCTTTGACTCAGT
Source organism: Excoecaria cochinchinensis (assembly GCA_947683425.1). NCBI lineage: Eukaryota > Viridiplantae > Streptophyta > Magnoliopsida > Malpighiales > Euphorbiaceae > Excoecaria > Excoecaria cochinchinensis. Next base: position 4,554,172 of record CANTUQ010000150.1, on the reverse strand, counting down.
TAACTAGGATTACCTTAGCTTAGTTATGGAACTCATGAATTTCATATCAAAATGGAGATCATGTATTCAGAAGTACATTGGCTCTGCAAAAGTGTCAGTTCTTGTCAATGGCTCCCCAACCCCAAAAATTCATCTTTCCCGTGGACTTAGGCAGGGAGACCCCCTCTCTCCTCTCCTCTTCATCATGGCTGCTGAAGGCCTTTCAGTCCTTATTAAAAAGGCAAAAGAGGTCAGCCTTTTGAAAGGTATAAACCCGGTTCCAGTCTCCTCGCAGGAATTAGAAATCACGCACATTCAGTATGCGGATGATACGGTGATATTTTTAGAACCAAATATAGAGAGCATCCAGCAGATGAAGAGAGTTCTAAAGGTCTACGCAGCAATATCAGGGTTGGAAATAAACTTTCATAAAAGCTCCTTAATCGGAATTAATGTTGGGCAGGAATGGTTAGAGAGTTGTGCCAATCTTATGATGTGCAATATTCAGCAGTTGCCCTGCTTGTATCTTGGCCTACCTCTGGGTGCAAATCCAAGGAAAATATAGACTTGGAATCCGGTGATTCAGAATTTTCAAGCTAAGTTAGCCGGATGGAAGGGGAAATATTTATCTCCGGCTAGTCGACTCACTCTTATTAAAGCAACCTTGATGAGCCTCCCTATCTACTATATGTCATTTTTTAAGATGCCAGCTGGGATCACCAAATCACTTACCTCCATAATGCAGAACTTCTTTTGGAGAGGTAATGACAGCAAGAGATCCTTCTGTAGGGTGAAATGGAGCAAGATTGAGCAGCCCAAGTTCCTTGGAGGTCTGGGGATCGGCTCTATTTCTCACAGGAATTAGTGTCTTTTGTTAAATAGTTCTGGAGGCTACAACCTAACAGTAAGGCTATCTGGCAGAAGCTGATCTCCAAGAAATATGGTATTAAAAACTGCTTAATTCCATCTTCTATTGCCTCACATAATACCTCCTTGGTATGGAAAGACATCGATAAGGTCAGATCCTCCCCCATCTTCTCAAGCTGCTTAGCAGTAGATGTAGGCAAGGGAGATGCCTGCTTGTTTTGGCATGATAAGTGGATCGTGGATGAACCATTAAAATTTCAGTTCCCTCGACTGTATAAAATCTCACTCCTGGGTGATGCTAGGGTGATGGAATGTGGTAATTGGTCAAGGGGTACTTGGCACTGGGAGTTAAAATGGAGGAGGGTCCTCATGGTATGGGAACGGGAAATGCTTGTAGAACTAGAATCACTGATTAACTCTTTCTCTCTTTCACTGGGAAGAATGGATAGGAAAATATGGGTACATAATTCAAAGGGGGTATTCTTTGTAAAATCGGCAAGTCTATTTCTGCCTAATCTCACCGCTTCCTCATCTGATCTGAAGCCTTACTCTTCGTTTCTCTGAAAAAAGCTTGCACCACCCAAGGTTGAACTTTTCTTCTAGTTTTGTTTGCAAAATCGAATCAGCACAAGAAGCTTTCAGTGGGTAGGGGTATTCTGCAGTCCAATGATGTTACCTGCCCCATGTGCAATAAATCAAATGAGGATGCTAACCACCTGCTTATCACTTGCACAGTCTCAGTGACGTTGTGGTATAATATCATCAAATGGTGGGGCTATAAATTTTGCAATCTAGAACAGTTTAACGATCTCGTGATTCAATGGCCTTGTTTTGCGAGAGGCCTCATTTAAAAAAAGGTTTGGTGTATCATATTTTTATCTTGCATTTGGACTATATGGCTGGAGAGAAATGCTGTGATCTTCTCGGGTAAACCGGTAAGTTCGGCCTCCCTGTTTCATTTGAGTCTAGCTCGGGCCTCCTTTTGGATCAACTCTCATCGGGATTTGAATAGTTTAAAAGGGCAGAGTCTTATTTTAGCAGCTGAAGAAAAAACTTCAATCTTATCGCGTCCCCAGGCCAGTCAGTCTTTGGTCCCCACCTAACCCAGGTTATGTGAAATGGAACACGGATGCTCGTCATTCGGAAATCCAGGTCCAGCGAGGATTGGAGGAGTGCTTAGGAACTTTGATGTATTATAGTGTGCTTGTTCCCTTGCAATATTGGGGTGAATAACTCCTCAGTGGCAGAAGTTATGGCAGCCTAAAAAGCTTTACAAATTTCAACTGATTTTCTTGCTGGTCAGAATTTAGGTGTGTGTTTTGAATTAGACTCTCTGAATGTGGTATCTTGGCTATCCACTGATGCAGTAGACAGACCTTGGAAATTGGGGTATGTGTTTAACGACATCAAAAATAACTCCTATAGGCTTAAGGAAGTTTATTTTGTTCACAGAAGAAGGGAGTGCAACCACTTTGCTGATGTTCTTGCTAAACAGGGAGCCTATCAATGGGTTGGTTTAGTGACATGGCTAATCTGATCCTGGGCAAAGGTTTTACTGCTGAGTTTTGACTCTTACAGGGATAGTTGAGGGGCTGCTGGATTGGGTTTAAATTTGGCTATGAGAATGCTTACCGACCTGAAGTGTGTCTCCAATCTGAAGGTCTGCTGCTATCATGAATTTACATCTTTTGTCTCCTTCCCACATTTAAAGAGATCCTTGAACCTGGGCCTCTAATCTAAGCATATGGAACTTTGCTGCTAAATTTGGCTTATTTGTAGGGAGGTATTAATGTCCCTCTCCCCTGGTTATATGCTGTTGCTTCTGTCTTTTGGTAATTCACAGGGTCTGATGCCATGCTCCTGGGCCTGTCAGGTGCAGCCCTGTTTGTGTACCTTTGATATTGCTTTCTCTCTTAATAAAATTCACCCGTTTATTAAAAAAAACATATATATATATATATATATATATATATTTCAGTTATTGGCAGACAAAGTGCAGCTTCCACTGATAAGAGGTGGTCTAGACTCTTGGAGATCAAGAAAGCAACTTTCTGAGATTTAATGATACTTCTGTCTCCAAAATGTAGATAATAATATTCATATGGGATCAATAATTATCTTTGTTTGATCACCAAATTATAAAATTACCCATTACAAAATTAATTTATTGTGTGCTCTAGCCTTTGCAACTCTTCAAACTGTTGTGAGATCTCATCTACTAGCAAATTGTAACTTAGATCAAGATCTTCTAAAGAGCTAGTGTAAGCTGCTCAATTGCGATGGAATGCTCTTTGCCAATTTGTTCCTGATGGAATGCTCTAGGATTGCTCCATTTAGATTATTTGCTGCGTTGAAGATTGGATAGCATTCCTATTTCTTTAGGAAGGCTACCTGAGAGCTTGTTCTCGTTAAGAGTCAATTCAAGCAACCTTAGCTTTTTTAATTCTTTCGGAATTGTCCTAGCTGATTGAATGAGAGGTCTATATATTGCAATTTAGGCACCTTGCCGATTTCAACGCTTACCATAAAATTTGTTATCAATTAAATTCATGAAACTTAGGTGCTAATGCATGCCAAAGGCTTCATATATGTTTCCTATGAGTTGGTTTCTTTCAAGACGAATTCTCAGCAAGCCACTACATTTTCAAGCATTTTGGCAAGGACCACTAAAATAATTGTCAGAAATAGAAAAAAATTGAAGTTTCCCACCAAGGCATATGTCTTGTGGAAAATGGCTATTGAACATATTTGATTCAAGTTCCAATGTCTTTAGGTGAGCGAGGTTGTTCAACTGAGAATGAAAGGCCCCGTTAAGATTATTGAAACCCAAGAAAAGTTCAACAAGTGATTTTGTAAGGTTGCCTAGAGAAATTGAAATTGCACCACGGAGATTATTATATGACAACCCAAGATCTGTCACAGATTTCAGCATTCCAACTTCTTAAGGTATTGAACCAAAGAGTTTATTAACATCAAGATAAAGAATGGATACCTCAAAGAGAGCTTGGAATTGCACAACTTAGATTGTTATTCAACAACTCAAAATCTGTCATAGATCTCAGCATGCCAATTTCTTGAGATATTGAACCAGAGAGTTTATTGCCATAAAGATAAAGAATAGATATATAGTTTTGTCAAGTTTTCTATAGAACAAGGAATGGCATCATGGAGATTGTTATTCGAAAACTCAAGATATGTGAAAGATCTCAACATGCCAATTTCATGAGGTATTGAATCAGATAGTTGGCTTCTAAAAAGGAAAAGAGAGGAGATATTTGTCAAGTTTCCTAGAAAAAATTAATTTTCTAAAATAGAAAAAAATTTAAGTTTCCCACCAAGGCATATGTTTTGGGGCAAATGGCCACTAAACTTATTTGAAGAAAGATCCAATGCCTTTAGGTGAGTGAGGTGTTGGGTTTTGTGCATCAAAATCAATATAAAAGTGCAACGGAATATAAATCAAAACCCACCAGAATCCATGCAATCCAATTGATTCAAGAGTTTAAGGATTACAATCCGTTGACGAGCAGAAAACAACGAATTAACGATTAATTTTGATCGGATTGAATTCTTTATATGCAAACAATTTGCTCCAAAGGTCGAATCAAACTCCAAGTGCTGCTCAAAGGAACGACCGCCCTCTACCGATATCCACATGCAAACAACGATGAATGGATTGCAAAGAGTCTACCTCCTTTCTTCTGCAACTAGAGTCTTTTTCTAATGTTTTCTTTCTCTATATCTTTTCTAAAAGACCACAGAGAATAGATTTTCTCTCTTTCTGTATATTTCTAAAATGCTAGAAAAATGAGATAAAAATTATGGCTTTTCAAATTACACATATATCTATATATATGTGTTAACATGTTAACCCTAACTCAACTTGAGTGGTTAATGTGTGGAGGGAATTTAGGGATAATATGCCTTATTCAAAATAAGGAATATTTCCTTATCTCCATAATATTATTTTGAATTTATATTTGACATATTTCAAGTTCGAAATGCCCAAATAAACCCTAACCTCTTCATTACGTTCTTGATATGCAATCCAATAGATTCATATTATGCTGGCGGCAGTGAGCCCAATCCCATTATAAACACACAAGTTATAAGTGGCCTCTAGTAAGATATTATGACTACCCAAATAATATAGATATTGATAGTCTGATATTAACCAATCAATAGAATATGTTATAATTTTTTATCAAACGATATCTTATTTAAACATAAGTCATAATCCATGTTAAACAAGTATATTATTCAAACATATAATTTCTTGATCACTAAGTAGACTGATAAAATTAAATAACATTGATCACTCTATCAATTCATTTGCGTATGGCCATGCATTTTTTAGTCCTACTTATCGAGGGACCGGCAGAAAGGATTGTTGGTTTTCCCCATGGTGGGGCCAGCCGATTTGACCGGCTGGCGTGCCAGAAACCGGCACAGTACAGTGCCGATTTTTGACAAAGGCTGCACCTTCACGTGGAGCTGCAGGCTCCACATGAAGAGCATGCTTAAATAATTTTTTTTTCTAGTTAAACTAAAAAAGAATCTTCCCTCATTCATTCTTCACTTTCTTTCTTTTTTCATTTTCTTCACTTTCTTTCTTCACTCACTTTCTTTCTTTCTTTCATTCAACGTATTTGCAAGGGTTTCAACCATTTTAATTTATATACAACCCAATTATAATTAATTAAAGGTAATGTGATCTAATTTAATTTTTATTTTTTATTAAATAAAGTTTATTTTTTTAATCTTAATTTTATGTTTAATTTGCAGGTGGTGATAATTTTGAAGTTCATCTAATTTCGACATTAAAGGTAAGACATTAATATTTTATTTTTAAAAAATGGTACGAGTTTTACGATGATTAGCAGAAATATATATACAATCAAAAATTTTAAAAGTAAAAAAAATATATATAATTTGCAAGCAAATAGTTTTATCTTGTAAATAATAATTAATATGAAAATTTGATTTTTAACAGATAAATCTGATAAATTGCAAATTTGATTTTTTTAAGTGCAAACATCACAATAATACTTATGATATGTGTACATATAATGTAGGGAAAAAATGTTGATTCCGGCTAATGAATTATATTTAATTATATGTTTAATCTTAAAAGAATTATCAATGTCGACTCGAGCAATTTATCTGTTAAAAACTAAATTTTCAGATTCATCATTATTTACAACATGAAGATATTTGCTTGCAAATAATATTTTTTATTTATTTTCATATTCGATTATATATATGCTATAGCTAATCAAATTAAACTCAAATTATTGGATAACAGAAAAAAAAATAGTGTTCTTACCTTTAATGTTGAAAATAAATCATCTTCAAAAACTTCACCACCTACAAATTAAACATGAATATAAGATTAATAACAATATAAACTTTGTTTAACAAAAATAATTATTAAATCATAATAACATTACCTTTAAATATTATATTTGGATTACATATAAATTAAAATGGATCAAAATTTTGTAAATAAAATGAATGAACCAAAGTAAGGAAACAAAAAAAAAATAAAGAAAGAAAGGTAGAAAGAAAGAAATACACGAAGGAAGGGATGAAGGTGAAAGCAAGAAAATGAAAATGAATTAAGGAGGGTAGATGAATAAGAGAAGAAAAGACTTTTAAAAAAAAAATTGTGCAATGGACAGCAGCTTCATGAAAGCAAAGCAACAGCACTGCAGCTTCACGTGAAGCTGCAGTTCTGCAGCTTAAAATCAGCCAGAAATCGGCAATGTACTGTGTCGATTTTTTGCACGCCACCGGTCAAACCGGCTGGCCCCACCCTGACGAAAACCGGCAGTTCTTTCTGTCGATTTTCAACATGCCAGAAACCCAATATTATTTACCGTTGCACCACTTTTCAAAATTCTTTAACAAATAACCCCAAAATTAAAAAAAAAACCCTTAGATATCTCTCTTATAAGAGAGACAAATTCCATCTTAATTAGTTCTTTTCTCTGCATAATTCTCATCATATCCAATTATAGCCTTTATTATTATCCGATTAAAGGTAACATCTAATTGTATCAAAACATGATCATATAGGAAAATGTGATAATCTCAAGTCTAAGGATTTTATAACATAACTATTATGACCCATATAGTGATCTTATTGCGGGTCTATCCAGTATTTTATTTTCTAACAAGTACCTACAAGTTTGATTTATATCACCATATATAATCATCTCACAATTACCTATCAAACCCATACTAGTCTTAATTTTATCATTATTCTTTTAAGTGATAAATGACTAATGATATTTAGAATAACATTAAATTGTTATTTACAAACATTATTATAACGTAACATGCCAACAATATATTAATGTGGGGAAAACCTCTTTTATAAAATAAAATATGAGATTAAATAAAAGTCCAAATATTTGACTTAGAGCATAACTACTAACACGAGATTGTTCAACTGAGAATGAAAGGCCCTGTTAAGATTATTGAAATGCAACTAAAGTTCAACAAGTGATTTTGTCAAGTTGGCAAAAGAGCTTGGAATTGCACCAAAAAAAATTATTATATCCCAAATTAAGATATTTAACATATCTCCACATTCCAATTTTTTTCGATATTGAACCAAAGAGTTTATTGTCATCAAGATAAAGAATGGATAGCTTAGTCAAGTTGCCTAGAGAGCTTGGAATTGTACCACTCAAATTGTTATTTGACAACACAAGATCTGTCACATATTTCAGCTTGCCAATTTCTTTGGGTATTGAACCAAAGAGATTGTTGTGATGAGGATAAGGAATGGATAGATTTGTCAAGTTTTCTAGAGAACTTGGAATGGCATCACACTGAGATTGTTATTCAATAACTCAAGATCTATCACAGATCTTAGCATGCCAATTTCTTGAGGTATTAAACCAGAAAGTTGGTTGTCATAAAGATAAAAATGGGATAAGTTTGTCAAGTTACCTAGAGAACTTGGAATGGAATCAGTGAAATTACTTGACTTGGTACAACAATGGTATTGTCAAACCAAACCAAAATATCGACCCATTGTTTTTCCCAAAGGACTAGCGAGTGATATTTTCATAAACAGGAATTTCTGCAATTTCTGTTTTCGATGGTTGCATCCAACGTGCGATGAATAACTATAGAAAAATAATTAAAATGAAGCCGCCTATGCTGCTGATCTGAGCAGGAAGGCGTCATGTTTAACCTGATGGTCCCAAATAATAGCTCTCCATTTACAAAATAAGTTAATAACATGTTCAACAGTGATCGCAATGGTCAATTATTGCGTGATATTCCAATTTTTTATTTATATTTATATTATTTTTGATAAAATAATTTCTTTCGAATTTAAATAAAATATTTTATCTAAATCCCTATCTCTTAAAAAAAATACATTAATTGATTTTAAAGATTAGAAGTACTCTAGTCTAGAAAACAACTGGACATCGTAATAAATGTCTTCATATACTTATAAAAAGTTAGATGCATCATAATAATTTTGATAGAGAAGTAAGTTTGAAAAATGAAAGCTCCAAGAAATTGAGTCCCTGCAAAGAAATGCTACAACATTATTATTATATTATATTAAATCTCTATTCACTACACATAGCTGTCCTTTCTTCCAACCAAAAACATAAGCTCTTGAAGCTTCATTTACTGTAACTCACAGCTCTCTTTCCTTTGAAACACTGCTCAACTGAACTCATAATCCCATCCCATGGTGAGGGTAAGCAGGTTGGAACTGTTAGCAAAAGTTTCCAATCTTCTCATCCAAGAGTCTGATTCATTGCTTGGAGTTGAAGATCTAATTCAATGGTTCGAAACTAAACTGCGAACACAAGCTACAAAAGAAGACAGTTTTTTTGGCCGTCAAAAAGCACAGGAAGCTATTTACGACGTTGAAGATGTAATTGATGAGTTGATAATCAGATCAGCCAAGAGAAGAACCAGAGATGCTTTAATTCGTATTTTCTTGGCTTTAGCTGTTATGATTAAGATAAATGAGGTAGAAGGTAAGGAGCTATTTGAGAGGAATAAAGACGAAACTGGAAAGAAGGGAGAAACAGAGACTAAGAATGAGGAAGAAGATGGGCTCCAGGAGAAAGGCACAGAAGATAAAGAAGAAGATGATGGGCTTAAGGAGACTGGATTAGAAATGATGGGAGATGGGTGAGGAGGAAGGCCCAACAACCAGCATTGTTTGAAGAAGCCTGCTACTGCTGCCGTTATTGAAGTTGTTAGAAATTCTGTTATTCACTTTGCTATTTCGTTTTGTTAGCTGCAAGAGAGAATCTACACTTTCTAGCTTATTTCTCGCTAATTAGTTAGAGGAGAGAGAAATTGAACATTACTTAATGGCTTGTAAACCATTTTACAGATTATGAAAAAGAATGAATATAGTTTCTCTCTAAACCTTCTCTATTCTCCTTCTTCTTCATCCCTATTCTATCTCTTATCTTATTCTCTTCTACAATTCATCACAACTGGTATCAGAGCCGTCGTTCCTTGAGGGCCAGCGCTTCAATACAAGGTGTATGAGCTCTATTGATTCTCAAGAACTTATTGTGGGTTATAAACTGGCGAAAAACAAGAAGAATACAATGGGGAGAATCCTCGTAACTTTGTAAGAAAATGTCAGAAGTATTTTCAATTTTATAACATACCTGAGGAACAGAAGGTGGAGCTAGCCACACTACAGTTTGGAGAAAGAGCTGACAATTGGTTGCAGGGCTGGTTTATTCATCAAGAATCGGTTTCATGGCCACAATTTGCTGAAGATTTGTGTGTTAGATTTGGTGAGAAAACGGCTGCAGATATCATTGAGGAGTTCAACAAGCTGCAACAAACTGAAACCGTAGCCTCTTATTAAGAGAAATTTGAAGAACTCAAGGCCCTCATGCAGAAAGCAAACCCTGGATTAGGAGAACCTTATTTCATTTCTAGTTTCATCAGTGGGCTTAGTGATGAGCTGAGACCCATGATTAAGGTTTTCAAGCCCAAAACTCTTAACCAAGCATTCGAACAGGCTAAACTATAAGAGCAATCATTTGAAGCCATTCTCAAGAAGCAAAAATCACTACACCGCCAACACAACTCCAGACCAAGCTACACCCCTACTCCTTCCTCTATTCCCAAAAACGCCACGATTGGCACCCAAAATGACAAACCCGTCATGGAACCACTCACCGAAAACAAACCCAAGACCAGCCTGTGGGAGCAGAGAAGGGCGGCAGGACTATGTTTTAAATGTGGAGAGAAATTTACCCCTGGCCACCAATACAAGTGTAGACACTTATTGGCTATGGAGGCAGATGAGGTTGTGGAAGAAGTAGAAGAAGGGGAGGAAGAAGAAATATTAGATGGGGAGCTATCAATATCAGCACTTACCGACCAACCTTCACCCAGTACACTGAAGATTAAGGGAAGAGTGAATAACACTTCTTTGGTGATCTTGTTGGACAGTGGGAGCACTCACAGCTTCATGGACTCAAAGGTTGCGAACAAGTTGCCTTTAACCATTACAACAGCTGCACCCTTGTCGGTGTCCACAGCTACTGGGCAACATGTAGTGAGTAGGTCCAAATGTGCAGGATTTCAATGGGAGATGCAGGGACACGAATTCAAAACAGACCTCAGGCTCTTGGAGTTGGGAGGTTATGACATGGTTTTGGGAGTAAATTGGATGAAGAGGTATAATCCCGTGTTATTTGATTTTGATAAGATGCAGCTGAATTTTCAAAAAGATGGGGTCCAGGTGGTGTTGAAGGGCATTACAGAGGAAGGCACTTTACACCTCATGACCGGTAAAAGAGTTAAGAAGATGATGGCACCAGTTGACTCTCAACTATTTTCACTTTTAGTGATACCAGAGAAGGAGGACATTCAGCCGGCCCCAATCAAGAAGTCAATTCAACTACAACAGCTGTTGGCAAAATATGGAGATGTATTTCAGAGTCCAGATGCCTTGCCGCCGCAAAGAACACTGGACCATGCTATCAATCTCTTGCCGGATGCCAAACCTGTCCACATTAGACCATACAGGTACAATTACTACCAGAAAAATGAAATAGAGAAACAAGTTCAAGAAATGTTAAAAGCTTCTCTCATACAACCTAGCCACAGTCCTTTTGCTTCTCCAGTAATATTAGTTAAAAAGAAAGATGGAACATGGAGGTTTTGTGTGGATTATAGACAGTTAAATGATCTCACAATCAAAAACAAATTTCCTATTCCAATTATAGATGATTTACTGGATGAACTAAATGGAGCAAAATTCTTTTCTAAGATTGATTTGAAGGCAGGTTATCATCAAATAAGAGTGAGGGTGCAGGACATTCACAAAACAGCATTTCGAACTCATCATGGCCATTATGAGTTCAGAGTTATGCCCTTCGGCTTAACCAACGCCCCAGCAACATTTCAAGCCCTCATGAACCAAGTATTTGGTCCTTACTTGCGTAATTTTATCTTGGTATTTTTTGATGACATTTTAATCTACAGTAAAACGGAGACAGAACATTTTCAACATGTGGAGACAGTGCTTCAACTCCTGCGTAAAAATCAACTTTATGCCAAGTTGACTAAATGCTCCTTTTGCCAACGACAAGTAGAATACCTGGGTCATATCATTGATGAGCAAGGAGTCCACACTGATCCAGCAAAAATTGAAGCAATGGTAACATGGCCAAGGCCGAGAACTCTCAAAAGCTTGTGTGGCTTCTTGGGGTTAACAGGTTACTACAGGAAGTTTGTATACCATTATGGCACCATTACTAAGCCATTAACAAACTTATTGAAGAAGGATTCGTTCCACTGGTCTGAGGAAGCAGAAAAGGCTTTCAATTCTCTCAAAACTGCCATGTCGACGGCTCCAGTCTTGGCACTTCCAAACTTTAATAAACCATTTGTGTTGGAGACGGATGCTAGCAATAAAGGGATAGGGGCAGTCTTAATGCAAGATCATAGACCAATAGCCTTCCTCAGCCGACCACTAAGCCAAAGGAACCAAGGATTGTCAATTTATGAGAAGGAGCTGCTGGCGATAATTGTGGCAGTTTCAAAATGGCGCCACTATCTCGAGCAAGCTGAGTTCTTCATTAAGACGGACCAAGAAGCGATTAAACACCTGTTGACACAACGATTACACACCTATATATAACAAAAAGGAGTTACTAAGCTGCTGGGACTAACCTACAAGATTCTCTATAAGAAGGGTAGTGAGAATAAAGTTGCTGATGCTCTTTCTAGGAGGGAAGTTTCCGGAGCAGAATTGCGATACACAGTTACAGCTACAGTACCCTTATGGATTCAAGAGGTGGTAGACAGCTATGCATAGGATCCAGTGCTTCAGCAATTGATCTCAGCTAAGATGGTGAACCCGACGGCACACCCGCAATTGTCATTGCGTGAAGGACTCTTACTCCACAAAAACAGAATCTATGTGGGCAACTGCTCCAAACTTAAAGAAAATTTGTTGCAGGCAGCTCATAATTCAGCGGTGGGGGGTCACTCTGGTATCTCGGGAACTCAAAAGAGATTATCAGCTCACTTCTTTTGGCCAAACATGTATGCTGATGTCAAAAATTGGGTTACCTCTTGTGATGTTTGTCAAAAATGTAAGGGAGAACAGGTTCCTTATCCAGGTCTACTTCAACCATTACCAATTCCCTCTTCTGCATGGACCCATATTTCCATGGACTTCATTGATCAGCTGCCGAAATCTAACAAAAAAGATACAATTTTGGTGGTTGTAGACAGGTTCACTAAATATGCCCACTTCTTGGCTTTGCAACATCCATTCACTGCCACTTCAGTAGCTCAATTGTTCCTTGACAATGTCTTTAAGCTGTATGGTCTGCCTCTTACCATAGTGTCGGACAGAGATAAGATCTTTACTAGTCTCTTTTGGCAAGAACTCTTTAAGTTGCTGCAAACAAAGTTACAATTATCCACCGCCTACCACCCACAGACAGATGGGCAAACGGAGAGAGTGAATAGGTGCCTGGAGAACTACCTGAGATGTATGTGTTTTCATAGACCAGTATCATGGTGTAAATGGCTGAGCCTAGCAGAATGGTGGTACAACAGTAACTACCACACTAGTCTGCAGATGTCTCCTTTTGAAGCTCTGTACGGCTACAAACCTCCATCCTTCTACTATTTGCCTGTGATAGAGACTTCTGTAGCAAGTGTGGAAGTTTTCTTAAAAGAAAGACAACAAATGGCCTCTCTTCTACGAGACCAGCTTCAGTTTGCTCAGAATCGAATGAAGCAATTAGCAGATAAGCATCGAACTGACAGAGCCTTTGAGGTAGGAGAATGGGTCTACTTGAAACTTCAGCCATATAGGCAAAATTCAGTGGCTGTAAGGAAGCATTTGAAGCTCTCAGCAAAATTTTATGGCCCATTTCAAGTGATTGCCAAGGTGGTTCCCGTGGCATACCAATTGCAACTGCCAGCAACTAGTTCCATTCACAATGTGTTCCATGTCTCGCTACTTAAGAAGGCTGTAGGCAACAACAATCTCACCTCAGATCTGCCATCTTGTACCAAGGAGGGAGTGCCTAAAGTGGAACCTTTGGCAATCTTACAACAACGAGTCATAACTCGACAAGGGCAACAAATGCAGCAAGTTCTTGTTCAATGGACTAACCTGCATCATGAGGAAACCACGTGGGAAGATCTGCCCTTCCTAACTTCTCAGTTTCCTCATCTCCACCTTGAGGACAAGGTGACTCATTTGGGAGGGGGTAATGTTATGATTAAGATAAATGAGGTAGAAGGTAAAGAGCTATTTGAGAGGAATAAAGACGAAACTGGAAAGAAGGGAGAAACAGAGACTAAGAATGAGGAAGAAGATGGGCTCCAGGAGAAAGGCACAGAAGATAAAGAAGAAGATGATGGGCTTAAGGAGACTGGATTAGAAATGATGGGAGATGGGTGAGGAGGAAGGCCCAACAACCAGCACTGTTTGAAGAAGCCTGCTACTGCTGCCGTTATTGAAGTTGTTAGAAATTCTGTTATTCACTTTGCTATTTCGTTTTGTTAGCTGCAAGAGAGAATCTACACTTTCTAGCTTATTTCTCGCTAATTAGTTAGAGGAGAGAGAAATTGAACATTACTTAATGGCTTGTAAACCATTTTACAGATTATGAAAAAGAATGAATATAGTTTCTCTCTAAACCTTCTCTATTCTCCTTCTTCTTCATCCCTATTCTATCTCTTATCTTATTCTCTTCTACAATTCATCACAAGCTGATGACATACCAAAACATTTCTTTCATGTTTTGGCTATCTTGGATTTGATTTATTATTACAATCTTCGTAACAAGTTGGAATTACTAAAGCTAAAGCTTGATCCTCCCCCCGGATTTACTAGATTTCGTATACTCAAAGTTACGTGGCAGGAATCATTTGCTCTATACGACTTAAGCATAGGCAACGCAGTTATTTCTCCTGTCATAGCTAAATTGGCAACATTAGCCACTCAGCAGCAGCTCAAATCTGGCATCAGAAACCAATTCAGGATGTTAAGAGATCAATTCAAGTCCTTGCATAGTTTTCTAAAAGTTGTAGAATCAAATGGGCTGAGTGAAGATGGAGAGAGATGGATGGAGGAGCTCTGCGATGTCTGCTGCTCGACTGAGAATGTTGTAGGGCTCTTCATGCAACTGCAGATAAAGAGAAACTTAGTTTGGGCTCCCCAGAAATTAATATCCCAGCACAAACTTGCCCAGCAACTGGCTCAGATTAAAAAAAGGATCTACAATATTTCTGAGAGAATAGATCAAGCCATTCAAAGAGGATCGTTTTCACCGAGCAACTATTACCCAATCTTTCGTCGCCATGCAAGGGGACTTCCTTTTGCTCCTGACCAACTTGATATGGTCAGTTTTCAAGAGGATGTAAATGGAATTATTGCACAGCTGCTCAAAGATGATCCTCGCTGCCTCACCATTTCAATCGTTGGTGTTGCTGGCATTGGCAAGACGAGTCTTGCAAGCTTAATCTACCACAGCAAGATTATTGCTGATAATTTCCCTCACCGTGTTTGGGTTAGTGGAGATAAGATCGTTAATGATTTGGTTTTCCCAGAAAAGAAGTATCTTATCGTCATTGATGGCTCGGACGCAAGTAATTTTTGGACAAGAATGGGAGGGACATTTAGAGATATATCTAATGGCACCAGAATAATTTTCACTATTCGCCACCTACAGCATGCTCCACCAGTCACTGACACAAACTTCATTTGCAGGCTGCATTTGCGGAGCGATTATGAGAGCTTAGCATTGTTCTCCCACTCTTGGAAAAAAGGCCACTCTCCAAAGTTGGAAGAAAGTGCTAAGACGAATATTTTACGAAAATGCGGAGGGCTGCCAGGGGTGATTGTAAAACTTGCAGAAGTACTATCGGAGAGAGGGATAGAAGAGTTGTTAAGGGTACTTCAGCAGCTAAATCAAGACAAAGAACATTGGTCACAAGTCCTAGAACAGATCAACATATATTTGCCTTTGAAATTGAGGCGATGTCTCTTTTATTTTGGATTATTTCCCAGTGGCCACAGAACCCCTGCAAGAAGATTGATTGCTTTGTGGGTTGCTGAGGGATTGGGGAGACAACAGAATGAAGAAAAATCCCCTGAGCATGTTGCAGAGTCGTGCTTGATGGAGCTGATAAACTACAACATGGTTCAAGTGACGGAGAGGAAACTGAACGGCAAGAGTAAGACATGTTGCCTACCGGAGGCACTGCGATTACACTGGTTTGCAAAAGCCAAAGAAGCTAATTTCCTTGAAGGCCACAATCAGGAAACTGCAGTGACACCCATGCGCCGTCTTGCTGACCATCTTGATCCAAATGATGCCATCTTTGATCATATACATGGTAACAACAGTAGTTCTATGTATTCTTGTTATAAACATCTAGTTTCTTTTCTATCCTTCGATACTCGACAAGAAAGCAAAGCAGGAGATGATGTAGGTAACTTTCTTGCTCGATGCATTTCTAGCAATTCCCTCCGTTTCTTGTGGGTTTTGGATCTTGAAAACGTATATAGGCCAAAATTACCAAAGGCAGCAGTAGGTGAGCTCACTCTGTTGAGGTACCTAGGCTTGAGATCAACTTATCTCGGAATTCTTCCTATTTTCATTGACAAATTGCTAAGCCTCCAAACACTGGATTTGAAGAGAGCCCACATCAGCAATCTCCCTAGTGTAGTCTGGAAGATGCAAAAGCTGAGGCATTTGCTTCTAGATGAGAGTTTTCGCAGCGTGTTTGCAGCTCGACCAGGAGATGGCTACCTGCCAGAGCTTCAAACACTGTGGGGTGTATTTGTGGATGAAGAAAGTCTAGTAAGAAATGGCCTGGACATGTTGTTGAATATCAAAAAATTGGGGTTGACATGCAAGATGTTGAAATCAGACCAACACATGGAAATGTCCTCGCAATTGGATGCTGTAGCAAATTGGGTTCAAAATCTAAAACAACTTCAATCGTTGAAGTTGAAATCATTCAATGAATCAAATCAGCCATGGGATCTGCACTTGGAGTCTCTGTCAACTCACATGGATCTCACCAGTGTATACTTGGTAGGAAGGCTAAAGAATCAGAATCTGATGTCTGAGTTGCCCCAGAATCTGGTAGAGCTCACATTGTCAGCATCTGGATTGGGAGAGGACCCAATGCAAACATTGGACAAGAGTTTAGTTCAATTATTGGTTCAGTTAGTACAAAAGTGTAGTTCAATTTCTATTTGTGTTTTTAATCAAATTTTAATTTTTGATTATTTTGATTCAATTATAACCTAAAATCAAATCATACTCGCCCCTAATTCATAGCCAACCAACTAGTTCTCCAACAAGTACACGTCTTAAAAAAAAAAACTGAGAATTCAGAATGAAATTGAAAACTTTTCACTCTACTTTTCCATTATTTTGCCATTTTTGAACCCATTAGTGTACGATTCACTGGTGGATTTCACATAGTGGACATGTTCTAGTATGGATCAAAATCACTCTGACATATTTCATATAGCTGACTTGTTTTAGAATTGGGATTAAAGTTAGTTAGCTAGGGTCAAAATCTGGTCGAGATTAAACAGAGAAATATTTACATTGTTATGGAGAGAAACAAGGCAAGCAGTGGAGGAGCCAGGATCATGGGATTTAGCATAAGCTTGAGACAAGACTCTTGCAGGATCAACATTGGCCTGTGGCTCAGCTGCCATGGCAATATCAGCATTAAGCATGAGTTGTCTAGCATAAATTCCAGCATCTACTCCCTTATCAGACCAGCCACCTACTCCATCTGCAACTCCTATTGTTTGCTTCTCTACGCATACAAAATGAGCATCATCTCCTTCGCTTGACCTGTTGGCCCAAGGTCACACTCTGTTTTGATGATTATCAAACCTTAAATAAACTCTATTAAGGATTCTAGTCTAAACAAATTTCTGCAGGAAAGTTTCTATGAGTTTATCTGAAGATCACATTTCTGGAGAATGCATGAATTCTAAGTTGTAATATTTATTTATTGTGTTAGAATGTTAGGAAATTAGGTTATTAAAATGTAAGATCAAATTGAGGAAAAATATTCTTACTCATGCATGCATATTCCAGTTTTAAATTCACACAAAAATTATTTTAAGTTAAAAAAATGAATTTGTGAGCAAAACTGTTTTTTCGTCAGAAAATGATTCTTTAGAAAATGAATTTCTATGTATCAGTTTTCTAAATGAATTTCTATCTATCAATTTCTGACTGAATTTCTGATCGTATCAGAATTCTGGGCAAAACTCAGAATCGCACTAAAAGACAAAATAACGGCTAGAAAACGGCTAGTTGGATTTTTACTTGTCTGTTTTGCCCTTCAACAGCTATAAACGGCTACTTTATGTTTTAAACATCTTAAACTAATTTTTTGAGTATAAATACATGATGTTTTACTCATTAGAATGTTAGAAAAAGTTTGGAAAGAAATTCTAACTCTTAAGAGAAAAGCTTAAATCTTTTATTTCACTTTCCACATCTTTTGCACTTCATTCTTTACTCATACTCCTCAATTTGGTTATAGCTTTTGTTGTAATCTTAGTGTGAGAAAATTTCATTTAAAAAGATTGTGAGTTAGGTTGGCTAGAAACCTTGAAGAAAGAATTCTAGTAAGATTTATAATCTTTTACTTTGGGAAAAAGGTTGTGGGTAGATATACAAACTTTAGGATTGTATATTGGCTTTTACTCTTGCCTTTAAAAGAGTTAAGATTGAAGAAAGGCTCAAGTAGTGAATCTTGGGGAGTGGATGTAGGCATGTTGGCCGAACCACTATAAAATTCTGTGTGCAAGCTATTCTGATATCTTCTCTAATCTGTTTTTTATATTCTGTTCTATAAAATCTGTTTTATTAGACAATCAGCCAGAAAAGTTCGAGACACCCAATTCACCCCCCTCTTGAGTGTCTTTGGGACCTACATGACCTGTATAAAATTAAATGTCAAAAAACTATAAAAATTTATTCATATTTTCCTACGTGAGAGGAGGACTTCTCGGTACGCAGTAAGAAGCACTTCTAATTTAATAGTAAATTATTATATTAAATTTAAAAAAATTATATGGTGTTATATATAAATTTATATGGTCAAGAAAGCAAATGGAGATGCACTTCTAATGGGTTTTATTTGTGGGTAAAAATAGGATTGAGCTCCTTCAAGATGCCGATGGGAACTGGATTGATGATCCTGCTTCTTTGCGCACTATGGCGGTTAAGTTCTTTACAGAGCTCTACGCTGAAGATTGTAGAGACCGAACTTCTTATTTTCTGAAAGGTAAGTTCCCTCGCCTTGAAGACCATTTGATGGAGTTGATGACTGATATTTCAGACAGTGAAATTTGGAAGGCGCTATCGGCTATGGAACCTTGGAAATCTCCGGGAATTGATGGGTTGCAAGCGGGTTTTTTCCAATCCCAGTGGCATGTGGTGGGGCAGGATGTTTGTAAGGAGGTGAAAAGGATCCTCAATGGTGGCTTAATTGATCCTACCATGAACAAGACTATGATCTGTCTGATTCCTAAAGTGGAGGTTCCCAAAACCCTCTCTCAATTTCGGCCAATTGCTTTGTGTTCCGTGCTTTATAAGATTGTAACCAAAACTATAGCTAATAGGCTGAAAAATTTTATGCCTTCTTTAGTTGGCCCCACTCAAACGAGTTTTGTTCCTGGGAGACACATCACGGAAAATACTATTATTACACAGGAGGTTATCCACACTATGAGAACAAATAAGGGTAAGAAGGGATTCATGGCTATCAAAGTTGATCTGGAAAAAGCTTATGATCGGATTAATTGGAATTTCTTGAAGGATACTCTTTCTGAGGTGGGTATTCCTGCTGCTTTAATTTCGGTGATCATGCAGTGTATTTCTACTAGCTCTATGCAGTTGCTCTGGAATGGAGACTTGTCTGAATCGTTCTCCACCAGTCGTGGCTTAGGCAAGGCTGTCCTCTCTCTCCTTACCTATTTGTTCTTTGTATGGAGAGGCTTAGCCATGGTATTCTGGAAGTTGTTAATAGCGGGTTATGGAAGCCTATTCGTCTCAACAAGGATGGCCCTCATCTTAGTCACCTCTTCTTTGTGGATGACCTCATCCTTTTTGCAGAAGCTAATACTTCTCAGGTTGATATTATTAGTTTTGTGATCAATCACTTTTGTGAATGCTCTAGCCAGAAGGTGAGCGCTTCTAAGACCTCGGTTTATTTTTCTAAGAATGTTCCATCCAGGGAGAGACGTGCGATTTGCTGTGGTCTGGGTTTCAGAGAGGTATCTGATTTGGGTAAATATCTTGGGATTCCTCTTCTCCACTCCAGAATCACCAAAAAATACTATCACTACATCCTGGATCTGATGAAGGGTAAGATTACCAACTGGAATACTTCTCAGATCTCTATTACAGGGAGAGTCACTCTGGCTAAGTCTGTGCTGGCATCTATGCCTTCGTATGTTATGCAGGCATCTGTCATACCTTCCACTCTTTATGCTGATTTTGATCGTATTTCTCGTTGTTTTGTGTGGGGTGGCTCTGATGTTTCTCGGAATGTGGCGTTGGTTCCTTGGTCTAGAGTTCAAAAGCCCTTGCGTGGTGGAGGATTGGCAGTCCGTGACCCATATCTTTTAAATAATGCCTTATTCTAATGCTGGCCCTGTTCTTCATCGAAGTAGCACTCCTCTCTGGAAAGGGATTTGTAAGAACTGGGGCCTTGTTTCTAGACATGCTATTTGGTCCCTAGGGAATGGCTGTACAACCAGCTTTTGGTTTAACAGAAGGATTCCTAGTCTCCAATTACCTCTCTTTCATTTTGCCTCTAAGCCCATACAGGAAGCTCTGATAAATCTTCCGATTGCGCATTTTGCGACTGACAACGAGGGTTGGAATTGCGATTTATTTGCAGATTTTTTTAGCAATGAGATTCTTCTCAAGATTTCGGCGGTCAACCCCCCCTCGTCTCAATCGGATAAGGACTGGGTTTTTTGGGATCTCTCTTCTTCGGGTGAGTTCACAGTAAAATTGGCTTACTTGTCCCTTGTGGAGGGTGATGATCTTACTGTAGTTTATCTTTGGGATAATTTATGGAAATTGAAGGTTACCCAACGTATCAAGCTCTTTCTTTGGCTATCTCTGGGCAATGGGTTGATGACTAACGCTGAAAGGCAAATTAGGTGGCACTTCTCTTCTTTAGCCACCTGTGTTGGGTGTGGAAATTCTAGGGAGGATGGGTTGCATGTTCTTCGGGATTGTCTTAGGGCCATACAATTTTGGAGTTTGGTTATTCCCGTGCATCTGGTGGATTCTTTTATGGAGGCTAGTCATCTCAAGGATTGGGTGTATTTTAATCTAAAGTTGAAGGACGTTCAGATTGAGGGTATTAGGTGGTCGGAATTCTTCACCATTGGTTGCTGGTTTCTTTGGAAAAATAGGAATAATTTTATTTCCAAGAATACTCAAAGACCCACCTTTTTGTTAACTAGGGACGCAATTAACTTTGCTACTTCTTGTTTAGATGCCTTGAACCGCATTAGCTTGTCTGATCATTATATGGCCAATCAATCCTTGGTGGCATGGTCCTGCCCTCCCAGTAACACTAATAAGTTTAATACGGATGCGTCGGTGCATTCAATGGGAGGTATTGCTACTTGTGGAGGTTTGCTGAGAAATTCTCTTGGTGCTTGGAGTATAGGGTTTGTTGTTAAACTCGGGGTTTGTCCTATACTTCATGCAGAAATATGGGGGGTGTATTATGGTCTTCGTCGAGCCAAGGAAGAAGCTTTCGAAAATGTGGCAGTGGAGTGTGACAATAAAGTGGCCATTGATATGATTTGCGGCAATTGCTCTATTAACTCGTACTGCAACTCTCTCATTCAGAATATTCAAAGTCTTTCCCTTAGCTTTAATTCTATTTCCTTTAATCATGTTCACAGCGAAGCCAACTTTGCTGCGGATTTCCTCTCACATATTGCGTACGGTTTCCCTCCAGGTTACTATGTGCTTCATAAGCCTCCCTCTGAGATGCGTAATTGGCTGTATCATGACTCTGTTGGAGTTTCCTATGTTCGTTGAGTTTTGTTTGTGAGCTGTGCTCACCCTTTCTTTACCAAAAAAAAATATATATATGACATGTAATTAAACAGAGAAAGTTTAAATTATTACTTGAAAATGTATATGATGAGTTTAATGATCTTAAAATGAGAATGGTTCGTAAACATGTGAAAGTATGTTATCAGGTCTCCGTATGTAGTTAAGTGAGACCCCCCATAGGTAATCCTTTATCACGTGAGAGGTTTTATACTGGTACATATAAATTTCCCAATTGGCAATTTTTACTTCCATATTATTATTTATTAGAAATCTTACAGTGCAACGTGGGTTCAGATTTCTCATCAGAAGCCTCTTAGCAAGTATCCTGCACAAATTAAAATAATAATAATAATAATAATAATAATAATAAATAAATAAATAAATAAATAAAGAAAAAAAAGGTGAATATAACAATGTTAATTCGTTGCGTAGGACACGAATCATCTCCTGAATACAGTCATACAAGCATAATGTGATGAGTTTATTTGTAAATATACTTTGACAGAAATGATAAGCCTGATTGTATTAATGAATGAAGTTTAGCTTCATGTCCAGGCTTCACAAATATAACTTGCACAATTCAAATATAAATCACATTATTTGCTGATTTATATTAAAAAAAAAGGAGTTCAAAAAGACTTACTGATGGATCGTCCCCACCGATTTCTGGTAATTGCATTGCATCATTTTGTCTATTAGATGGTAGAACCCACACAATAAATTTAGAATCAATCTGACAAAAATTATACACAATTACATAATTATTACAAAGATTCTGAAAAAACTAATAATAATAATAATAACAATAATTTATAAAGTGTTAATCTGTCGTATTCTCCAATTTCTGTTTTGGATGGTTGCATCCAACCTGTGATGCATAACTGTAGAAAAATAATTAAAAGGGATAATAAATAAGGAGCCACTCCAACTTGTCACCAAAATTCACTTTCACACCTCAACTTTAATGTTGACCAGATAGATACCTATAATTGGCAAATATCTATGTAATAAATACAAAATGTGATATACTCCGAATTAGTAAAGCGTGTGCCATATAGTCTCAATGATATGGATGTCCACCATAGACATGATTGGCACGTGGCATTTAAGTTTGACCAAACCATCTGAAGTGAAAAAAATTACCACAACGAAGTTTGAGATACCAAAGTGAAAAAAATCGAGAACCCGTAAACCTAAATCGATATTCTCTGTTAAAATCGATAGTTTAGATCAGTAGAAAAGAAGAAGAAGAGGGAGAGAAAATTGAAGAATCCATCAATTGTAGAAATATCGAGTGCAGAAACAGTGAGAAATCTATCGTTTGTAGTGAAAAACGGTGCCCTATCCATGGTTTGCAGTGAGGAATCCTTCGATTGCAGCAGTCGCAGAGCGAGGAAGATATGTCTTTTGTTATAGTTGTAACAGTTAATGATACATTGTTGACAAATTCTCAAGACAATGTTTTTGCTATGTGATGATAGAAATGAATATCTGCATGTTTTTTCTAAACAATTGTTGTCTATGAATATTTGTACATGATCTTAAACAGCTTCAAAATTACAGGCATAGGCACTTGTATTGCAAGTGTGTTGTCATATATTGCTCAATATTAACCCGACTAAGGATTGATGCCATTGCAAACATTAACCCGATAGCGGGTTAATGTATTGATACCATTATTAACATTAACCCGCTAGCGGGTTAATGTAATATTATTTGTCAAGATTGCATTGAAGTAATGTGCTGCGAATTTCTATTACATTTCCAACAAACTTGTCATACATTGCTCAATAAATTTTTGCCAATAATTGTAACTTGTTATCAAACAATTAGGCACAAAAAGATTGCAATAAAGTTTCATTGATTTAGATCAATTCTGTACACCAAAATAACAACATATATTCAGTTCCCAACAACAACCTAACTACAGCTAGTTGTTCATAAGGACAACGTTTTACAAAACGACTGCAATAACTACAACAACCAAACACCACATTAATTTCTTTATCTTCATTTCCTTCCTCTTTTTTTGGTTTTCATATTCTTTTACTCTATTCAACAGCCCCCAAATCACCCTCTTTGCCTAGGCAGACATATCCTCATCATACCAATTGAAAAAGTTACAGCCACCACGCTGCTGCAAATACACAATCTAAAGTAAATTTCATAAAATTAAACCAAACCAAATATTTAAGCAGATGATATACAAATTCAAATTAGAAAAATTACAAAATCTTACCATTCCAATCTCACAACAGTAAAACCTCCGCCCAGAATTTGATTTCGACCATGAAATCCTCAAAGCAACAACCTTTTTGCAATTGCACACAATCTAATTGCCTTGATGCGTTTTTTAGACCAAATACCTTCTCTTCTCACCAACAAATTTGATGAAATCCAGACAACGGAAGAAAAAGAAGAAGATAACTACGTGTTCAAGAAGACCCATTTTGCCCTTTAAATACACGATTTTTGAATTTTTTTCCCGTTGGAAATAATCACAAATTTGGCTTCACGCGTGTTCGTTTTTGTGTGTTTCACGTGTATTGCCATGTCAACTTTTGTGTTTATTACATGCATATTTGTCAACTATAAGTGTCTATCTGGTCAAAGTTAAAGTTGAGATGTGAAAGTGAATTTTGGTGACAAGTTCGAGTGGCTCTTTATGTATTATCCCTAATTAAAATGAATCCCCCTATGCTGCTGATCTAAGCAAGAAGACGTCATTACCTTCCACATTCTATAGGAATTTTTTTTTCTCTAGATATTGGCACTTCAAAAAAATATATATATATTTTAACCTGATGGTCCAAATGGTAGCTCTCCATTTACATAATAAGTTAATAACATGTTCATATAACTGTCAACACTGATTGCAATGGTCAATGATAGTTGTGATATTCTAATTTTTTATTTATATTAATATTATTTATTATTTATATTTTTTTTATAAGATAATTTTTTTTTCAAATTTAAATTAAAAATTCTGTTTAAATCCTTATATATTAGAACTATAACCCAATTAAACTCTTGGTCCTTCTTCCTATTTGCTTAGTTTCTCTTTATGTTCTTTACTATGTTTTAAAAGAAAATATATGTATCTTGTTTTTCTCCTGTTTAACTGTAAGTATTTCATATATTGTATTGATTTCTTTTTCTTCCTTCCCAATTTTTGATCTATTGTTAAATAATTTATTTTTTTATTTATTCGATAGTAGATTCTACACCAACTTTTTGATAATAGTGTCAATTTTCAATAGTATACAGAGATAAAATTGTTTCATCTCGCAAATTACACCGGCAAAAATGGTTTATCAATGAATATCCCATCCCATGTACGCAAATAGATATATGTTCATGTTGGGCTTTTGCAAAATTTCTGAGATACGATTGTTAGGTATGAGCAGTCAATAAAGTGAGTGCGTGGAAAAGCATTTCAAATAGGCACTTTAGAAAAAAAAAAAATAAGACTTTGAAGATGCTACATATCTACAAATTTTAGTTTTCCGTCAAGAAGGAAGGGAAACTATTTATGACTTTGAAGATGTAATTGATGAGTTGATAATCAGATCAGCCAAGAGAAGAACCAGAAATGCTTTAATTCCTATTTTCTTGGATTTAGCTGATGATATACCAAAACATTTCTTTCATGTTTTGGCTATCTTGGATTTGATTGATTATTGTAAACTTCGTAACAAGTTGGAATTACTAAAGCTAAAGCTTGAATATTTTAGCGATCTTTTCTCCCGATATGCTGTTGCCCGTTCTGGTTCGTGGCAGGAATCATCTGCTCTCTACGACTTAAGCACCGGCAACACAGTTATTTCACCTGTCATAGCTAAATTGGCAACATTAGCCACTCAGCAGCAGCTCAGATCTAGCATCAGAAAGCAATTCAGGATATTAAGAGATGAATTCAAGTCCTTGCATAGTTTTCTAAAAGATGTAGAATCAAAAGGGCTAAGTGAAGATGTAGTGAGATGCATGGAGGAGCTCTTCGATGTCTGCTGCTCGACTGAGAATGTTGTAGGGCTCTTCATGCAACTGCAGATAAAGAGAAACTTAGTTTGGGCTCCCCAGAAATTCATATCCCAGCATAAACTTGTCCTAAAAATGGCTCGGATTAAAGAAAAGATCTGCAATATTTTTAGGAGAAGATATCAAGCCATTCAAACAAAATCGTTTTCACCGAGCAACTATTTCCCAAGATCTCGCATTTCAATCGTTTATCGCGATGGAAGGAGGCTTCCTTTCGCTGCTGACCAACTTGATATGGTCAGTTTTCAAGAGGATGTAGATGGAATTATTGCACAGCTTCTCAAAGATGATCCTCGCTGCCTCACCATTTCAATCGTTGGTGTTGCTGGCATTGGCAAGACAAGTCTCGCAAGCTTAATCTACCACAGCAAGATTATTGCTGATAATTTCCCTCACCGTGTTTGGGTTTATGGACATAACATCGACATTATGAAACAAATTATGAATCTAGATGACGATCCGGATTTATATCATCGTTGGAACGAAACAGATGAAAGCTATGAAAACAGGTTGAGGCAGAAGGTTAATGCTTTTTTTGCGGAAAAGAAGTATCTTATAGTGATTGCTTGCTTTGGTGCAGGTGAATTTTGGAGAATAATGGGAGGGACATTTATAGATATATCTGTTGGTTGTGGGTTTCCTCCACATGGTGTGGGGCCCACATGTTTAAAAAAAAAAAAAAAGGCAAGCGGAGATGATGAATGGAAAAGTCAACAAAAGAGGCTCTCTTTTGTTTGTTCAATTGTTGCGGCAAATCAAATTCAATTCTTTCAACTGGTAGGTAGAAGGTAGGTAGCAAACGCGGTTTTAACGCGTTTTAAAAATCCTATAAATAGGCCTTCCCAATTTCGTTAAATTCATTCCTTCAGTTTTGTAAATAGAGAGAGAGAAGTTGTTTAGAAAAATTATTGGGATATTTTTCTAAAATGGGAGTGACAAAATAGTGAGTTTGGGAAATACTTGTGTGCCACTATTTTGGGTTTATCTCAAAATTATTGTGTTGCCTTTCTCTCTTGTACCCATTAATTTATTAGTGGAAGAAATACTTTCGGAGTTTGTCCCGTGGACGTAACCCAAACGTTTTGGGTGAACCACGTTAAATTGTTGGTGTCTATATTTTGCTCTGCTAATTTATTTTTATTTATCCGCTGTGCCCAACAACTGGTATCAGAGCCAAGGTTATTTCTGAGTATGCTCTGTGGTTGCAGCATAGACTGATCTTCCACATCAGAAAAGATTTTTCCTTAAGTACTGTTTACGTATACGGCACTGTTCATACATACGGTACTATTCACGTATACGGGTACTATTCACCGTCAGAATTTTTTTTGGATCGAAGAAGTTCATCGAATTCCGATCTAAATGGAGGCAAAAAATAGCAGAATGATCTACTTAAATGGCTCAAACTACCACATCTGGAGTAAAAAGATGAAAGATCTTCTAGTTGTGACGAAGATGCATTTGCCGGTGTTTGCCACAGCTAAACCCGAAGGTAAAACCGATGAGGAGTGGAAGTTTGACCACGAGCAGGTGTGCAGTTTTATCCGACAATTTGTCGAAGATAATGTGTTCAATCACATTTGTAATGAGACAGATGCCAGAACATTGTGGAGTAAGCTGGAGACGTTGTACTCTTCAAAGACGGGAAATAATAAATTATTTTACTTGACCAAGTTGGTGCAAGTAAGATATAGAGAAGGGACTTCCTTGCCAGACCACTTGAACGAGATGGAAGGGATCCAGGATCAGCTAAACAGAATGGGAGTAAAGCTGGATGATGAAGTATTTGCTTTATTGGTGTTAGCCTCTCTGCCACAGTCTTGGGAGACTTTGAAGATCTCCATCACCAACACTGCACCCAATGGTGTGGTAAACATGGAGATTGTAAAAAGTAGTATTCTGAATGAAGAAATGAGAAGGAGATCGCAGGCCTCATCTTCTTCATCACAATCAGATGTTCTAGTTGCAGAATCTAGAGGAAGGAGACAATCTAGGGAACAGAACCCTAGAGGCAAGAGCAGAGGGAAGTCAAATAAATATGCCAATGTTGAATGCCATCACTGTAAAAAGAAGGGCCACATTAAAAAGTTCTGTAGAAAGTTCAAAAAGGAACAAGAGAACCGAAGCAGAGCTGTGAAGAGAGATGACAGCAGTGATGACGAGCAGACTAATATCATAGATGAATTCAATATCATTTATGATGAAGATGCTATTAATCTTGTATCTCAGGAGTCCAGTTGGGTACTTGATAGTGGTGCTACCATTCATGCTACATTCCGTAGAGAATTTTTCTCATCATACACACCTGGAAATTTTGGTGTTGTTAAGATGGGAAATGAAGGCCTGTCAAAGATTGTTGGCAGAGGAGATGTTTGCTTGGAAACAGAGAATGGTACCAGACTAATTCTGAAGGATGTCAGGCATATTCCAGACATGCGCCTGAATTTGATCTCTGTACGCAAACTTGGAAATGAGGGATATTGCAGTTCCTTCATTTATGACAAATGGAAGCTTACAAAAGGCTCATTAGTAGTGGCTAGAGGTGAAAATCATACAACTCTGTATGTAATGGAAGCAAAGCTCTCCACCGACACAGTAGCAGCGGCAGCCGTGGAGAAAGACAGTGCAATTAAACGGTGGCATCGGAGACTTGGCCACATGGGAGAAAAAGCAATGAAAAGCCTCGCCAAGAAGAAAGTATTGCCCGGTATGGATGAAGTACACTTAGACAAATGTGTTGATTGTCTATTTGGAAAGCAAAACAGAGTTGCTTTTAAAAGTTCCCCTCCTTCCAGAATGAAGAATGTGTTAGATCTTGTTCACTCAGATTTGTGTGGACCAATGCCAAAGTCACTTGGTGGTGCTCAATATTTTGTGACTTTCATTGATGATCATTCGAGGAAGACGTGGGTATATCTTCTGAAGACAAAAGATCAGGTGCTAGATGTCTTCAAAGAATTTCATGCCTCAGTTGAGAGACAGACTGGGAAGAAGTTAAAATGCATCCGGACAGACAATGGTGGAGAATACACTGGGCCATTTGATGTTTATTGCAAAGAGCATGGTATTCGGCATCAGATGACACCTCCAAAGACACCGCAGTTGAATGGCTTAGCTGAGAGGATGAACAGAACTTTGATGGAGAGAGTCCGATGTCTACTCTCACATGCAAAGTTACCTAAGAGATTTTGGGGTGAAGCTATTCTCACAGTTGCACACGTGTTGAATCGTTCACCTTGTACTCCTCTCAAGATGGATGTTCCAGAAAGAGTATGGTCAGAGAAAGATGTTTCCTATGATCATCTGCGGGTGTTTGGCTGTAAAGCATTTGTTCATATCCCCAAGGATGAAAGGTCCAAACTTGATGCCAAGACAAGACAGTGTATTTTTATTGGCTATGGTCAAGATCAATTTGGCTATAGATTTTATGATCCTATTGAGAAGAAACTTGTCAGGAGTCGTGATGCTGTATTTATTGAAGATGAGACCATTGAAGATATTGACAAAATGAAGAAGGATGTTCCTGATTCCAATGGCGACTTATCAGATTTAAAATTAATTCCTCCAACACCGGTGCCAAGAGAAGTTGGAGATGAAGACCAGGTTTATCCACCTGATGATGATGATGCTCCTATAGAAGTTGGTTCTGATGATGATGATGATCAAGATGATATTCCAGCACCAACACCTATGGCTTCTCCACCTCCACAAAGGAGAAGTGAAAGAACAAGATGGCCATCTTCCAGATATTCTCGTGACCAGTATGTGACTATTACTGAAGGGGGAGAACCTGAGAGTTATCAAGAAGCCATAGATGATGAATCCAAGCAGAAATGGATTGAGGCCATGCAAGATGAGATGAAGTCCTTGCATGAGAATAAAACTTTTGAACTGGTGAAGTTGCCCAAAGGCAGAAGGGCCTTGAAAAATAGATGGGTGTTCAGGATTAAGCATGAAGAACACAGTTCCAGTCCACGTTACAAAGCCAGACTGGTTGTCAAGGGATTCAGTCAAAGAAAAGGAGTTGACTTTGATGAAATTTTCGCACCAGTTGTGAAAATGACATCCATTCGAACTGTGCTGGGGTTAGCAGCAAGTCTTGACCTGGAGGTTGAACAAATGGATGTCAAAACTGCCTTCCTACATGGTGATTTGGAAGAAGAAATATACATGGAGCAGCCAGAGGGGTTCAAAGAAAGAGGAAAAGAGAATTATGTTTGCAAGTTGAAGAAAAGCCTCTACGGCTTAAAACAGGCACCGAGACAATGGTATAAGAAGTTCGAGTCTGTTATGGGGGAGCAAGGCTACAAAAAGACTACTTCAGATCATTGTGTTTTTGTGCAAAAATTCTCTGATGATGATTTCATCTTTCTTTTGCTCTATGTGGATGATATGTTGATTGCTGGCCAGAATATTTCCAGAATTAACAACTTGAAGAAGCAGTTGAGTAAGTCTTTTGCTATGAAAGACTTGGGGCCAGCAAAACAGATTCTTGGCATGAGTATTATCAGAGACAGAGGCACCAAGAAATTGTGGTTGTCACAAGAGAGGTACATTGAGAAAGTACTTCAGAAATTTAATATGGACAAGGCAAAAGCAGTTAGTTGTCCTCTTGCTACTCACTTTAAGCTGAGTTCTGAACAAAGCCCTTCTACAGACAAAGAGAAGGAAGAGATGGATAAAGTTCCATATGCTTCAGCAGTTGGAAGTTTGATGTATGCTATGGTGTGCACACGGCTAGATATCGCTCATGCAGTTGGAGTTGTGAGTAGATTTCTTTCAAATCCAGGAAAGGAACATTGGGCTGCAGTAAAATGGATTTTTAGGTATCTTCGAGGAACTTCCAAAATATGTCTATGTTTTGGAAATGACAAACCTGTGTTAGCTGGTTACACAGATGCAGATATGGCTGGTGATGTGGATTCCAGAAAATCCACTTCTGGTTACCTGATTACCTTTGCAGGGGGAGCTGTGTCATGGCAGTCAAAGTTACAAAAGTGTGTTGCACTTTCTACGACTGAAGCTGAGTTTATAGCAGCAACGGAAGCTTGTAAAGAGTTGCTATGGATGAAGAAGTTCTTGAAAGAACTTAGTTTGCAGCAAGATAAATATCAGCTATTTTGTGATAGTCAGAGTGCTATTCATCTTGGTAAGAATGCCTCCTTTCACTCAAGATCAAAACATATTGATGTTAGATATCATTGGATAAGGGATGTGATGGAGAAGAAGCTACTACAGCTTGAGAAGATCCATACGGAAGAAAATGGGTCAGACATGTTAACAAAAACTCTACCAAGACAGAATTTTGAGTATTGTCGGCTAGCTGCAGGACTAGCGAAGCCCCCCACCATGTAGTCGGAAGGGGGAGAATTGTTAGTTGTGGGTTTCCTCCACATGGTGTGGGGCCCACATGTTTAAAAAAAAAAAAAAAAAAAAAGGCAAGCGGAGATGATGAATGGAAAAGTCAACAAAAGAGGCTCTCTTTTGTTTGTTCAATTGTTGCGGCAAAGAATTGAATCAAATTCAATTCTTTCAACTGGTAGGTAGAAGGTAGGTAGCAAACGCGGTTTTAACGCGTTTTAAAAATCCTATAAATAGGCCTTCCCAATTTCGTTAAATTCATTCCTTCAGTTTTGTAAATAGAGAGAGAGAAGTTGTTTAGAAAAATTATTGGGATATTTTTCTAAAAGGGGAGTGACAAAATAGTGAGTTTGGGAAATACTTGTGTGCCACTATTTTGGGTTTATCTCAAAATTATTGTGTTGCCTTTCTCTCTTGTACCCATTAATTTATTAGTGGAAGAAATACTTTCGGAGTTTGTCCCGTGGACGTAACCCAAACGTTTTGGGTGAACCACGTTAAATTGCTGGTGTCTATATTTTGCTCTGCTAATTTATTTTTATTTATCCGCTGTGCCCAACAATATCTAATGGCACCCGAATAATTTTCACCATTCCCCGCCTAGAGGATGCTCCACCAGTCACCGACGCAAATTTCATTTACAGGCTGCATTTGCGGAGCGATTATGAGAGCTTAGCATTGTTCTCCCACTCTTGGAAGAAAGGCAACTCTCCAAAGTTGGAAGAAAGTGCTAAGAAGGATATTTTACGAAAATGCGGAGGGCTGCCAGGGGTGATTGTAAAACTGGCAGAAGTACTATCTGAGAGAGGGATAGAAGAGTGGCCAAGGGTACTTCAGCAGCTAAATCAAGACAAAGAACATTGGTCACAAGTCCTAGAAGAGATCAACAGATATTTGCCTTTGAAATTGAGGCGATGTCTCTTTTATTTTGGATTATTTCCTAGTGGCCACAGAACCCCTGCAAGAAGATTGATTGCTTTGTGGGTTGCTGAGGGATTGGGGAGACAACAGAATGAAGAAAAATCCCCTGAGCATGTTGCAGAGTCATGCTTGATGGAGCTGATAAACTACAACATGGTTCAAGTGACAGAGAGGAAACTGAACGGCAAGATTAAGACATGTTGCCTACCAGAGGCTCTGCGATTACACTGGTTTGCAAAAGCCAAGGAAGCTAATTTTCTTGAAGGCCACAATCAGAAAACTGCAGTGACATCCATGCGCCGTCTTGCTGACCATCTTGATCCAAATGATGTCATCTTTGATCATATACATGGTAGCAACAGTAGTTCTATGTATTCTTGCTATAAACATCTAGTTTCTTTTCTATCCTTCGATACTCGACAAGAAAGCACAGCAGGAGATGATGTAGGTAAATTTCTTGCTCGATGCATTTCTAGCAATTCCCTCCATTTCTTGTGGGTTTTGGATCTTGAAAACGTGTATAAGCCAAAATTACCAAAGGCAGTAGGTGAGCTCACTCTGTTGAGGTACCTAGGCTTGAGATCAACTTATCTCGGAATACTTCCTATTTTCATTGACAAATTGCTAAGCCTTCAAACACTGGATTTGAAGCGAGCCCACATCAGCAATCTCCCCAGTGAAGTCTGGAAGATGCAAAAGCTGAGGCATTTGCTTCTAGATGAGAGTTTTCGCAGCGTGTTTGCACCTCGACCAGGAAATGGCTACCTACCGGAGCTTCAAACACTGTGGGGTGTATTTGTGGATGAAGAAAATCTAGTAAGAAATGGCCTGGACATGTTGTTGAATGTCAAAAAATTAGGGTTGACATCCAAGATGTTGAAATCATACAAACATATGGAAATGTCCTCGCAATTGGATGCTGTTGCGAATTGGGTTCAAAATCTAAAACAACTCCAATCCTTGAAGTTGAAATCATTCAATGAATCAAATCAGCCATGGGATCTACACTTGGAGTCTCTGTCAACTCACATGGATCTCACCAGTGTATACTTGGTAGGAAGGCTAAAGAATCAGAATCTGATATCCGAGTTGCCCCAGAATCTGGTAGAGCTCACATTGTCAGCATCTGGATTGGGAGAGGACCCAATGCAAACATTGGACAAGCTTCAAAACCTCAGAATTCTGATACTTCTGCAGAGATCATTTACAGGAAAGAAAATGGTTTGCAGGTATGGAGGATTTCCTAAGCTTGAAGTGCTTAAATTCAAGAAGCTAGAGCCACTAGAGGAATGGAATGTGAAAGAAGGGGCATTAGCTAGTTTGAAAGAGTTGGAGATCGAATCTTGTACTAGTTTAAAGATGCTTCCTGAAGAGGTCCAGCGACTTAAATTTCTCCACAAATTAAAATTAATTAATGTTCCAGTTTTATCATCAAGAATCAATTAATTAATCTTAATTGATCTTGCTTCTGCCACCACTCAATCATGAAGCGTTAGGGAGGTGTTCTTTGTTTATTTTTCCTTTCCTTTTCAATGCTTCTGTTGTCGTTGTTGTTCTGTAGTTTCCAAAATAAATTCTTGAAGCAAGAATGAGTGGCGTAAGATTCACTGTTAAATTTCATTTGATGAAGTGCTATTTAAATCAAGCTTTCTTTTTTGTATGAGAACTTAGTTACTGTCATTCAATTGCCATGTATGCAAGTATATCCATGAATTCCATTAGATATAATATAAAATCAGAAGATTTTAACCCATCTTAAGCCAAGACTAAGTATCTAAAACAACTAATTCACATATGCAGGTTAGACAAGTTGCTAAGTTGAGAGGTACAAGTAGGCAAATGAACTTTTTGCAACCATTGGACATCTAGAGAAAAGTGGAAGAATGAAGGAATAGAATGTTATGGCCCTCATATTGTGCTATAGGCAATTTAGAGGCCCAAAGCTAAGGTCTTTTCCACTTTTGCTGGACCATGTTTCAGATGATATTGTTAACTGATTTGATGGCTAAAAAAGTAAAAAATACCAAATACAGAAAAAGACATTAGGATTTCTCATTTACAGGGATCCCTTGAAAATGTTTAGTTCTTTTCTAACTATCTTGAGCCAAGGACATTCAAGTTCTTTTGTCCTTCCCATTATTTGTTCTTAAATACAAGCCCAAAAGAATGACAATTACTATAATATAATAGCTCACAGGTCATATCAAAATAATTTCATGTTCTTAGGCCATACAAAAATAAGTCTTGAGACAGCATTCAGAACACTGCTTGCTGCAGCTTTCCTTTTCTTATGCCTATGTGTGAACCTTTTACAAACTTTATTATTCCTTTTCTTATGCCAATGTTACATTTGCTTGATTGATAAAAGGAAGAAACATGTACGAAGGGAAATAGAATCACAGTAAGACAGGTCACTAGTGCAATTGTACATTGAAAGAAAAATGAGGAAGCGAAATAGATGAAGAGGGCTAACACACACACTGTTTAGAACATGTCATGCAATTTTAATATTCAGATTTGCAACAACAGAGACAGCGGCAGCAAGTGAGAGGCAACGGCGAGGCGAGGAGGCGGCGGCGAGTTAGGCGAGGTGGCGCAGATTCAACCAGATGGGGGCACCGTCCACAGAGAGAGAGAGGAGAGAGAGAGAGAGAGAGAGAGCGTATTTTCTATGCAGATAGGGAAAAAGGGGAAGTAGGGAAAAATTATGTTGATTTTAGGGTCATATTTACCCACGGAAACTATTCCTTTAGTGGTAAATATATAATATACCTACGGAATACATATTCTATAGGTAATATTTATCTACAGAAAATAATATATCGCCCGGAAAATATAAATTTTTCGATGGAAATACTGCTTCGTAGGTAATTGTTAAAAATTACCTATGAAATTTTACATTCCGTCGGGAATTATTTACTTTCCTGACGGAATGATTAATTCTGTAGGTATTACCTATGGAATAACTCACTTCCGTAGTAAAAAGAAACATTTACCGACAGAAACATGTTTCTATTGGAAATTGTTTTATTTCTGAACAAGTCTCGCCACAATATATTCATTTTTTTTGTAATATATTTGTTTGTCATAAATTCAATTATTTTTTATGACATAATTTATTTATCGTATATTAACATTATAATCATTTGTGACAGAATATTATTATTGTCATAAATTGATTGTACTGGTGACGAAATTGTATTTCGTCATAATATATTTATTTTTTGTGACAAATTTATTTGTCATAAATAAAATCATTGCGACGAAATAATTATATCGTCACTAATTCATTAAATTATGACAAAAATAATTCATGTCACAAAAAATAAGTATTTCATGACGAATTTATGTATCGCATATATTTATTTATTTTTTTGTTAAATTTTTTCCCTCCAAAAGAAAAAGGCTGAAAATTTTTGCTCTATTTCAAAGGTAACGACATTGTACCTCGTCACAATACATTTATTTTTTGTAATACATTTATTTGTCATAAATAAAATTATTTTTAGAACTAAATTTTTTTGAAAAAAAATAATTAGAAATTTCTTTTTATCTCGATGTCTTATTTGTCACAAACTGATTTTATCGTCACTAATTTATTTAATTATGACAAAAGTAATTCGTCACAAAAAATAAATATTTTGTGACGATTTGATACGTTGTAATAAGTTATTATTTTGTCATTAAATTTTTTCCCTCCAAAAAAAAAGGTGAAAAATTTTCCCTCCTAAATAAACCATGACAAAATATTTTTTTCGTCACAAAATTAATCTATTAGTGACGAAAATTAAAACATAAAATGACGCAAGATAATTTCGTCATAGTAATAAATAGTATGGTGACGTTTTAAAAAATTCGTCATTATAAGTTATAATTAGTGACGAAATTTTATGCGTCATTAAAAAATTGTCACAAAAAGTCAAATTTCTTGTAGTGACTATTAGAGCACATTGCAATATACAAATATTATATACAATTAATAACATATACAGATTATTTTCGGTCATTTTCGATAATCAAATAATAAATATACATGCATTTTCTTAATAAAATTATCGTTAAATCGTCATGTTCATAATGGTATATACTTATACTTTTTTTAAATAATATATATGCATACATTTGTACTATAACATTTAACATGCATTGGACAAACTTCAGAAACTTCCAGTGAAAATCACCCACTTATTATGCTGAAAACAAGGAATATGACTTACAGGTTGCAGGTCCCATTTTGGCTGGGCTTTTTCACCTAGCAAATGACATCTTCGGGCAAAAATTCTTCTAAATAATTTTTAAACTATGTCTTAAATTCATTTTGGTATAACAATCATCTAATTTTGACGTCGGACCTAAGAGTTATGGCCTCAGGAACACTAAATGTTCCCATTGCACTCGACCTTTCTTCTTTTCATTTTATAATATAGTTTGGTTCCCATTGGGTGTATTAAATGCAACAAATATGAAATATTATTTCTTTAACAACTTATGGAATTAATTGAAAATTATTTCAATAAAAAATAAAATAAAAATGTCAGGGCTGGTGAGTGGACAGATGAAGAAGACATCATATGGAAATTAAGGGTGGAATTCCATGTGCACTTCCACAAATATCAACCTGCTGATTGATTGATTGATTGATTGATACAAAGTGAGCAGTAAAAGGTGGGGGCCATTTATTATTTTTCGAAAAGCAAGTGTGGTAGGACTTTTTGTTTTAACAGTGATATTTTTTTTTTTCCAATTCTTTGAGTTTTTTACCTTATTTAACGTAAACATAAATTTCACTGCCATATGCTAACAAACAAAAAAAACTATGTTACTGCTTCAATTTGTATGTGCACAGTAAGCTCAGGCCCCCTCGTGTGTGTTGACTGTTGAGCTTTTACCTAAGTGTCCGCTATATCTCTCTCTATTTATCATAATTCTGACGACATTAAAAAAAAAAAATCATATATTACTGCTTTTAAATGTCAATTTAACTCCGATCATAATCAATGAATGAAATTATAGTCAGAATTTACATAAAATTATCAACAAAAAAGATTAATATGCTCTCTTTTTCCTTTTGCAATTCTGGAGAATTTAATCTGTAGAACCTTCAAATAAAATAAATTAGTTTGTATTTAATTATTGTATAACTTTTTATTGAGCATTCATTCAATGCTCCAAAGCTTATACGGGAGATGCAACTGTGTGTGATATTTATGGAATGCATTAAATATGCATAGTCCAATGAAAAATGTAAAAAATGTAATTTTTTATTAAAAAATCCATATTCACTAATTTATAGTACATTTAATGTAACAAATATGCATTCAGCATACCCAATACACCCCGTTGAATAAAAAATGTTTTTTTAATCCAAATAAGGGTCCATTTTTCTCTTGTTCTAACAAGTTTGGATTGAAATTAAAATTTATTACGATATAATTTCTATACATAGAAAAATTGATAGTGTGAATATTGATCTACTGTATCGATAAACAAAGTTTTCATTTAATTATCTAAGAAAAAAAGTTTTCATTTAATATGTAATATATTTTATAAATATTGTATTTCGTTATTTCGTTTCAAAAATGATTATGATGTTATTGAATTAGTTTCAAATTCAATGCATTTTAAAATTTTAATTCAAGGGAGAATTTCATGAATTCACGTAATAAGTACATATATCTTCTATAAAAAATACAATAAAAGAAAAAAGGAAAAATTGGGCTAATTACAGAAAAAAAAATCATAACATTTCATCTATATTTCAATTAAACATCCAACTTTTAAATTTTTACTATTTGAATACTAACATTTTGATGCTCTTTATTGAAGAACTCCATCAACATTTCTATTAAATCTAATAGAAATATGAATTTTCTATTTTTAAAAATAATTTTTTAAGTTCTTATTTGGTTGTTAATGTAATTAAAAATTACTAACAAATTTTATTTAACTTTAATAATTAAATTGGAATTTTTTTTATTTGCAACTTTTATTTAAATATATGGAGGTCTGTAGGCCAAGATATAGCCAAAATAAAGTGACAGGGCCATGGGGTTCCTAGAATAGAGTTTCAATACCCTAACTCCTCCTGACCCTATAACCCATTTTCATGCAAACTAATACCCATTCATCATTTAATCACTCAATCCACATCCATAGCACACTTACAAACCATTCAATTTACACAAGCACATACTCAAGAAATCAAATATTTCCAAACTTGTTTTGGATACACCAAACTTCTCTTCAACCTTCCTTGGCTCCTTCCTTCTCCTTTCCCTTCCTTCTATGGCTGCAATCTTCCATTAATTTACCATAGAATTCATTTTAATAACATCCCTAAATCCATAAATTTTAGCTGGTATCAATAAAGAAAGAGAAGAAGGAAAAATTCATAATTAAACTTACACTACAAAAAAAATAACGATTTAGCAACTAAATTTAGTGACTAACGAAATGTAGTCGCTAAATTGCGACTAAATTAGGATTCAGCCATAAAATTTAGTCGCTAAAAATTGGCGCTAAAAAATTGTGCCTTTTTTGCGACTAACTTAGTGACAGAAAATTTAGTCGCTAAATATTAGCGACTAAATTTTAGCCACTGAACAGAACTAAAAATATTGTGACTAAATAGCGACCGAAAATGCTGTCGTAATTTCTAAAAGTATTTTAGCAACAATATTAGCGACTGAATGTATACATTTAGTGACTAAATTTATTTTTTCAATTTGGTGGCAATTTAATTAAATATAACGACGGTTATTTGAAAGTCACTAAATTTGTGGCTATTTGAAAAAAAATTAAAATAATTCATAAACCCTAAATCAATCCCCTTTTCTCCTCTGTCTCTCACTCTTTGTCCCTGTCTACATTTTACCCATCTCAACCTCTCTTACACTCTCACTCTTTATTGACCTCGCTCTCCGTTGCCTGGCCGCCGGCATCTCTCTCTCTCTCTCCGTCGAATGCACCTCCTCGGCATCCTCTCTCGCTCGCCCTCCTCGCAATCGCTGAAGCAGTAGCCACCTCGCAGCCGCCCTGTCTATCTCTGCCTCACTCGCACCTGTTCTTCTTCAAGGTGCGTTCTCTTCTACTTCTTTCATAGATATGCTATTTTTTTTTCTATCTTTAGGAAATACAGAGAAATAATCAACAACAATCTACTTAAATTAGTCATTATAGCTAGAATGGCCTGGATGGCACGGCCTCAGAAAATAAAATTGAGGTTGTAATGACAAAGCAACCACCGAACGAAATGCAGGAAGAAAGAAAGAACGGTTGCTCAGCTACTGCTATTCTAATCTTCAGTTCCTTAATCTTTGTTTGTGGTTCATATGTTTTTGGAGCCACTGTAAGCTAACTTGGGTCTTAATCACTGCTATTTGTTATTGGTTAGTTTAACTTTATCGAAAAATAACTTTTTAATTTGCAGCTTCGATATTCTTCACCGGTTGAATCCAGAATCAAGCATGATCTTGGTCTTTCTCTATCCCAGGTTAGTCATATAATTTAATAAAGTAATATTGATTCTATTAGCTTAATTTTAGTGACACATTGATAATTCTGCTAACATTAAATCAGTTCTCGATGTTTGGTTCAATTATGGCAATTGGAGCAGTAATGAGTTGGAAAATTGCTGATGTTTACGGTCGAAGAAGTGTATGTTCCTTAAGCTGTGTCCATTACAAGACAATTTTGAGCTTAATTTTCGATCTTATAATCATACTAATAATTCTGAAGATGCAGGCAATGGGGATTTCAGAAATAGTCTGCATCATTGGTTGGCTTCCAGTCACATTTTCGTAGGTTTAACTAATAGTTTCTCCTCCTTTAATCAGGTCAGATTTCCAATTAAAAAAAAGAATGACCAATCAATTAATTACGTTGACAATATTTTTTGACAGAAAGCTTGGTTGCTTGATCTTGGAAGACTATTCGCAGGATGTGGAGTTGGGCTTCTTTCTTTTGTGGTAAGCTTTTTAATTTTATTTTATATAATTAGACTGCTTAAACAAAGCATAATAATCTTAATTACTATTAGCATGATTATGGGAACACTTGTCTGTGCAGTTGATTTTAGGAGATTTATTTAGCATATTTCCATCAATTGTGATTCTTGCCATATTTGGTTCATATTCTCATGTATAAATAGAGGTTGTATCTCTGTAAATATATATATAAGAAATACACAATTCTTGTATCATTTTCTGCTAATAATTACTTTACAAGGACAGATGCTATCCTAGATATGTTTATTTTTTTCCTCATTCTATTTTTGGAGAAATTTTGTTTGCTTCAGATAGACAGATGTAACTTCTTTTTAACTCTAAATTAAATATAACAAAACATTAATTGATGGAAAACAGAGAGAACAGGAGCTGTTGCTTTTAGTTACTACAATTGATGGAAGGAGGCATTAAACTTGAGACCTTTTACCTTTGATTGATTCCTAGCCACAAAACAAAATCCCGGTGGCTGCTGCTTTCATGTTTGCTTAAATTTTTGGCAGTATAATGTTAGGTTCTCTTTTAGCTTCTTTTTCTTTGATGTTAGTTTTTAAAAATTGAACCATCCAATGAAAATTATGAACTAAGATTAATGGTGTTTTCAATCAATGTTGTGGCTCATTTGGATTGTTGGTTCTAAAGAAGTTTTAGGTGTGACTCTTAGATTAAATCTTTGCAACCCTAATATTAAATTTTCCATCATTTATAATAAAATTCCACTCAAAGGTATGAAATACATTATTTATTTTATTTTGATTTAAAATTCTCTCATAGTGATTATTTTTATTGCAATATGAAACTTATGCTAGAATATTAGATATGAGGTTGAGAATATGAACAAAAGACAAGACAAGAAAATTTATGGCCACATTGTAAGCACAAAAATTTAAGATTTGATTACAAAACACAAAGTAACTGTTATTACTTATATATATTTAAAGTATGTAAGATTTGGCTTGAAGTTTTGGCTTCAGTGTGTTATAAATATTGCTTCCAGTTTACAATAGTTGAATTGAATCTTCCTTCTTATGTTTCACTTCAAGTGGTAACATGTTTTAATTTGTGCAAATTTATATTTGTAATTATTAGACAAGTTTGTTTGCTTAATTGTTTTTTTTTTTATTTTAGCTATTTGTTGTGAATGAACTATTTGAAGATGTTATTCGAAAAGAATATTGCTTTAATTAGCAAACCATAACTGCAATCAATTAGGGGGTTGTTCATGTAATTAATTGAAATAGAATTATTTGGTTAGTATCAATACTTGTATTTTATCAAACTTCTTTTGTTTTTTTCTAACGTTGTTCAAATCAAAAAAATGTAAAGTAAATGGAATTCTTAAATTGTAGTTGGATGTATAATTGGCGGGATGCAAGTGAAAAGACTAATTCGTCATTCGTATTCAACCTCAAGATGATTCTCTAGTCGGTAGTGGCGATTCTACCTTAAAGTGACATTGTTAATACTATTTTAGTATTTTATTTAAACTTTATTATTGATGTTATTTTTTATGATATTATTATTAATTAGTACGAGTTTTTTATTTTAGGATGATAAATTTATTTACTTTTTCAAGAAATTTTAATTATATATACTATATGTAATGATATTATGTTTTATATTATAAATCCAAAAATTAGATTATAATTTGCGTTTATATACATATGCATGTTCATTGTTCAATGTTACGTAAATAATGAATCAATTTATTGTTTATAAATTTGATAATAATTTACATTTATATTCATATGTGAATGTCTATTTTTAAACGTAGTGTACATAATAAATTATTTTATTGTTTAT
Source organism: Excoecaria cochinchinensis (assembly GCA_947683425.1). Lineage (NCBI taxonomy): Eukaryota > Viridiplantae > Streptophyta > Magnoliopsida > Malpighiales > Euphorbiaceae > Excoecaria > Excoecaria cochinchinensis. The sequence continues at coordinate 4,512,576 of CANTUQ010000150.1, read as the reverse complement.
TGATATAAAATAAAATAATGCAAAAAAATCATAAATTTAGCGACAGATTAGCGACTAAAATATCCGTCGCTAAATATAAAAATGATATTATGATAGAATAGCGACAAAAATATTCATGCGACTGTTTATCGCAATTTTTATCAACTGAATTTGGCAACTAAAACGTTTGTCGCAAATTAAATAAAAATATATTTGGTGACCAAATTTAGGAGTTCATTAGCGACTAAATATTTAGTATTTGCGACTAAATTTAGTCGTTAAAATTAGAGACTGTTTTGCGATTTAGTCACAAATGCTTGCGACGGCGGTATTTGCGACATTCAGTCGTTTTGTCGTTATATGTAATTAGCGACTGAATTTTCCATTTTAGCAACTGAATATCCCGTTGCTAATTGACAATTTTGTTTTTTATTTTTTTGTAGTGTTATCTTAATTGATTGGAAACTCAACTTGGTTCAAGTGTGCCTTTGATACGCGAATTAATTGCATTAAATGAGGAGATGATAGGGAGGAGGTTTCTGAATTTTTAGCCAAGAGTGGCCCATCCTTATCCTTTCTCTAAATTCTCAATTTATATGCACACTTTCCACCTTCTAGGATAGTGAATGTCAAAATCCTATTGGTTGATGGATAAAACTTTTCCAGTTAATCTTTAACTTATATTTTTTTTTTCAAGGAAGCATTTCACGGGATGAACCCATGAAATGCACTGCCAAAATGGCAATAAAATGCCAATTTGGCAATGAAGCATGTCACGGGTTTAGCCCATGAAATGCACTGCCCATTTCCCCACTTTCTTTTATTATTATTATTTTTATTATTATTATTATTATTATTATTTAATCCTTTAATTTCACATTTACATACTATTATTCCTTTTCATACCTTGACCCACAATACTTTTCAATTTATGCATATATGCCACTTTCTTTTTTTTAGCTTAATATGCTAATTGACCTTCCAACTTATAATCGATTGCTAACCCGTTCCTTTAATTATAAGTTTGCTAATTGAACACCTGAACTTGATTTTAATGATAATTACAAACACAAAATTGAAGTGAAAATGGCGCGTGAATGACAATAGCGTAACATGGCTGACATATTATTTTCGACAAATAGTATAATGACACGTGGCTTTAGATACAGTCAACTGAAAATTACAACTTTCACCCACCACGCGTGAATGACAATAGCGTAACATGGCTGACATATTATTTTCGACAAATAGTATAATGACACGTGGCTTTAGATACAGTCAACTGAAAATTACAACTTTCACCCACCATTTCTCTCCCCCCCCCCTCTCTCCCTCTCTCTCTCTCTCTGTCTCTCTCTCCCCTTTCTCTCTCACTTCTAGTATACCGTGCCACTACGCCGTCGCAGCAGCCAGCCCACGCCGACGCCGTACTGCTTCGGCACCCATTGGCCACGGCAGTATTGCCTCCACCAACAGCCATCTTCCCCATCCAGCGACGACGTAGCGTAGAAGGACTTTAACAATTCTTTGTCTCTATCTAGTCTTCTCTGTCAAGATGATGAAGTTTTTTGCTTCAATCTGAGTGAACATTTCAACACTTTTGATACTGATTTTGAGTCTGGTTTTGGTTTAGAGAGTGAAGATATGGAGTACATGGAGAACATGGTTGAAAGAGAGAGTAGAAGTTTCATTTCTTATGAAGATTGCTCAATCACCATGTTTAATTGGTTAAAATGTGCTCGATTGGATGCTATTGATTGGATTCTCAACGTTTGTAGTTACGTAAAGCCCCAATTTTATCTTTATTTTGTTTTAATTTTGAGTTGTTAAGTTTCTATTTGTGTTTGTGATTCAGACGAGCCTTTGGGTTCCAATTCCACACAGCTTATCTTTCTGTGGTTTACTTTGATCGGTTTCTTTCTAAAAGATCTATTGAAGGAAGCAACTTGAAATCTCTATGCAAAAGAAATTGATCAAACTGTTTGATTTATGGATGATTTGACATTATTGTTGCTTTTTAAAGAATGGGAAATGGTGGGCTATTTGATTATTATCGGTAGCTTGTTTATCACTAGCTGCGAAGATGGAGGAATGCAGAATACCGCCATTATCAGAGTTTCAAGTGGAAGATTATTGCTTTGAAAATAAGGTAATTAGAAGAATGGAGTTGCTGATTTTGCATACTTTAGAGTGGGGAATTGGTCTAATCACTCCTTTCTCTTATCTACATTTCTTCCTCAATAATTGGATTCTTGTTTCTGTGAATAATTGGGATTTTTTTTTTGTATAGCAGAGATTAATTTGATTGATCATCGGCCTTCTATTATAGCAGCAGCTGCAGTATTAGCTGCATCTGCTAATCAATTAACAAAACCAGAGCTGGAGATCAAGATGAAAATTATTTTCCTGTTATATTGTTATGAACACTTTTTTTCATTTTAATCTTGTTTGAATGACTCGCGCATAAAAAGCATGGATTACACTCCTAATTGCCATATCAGCATTTTCCATGCCAAATGTGATGTCTAGTCAGCAAGAGGTGTTCATTTTTTTCTTAATAATCATCTATAGGTGTTTAAATGGTAAACTCGTAAGTTTAAGGAGCGGCATTGCAAATATGTACAAGTTGAAGGGGCAAATTACATATTAAGCCTTTGTTTTTACAATTATCAAATTACCCTTGTCTTTTAATTTAGTGACCTCTATGTCTATTAACACACTTAACTGACAGATTATGCATAGTCAACCACAATTATGCCTCAGATACCCCTTACAATCAGTGAGGAGAATTTCCTTTTCCTTGGAGCTCGGTAAAAAGCTTGTCCTTAACAGATTTCTAAACACGAAAGGCTGTGGTTGTATTATCCAAGTCAAGCAGAACATCTTCAGCAATGGTTTTTAGTAACCATGTGGTCAAGAGGCTATCATTGTTGAGCCAAGTGTTGTAATCTAGATTAATCACTTCTTTATCATCAAATTTGATCATTTTTGGCGGTTCATCATCATCTTCAAGATGGTTTTGAACTCCAAGACTTCAAATTAATGGAATTACCTAAGATTTCCATAGAAGAAAATTTGTTTGGCTGAGTTTCAAGGTCACTAGACTAGAACATTGATGAAAATTTTGTATTATGAGATGAGGTTCAGTAGTAAGGGAAGAATTGGCTATGGGATTGAATACTACAAGAAAATCAGGATTTCTCGACGGAAAGTCAGGAATTTCCAACGGGAAATTAAATTGCCGACGGAATTCAATTCCGTCAGCACTGTGACCGTTGGCAAAATTGCCGACGGAAATTTATTCCGTCGGTAATTTTCCCGACGGAATAGTAATTTTCGTCGGCAAATTACCGACGAAATTTGATATTCTGTCGGTAAAATTGCCGTCGGAAATTAATGTTCCGACGGAAATTATAATTCCATTGGAAAATTTTTGAATTTTTTTTAATTTTTCCGTCGGTAATTTAAAAAATAATAAAAAAATTCCCATTTCTCATATTACTCTAGTTTGCTATCTAATTTAAATTCCCATATGTATTTAACATGCAAAACTTCACAAACCAATTTATGCATATACATAAATTAACATACTATTCGTGTCTATTTTTAAAATCATTTATTCAAGTATAACACACGTTTCATTTAATTATCATAAAATACATGCATATAATCATATCATTGAGTTAAAATAAAATCATTATACATGCAATTACACAACATTTACCTTTATTAATATAATACACCGATTAACTACATAATTCACCCAAAAAAATAACAATTCAAAGCATACCTCTCAATGTCATCAAGCTGAGGCCAACCATTTATTCAGTTGAGGCCTACAAAATATGAAAATTAAAAATTCAGAAGGGAAATTAAAACTTTAGAATATTATTTAATAATAATCTACATAATAGTAATAATATTAATCATATTATTTACGTTAATTATTCATATTATTATCTAACCAAAAAAATAATAACAACAATACAAATTAACATGAATAATAATAATAATAATAATAATAATAATAATTAAGGTACAAATTTTACTGCTTTTATTTTAATAATAATAACATGTTGAATACTAATAATATGAAGAATACTATTAATAAATTTAATAAAAACATTTAAATTAATAAACTCATAAAAAAGAAATGTATATAAAATAAAACAAAAAAAACAAAATCCTCAAATAAAGTGTTGAGTTTATTATTTTCTAATAATACTAACAACAATAAATTTTTCATTTCATTATTTAACAATAATCCTACTAATACTAATAACACTAATAATCATCTATTTGAAAAAATGTTTAATTAATATAAATAAATAACAATTATTCTAACAACAATAACATTCTACATTAAAAACAATAATATTAATAAACATTCATAGTATTATTTAACAATAATAAAATATTTAATTAACATATATCAATTAAAATAATTCTAACAACAACAATTAACACTAATAAGTAATTCATATTTTTATTAAACAATATTTAATATTTAACAATGTTTAACTAACATAAATAATAATAATAATAATAATAATAATAATAATAATAATAATAATATTTATTAATTAATTTAATAAAAGACAAAAAAAAAATATAAACACACAGATCTGCTTACCTGAAGGAGGAGGAGGAGGAGGAGGAGAGGCAGCCCAACGCCTGAGCAGCGGCAGCCAACGTCGGTAGGGAGGCAAGGTGTCGCGCGGAGGAGGGAAAGAGGAGCGGGAAAGAGGGAGAGGAGGGGAGGAAGGAGGAGGAGGGGAGGGAGGAGGAGGAGGAGGAGGGGAGGCGGCCCAACGCCGGAGCAGCGGCAGCCAACGCCGGCAGGGAGGAGAGGCGCCGCGCGGAGGAGGGAAAGAGGAGGGGAGGGAGGAGGAGGAGGAGGAGGGGAGGCGGGGCCGGAGGGAAGGGGAGGCGTGGATCCGGCAGGTGAAGCGTCGCCGGAGGTGGGCGGCGGGTGGGCAGAGAGCAGAAATGGGAAACGTGAGGGAGGGGAGAGGGAGGAGAGAGAAAAAGAGAGAGAGGAGAGAGGGGAGAAAGATATTTATTTACTTTTAGCGACGGATTTTTATTTCGTCGCTAAAAATAGCAACGGAATATTCCATCCGTCACTACTATTAGCGACGGAATAAAAATTCGTTGCTAATTTTGAAAATTAAAATTTATTAGCGACGGAAGTTCTTTCCGTCGCTTCCGTCGCTAAAATTAAAAAAACATTTACTTTTTAACGACAGTATTTTTATTCCGTTGCAATTTTTAGCGACGTATTTTTATTCCTTCGCTAAATTAATAATTAATTATTATTAATTCTTATTTAGCGACGGAATTTAATCACCGTCGCTAAATAAAAATACCGTCGCTAATTTTAGCGACGGATATTAAATTCCGTCGCGAAATTAAAATAAATTATTTTCTAATTTTTTTAACGACGGCAGATATATTCCGTAGCTATTTTCAGCGACGGTTTGTAAAAACCGTCGCTAATTTCGGTCGGCAATTTTGGAGGAAATTTTTGGCGCTATTTTTAGCTACGGAATTTATTTTTCGCCGCAATTTAGCGATGAAATTTATTTTCCGTCGCTATTTCCCAACGAAATTTATTTTTCGCCGCTAAATTGCGGCGAATTTTCCATTTCGCCGCAATTTAGCGACGGAATTATCTCCATCGCTAAAATTCCGTCGCTAATTTATGATTTTCTTGTAGTGAAAAGTTTACTATCTCACTCTTTGTATGTAATGGCTCTGATACCATAAAGAGATTATAATAAATTAAAATCTCATTCCTTAAATTAAATGGAGGAGAATCCTCTCCTATAAATACATTACACACAAGAGTTTAATTAGGAAAGGAAAAACTAAATAAAAAAATTAATGAGCTGGTTACAAAACGGTAACCATATTCTAAGGCCACAAATATAGAAAATAAGTCAAAAGTAGCTGTTAAGGATTATTAAGGAATTAGCCATTTTGAATCTTGCATCTTGTCTTGATCTTTTCCTTGTTTTGGTTTTGCTTCTTCATTGGTTTCCATTTTTTTCACATGCAACTAGCAATTCTCCTTTACAAATGCCCTTTAGAAAGAATCCATCCATCTCAATAACTTTCCTACACCCTTCTATCCAACCTCTTTTAAGAGCATCAAAACATACATACATGTACACAAATAGACTGCTGCTAGGCTCGGTCTCTTTATCAATTTTAATCCAAAAAGAACTGCTAGGATTTGTCTGCTTAATATAATGAGTGTAATCAGCTAACCTACTAAACTCAAGAGTCCAATAGCCAATAAACTTGCTCATTACCAGCATTTTAGCCCTTGTACATAATGTTCTTCCTACATAAAGACCCCACTTTTCCCTAACTAAATTTTGAATCTTCCCAATCTTGAGCTCAGGTTGAGAAAGAATACTTTCTTCAAACTTTCTTGCCATGAATGTTGATGTACACAGTTTGTTCTTATTCTTCTTAGAGCACTGATGACAGGAATTATATTTTTTAATCTTGAAATCCCTGAATCCCCCTCTATACTAGCATATAATTCCCACTCATACCTTTTTCCTTTGCACTTACACCCTACGCCTTTCATTACACATAAGCTTCAATGGAACCCCATTTTCAACACCATAATCTACAATCGCTAACCTAAATTGCACAACATTCTCAAATATCATCCCAAGCTGCCATACTGTCACCTCACACTTGGGATCATAATAAACTTTTCTACTTATCCTCCAACTAGGAAGTTCAACATTTTCTATAGCGTCTGGATCCAACTCATCCTTACTATCATCACTATCTGGGTCATCACTATCAAGATACTCTTTGTAATGGCCTGACACTTATAGGCCTAGAAGATGGATTAAAGATTAGCTTGGTGAATCAAAATCATAATATTTAATAATAGGGAAAGGACTTAATTGAAAGAAATAAATAGTAAAGTGGTTAAAATGAAAGAATTGGAAAGGTGGAATATGCAATTGAATTCAATAATATAGTTTAAGGGTCATAAAGTAAAATACCATGACTAATTAATTAATGGAGATTAGTTAAAGCTAAGTAAGATTATGTTAATTAAAAGAGGATTTGATATAACAACTCATGGGAGGGCCACCAAATTCATATTCATGCATATAAAAGATAAGGAATTAAGAGAGAAAAAGGTGGTATCATTCTCATTTCTCTTCCAAATTCAATCCTCCAATTAATCCCAAAGGAAGCACACATTCACTTCATTTATTTTGAATTGAATTCTGAATTAAGAGTTGAAGAATTGGAAGGGATGGAAACGAAGATTGAATAAATCAACAAGAATAGAGAAATTGAAAAGTATTATCTTGAGCATGTTTGAAGGAAATTAACTCATTCTAGGTTTGGGAATTCTTCCACGTGAATTTAAATATGTGTAATTGTTTGAGATTGATTTGTGTCATGTAATAAGTATGAATTTGATGAGAAAATGATGGTTTGATGAGGAATTAGCCGGATTAAGGGTTTATACAAATAAAGAATAGTTTTTGAATGAATTCTATTTTTGGTTCATTTGAACCACTTCTAGAATTTTAGCCATAAGTTAGCCTATAGACCTCTAAATGGTATGATTATAATTGAAAAAGAACCATGAGACATAGACCTATAAATGTCTAGAAGAAATAGAAATCTAGTTTTACCTCTAAGATGTGTGAAAATGCAGTTGAATGTCTGAACTGGATGTTGTCCCCACTGTTGGAGCAGTTTATGTTCTAATGAGCATAACTCTTAAATCACAGGTCTAATTGGAATGATTTTTATGTCATGATAAACTAAAAAAGATATACTTTAAATGTTATATGACACCAAACCCATTTCTGTTAGGACTGCCAAGCATCACCTTAACTCCGCATTAGTATGATATTGTCCGCTCTGGGCCAAGCCCGCACGGATTTGTTTTTGGGCTCCTCCCAAAAGGCCTCATACTAATTGAGTTAGGTGAACTCTTTATATTCAATGTGCTCCTCCCTTAATTTTTCGATGTGGGATTGGGTTGTACCCCAACAATTTCTGCCTATAAAACCTTCGAAAATTTGATTGAAAATGCAGGTCTGTTGTTGTCTATGCATTGGGAGCAGTTAGTGTTCCCAAGGGCATAACTCCTAGGTGTGATGTCCAAATTGGATGATTTTTGTGCACTTTTACCCATAAATGTCGTTTGTTAGGTGGAATTCCTTAAACATAGGAGACTCGAAATCCTACCAATGTTTCAGCAATATAAATTATGAGTTTTTGCTTAAGTTCTGATTGAACAAAAGTGAAGTGTTCTAGATGTATTTCTATTTAGGCATAACAAAATGATGCGTAGTGTATAAATGTAAAGTGTGATGATAGATAGAATACTTGATATAAAAACTATTTAAAACATATTTAACCTTGCAGAAAATATATGTTGAATAAACAAAATTGGTTTTGAAATGATTTCTTTTAAATTAAGAATAAGTTTAGCAAAACCGAAACTGGTTGTTCTGGAATCCACTTCTGTTATATGTTCTGGAACCACTTCTGGTACAAATTCTGGAATCCACTTCTGGTATATATTCTGGAGCCAATTCTGGTACACTAGAAGTGAAAACTTTTCTAAAACATTTTCTAGTGATATTATGAATGTAATGCTCGTGTGAAGCATTATGTCTGTGAATAATAATTATTGGTACTATGATTGTTAATTACCCAATTTATCTGATTTTTAAGTATAAATGCAATTATATACTCATGAATGTACACATGTGAATGAAATGTTACTGAAAATAATTCTGAACTGATAATGCTTAGCTAATCAAGGATGTGGGTAAATAGGCATGCCTATAGGGCGCTCAAGCAGCTACAAATCTGATTGACACATGTCGTGTCTTATTTTAAGACCGGTTGTCTCTAATAAATTCTTACCTTCAGGTATGCCAGCACTTGATATTCATGTAAACCTCACCTACGAATGTGTTAGATCTTTGTGCCTACAGGTATTAATAAATTCTCACCTTTGGGTGTGCCTGATCTGTGTACCTTCGGGTATTATTAAGTATCACCTTTAGGTGTGCCAGATAGTTTCTCCCGCTTATCCACACTCATAAAAAGTAAGCAAGAAATTAATTGAATAATGTGATATAAATGTATTAAACATTAATCTGTATTCTGATATTTAACCCGGTGATATACAAATAGCGCATGATATGTTATGCTATGCAAATAGTATTATTATTGTCTTTTCTTATGCTTATTACACTTATAGAAGAATTGTGAATATTTATGAGTATACGTACGTGTACTCATGCTTACTACTACTAAGCAACCCCCGATTGTTATTGAAATGTCTTGATAAAGCTTGATATTGTATTGTGATTCTCGTATGGTTAACTAATGTTTATGAAACATTATATTTAAATGATATTGATATTATGTTATGCACCTGACTATATGTAAATGACTTTATACAATGTAATAGAGCATGTAAAACTACATGGTTCTGATTTCCAAAATTTTGGGATATATAGGAAGTTTGGAATGTTGTTCCAATTCCAAACCAAATCATAAAGAACTAATAAGTACACCAAAGTTTTTAAGTAGCAATATGAATGAAGCCCGGCATAAGATTTTGCTTGACTTTATTTTCGGAATGTTGAAGTACAATAATTTGTATTAGTAATCAAATAAGAATATATTATTATTATAAATATATAAAATGACCTGTGTAAGATGAACATATAAAACCTGACTATATGTAAATGACTTTATACAATACAATAGAGTATGTAGAAGTACATGGTTCTGATTTCCAAAATTTTGGGATATATGGGAAGCTTGGAATGTTATTCCACATCCGAACCAATTCCTAGAAAACTGAGAACTAATAAGTACACCAAATTTCTAAGAAGCATTATGAATGAAGCCCGACATAAGATTTTGCTTGACTTTATTTTGGGAATGTTGAAGTACAATAATTTGTATCAGTAATCAAATATGAATATATTATTATTATTATAAATATATAAAATGACCTATGTAAGACGGACGTATAAAAGAAAAGTGACATATGAGGTTTGAATCTTAAAATAAGATTTAATATCTTACAATGAAACATATAGTTATATGTTAAATTGTTTAAATATTAAATATTGTAAGCATGTGAAAGATAGACAATGCTAGATGAGATTTAGCATTAATAACAGAACTGAAGTCTTGCATAATAATATATGAATAGTATGTAAAGTAGTATACGTGAATGAATGGTTATGAACTTTCGATAAGTCATTTAACTATTTATTTACTTATAGTAGGTTATATGTTATTAAATATATCATAGCCTTAGTTACTTGTTTGTAATGTAAATATGAAATCAAGGACCGAAGTGAAGTAAAAGATAAGGAATCCAAATAAAGAAGCCAAAGAGATATAGATCAAGGATGAAATACTGTTAAGTATAATAGTTTTTGTGAAATAATGTATTTTAAACTTTGAATGTGTAGCAAGTGAATATCAAAGCATAATTTGACTTGTACAGGTAATTAAGTAGAATAAATCGACATACGAGTTTTTGAACTTGTAAATTAAGATTTGAATAAAAGGTATATAATAAATAACTGAACTTGCCACATGATCAGTTATGAGTCCAGCATAGCACTCCTAGTTCCACCTAGGGTACATGGGGGTGTGACACTCTTCATCTCCACCTAATCCACCAGTTGATTTGCGATTCCTTCTCCCATCAATGTCCTCAAATCCTCTGTCAACACCCCCTTCCCCTAATGGTAGTTCCTGTGTAGCATTTGCCTTTGTCCTCCTTCTCCTGACTCTATTTTCCTCCCTAGCAACTTCCCTAAAACCTTTTAACCCATCATCTAAACTTCATCAACCCAACCATCTTCATCTGAACTGCTCTCCTTATCAGCCTCATCATCAAGATCCTCAGCTTCACTTAAAGATGAGTCAACCCTAACTTCTGCACATACAACATCTACTTTATCATTAACATTTTCACTAGCTGCTGCTTCAAACTCAAATGCCTCTTTATGTATTTGCTCATTATGGTGCCCCAATTGGATCAGGATTGTCTGTACTTATATTGTCCCTACCTACAATTATTGTGGGACATGCAGAATCCACTACCTCTACCTCATTAACCACGTGTATAATGTAAATATCCAAATTAACACTATTTATCAAGTCTTTCACCAGCTCAAGAAGTTCAAAGTCATTCTTCAAGATAATAAACTCTTTACTGATAAGATCAAAATGACTAAATCCCCCAATCTCTACATATCCTATTATTGTCGAATGATATGCCAAAACAACCAATGAGAAATGGTCTTTCTCAATAATCTGTTTCTCAACTTTTTTCTCTTCTACATACTTAGACAAACCATCCATTTTAACAGTAGTACCCCCATGGTGAAACCTACACTTTGTAAATTCTCTTATTTCTTACCACTGTAAACAACAGTAAAATAAGGAAAAAAAATTAAAATAAGACATGGGAATGTCACCAAAATGGAGAAGCTTGCAAGAAAAATTCAAAAAAGCCCTAACTTTTGCACTTAAATAACAGATAAACCACGCCAGGCAAATATATACACAAAAAAAAAAAGAAAAAAGAAAAAGAAAGGAGAAGAAGAAGAAATCATACCTTCTTCTCTCTAGAGCAACCACCAAGCCCTTGATCTTCACTGCCACTCGCCTCAAATCCTCAATGTGTATATTGCAAATCCACAAATTCCATTCAACCATATACACTATTTTCTTTCGCTGTTTATGATTTGTTTCACTCACATTCACTGTTTTCCTCCACTCACATACAATATTCTGGATTTAATTGATGAAAGATGAAAAAACTTCACACAGATGAACAATTAAACAAAGAATTCCTTTCCCAAATTGTTTTTCCCCCTTTCTTTTAACAGCAACATTCTTTTCTTCCTCCAGGTTTTATTACCAACACGTGTCGGTTATTTATGCATGACTGCCACGTGTCGGTTTAGCTTGCCGATTGCCTTTCACACGACACACCATTCCAAAATATCCTGAATTTTATGTTTAAAAATATCGCAATTTTCAAGTTTAAATATTTATTCGGTCATATGAAGAGTTCATGTGTCAAAATAAATTTTTTGTACAAATTTAAATGTCTCCGGATGGTTTAGCCTAATAATAATAATAATAATACCCTAATATTATTATTATTATTATTATAAAGTGTTAATTTGTCGTGTTCTCCAATTTCTGTTTTGGATGGTTGCATCCAGCCTGTGATGCATAACTGGAGAAAAATAATTAAAATGAAGCCGCCTATGCTGCAGATCCAAGTAAGAAGACGTAACTTTGTATATGTAAAAAGAAATGTATGGAACTGGTTCACATATACGGTACGGTACTGTTTAGGTATACGGTACTATTTACATATATGGTGTTGTTAATCAAAGTTGTATTTTTGAGTGAAAATTAGCCCGGGTTCTCGCAACAAACTATTTTGTATATGTAAAAAGAGATGGATGGAACTTTATATATGATGAATTATAAATATATGACATGTAATTAAACAGAGAAAGTTTAAATTATTACATGAAAATGTATATGATGAGTTTAATGATCTTAAAATGAGAATGGTTTGCAAACATGTGAAAGTATGTTATCAGGTCTCCGTATATAGTTAAGTGAGACCCCCCATAGGTAATCCTTTATCACGTGAGAGGTTTTAATTATACTGGTACATATAAATTTTCCAATTGGCAATTTTTACTTCCATATTATTATTTATTAGAAATCTTACATTGCAACGTGGGTTCAGATTTCTCATCAGAAGCCTCTGAGCAAGTATCCTGCACAAATAATAATAATAATAATAATAATAATAATAATAATAAAAAATAAATAAATAAAAGGTGAATATAACAATGTTAATTCGTTGCGTAGGACACGAATCATCTCCTGAATATAGTCATACAAGCATAATGCGATGAGTTTATTTGTAAATATACTTTGTCATAAATGATAAGCCTGATTGTATTAATGAATCAAGTTTAGCTTCATGTCCAGGCTTCTCATATATAACTTGCACAATTCAAATATAAATCACATTATTTGCTGATTTATATTAAAAAAAAAAAAAAATCGGAGTTCAAAAAGACTTACTGATGGATCGTCCCCACCGATTTCTGGTAATTGCATTGCATCATTTTGTCTATTAGATGGTAGAACCCACACAATAAATTTAGAATCAATCTGACAAAAATTATACACAATTACATAATTATTACAAAGATTCTGAAAAAACTAATAATAATAATAATAATAATAATAATAATAATTACTATTAATTATTATTATTATTATTATTATTATTATTATTATTATAAAGTGTTAATTTGTCGTATTCTCCAATTTCTGTTTTGGATGGTTGCATCCAACCTGTGATGCATAACTGTAGAAAAATAATTAAAAGGGATCATAAATAAGGAGCCACTCCAACTTGTCACCAAAATTCACTTTCACACCTCAACTTTAACTTTGACCAGATAGATTTAGGGATGATCACGGGGCGGGGATTCCCCGTCCCCGACGGGGACCCGACCAGAACGGGGCGGGGAATCTCCGAAATTTTTCCCCGGGGGGGGGGGGGGGGGGGAGTCCCGGCCCTTGAATTCGGGGCGGGGGACGGGGAAAGGGGTCCCCGCCCCGCGGGGATCCCTGCCCCGAAAATATATATATATATATATATATATATATATATATATATATATATATAATAATACATTAATAATATATTAATATATATATATATATATATATATATATATATATTAATAATACATTAATACTATATTAATATATACATATATATAAATATTTATAATGTTTGAATTGTACGGAATATTTATAAATATTTATATTTTAATTGTATAAAATATTTATATATATTTGTATTTAAATTATATGAAATATTTTTAATTTTAAATTATTAATTATTAAATTTTACAAAATAAATTTTATTAAATATTTTTAATTCGGATCAAAAATGTCCATTGGATTGAAAATTTTTATTAAAATTGAACATTTTTCCGCGGGGAACGGGGATCCCCGCGGGGGCAGGGACGGGGGGGATTTTCCCCCCGTGTCCCCAGCGGGGGCGGGGATAGGGAATCCCCGCCCCGCCCCGTGATCATCCCTAGATAAATACCTATAATTGGCAAATATGTATGTAATAAATACAAAATGTGATATGCTCCGAATTAGTAAAGCGCGTGCCATACAGTCTCAATGATATGGATGTCCACCATAGACATGATTGGCACGTGGCATTTAAGTTTGACCAAACCATCTGAAGTGAAAAAAATTACCACAACGAAGTTTGAGATACCAAAGTGAAAAAAATCGAGAACCCGTAAACCTAAATCGATCTCTGTCAAAATCGATAGTTTAGATCAGTAGAAAAGAAGAAGAAGAGGGAGAGAAAATTGAAGAATCCATCAATTGTAGAAATATCGAGTGCAGAAACAGTGAGAAATCTATCGTTTGTAGTGAAAAACGGTGCCCTATCCATGGTTTGCAGTGAGGAATCCTTCGATTGCAGCAGTCGCAGAGCGAGGAAGATATGTCTTTTGTTATAGTTGTAACAGTTAATGATACATTGTTGACAAATTCTCAAGACAATGTTTTTGCTATGTGATGATAATAGAAATGAATACCTGCATGTTTTTTCTAGACAATTGTTGTCTATGAATATTTGTACATGATCTTAAACAGCTTCAAAATTACAGGCATAGGCACTTGTATTGCAAGTGTGTTGTCATATATTGCTCAATATTAACCCGACTAAGGATTGATGCCATTGGAAACATTAACCCGATAGCGGGTTAATGTATTAATACCATTATTAACATTAACCCGCTAGCGGGTTAATGTAATATTATTTCTCAAGATTGCATTGAAGTAATGTGCTGCGAATTTCTATTACATTTCCAACAAACTTGTCATACATTGCTCAATAAATTTTTGCCAATAATTGTAACTTGTTATCAAACAATTAGGCACAAAAAAATTGCAATAAAGTTTCATTGATTTAGATCAATTCTGTACACCAAAATAACAACATATATTCAGTTCCCAACAACAACCTAACTACAGCTAGTTGTTCATAAGGACAACGTTTTACAAAACGACTGCAATAACTACAACAACCAAACACCACATTAATTTCTTTATCTTCATTTCCTTCCTCTTTTTTTGGTTTTCATATTCTTTTACTCTATTCAACAGCCCCCAAATCACCCTCTTTGCCTAGGCAGACATATCCTCATCATACCAATTGAAAAAATTACAGCCACCACGCTGCTGCAAATACACAATCTAAAGTAAAGTTCATATAATTAAACCAAACCAAATATTTAAGCAGATGATATACAAATTCAAATTAGAAAAATTACAAAATCTTACCATTCCAATCTCACAACAGTAAAACTTCCGCCCAGAATTTGATTTCGACCATGAAATCCTCAAAGCAACAACCTTTTTGCAATTGCACACAATCTAATTGCCTTGATGCATTTTTTAGACCAAATACCTTCTCTTCTCACCAACAAATTTGATGAAATCCAGACAACGGAAGAAGAAGAAGAAGAAGAAGAAGAAAAAGAAGAAGATAACTACGTGTTCAAGAAGACCCATTTTGCCCTTTAAATACACGATTTTTGAATTTTTTTCCCCTTGGAAATAATCACAAATTTGGCTTCACGCGTGTTCGTTTTTGTGTGTTTCACATGTATTGCCATGTCAACTTTTGTGTTTATTACATGCATATTTGTCAACTATAAGTGTCTATCTGGTCAAAGTTAAAGTTGAGATGTGAAAGTGAATTTTGGTGACAAGTTCGAGTGGCTCTTTATGTATTATCCCTAATTAAAATGAATCCCCCTATGCTGCTGATCTAAGCAAGAAGACGTCATTACCTTCCACATTCTATAGGAATTTTTTTTTTCTCTAGATATTGGCACTTCAAAAAAATATATATATATATATTTTAACCTGATGGTCCAAATGGTAGCTCTCCATTTACATAATAAGTTAATAACATGTTCATATACCTCCATAATTGACTGTCAACACTGATTGCAATGGTCAATGATAGTTGTGATATTCTAAATTTTTATTTATATTAATATTATTTATTATTTATATTTTTTTTATAAGATAATTTTTTTTTCAAATTTAAATAAAAAATTCTGTTTAAATCCTTATATATTAGAACTATAACCCAATTAAACTCTTGGTCCTTCTTCCTATTTGCATAGTTTCTCTTTATGTTCTTTACTATGTTTTAAAAGAAAATATCTGTATCTTGTTTTTCTCCTGTTTAACTGTAAGTATTTCATATATTGTATTGATTTCTTTTTCTTCCTTCTCAATTTTTGATCTATTGTTAAATAATTTATTTTTTTTATTTATTCGGTGCTAGATTTTACACCAACTTTTTGACAATAGTGTCAATTTTGAATAGTATATAAAGATAAAATTGTTTCATCTCGCAAATTACACCGGCAAAAATGGTTTATCAATGAATATCCCATATACGCAAATAGATATATATATGCTCATGTTGGGCTTTTGCAAAATTTCTGAGATACGATTGTTAGGTATGAGTAGTCAATTATAAAGAGGACAATTAGTGAAAGAAGAAAGCAAACAAATGACTAATAAAGGGACAAGTCAATCACACTAGAATGGCTCTTTAACAAAGTGATTTCGTGGAAAGCATGCATTTCAAAAAAGAATAACACTACAAACTTAACATAAGTTAGTCAGAAGCCTAAGAAAATGAGTGCACACTTCTTTTGTATATAATAATAAAAAGTTAGATGCAGCATAATAATTTTGATAGAGATGTAAGTTTGAAAAATGAAAGCTCCAAGAAATTGAGTCCCTGAAGCTTCTTTCTTATTATTATTATACACATAGTTGCTTCTTTCTTCCAACAAAAAACATAAGCACTTGAAGCTTCATTTACTGTAACTCACAGCTCTCTTTCCTTTGAAACACTGCACAACGGAACTCATAATCCCATCCCATGTTGAGGGAAATCGTGTTGGAACTGTTAGCAAAACTTTCCAATCTTCTCATCCAAGAGTCTGATTCATTGCTTGGAGTTGAAGATCTAATTCAATGGTTCGAAACCCAACTGCGAACAAAAGCTACATATCTACAAATTTTAGTTTTCCGTCAAGAAGGAAGGGACACTATTTACGACTTTGAAGATGTAATTGATGAGTTGATAATTAGATCAGCCAAGAGAAGAACCAGAAATGATTTAATTCCTATTTTCTTGGATTTAGCTGACGATATACCAAAACATTTCTTTCATGTTTTTGCTATCTTGGATTTGATTGATTATTATAAACTTCGTCACAAGTTGGAATTACTGAAGCTAAAGCTTGAATGTTTTAGAGATCTTTTCTCCCGATATGCTGTTGTGCAGTCTGGTTCGTGGCAGGAATCATCTGCTCTATACGACTTAAGCACCGGCAACACAGTTATTTCTCCTGTCATAGCTAAATTGGCAACATTAGCCACTCAGCAGCAGCTCAGATCTGGCATCAGAAAGCAATTCAGGATATTAAGAGATGAATTCAAGTCCTTGCATAGTTTTCTAAAAGATGTAGAATCAAAAGGGCTAAGTGAAGATGGAGTGAGATGCATGGAGGAGCTCTTCGATGTCTGCTGCTCGACTGAGAATGTTGTAGGGCTCTTCATGCAACTGCAGATAAAGAGAAACTTAGTTTGGGCTCCCCAGAAATTCATATCCCAGCATAAACTTGTCCTAAAAATGGCTCGGATTAAAGAAAAGATCTGCAATATTTCTAGGAGAAGATATCAAGCCATTCAAACAAAATCATTTTCACCGAGCAACTATTTCCCAATATCTCGCATGCAAATCGTTTATCGCGATAGAAGGAGGCTTCCTTTTGCTGCTGACCAACTTGATATGGTCAGTTTTCAAGAGGATGTAGATGGAATTATTGCACAGCTTCTCAAAGATGATCCTCGCTGCCTCACCATTTCAATAGTTGGTGTTGCTGGCATTGGCAAGACCAGTCTCGCAAGCTTAATCTACCACAGCAAGATTATTGCTGATAATTTCCCTCACCGTGTTTGGGTTTATGGACATAACATCGACATTATGAAACAAATTATGAATCTAGATGATGATTCGGATTTATATCACTGTTGGAACGAAACGGATGAAAGCTATGTAAACAGGTTGAGGCAGAAGGTTAATGCTTTTTTTGCGGAAAAGAAGTATCTTATAGTCATTGCTTGCTTGGGTGCACGTGAATTTTGGAGAATAATGGGAGGGACATTTAGAGATATATCTAATGGCACCCGAATAATTTTCACCATTCCCCGCCTACAAGATGCTCCACCAGTTACCGACACAAATTTCATTTACAGGCTGCATTTGCGGAGTGATTATGAGAGCTTAGCATTGTTCTCCCACTCTTGGAAGAAAGGCAACTCTCCAAAGTTGGAAGAAAGTGCGAAGAAGAATATTTTACGAAAATGCGGAGGGCTGCCAGGGGTGATTGTAAAACTGGCAGAAGTACTATCCGAGAGAGGGATAGAAGAGTGGCCAAGGGTACCTCAGCAGCTAAATCAAGACAAAAAACATTGGTCACAAGTCCTAGAAGAGATCAACAGATATTTGCCTTTGAAATTGAGGCGATGTCTCTTTTATTTTGGATTATTTCCTAGTGGCCACAGAACCCCTGCAAGAAGATTGATTGCTTTGTGGGTTGCTGAGGGATTGGGGAGACAACAGAATGAAGAAAAATCCCCTGAGCATGTTGCAGAGTCATGCTTGATGGAGCTGATAAACTACAACATGGTTCAAGTGACAGAGAGGAAACTGAACGGCAAGATTAAGACATGTTGCCTACCGGAGGCTCTGCGATTACACTGGTTTGCAAAAGCCAAGGAAGCTAATTTTCTTGAAGGCCACAATCAGAAAACTGCAGTGACACCCATGCGCCGTCTTGCTGACCATCTTGATCCAAATGATGTCATCTTTGATCATATACATGGTAACAACAGTAGTTCTATGTATTCTTGCTATAAACATCTAGTTTCTTTTCTATCCTTCGATACTCGACAAGAAAGCAGAGCAGGAGATGATGTAGGTAACTTTCTTGCTCGATGCATTTCTAGCAATTCCCTCCATTTCTTGTGGGTTTTGGATCTTGAAAACGTATATAAGCCAAAATTACCAAAGGCAGTAGGTGAGCTCACTCTGTTGAGGTACCTAGGCTTGAGATCAACTTATCTCGGAATACTTCCTATTTTCATTGACAAATTGCTAAGCCTTCAAACACTGGATTTGAAGCGAGCCCACATCAGCAATCTCCCCAGTGTAGTCTGGAAGATGCAAAAGCTGAGGCATTTGCTTCTAGATGAGAGTTTTCGCAGCGTGTTTGCACCTCGACCAGGAAATAGCTACCTACCGGAGCTTCAAACACTGTGGGGTGTATTTGTGGATGAAGAAAATCTAGTAAGAAATGGCCTGGACATGTTGTTGAATGTCAAAAAATTAGGGTTGACATCCAAGATGTTGAAATTATACAAACATATGGAAATGTCCTCGCAATTGGATGCTGTTGCGAATTGGGTTCAAAATCTAAAACAACTCCAATCCTTGAAGTTGAAATCTTTCAATGAATCAAATCAGCCATGGGATCTACACTTGGAGTCTCTGTCAACTCACATGGATCTCACCAGTGTATACTTGGTAGGAAGGCTAAAGAATCAGAATCTGATATCCGAGTTGCCCCAGAATCTGGTAGAGCTCACATTGTCAGCATCTGGATTGGGAGAGGACCCAATGCAAACATTGGACAAGCTTCAAAACCTCAGAATTCTGATACTTCTGCAGAGATCATTTACAGGAAAGAAAATGGTTTGCAGTTATGGAGGATTTCCTAAGCTTGAAGTGCTTAAATTCAAGAAGCTAGAGCCACTAGAGGAATGGAATGTGAAAGAAGGGGCATTAGCTAGTTTGAAAGAGTTGGAGATCGAATCTTGTACTAGTTTAAAGATGCTTCCTGAAGAGGTCCAGCGACTTAAATTTCTCCACAAATTAAAATTAATTAATGTTCCAGTTTTATCATCAAGAATCAATTAATTAATCTTACTTGATCTTGCTTCTGCCACCACTCAATCATGAAGCGATAGGGAGGTGTTCTTTGTTTATTTTTCCTTTCCTTTTCAATGCTTCTGTTGTCGTTGTTGTTCTGTAGTTTCCAAAATAAATTCTTGAAGCAAGAATGAGTGGTGTAAGATTCACTGTTGAATTTCATTTGATGAAGTGCCATTTAAATCAAGCTTTCTTTTATGTATGAGAACTTAGTTACTGTCATTCAATTGCCATGTATGCAAGTATATCCATGAATTCCATTAGACATAATATAAAATCAGAAGATTTTAACCCATCTTAAGCCAAGACTAAGTATCTAAAACAACTAATTCACATATGCAAGTTAGACAAGTTGCTAAGTTGAGAGGTACAAGTAGGCAAATGAACTTTTTGCAACCATTGGACATCTAGAGAAAAGTGGAAGAATGAAGGAATAGAATGTTATGATATTGTGCTATAGGCAATTTAGAGGGCCGAAGCTAAGGTCTTTTCCACTTTTGTTGGATCATGTTTCAGATGATATTGTTAACTGATTTGATGGCTAAAAAAGTAGAAAATACCAAATACAGAAAAAGACATTAGGATTTCACATTTACAGGGATCCCTTGAAAATGTTTAGTTCTTTTCTAACTATCTTGAGCCAAGGAAATTCAAGTTCTTTTGTCCTTCCCATTATTTGTTCTTAAATACAAGCCCAAAAGAATGACAATTACTATAATATAATAGCTCACAGGTCATATCAAAATAATTTCATGTTCTTAGGCCATACAAAAATAAGTCTTGAGACAGCATTCAGAACACTGCTTGCTGCAGCTTTCCTTTTCTTATGCCTATGTGTGAACCTTTTACAAACTTTATTATTCCTTTTCCCTAAACAACTGACATTGAATTGTTGGGATTAAAGACTAATTGAGTTCAGCTAGGGAAGGTATGGGAGGCAGAGAATGACCTTTCATCCGTCATCTGTGCTGGCAATATATTTCTGAAGATGGAAAATCAGAATATACTTACAATGCCAAATGACTGTTTGCATTAGAATAATGAGAAGATCTTAGACATTAAATTATGCATAGGACAAAAATAGTTGAGCATCCTGACCTCAATCTTTTGGACCTGCAATGCAAGTCATACAGGTTATATCTGGTTCCATTTGCTTAACTGAACATTAACAATGTTACATTTGCTTGATTGATAAAAGGAAGAAACATGTAGGAAGGGAAATAGAATCACAGTAAGACAGGTCACTAGTGCAATTGTACATTGAAAGAAAAATGAGGAAGCGAAATAGATGAAGAGGGCTAACACACACACTGTTTAGAACATGTCATGCAATTTTAATATTCAGATTTGCAACAACATTGAGTTTGTGCATGAAAATTAATGTGTTACTTACGAAAATATCAAAGGGTGGTGCTAAATCTAAATGCTAATGCTGGGATTTTAATAGCTAAACTAGAAATAATCTCTCATTAAAACATGTTGATACTTGTTATCAAACTGAGGATTGTTTCCAGTCATTTGAGAGCTGGAAACAGGTCCTATAACTTCAGAGCACTCCTTAAATTATAGATTCTCAATTATTAATGCAAAGATATCGTACACTAAACTTGTATATAAATGAAACTTATTAATCTGGTCGTGACACAAAAAACTAGACTTAAAGAACTGAACAATTGAACCTTAGATCTTGGATCAGTTTGATTAAGAATTCCAATGCAACAGTTCTTGGTGTGGAGGGCTGGGGATTTCTATAGTTAGGTTGGGCCTACTTTATGACCAAGCACAGCACAAGCATAGAATACTTAAAAATGCAAATAAATTTTTATTTGGCAGGTTGAATATGGTGGAAACACAAGAAATATAATTTCCAAACCTGGCATACTTTTCTAAAATTAGGCCTAAACAAAGAATCCCTTGCCCGAGCCTGGTTCTTAAACATTTTTTTCGGGGTCAGCATATCTAATGGCAAATTAGCACTGCTGACAGGAAAAAGATTATACTTATTAATCAAAAGGGCAAATATAGGTCATTAGAGAACGAGTCAATGGAGGAGAAGGATGACCTATTGGATAAGGCCATTAGCAAATTCAACTTTCCTGATTACTCATAACATGGATATGCTAAAAATTAATTGGTTATCCTCCATGATTAGATTGATTGTAATCTTGAAAGGTGATATGGTAAACATATAGAAAGCATTGGAGCAATTGAAATTACATATGGTGTTGAGAACTTCTGTTCATGTTAGACACACCCTCGCATTACCATAAATCTAAATCAATACTTAGTCTTGCTGCTAGGTAATAAATGTATTGAGCAGAAGTGGGAGCATTTAACATCTAGAGAGTTATCATCTATGAAATTATCACAAATTCCACATCGGATGTCTAAGGTGGCTACAGGGGCTTCATTAGTGACTTCATCTAGGAGCATAGTAGATTCAAGAAAATTGATGCCATAAAATACAAGACTATTAGAGATACATTGTTGGATCATGATGCTGATTACTCCACATTGAAAATGCTGTTAACATTCACCATCTCTATGATATGCTGTTCAACTTGATATTTCAAAGAAGATATCACTAGTTTCAGCAACTCTTAAAAAAACTTTTGGCAAAAAAAATTGCGTAATGTGGCACTTGACCAAATATCTACTAATACCAGGAAAGAAAGAGCAGGAACAACAAATCACATGTAAAGTTGGGAAATTAGAATTATCAGCAAAAATCCCATATTTCAAACCGCATATTGAAATAGTTGCGTTGACTTAAATTCAAGTGGCAGTAACAGCTAACCTTTTTGTGGGTGCAATAACCGACTACAAAATGTTCCTAAATCTTCAGAAAATGATTTGGCATTGGCTGATAATTTGCTCTGCATGTCATTTAAGTTAATTCCTTTTTCCAAGGAGACATTCTTGTTAAAGCTGGAGAGTCTTCTGCTGGTTTCTCTTTGCAAGACTGATATGTCAGGTGCAACATTACTCCAGCCATAACCAGCAAGATCTTTTTCAGAAACTATACCACTAGATCTCACAAATGCCAATGCACCACGTCTTGTTGCCACAATAACTAGACAAAGAATACATTAATAAATTTCTAACCTTGAAAAGCACAATCTGATGGGGACTTCAAACTGTATGAAAAGTATTGGAAAACTCCTATGTACTAAACAACAATCTTTTTGGCAAGCATAAAGTTCTTAGCTTAATTAAAGACTAGTAGATAGTATGCATTAAGCAGTTGAAGGAAACAAATAAAAGAGAAAAAAAAAAAAGAAGAAGAAGAAGCTACCATTATAAGGAACTTGAAAGACATAATTGGCAGGAAGACCAATGCCAACACCAACCAGAGTAATGCCCACACTAAAGCCAACACCACACCCAGAACCAACATAACCAACTACTTCAGGACCAAAACCAGGACCCCATCCAACACCACACCCAATGCCTACTCCCATTCCCCAAAATGCTCCAAATGTGGGATGTACAGGATTCCACCTTTCATATCTCCCGAACAAACTTTTTATGATCATTATCTCCTCCTGAGATCAAAAAGACAATAGCTTTCAGCATTCCAAGCACAATAACCTACAAGATACACAACTTACTAAGTTTTTATCAATAATGGTCTTGTTTTATCCCAAATGAAAGAAAAATTGAAAATTTAATGTAAGAAATGGAGGATAGTAGGAATTGAAATGTCCACCACTAGTTTTTTTTTTTTTTTAATACAAAATCTGATATTGAAATTGACATTATGTATTGTAAAATCAGTGAAAAGCTTATTGGAATTAGGGTTAGAAGCGAATATAAGAGACGAAACTAAAGAACTTTGGTGTTTGGAATGTAGACCAAAATTTTAGAGCGAAGAAGAGAGAGTTTAGGGGACATACCTATGCTGAGCACCAGTGGGATTGTGATCACCAAAATCTTATTCTGGCGCTATGTTTTGTTTTATTTTCTTTTTCTTTTTTTTTTTTATTTTTATTTTTATTTTGAGAAAGTAGGAAAACCTCTAACTTTAAGAGGTTATTCTATTGAGTCCTATGTTTATTTATTTAATTTTCAATTAAGTCTTTTAAGGCTTCTGTTAAGAGCCCATTATGTCAAGGTGGATATAACACTACTGTGGTCGGGGATCCGTAACTATTGGATGTATGAAGTGATTTGAAATTTGTTCTTTTAAACAATAATTATTGTAGACAATTTTGGGTGACTCATCTTCATTTTCACCTGAAATTTCCTCCAAAGATCTTCCATTTAATTCAGGCACCAAGAAAGTAAACAACAAAACTAAGCATAATGAGTGAACTCTTTATTCTTAGCCAAATAGCTTTCCTAATGCTGCTGATATTCCCTGACAAGTAGACCTTAACCTTGCTGGAAAAATCTCAGCAGGCACAACAAATGTGGTTGCATTAAGTCCAAAATTGACAAAGATGGTTAGTGAGTACATGAACACAAATCCAATTCAGCTGTCCTTGTGTGTCTGATGATAATAAGGAATTGCCAAGGCAAACAAATACACTGTCCTACAAAAGAATCCCATTATTTGTATGGCAAATCTTTCGATCCTGTCGATTAAAGCTACTGTCAACCAGTAGCCAGGCACAGTGCTGCATAGAACAATGAGAGCTTGAATTAACCTCCTCAGTAGCATTCATTGTCTTTGCAGAACTGATCCGAACTGAAGGTATCTTTTTGGAAAAGATTCTGGCTCTAGAATGCCATGTCAAGCAAGATAGAAGTAGTAGTTCCAAGAAAGTAAAGACTGCCCAACAGAGAAACTCTTTCGAAAACAAACCAAAAAAATTGAATTCACTCTTTCGCTGTACTTTTTTATCTTCGCTGGACTTTTTGCTCTTCGCTTCAATCTCAGCCTGAAGGACTTTAAACATATCAGAAACTGTCCGTGTTGCATTCTTAACAAGGGCCGTGTAAAAAGCAGTTTTGGGCATCTTCATTTTGGAGCTTCCAGCAAGTTTTCATATCCTTTTCAAATGGGGCTATTCACAATTTACAAATTCACATGGTGCTGCATATTTCTGTTTGAACAGCTGTCAATCATGCTTAAAATCATTCTCCTCATTGACTTGCAATAACTATAATTAGTAACCTCAAAGCAAACTGTTAATCATAATTACAACAGAAGCCAAAACAAAGAAATATCTGGAGTAGTGCCTGCATTCAAAATAGAGCAAGCCATATAATTTGGAAATCTCGAGGTTGGATTTCCAAGTGTCAGGTACCTAAGGTTATCAACTTAAGAAGCCACTTCTCTTCCGTGCAATAAAAAAGTTAGATACAGAATCTAATTTCAAGAGAAGTGGCTTGGTGCTACTTCTTGGCGGTCCCATTGGGATCTGCATTCTTGATTATCCAAGGGTGCTCCATGATCTTCTGAAGGGAGAGCCTCTTTGAAGAGTCCTTCACCAGAAGCTACAAAAAAATTTATACATTGCATATTCAGATTACACCTGAACTAAAAATTGCTCCAAACAAACAAATATGGCAATCTTCATGATTGATAAACTTACTCGGCTGATGAGGTTTTTGGCTTCAGCAGAAACAGGAGGATCAGAAGGAAAAGTAAGATCAATTTTCATGATTCTGCAAAAATATCCATATTTATGTTTTCATATTGGTTCATAATTATATAGATTACAACATTATTGTATAACACTTCTCACCTTCTGAATGTATCCCTTTGACTCTCTGCCTCAAATGGAGGAGCACCATAGAGAAATTCATAGCAAAGTATACCCAAAGTCCAGTTATCAACTGCATAGTCATGAGCTTTGTTCTCCACCATTTCTGGCGCTAGATAATCTAAAGTTCCACACATTGTGTGTCTCTTGCTCCTTGATTGCACAGACCACCCAAAGTCTGCAATTTTTAGTCGGCCCTACAATATTTCAAAACACACCCTTACAATTTAATGGAAACAAAAATAATGAAACTGCAACTTCAGCAAATCAATCCAATCACTGAGAAGCATTCATTATGTAAAGGAATCCCATTCATATAAAGGGAAGCTTGAAGCAAAACAAAAGATAATCCATTAAAACAAGAACGATTCTCAGCAGTAAGTGATACGAAAAAATTTGATCTAGTGATAAAATGAAGCAGCTCATTATTTGAAATTTGGTTACTATGAAAACTATGGCAATGCTAAACAAGGTAAGCATAAGAAACTTTTGGGTAGTAAATTATCAATTTCCTTGACTCCTGACAGAGAAGTTGGATCATCAAGCAATAAAACTACAATGTACCTCATGATCAAGCAACAAGTTTTCTGGCTTGATGTCTCTGTGAATCACATCCTTCTTGTGACAATATGCCAATGCGTTTGTGAGGCTTGCAATGTACTGAATTCACGACAAACAAACATAAGAATAGGTCACAAGGTCCATGCTCATAGAGAGGAAAAAAAACTCTAAAATCGAAACCACAATAGCACAAATAACTCTCTATAAGAAGGCTTGAGGGGATTCTAACAGTGGCAGCTTGCTTCTCGCTGAGATGACCTTTCTTCTTAAGCTCCCTATAGAGCTCACCTTGGTGAGCATACTCAAGAATCAAGAAAATGCGCTCACTGTCATGAAACCAACCATAGAGACGCAGAATATTAGGATGACGAAGACTGGTTTGAATCTCCATCTCTCTCTTTAATTGGTGATGAATCCTGTACTTTTCTATTTGTTCCTTGAAGATGACCTTCAGTGCCACTACATATTTGCTCTGAGGATAAGTAATAAGTAAATATAGGCTCATTTTCTAGGTAATTAAAAAGGAGAATTGTGGGATAAAGTACCTTTACTTCTCTGGCAAGATAAACTCTCCCAAATTTTCCTTTTCCAAGAGGTTTTCCGATCTCAAAGTCCTGCAAGGACCATTGCCTTTTCTGGTTCTCTTCTTGTGTTTTGGATCCACTGTTCATTTCTTGATTGATGTGGAAAGGAACTGAGGGCAAATCAAATTCAGTAAGACCATGTCACAGAGTTTTCAGTACCCGAGCTTATAAGCCAAAGATCATATGTTAAAAATTTTTAATTAGTTTTCACAAGTGATACAATACATCTAGAATTTGGTCAATGGGGGAAAAAAATACTAAAACTATATGTTGCATATGAACCTTCATCAATTAAATATCCAAGTCATATCTTGCCATAAAACTTCTGTTTATAAGATTCTAGCTCAGCAACAAGCTTAAGCCAAAACCACTTGTAACACCCATACCTGACCAATAAGGGCCAGGCACCGAATGTTACCCAACTAAATCCTTTTGTATCCTAAATTCAGTTCACAATTAAATAACTGCCAATATTGTTACAATTTAATGTACCCAGAATTTTGCGAAAAACGGACAGAATTTCTCCTAAACCCATCCTTATCCCCCCGTTAACAATTTCAAATTTACACTTCTATGAGACATCCACACAACCCAACTCCATAACCAAGCCAATCCAATATCAATTTCTCCCGTCCACCTCAATTAATTCAAAAAAAGTCAAATTCACCAACAGTTATGAATTTACCTTTCCAGTTCATATATATATTCTAACACAACATAAATAAAAATAAAAAATAACATCCTTTTTCCTTTATCCAAACAAACATTTACAACAACTTCAACATCCATAAACCATCATTCACAATGAACCACAAAACACATCCTAAAATAGCTTATAACAAGCCATTAAATAGTTCAGATCTATATTTCCAAAGAAAAATACCCCAAAAGTAATACTAAACCTAAGCATCTATTTTGAAGTACAAGAATTCCTCCATACTTCCTGATAGATCCCCCCGCTCACCTTATTGTTCAACAACTTGTACACCTATGCGCAGAAATAAAATCCACGCACTAAGCACATTGCTTAGTGGCAACCACTAATTTCACTTTTCACAAATAATAACAGAGACAATAATAATAATAATAATAATAATAATAATAATAATAATAATAATAATAATAATAATAGACAAATAATTATACGAGACTAAATTTTAAGAAAGTAAATTTTCGTCATATTTTCTATAAGAGATTTTTACTTAATTGTACCAGTAAACCCATTAGCAGTCTAAATATATAAACCATGCAAACTAATAATTTAATTCATCCACAACGTACTCTTCAGACATAATTAATGTCAATATACATTTGCATCAATGTAATTTACAATGTATTGCCCAAAGTAAACCAATGAAAATACGTGAGTTAAGTATGCGGGATAAACAACAGTAACAGTACAGTAACAGTAGATGTAATAGTTGCAATAACAGTAGCAGAAACAGTATTAAATTTTGCAAGTTCTCATTAACCTGCAGACATCCCATTTGTCAATGCAGTTCTCTACTTTTTATGGCTAGCCAACTATACTCTTACCTATATTTCTTATCGATTAACAAGGGCAATACTAATTTCTCAGTCAAATTCATTTATTGCAGTCTCATTTATATAACAGTTTATAATTATCAAAATCTCAGTTGCAAATGTACTCCCTCCGTTCCTTATTATCTGTCACTTTTAAAAATAATCCAAATTTTATTTATCTGTCACTTTTAAATTTCCAATACAATTTAATTTACTTTTTCCAATTTAATTTTATTTTCCAATACAAATTGACCAATTAAATTTAAATTTGTATATTAAAACACTTAATTTTATCTTAAATTTAAGTCTAATTAATACTACTTAATTTTTGTGAAAATAGCAAAAATGACTGTTATTTAGAAATGAAAGGAATAATTTAAATTTTCCGTTCACTCCATGGCACCAAATGGTCTTATAGTATCATTACTACACAATTACTCCCATTACAATTTGTATTTCAAATTCTTATTTATGTAACTACCGAACTCACTTGAGATAAATTTTGAAAATTAACTATTTGTCATTTATCTTCTACCAATGCATCATTTATAGCATTATTTTAAGAATAACAATATAATCAATCATGCATATTAAATAAAAAAAGTAATTCTAAGTTTACCGAGTCATTTACTAAAATTCAATCTAAATTATCACGATTATACCTCGCGGAATGAGCATTTCAATATTTATAACTCATTTCTACTAAGTCAATCACTTCTATAAGCTATATTATATCCATTTATTCTTGAAAACTCAACCTATTCTCAATAAAATCTCAATTCAAACACAATTCAGACTCAAACAATATATATAGAATAAGTACAAGTGAATTTAGTGGCTACAAACCTCAAAGTTCTAGCAAAACAACTTCAACGGGATTGTCCAAAGTGAGCTTAGTCCTCCACTTGCTTCTCTTTCCCTTTATTCCTCACGTTTTCCTCTTCTTCTTCACAACATACACAACATTTCAACTATAAGTTCAATGAATCTCAATAATAATGTAAGTTTAATTGCTCATGTTAATCTAAAAATTAAGTAATTAGCATATTCTAAGTTTTAAATACCAAATTCCTAAAATTGAATTTCGAATCCTTAACTTCCCAAAACTGTCACCCTCTCAAAACTCCCCTTCAATTTCAGATTAACACTCACCCGTTTTCTTACTTGATGATCGCCGTTCAAGGAAGGAGGTTCCGGTGGCCGGAGGCGACAAAGAACGAGGAGGTGAGGGCTGCCATCCAAAGCCAAAAACGCAGCAAAACGGAGGAGAGAATGGGGCTGCCGTCGCGCGAAAGGGAGAGGAGAAGAAGAGAAGGCGGCGGCTGACCGCGGAGAGCAGAGGACCGAAGAGGCGGCGGGAAGGGAGGAGCAGATCGACAATCGACAAGTGAAAATCCAGTGATTGTGGCTGGATGAGAGAAGAGCAAACAGCAGAAGGAGGTAAGGGAGGAAGAAAAGAATCAAGCAGTGTCTGGGGGTGATTTCAATTTAGGGTCCTTTTACCTGTCTTTGAAATGGAGAAAGACAAAATGGAGCGATTTTGCTTTTTAAGCAGGTTTGAATTTTCTTTTTATGTTTTGGAGGCAAACAATTAAATGTTTATTTATTTATACCGTGTATTTAGATGAGATTTCATTTTATTATTTTTTTTTTAGTTTTATTTATATCTTAAAATGTTAAAAATAATATAAATTTATATTTAAAATTTAATTTTTTTAAAAATATTTTTAAAATATTAAAAATTATTTATGTTTATTCTTAAAATAATAAAATATGAACTATTTTTAAATTTAAAGATAAATATGAATTATTTTTGTTTGTATTTAGTTTCAATTACTCTCGTTAAAATAAATTTTTACTATTTTTAATATTTTAAAATTATTTTTAAAAAATAAATTTTAAGAATAAATTAAAATAAATTTTTATTTTTATTTTTTTGAACCGTCCTATTATGTGTTATGTGATTGTAATAAGGATTCCTAAGAAATTGATAAAAATACTCATATAAATAATTTCAGTCAATTTTAAATTAACTGTATTAAAGTAATACTAACATGACACTGAAATAACACGTTATAAAATATGTCAGTGCCACATTTTATCAAGTCAATAAATAAATTTTTAATAAATAAAATAAAAAAAATATTTAAAAAGTGGTATGCTTTACATTAATTTAGCACTACATATAGCCATACCATCACCATTAATTCAAATTAATGAAAGTTATTTAAGGCATTTTCGTACCGATTTTTATTACGTCACGAGCATTTTTATTTTAAAATAAAAGATAATGGCATTTTAATATCTTAAAATAGTGAGGGACATTTTTATACACTTTTCCTATGGAGAAATCATACAAATGAACATAGAGATGAAAATAATTGAATAAGTTGTAGATATATGAATTACAAATACTCAAAAAATACAAGCTAGAACCAAATTAAGCTATCTATCATAACGGCTCTCTATCTAGTGTACACGCATACATGAGGAGCTGCAGATTTTGTACCAGCCAACATTAGTTAACCCACTTCTAGTCTATGATGTACAATCAATTGAAATGCCCACTACTGGTTGGTTTATTTATTTATTTTAAAAAAATGATATTGAAATTAATAATAATAATAATAATAATAAAATTAATAATAATAATAATAATACTGTCCACGATAAAATTTGTGTTATGGTCTTGATCAACAAGACCAAAAACAATTTGTAAATGCAGAAATCCAACACCTCAGTCTTTAATTATTCATTATCACTGCTCTCGATAAGAACAAGATCCTCCTTCACCTTCTGCCTCTTGCTACTTCTTTTCTTGCTTCCTGCACTATTCGATACCTCATTTTCATGATCATCGCCGCCTACAAACTTCTCGATTTCTTTGAGAATTCTACTCCCGTACCTTTCTGTCTTCAGTTTCCCAATTATCATCTCCAACTGAAAATCAGAAAGAAAAAAAATTAGTATCAGGTTGAAGAAATTCTTTTTGAGAGGAAAAAAAAAAAAAAAAAACTAACTACCAATTGAGTTGCTTTGTTCATGAAAAGCTACGGCATGCGAAGATCAGTTAAAAACCTTCCAGTAGTTCTTAGTCACTTGTTAAATGAAATAACTATTGAATGGATAGTTTGTAGACATTGTTATATTATATAGCATGAAGCACCGTAAACTACTACTATTACTACCAAACCTAACGCAAATGCTTTCAGATACAGATTCCTATCAAGAAAACAGATTAAATATTCAATAGCAATTCAAATGTAATAAATAAAGGATACAAAATTTACTGCAAGAACACAACTGGAACTGAAATACTGCCAAGGTAAAGTACTAATCAGCATATCATGAACTTGCCTCTTCTGTTGATTTTGGTTTCTGGGCACTGATCATGCTCATCTGTTGTCTAGACAGGATAGAATGAGGGGTTATTCCCTCATGATCCGATGCGAGTTCTTTCCGCAACTTATCAAGTTTAAGCTCCAGTCCAGACAACACGAGACTGCGTTTTGCTGTGTTCATTTTATCAGGCTTGCTCTGTTTTCTAGAAATCTCCAGCTTAACAGACTTCTTGCCTATATGAAAATAAAGATAATGGGCAAAAATAAATTGTTAGGGCACCCGTTACAAAAACTTACACTAGGCTTAAAGGGCATAAAGGGAAATGATATCAAGCGGTTAGGGAGTTAGTTAAGCATTGGGATTTGGGTTCTTTTGGTTAAAAAGAAGGGTGCGAAACATGTGGGAGGCTTGAATTGTTTTTAGTGTGACAGTGGTGGAAGAGAGGCTCTTGAAATCCTCTCCTGTTTGTAATTTTCTTCACTATCAATACAATACTACCTCTCTTCCTAGTTATTTCATTTCTGTCTGTTCTCTTTTCCCTTCTGTCTGTGTTCTTCCTAGTGGCTTGGTTATTGCAGGGACTCAACAGTGGATCAGAGCACCGATCCTTGCATGAAAACGCAGTATCAGCAAACAGAGAACAAGGTAGAAGCATTAGAAGTTGATCTGCAGCAGGTAATAGCATGCTTAGACCGACTGGACCGCCTGGATGTGGACACACTTAACCAATCAATGGAGCGCTTATCAGTGATCGAAGGAGGGGTCAAATCCATTCTACTCAAACTTAACGTGACTCAAACGGACAAGATTCAAGTCACACAAGATACAATTCAGGAGAACGCGCAACTGGATTCCGCAAACCATAGAGCCGACGAAAACCAGAGGAAGCAAGCGGAGAAGGTGGAGATGGGTGAAAACTCCGATCCGGTATCTGTTTGGCCTAAATCGGAAGGAATGCCAAGAAAGCTAGAACTACCTGTGTCTGAGGGAGAGAACCCGGATGGATGGATTTTGAGGGCTAACCGCTATTTCGACCTCAACGGTCTCTATCCGGATGACAGACTCCGGTCAGCCATTGTTTGCCTAGAAGGGGAAGCCTTGGCATGGTATTACTATGAAAGCAGCCGACGAAGTTTCCATGGATGGAGTGAATTCAAGAAGCTCTTGCTAGAATGATTCCGAAATGCCCAAGTCGAAAATCTGATGGAGCAGCTTTTCTCTCTCCGGCAGACAACAACTGTGGGCGAATACAGGAAGCAATTTGAATTGCTGTTAGCGCTCTTGCCCCATCTCTCTGATGCTGTGATAGAGAACACCTTCATAAATGGGCTATAAGAGGAGATAAAATCTGAACTGAGGCTTTAGGAGCCCCAAGGGTTGGGCTGCATAATGAAGGTGGCCCAAATGATAGAAGACAAGAATGAGGCTACCAGATTGCGGGCCACGTCCAACCACAACGAATCCAGCAACCAACCCCGGCCATTCTCAGGTACGCCTTTGGCCACTAGAACTCTGATTCCCAGCTCCTCTTCTAAGTCCAGTATCTCTTCCCCCAAGGCCTTGTCACCAACGTCTTCTTCTTCTTCTTATTCTACGGCTATTTCCGTCTCCACACCTACACCAGTGTTCTAACCTCCACAAAAATTCCGGCAGCTCACTGAGGCAGAGATGAAATCAAAGAGGGAAAGGGGGCTTTGTTTCCGCTGTGATGGAAAATTTGGCCCGGGGCATCGATGCCCAAATAAAGAACTGCAAGTACTGTGGGTGGATGATTCTGAGCTGGGTGTAGACGATGAACCAGCGGTGGTCGAGGCAGCGAAAACTGTTGAAATGGGCGACCTAGACAACTTAGAATTGTCCTTGTCCTCCTTGGTCGAATTTATAGCCCCCCACACCCTGAAGCTACGGGGTACTATTTAGAATAGGGAAGTGGTTGTCCTATTGACTCGGGGGCATCGCACAACTTTATCTCTTCCACATTGGTTTCTGAACTCAGTCTGCAGATCTCCCCAACTAAGTAATTTGGAGTAACTTTGGGAATTGGAAGCACATCAGTTCCATCGGGTTGTGCCGGCAGGTTTCCCTCCAACTACCTGGAGTCGAATTCATTGCTGACTTTTTTCCACTTCAGCTGGGTAATACTGATTTGATACTTGGGTACCAGTGGCTGCTCTCCATAGGGGCGTCATACATGAATTGGTCAGAGATGACAATGGAATTTGAGGTGGGCAAATAGAGAGTGACTCTAAAAGGGGACCCCGACCTCTGTAGAATCCGGATTTTGCTGCATGCAATGGAGAGGGTAGCCCGAAGGGAAGGGAATTGCATCTTACTGGAGGGGTGTAGTCTTGACTTGAACCAAATTGCCTTGGATAGTGCACCTACTGAAGATTATGGCATGCACCAGACCCCATTACTATGTGAATTCCAAGATGTATTCCAATTGCCAACAGGGCTTCCCCCAAGACGAAGATGGGATCATGCTATTAACCTGAAACCTGGAACCTCCCCCATCTCAGTCAGGCCGTACTGCTACCCTCATGTCCAGAAAATTGAGATTGAAAAGCTAGTAGCAGAGATGTTAGCTGTGAGAGTCATACAGCCTAACATCAGTCCCTTTTCGAGTCCTGTTCTATTGGTCAAGAAAAAAGATGGCAGCTGGCGTTTTTGTGTGGATTATAGGGCACTAAACCGGGAAACCATCCATAACAAATTCCCCATTCCAGTTATTGAAGAACTTCTGGATGAGCTTCATGGGGCAGTGATCTTTCCAAAGATCGACCTCAAAAATGATTATTTCCAAATCCGCACCCAGCCCCATGACATTCCCCAGACTGCATTCCGTACTCACCAGGGACATTACGAATTCAGGGTGATGCCTTTTGGCCTGACCAATGCTCCCTCCACATTTTAGTCCCTAATGGACGAGGTATTCCAGCCTTATCTCCGCAAATTTGAGCTAGTCTTTTTTGATGACATACTTGTGTTTAGCAAGAACTTTGCTGAGCATGAAGAGCATTTGAGGCAGGTTCTTACCACCCTGCGATCCCATCAGCTTTTTGCCAACCAGAAGAAATGTGTGTTATTCCAAACACGGGTAGAATAATTGGGG
Source organism: Excoecaria cochinchinensis (assembly GCA_947683425.1). Classification (NCBI taxonomy): domain Eukaryota; kingdom Viridiplantae; phylum Streptophyta; class Magnoliopsida; order Malpighiales; family Euphorbiaceae; genus Excoecaria; species Excoecaria cochinchinensis. The sequence continues at coordinate 4,477,554 of CANTUQ010000150.1, read as the reverse complement.
CATATTATTGACTCAACAAGCATCTCTGCTGATCCGACCAAGGTGCAGGCCATGGTGGACTGGCCCATTCCCACCTCCTCAAGTTCCCTTAGAGGATTTCTGAGGCTTACCGGGTATTACCGGCATTTTGTCAAGAATTATAGCAGGATTGCTTGGCCCTTAACACAGCAGCTCCGGAAAGATGCTTTTAATTGGAATGCCTCTGCCCAACAAGCGTTCCAACAGCTCAAAGACGCCATGACTCAACTACCAGTCCTTGCTTTTCCTGATTTTTCTCAGCCTTTTATTGTGGAGAGGATGCTTTTGGGTCGGAGCAGTGCTGATGCAGCAAGGCCACCCCCTTACTTTTTATAGCCAGAAATTAAGTCCCTTTGCTCAAGCCACATCTGTCTACGAGCGAGAACTTATGGCCATTGTTTTTGTCATCAAAAAGTGGCGTCCCTACCTACTTGGCCAACGATTTATCATCTAAACAGATCAGAAAAGCCTTAAATTCCTCCTTGACTAGCGCATTGTGGATGGTAATTATGCTAAGTGGTTGAGGAAGCTGATGGGACTAAACTTCGAGATTCAGTACAAACCTGGCCATACCAATTCAACGGCTGATGCTTTGTCACGATTACCTACTGCTGCCACCCTCTCCTTGCTCACCACCCCTATCCTGCTGGACTTCCAGGATGTGCCAGCCCAAATTACAGCAGACCTTTCCTCTCCAACATCCTTGAAATTATCCAGCTTCACCCTGCTGCCCATCTGAACTTTCAAGTGGTCGAGAACCTCCTTCGGTACAAGGGGAGGCTTGCATTCCTTCTAACTCTTCTTACATTCCTTTACTGTTACAAGAATTCCATTGTAGCCCCATCGGCGGACATGCAAGCATGCGCCGCACCTACCAACGTCTGGCCACAAAATTCTACTGGCGAGGTATGAAGCAGCATGTTCAGGACTTTGTGGCTGCATGCGATGTCTATCAACACAGTAAATATGAGGCTATGGCACCCGCAGGTCTCCTACAACCCCTACCCCCTTCCGACCAAGTTTGGGAGGACATCACTATGGACTTCATTGAGGGTTTGCCAAAATCCAACGGGTATGATGCGATCTTGGTTGTTGTGGACCGCCTCACCAAGTATGCTCACTTCATTGCCTTAAAGCACCCTTTCTCCGCCCCTGCTATTGCTCGGATTTTTTTACAAGAAATTATTCACCTTCATGGCATACCTAAAAGTATCATCTTCGATAGGGACAAGATTTTCATGAGCCATTTTTGGCGTGAGCTGTTTCGCCTCCAGGGTTCTGAGCTGAAAAGAAGCACTACCTACCACCCTCAAACGGATGCCCAATCCGAAATTGTGAATAGGGGTTTGGAAACTTACCTGCGTTGTTTTACCATGGATCATCCGACAAAATGGTCGACTTGGTTGGCATGGGCAGAATACCATTACAACACTGCCGCCAACTCCTCTTTGGGCCTTTCTCCTTTCCAAGCTCTCTATGGGCGACCATCCCCCCCCCCCCCCCCCCCCCCTCCTGGCTAGACATGAATGGGGGACAGTTACCAACCAAGAGGTTGACCAGTACCTATCTCGTCGAGATCAAATATTGGACGACTTGAAGCAGCACCTACAACAGGCCCAACAGCGGATGAAAACTTATGCAGATGGCAAGCGTCGCTCAGTTACTTTTGAGGTTGGCGACTTGGTTTACCTCAAACTCCAACCTTACAAGCAGTCCTCCCTTGCCATCCGCTAGAATGAGAAATTAGCACCCCGCTATTATGGATCTTTCCCTATTGAGCAGCGCATTGGGGCTGTGGCTTACGCTCTCACTCTCCCTGCTCACTCTCGCATCCACAATGTTTTTCATGTTTCTCAAGTAGGCAGTACGTACACTTCCCTCTTCTTCCACCCTTCCTCCTCCACTTACTCAAGACATGGAACTGTTGGTGGAGCCCCTGGAGGTGTGTGGCATCCGCCCCTCTCTTACTGCTGGTCCGGCTCAATCTGAGGTGCTGATTCATTGGAAAGCACTACAAGAAAAGGGTAAATTAGCGACGAAAATTTAGCGACGGAGTCCTTTCCGTCGCTAAATAGCGACGGATTTTATTGTCCGTCGCTAATTAGCGACGGAAATGAAAATCCGTCGCTAATTAGCGACGGAATTTAATTTCCGTCGGTAAATAGCGACGGAAAATAAAATCCGTCGCTAAAAATGGCGCCAAGATTTCCCACCAAAATTGCCGACCGATATTTGCGACGGTTTTTATAAACCGTCGCTAAAAATAGCGACGGAAATTCCTTTCCGTCGCTGAAAATAATAAAAAAAAACTTAATTGTATTTTTAGCGACGGTTAAAAAAACCGTCGCTAAAAATAGCGACGGATTGAATAATCCGTCGCTATTTTTAGCGACGGACTATGGTTTCCGTCGCTAAAGATAACAAAATTTAATTTTCCTCTCTTTTTAGCGACGGAAGATGCTTTCCGTCGCTAAAGTTAAATTAAATTTCATTTCCCTCTCTTTTTTTAGCGACGGAAGATGCTTTCCGTCGCTAAAGTTAAATTAAATTTCATTTCCCTCTCTTTTTTTAGCGACGGAAGATGCTTTCCGTCGCTAAAGTTAAATTAAATTCATTATTTCCCTCTTTTTTTTCTCTCTCTCTCTCTCTTCTCTCTCTTTCTCTCTTCTCCCTCTCCTCGGCCCGTCTCTCCTCCCTCTGCCCAGCCGCCGCCGACCACCGCCCCTCCCCCTCCCTCCGGCGCCGATCGGCGCACCCTCCCTCCCCTCCCTCCCTCTTTTCCCGCTCCTCCTTCCCTTCTCTCTTTCTCTCTCTCTCTCTCTCTCTCTCTCTCTCCTCCCTCTCCTCCCTCATCCTCTCCCCGTTTCTGCCCTCTGCCCAGTCGCCGCCGACCACCGCCGACCACCTCTCCTCCTCCTCCGGTGGGTACAGATCTGCCTCTCTTTTATTTATTATTATTATTATTATTATTATTATTATTAATTGGGTATAATAAGAATTATTATTATTATTAATATTATTATTATTTTATTTATGTTAGATGAATATTGGTAAATTTTAATTATTGTTTAAATTTATATTTCTTAAAACTTTATTGTTATTAAATTTATTAATAGAATTTTTCATATTATGATTATTATTGTTAATTAGTGTTAATTTTAGTTATTATTATTATTCAACATATTATTATTATTAAGTTATTATTATTATTATTCAACATGTTATTATTATTATGTTAATTTGTATTGTTATTATTATTATTTATTTATAATTTGTATTGTTATTATTATTATTATTATTATTATTATTATTATTATTATTATTATTATTATTTATTTATGTTAATTGTATTGTTATTATTATTATTTATTTATAATTTGTATTGTTATTATTATTATTTATTTATGTTAATTTTATTGTTATTATTATTATTTATTTATAATTTGTATTGTTATTATTATTATTATTATTTATTTATGTTAATTGTATTGTTATTATTAATTTTTTTTTTAATTTGTAAAATTTCCCGACGGAAATTTAATTTCCGTCGGTAATTACCGACGGAAATTAAATTTCCGTCGGTAATTCCCGACGGAAAAAAATTCCGTCGGTAAAATTACCGACGGAAATTGATTTTCCGTCAGTAATTTTACCGACGGAAATTTAATTTCCGTCGGGAATTTTCCCGACGGAATTTTTTCCGTCGGGACATTTTCCTACGACTAAATTGCCGACGGAATGAATTTCCGTCGGCAATTTAGTTTCCCGACGGAAATTCCTTATTTTCCGTCGGGAATTTCCGTCGGGAAAACCTATTTTTCTTGTAGTGAAGACCTCCCTCCATTTGAAGACTCTTGGGAACCTTTTGATGCCATTGCTTCACAGTTCCCTGTTTTCAACCTTGCGGACAGGGTTGATCTTTGGGCCGCGGGAAATGTTAGGCCCCCCATTACAAAAACTTACTCTAGGCGTAAAGGGCATAAAGGGAAATGATATCAGGCGGTTAGGGAGTTAGTTAAGCATTGGGATTTGGGTTCTTTTTCTTAAAAAGAAGGGTGCGAAACATGTGGGAGGCTAGAATTGTTTTTAGTGTGACAGTGGAGGGAAAAGAGGCTCTCAAAATCCTCTCCTGTTTGTAATTCTTTCTTTACTATCAATACAATACTACCTTTCTTCCTGGTTATTTCATTTCTGTCTGTTCTCTTTTCCCTTCTGTCTGTGTTCTTGCTGGTGGCTTGATTATTGCAGGGACTCAACATAAATGAACAAAGCACTGATGAGCAAAGACTATGCCAACACATGCAATCATAAACCTCCGAACAACTATTCACTTTATCTCCATTCCTAATATTAGGAGTATTTCAGAGTATCCACTAGAACTACAAAAATACTCAAATGATAATTTGAGTATTTTGTTGGAAAAATACAAGAATTCCACAATTTAACCAAGTAAGAAACTGTAACTCTTTTACAACTGAGGAGGATCAAATTCTTACAAAATCAGAAACTACCCTATTGAAAATAATGGAAAAACAACATCTGCTGACCGTATAGAACTATAAAAGCTCTTATTAATATAAATTTTGCATCACTAGGAACCAAAAATGAACCTTTGTTTTTCGAGAGCAGAATAAGTATGCAAAATGTCTCAAATTTTAGCTTGAAAACCTCATATTTCAAGTTGGACATTTGCAGGAAAAAAAAAAAAAAAAAGAGAAAAAAGAAAAAACACCAAAATTTTTTACTGCCATTGGTAACACAATTGGGTTTCTCCACCCTTTCATATTTGTTTGATTAACTTAAAACATGTCCACAAATTTGTTTTATTCACAACCAATCCTTTAAAGAAATTTATGCTCTGTCATCTTTTGTTTTCATTTATGGATCAAGGACTAAAACGTGAGCATTCTTACCAAAACGCTTTCTAAAATAAGCTGAACCACGAGCTGTTCTATCTCCTCTCTAGCAAGAGCATCACCTGGAATTCATGCAAAAAATATATTTATAGTGTAATACACATATGAAGAACCTGCATCTGAAGACAGAAAACCATGCCAAAACTTAATCTTAAGCAGCACAAATGAAACAAAGATATGCACGCCATGCATGCCATCATCATAATAAGCCTGTTGGATACTCATCCAGCGGTACGACAATCCTAGATTTTTTAGCTTATTTTTCACTTTGTCCACCAACTGCAACATTATCAATCTCTGATCATTCTGTTGCATATCTTGCACCAATGATACAATAATTTTTGCATGATCTGCAAATCATAGTAAGTGGTAAGCACACAACTGGTTTATTATTGGTTATTTTAAAAAGTATATTATTAAATGGATGCGCTTAAGAGAAAAGCTAAAAAATCACTTCAGGCACTACAAGGAGTTAAATGGATGCGCTTAGGAGAAAAGCATAATCACTTCAGGCGGCAAATAAAAAATGAAAATCAAAATGATCTATGGAAAGAGAATAACAATGAAGAAACAAAAGTTGTAAGCAATGTAGCAAGAGACAATAAGTATAATCTGCAGAAAAGCACGGCTGACCAATCAAATAAATTTACCAGATACATCAACTTCCATAACATCACTCGAAAATGCACAATTATCACACATCCCTGCAAAGCATATAAAGAAGTCACAAAATTCAAGAATCAATTGGACAAAAATAAGCAGACCACGAAAATACAAAATAAAATAATACCATTGCAGTCTTGTAATGGCTCAGAAAAATGTCAGAAAAAGGCACTTCGGCGGCATTGTCTCTTAGACTGAACATAGAAGACTTGAAATAAGCTTTTGCTGTAATATATTTGCAATTTCAAATTGTAATTGTTAAGAATGCAACTTGTAATGCCACAAGCTGATTAAGTATAGTTTTCCTCAGATACACAATATGTAGTTTCCACCATATGGTTAACAAATAAAATTACTAGGAGAGCTCATGCAGGGGACTTATACGATTACTACAGCATATTTTATTTGCCATACTAACAATTTATTCACCTAAGCAACAGCCATGGACATCTATGAAACCAATTTTGTTTAATTTAAAGAGTCCAAAGTCACAACCCCAGACCATGTACATGCATCAACTTTTTCTGTTTATTTTGCAACTTTTGGGGGGCAAAGTGATTCAAATATTTAATGTAGTATTTATGCACTCAAATACCTTGACTCCATTAAGGGAAATACAAAATTTCATATAGGATCTTTTACACCAGTATACTGTATTCACCATTTCTTTTCCTTCTTTCGATCTCCACGTTAAAATCATTGTTCCATACTTTAGATATTTGGATAAAGGTGTAATTTAGCCCTCAAACTTTTGGACAGTGAACAATTTGCCCCAACTTCAACTTTTGGTCAAGTTAGCACACAACTCTCAATATACGGCCATTTTTCCCCAATTCATCCACAAAAAGACTTGATTATCATTTTATCATTGTCTTTTGAACCATTCGTTATATAATTGCAATAAAAATTCACATTAAAAAAGGATCATGTGAAAAAAAAAAAATAAATTTGGAATTGAATGGGGCAAAATGACTACAAATTGAAAATTGCCTACCCACTTTCCACTTTTGTTGATCATGTTTCATATGGTATTGTTAATTGATTTTATGGTTAAAAAAGTAAAAAAATACAAGATACAGAAAAGGACATTAGGCTTTCTCATTTACAAGGAATCCTAGGGCTGTTCATGGGTTGGGTTGGGTTAAAAATGAAGTAAACCCAACCCAATATGTATGAAATATATGGTTTTTTTTATTAAAAACCAACCCAACCCATTAAAACTTTTGACTGTTTGAAGCGGTTTAAAGACGGTTTGAAACGATTTAAAAACGGTTTGAAGTAAATTAAATACTATGTTTAACTGATTTTTTTTTCAAAGCTCTACCTCTTTAAATTTGTTATAAAATAAAATAATAAACAATAATAATTATATTAAATTATAAATTGTATTTTATATTAAAAAAATGCAATTTTTTTTCAATATATTTAATTTGATGTAATCCACTGTTACAAACCAGAATTTCACACACAGAAATGCAAATACTATGCCATTTCAAAATTTCAATCCCGTCACGTATACATGAATTTTCTGTAGGCAGGCAAATTTGAGCCACTCAAATAAAAAGATGTCAGTTCAACAATAAAAAAAAAATTAGAATCATGAGCACAAAATGTGGGTTAACATCATGAAAATTCATCCACCCGAGCCAAACAAATTCATCATTCAGAATAGTGAAAGTATGTTTTTTGAGCAATGAGTATAAGAATGTACAAACTCAAACCTACCAAAATCTCACAAAATTCAAGGATATTAAAACCCTTTTCTATCATTTCATTACAATGATCTCACAAAGACAAAAACTTGAGTCTTACTTCTTACCAGATCTCCCCCAGAGAGACTGCCAAAAGACCGGCCAGTTCACATTGTTGTCATCTTCCATTTTTTTCTTTTTCTCTACCATCAATCTGCCAACCATTTGCAAGGCATAACTAACAAGAAGCAAGCACGCTACCACAGAAAGTGAATAAATTCAGTTATATATAATGTGGTAAAACAACAATTCTTTAGGAGAAAAAGAAAATTTAAAGTTGCATTCTGTTGAGGAAAAACAATCCAAAAATATATTTTCAAAACTAATTACAACAGAACAGACCCTTTCTTAAACTGAAGAAAATTGGTACAGAATAACGGGTTGCAGGACAAGCCTTATCATCCTACTTGACAAACTTGAGGGGACAAAATAATTAAGCTAGCAACCCGTTATTCTTATAACTTGCTTATAGTCATTCCCAAATAATAAAATAACGCTTAGGCCATCACCTAAATTTTGTCCCCTAACATTCTTGGAAAGCAAAAATTAGAGCCAGTATATCCATTATTGATTTCATAATCAAGCAAAAATTCTGTCTTTCAAAAGCCACAAGTTCATCCAATTTTAATACTCACATAGCTTGAAAAGAATGTAAATTGAATGCAAATAGGAGGTCAAAAGCAGAAAACATACTCATCCTCAAACATGATAAGTTGATGCTTATGCTCGAAGGATGGGTAGAGATCATTTTAAAACTTATGATACATTCTCAGGGGATGCAAGAAAAGAAACTAAAATTCCATATCAACCTCCCTTGTAATAAAATGCTTCCTTTACACATTTAGGTTGCATCAATCCATTTAGCAACATTTTTATAGAGAAAGATTATACTTGTGTTAGGCATATTCTTGAACTATCCAATCCTGTAAAAACAAAAACAAACAAACAAACAAAATGAATTAGGTATTGCAATCAAAAATCATAAATCAAAATTCACAATGGAATAAATTCAATCATAACATTCCCCGGCTAAAAACTTGTTAGGCATATTTCTACACGTTAAATCCACAATCATACAGTGTACCGATTATAATACAAAAATTGTCGATCCCACGAGAAATGTAGATTGATATTACACACTATTACTACTTGATTTTAATTTTGTTTACAATGTTAACTCTAAACTACTCTTATTATGCAAATTAATTAAACCTAGTTAATGATGATTAAAGAAGACAATGTAGATAATGAAGAACTAATGACTATATATGAAACTTGATCCCATCATTTTAATATAATTTTAATCTTATAAGCAAGTCAAATTGGAATATTGTTCTAATCCACTCTCTCAACATGAACTAGAATGCCTAAAACATACAATTATAATACTGATCCTTAACTCTCATTGATGAATTATTTAATTCTAATTACATATTCTAAGATTAATCACAACCTATAACAATTATCTTGACATACTGATCTCTCAAACTATGCTTTGATAATGAATTTCTATTAGTTGTAAGATAAAGTGAACCTCTCAATTCTATTTTAACTTATAATGATCATGCAATAATACTAATAGACAATTCTGTATTAAAAGACTAAGAACATAGATGGAAGTAGAACATAGCAATAATATCATTCAAGTTTCTGAAATAATATTCATTTAATGTTTACAAAGAAAAAGTAAAGATTGGAAATAGAAGAAGGGGATCTCTTAATCCTTTTTCCCTTCACAAAGTGTAATCTTCTTCCTTGCAATTGCCTTCTTTTCAAAACATAGAATCTAACTTAGAACTTTAACTAAAGAAAATTGTTCTCTCAAACTCACAGAAAAATACTTAGTTAAAATTCCATATCTAAAAAAATCATCATTAAATTACAGTTAAATTAAATATTTATATTATTCTTATTTCAAAATATTTATATTATTCTAAAAGTCATGTCTCTTGATAAGCTTCTTCAAAAGGTTGCAAAAGTTGGTGAGAAAGTATGCCCCTTCAAGTGACTTTTCAAAACAAACTATCCAACGGCTCTTTCTATCGCGCTCGCGACAGAACGCGGACTTTCCTTCCTTGCTCTCCTCTTCTCTCTTCTCCTAGCTTTGTTCTTCCGGTGACCGACTCGTGATTCTCTGTCCGAGTCGTGCTTTGATGTTTGAGTCATGCTTTGCTTCATGAGTCGTGCATTTCTTTCTTCTGTACTGCACCTCTTCACGAGTCGTGCATTTCTTCATGACTCTGGCACTGTTGTTTCATTTTCTCACGAGTCGTGCATTTCTTCTCGAATCGTGCACTTCTTCTTCATTTTTCACCCAAATTACCTATAATGCACAAAACATATAAACTAGATAAAAGCACATAAAATATAAATATATTTACATATTAACTTCCCAAACATATAGAAAATATGCACTGAATAATAGATCATTTAAGCAGCTATCAATGTGCAAAAAAACTATCAAGCTATCCTGTGACCAAGTTAGCTTAAATCACAATAACAAACTGTGAAATACTTAGCTTAAATTAAACAAAAATAACAAAACATAAGCTTAAATTAAAATACAGAAGTTGGGTTATCCCCCCAATGGCAATCACAAAATATTAACTCTAAATTTGCAAAATGTACATGCTGTTCTTTATTTTTTTTCAATTAACTTCTGTTTCCTAGCAAGTTAAGCAAATAAAGCCTTGAAAATGTTTCATACAGCCATTAGAGTAACAAGAGCCAAAGAATCGAATAGACTAAACACTAATATCAACAAATTACGAAAACAAAGAAATAATAAAGCTAAAAAAAAAAACTTACTAACACAATGAGACTGGATTTCTTCTTCAGACGCACACAAAGAGAAATAATATGAAATCTCCAGAAGCTTCAATCAAAATCAGCTGAAAATGGCAAAAAAACAACAAAATGAAAATTGGCAGTGGAAATTAGGAATAAGAACACAGATTTGAAATTACCTCAAACACATACCTTTCTAATGGCACAAAACCGAGTGAGTGAGAGCGAGATCTATATAGAGATAGAGAAAAAGTGAGATCGAGAGCAAGACTGAGAGAGCGAGATTGGGGGAAAGAAGAGCGAGATCAAGATGAGAGAGCGAGAGCAAGATTGAGACAGAGAGAGTGAGATCGAGAGCAAAACAGGGAGAGCGAAATTGGGGCAAAGAAGAGCAAGATCGAGATGAGAGAGTGACAACAAGATTGAGAGAGAGACTATGTGAGATCGGGATGGAGAGGCAGAGCACAAGCGAGAGACAGAGAGAGCGAGATTGAGAACGAAGAAAAAAATGGTCGATTTAGCAAATAACCGACCAATTACCCCCATAACCCGATACAAACCGAGACTTGGAGTAAAAATATAACCCGATCCGACTGAAAAATCACCAAAACCGTATTTTTTTTGGTTTGGTCGATTTGACCCAAAATCTGAATAGTCCTAAGGAATCCCTTGAAAATGTTTAGTTCTTTTCTATCTATCTTGAACCCAGGAAATTCAAGTTCTTTTGTCCTTCCCATTATTTGCTCTTAAATACAAGCGCAAAAGAATGACAATTACTGTAATATAATAGCTCTCAGGTCACATCTAAATAATTTCATGTTCTTAGGCAAATGGACTAATTCAAACAATCCCATATTAGAAAAACAACTTAAATAGAATAAGCCATACAAAATATAAGTCTTGAGATAGCATTCAGAACACTGACATTGAATTGTTGGGATTAAAGACTAATTGAGTTCAGCTAAGGAAGGTATGGGAGGCAGAGAATATACTTACAATGCCAAATGACTGTTTGCATGAGAATAATGAGAAGATCTTAGACATTAAATTATGCATGGGCCAAAAATAGTTGAGCATCCTGACCTGAGTCTTTTGGACCTGCAATATAAGGCATACCTGGTTCCATTTGCTTAACTGAACATTAACAATTTTACATTTGCTTGATCGATAGAAGGAAGCAGGAAACAGGTCCTATAAGTTCAGAGCACTCCTTAAATTAGAGATTCTCAATTAGTAATTCAAAGATATCGTTCACTAAACTTGAATATAATTGAAGTTAATTTATACAGTCTTGACACAAAAAAAGTAAACTTAAAGAACTAGACAATCGAACCTTAGATCTTGATCAGTTTGATTAAGAATTCCAATGCAACAGTTCTTAGTGTGGTGGGCTTGGGATTTCTATATATATAAACACTCATATTTTGCTACTTATTTAGCTATAATTAAATATATTTAATTTTGTAGACTCCAAAGAAAATTTTGGGTCATTTGGGTCAAAATTTATATTTGGTAAATTTTTAACCTATCGAATTACTATTTACAACATCGAAAATTTTCAGAACATTACATATCTACTGTGGTACTATTCACTACTTAGAATTTGTCGAGGTGTTACAATATATACATACCTACATTGATGCAGCGAAAATAGCAAAAAAGAAAAACTTAGGAAATTCGATAAAAATCTGGAATAATTCTTAATTTTTCAAAAAATAACAAAGTTAACATATAATTTAATTAATTTGTTTGTAAAATTATTTATTTGTCGGGGCGTTGCAATATTCACATACATATATTAATTTATGTATTTTAATTTAATCATTTAGTCAAACTTATTAATTCAAAACCCAAAAATAGTATCAACACATATTCCTTAATAAATTCCTTTATTAATATTAATGTCAGTTCACACATCTAATATTTTCATTAAATTTTTAAATAATTGAATAATAAAAAAATTATTTTAGACAAATTAAAAATAAAATCCATAATATAAAACGTTTACAAGCTAAAAAATACAATTAAAAAAATTTATCTTAATCAATGAAACAACTAAAAAAATTATTAAATTTTGTTTACAATTGTTTTAATTATATATTTTCAAGATTAAATGTTAATCTTATCAGAATTAGCAAAGGAAATGAATTTCAATATAATTTCATGTGTAAAGCAAAAATATTAAAAATAATTAATAACTATAAGTACGTATGCATACTTTTATTAATATTATAATCAATTTTACAGACGAAATAGCGACGGATTATTCCATCTCTAAAATATCACTTCAATTTCTAAAATATTGTTTTAATAATTAAAAAGTTTGAAAATTATTTGGTAATGGAAAAATCTGTCGCTATTTCGTCAATAAAATTGAAAATAAAATTGAAATTCTGTAATTTCATGACAAATTTGAAAAACCGTTGTTCATTAGCGACGAAAAACAATTAGTCGCTAAATTCCATCGCAAAAAAAGGCGTCATCCATTGCTGCCAAAAATTATTGACTGTTTCTTTATTTCCGTCGCAATTCCGTCGTTAAAATTGAAAAAATTGACTTTCACAACTAATTCTAAATTCTGTCGCTAATTAACGACGAAAATCTGTCCGTCGCTAATATAAATTTTTTTTTTAGTGTTGCCTTCATTGAATTAGTTTTTAATTCAATTTGATTTTGAAAATTGCAGTTTCTACATTTGTAATAGTTTTATATAGACATCTTGAGTTGGACATTCATATCATATATTAAAAATAATAATAATAATAATAATAATTCCAATTATAATTCGAAAAAATAAAACAGATCTATCTCCCAGTCTTGATCTTTCTATATTAACTAGATCTAATTCATTAATTTTTTTTTTTGAAGTCAGTCAATTTTTTTTATTAATTTTAATTGATCTTTGACTTTTTTTTTTTTAAATTGTATTTTAGTAGCAATGAAATTCTATATTATTAAATGTTTAACTAATATAATAAACGCTTATAATAAAGTTTAAAATGATTTTTTATTTATTTTAGATAGACCAAAATAGATCTAACTGTCATCTAATACTCTGCATGTGATCTTTAAACGTGGGCCGCCGTCCTATTTTGATTATTTAAATAAATGAAGACTCCAAAATGTAGGGGTGATAATGGAGCAAAAACAATCAGTTTATTAATATTGATTTTTTTAAAATATTAATAATTAACTCGTTAGTTACGGTTAGTTAATCGGTTTCGGTTTTTTAGATCGATTAGCCAATATTTTTTCGGTTAACCACTATAAATCTAAGATATATTTATAAATAAAATTAAAATGTTCAAGCCACTTAAAAATTAAAACCTTTTCACTATAATTTAATATCATTGTTGTTAAAATAAAAGTTTTTAGTGGATATAAACAATTTTGTTTTTAAGAATTAAGATTTAATAAGTAAATTAATTAATTGGTCCACAATTATCGCTAATTAAGTGAATTGTTACACTTACTAATCGGAAATTAAAAAAAAAACTTAAACTTCAAAATAATTAGGATAATGAAAAAAATGCAGCAAAAATACTTAAAAAATATAAAATTATTAAAATAAATCCATCCTATACTAACAACTTTTTTTCTTTATTCTCTATTTTTTTAACCTGACATACATTTCGTATATATTAAAAAAATTTATTTTTATAAATTATTAAAAATTTTAGTTAATATATTAATATTATATACCTTTTCCAATATATTCTGATTTTTATTAATGAGAAATTGATAAATCAAGAAATAATAAGAAATACTAAATATGAACATATTGAACAATTAATAAATTAACTAAAATATCTTTAAAAAAAACTAAAATGATATTGAAATATATTTTAAAATAAATGAAAATTAAAGGAATATAAATAATTCAAGGGTAGTCTTTTGATACGCGAGTACATCCACAACGCGAATACGCATTTTTCTTGTCCTTTGGATGGAAGGTAAAACAGGTCATGCCCATACCGGCAATTCTCTTTCTTCAATAACCCTAAAATGTTTGCATCTTCCCCAATTCTCAATAACCCTAAAACATTTGCATCTTCCCCAATTCCCTCTTCTTCTTCTTCCTAAATTATCAAATTTCTTTTTCTTCCTTTACTTTCAATATTCAGTTTCCCACGTACTCAAATGCAGAATGGAATGGCAATCGAGTTTCAGATGACTCTTGAGTAGGAGCAGATCCATAGAGAAAATGAGGACAATTTTTGCGGTCTTTCGTAATCTCTCTTTTTGTACGTTCATCATCAATTATCAGTTCTGTATTTGCACTTTAAGTTGTGCTTTGGAGTTTCAATTGTTCCAAGATTTTGGCAGATGAGGTATTTATGTCTCTTGTTACCGGTATTATTGCAATTTTTCTCATTCAAAATAAATTAATTAACACTAAGCAAAATAAATTAACAGCTTGGGATTTCATGCTTTGTGTTGGCTTCATGGCAGCAATTAGGTACAACATTTAATTCCTAATAGAAATTAATTAGCACTAAGCACATATATATCAAAGTGTTATTAACATAATAATTAATTATATATGTAGTGTAGGAGTTGCAAATGAATTGGGAAGAGGAGATAGTAAAGCTGCAAATTTGGCCATTAAAGCAACATTGGTGAATTCAATTATTATAGGAGTGATATTATGGGTTATTTGTTTGATATTTGGGCATGAAATTGCATACTTGTTTACTAGTGAAAAGGAAGTGGCATTGACTGTTTCTGAGCTCTATCTTTTACTTGCTTTCTCTATTCTTCTAAACAGTGTCCAACCAATTCTTTCAGGCATGCTTCTATCCTATCATATATTCAAATTATAAACCCCATAATTATTATTTTTTTTTGAGATAGTTATATTATTTTTTTTAAAAAAAATTCAATGTTAATTTATTTTTCAGAAATTGTTGTGGTTACTGGGAGACAAAGTATTATAGCATATGTTAACTTGAGGTGCTATTATCTGTTCGGACTGCCATTAGGAATTATCCTAGCATATGATGCTGATATTGCTCAATTTGCATTAGAATGTACTGGGTGGTTTAATTTCTTCCCTTGAATTTTTAATTAGCTGGAGTTTTTATATGTTTTTGAAAACTGAAATGCAGGCCATGTATCATTCATCAAGGATGTTGCAGCAACTCAACCTCCTGAGAATCTTCATTACTTGCTCAAAATGCTTCAAACCAGAAGTATTCCCTGCTGGATTACTTCAATGCCAAAAATGGTCCTTTTGATGTTTCTGGAGTTTACATAGAATTGACAATATGCAGTCATAATCCTATCTTGATATGTTGTTATATATTCCAGTTCTAATGTGAGCCTCACAGTTGTTCTTTTCTTCTTTCCTTATAATCCTGCTTGACTGATGATTTTCTTATCTTTTATTTGATTGCTGTTCATTTATTTGATGTGAATTCTCAATTAGTTTCAGCTTGCTAATGATTTTCATGTTAATTGGTCTTCTTGTATCTTAACTTTGATACTTGTATGAATCTTTATGATTTTCTTATCAGAGACTCCCAATTGAGCTTTCATTATTCTAGCTTAAGTTGTTTCTGAGTTGCTTCATTGAGGTCTGATCATTCTAATTATGATTCTGAAAGATCATAGAAATTTGTTTGGAACTATATGTTTAGGGTAATGGGTTGATTGACACTGCATTTCCATTCTGTTTACAGGTGAAACCATCATTTCTCCTGGATCTAGGAAAGGGTTAATCCCCCTTGTTGTTCCTCTATAAGAAAATCTATCAGGTTAGATGAAACATCCTCTTATATTGAACATATTCACAAGGAGCCATTGCCCAGCAGACCATATAATAATATACTCATGAACAGTCTGCATTTAGTTTAAAACTGTTGTTTTCATGGCTTATCATTTCCGTTTTTCTGGGTAAGCCAAAAATTTCCAGTGTGTTGTATCTTTTGGAATGCATCATGTAATATGTTTATGTCACAATGGGATGACGAGCAAATTGAATACATCAAGGAAAAGGTAACTGAAGAGGGTAAACAAGAAGATTTAAAGAAGGGAAAGGCCCCTACCCAGGTATCAATTTGGAAGAAATTTTTGTTGTTCGATCCACCAATTTTTTTAAAAGTTTTCAAGAAGTTTGAAGTACTTTTGGTGATACAAAGTCCTTATAGAGATTTTCCATGTAGATTGCATTGGATGAGGCTGCCTTCTTATTGGATTTAGCTTCTACTGAAGGAACTTGGGCTGGTGTCACACAGCGAATTGCTGAATGTTACACGGAGGCAGGATTTACTGATATTGCAAGGTTCATATCTTATGAAGACTGATAACAACTTGATGAGAAATGGATTCTGCTTCATGATTTTCAATTCTACTATAGTCTGCATTCTTTGGTTTCCATTTATCTTAACAAGGCTTTTGAAGAGGAGATGGAGATAGCTGGAACTTGAGCTGTATCTTGTATCGAGTTTTCTCAAGCTGTTTGATACAAGAATACAAAACTTTTCTATTTTTATGTTCTTTTTAGAACAGGAAAAGAGCCTAGCATAGAGTATATATTTACATTTCCATTATGTGGGAAAAATATTTGCTTGAGGCAATGACAACTGGAGTTTTGATGTTTGCATAGTTGGTTATTTAGTTGTGATCTTGTCTGACATTTACTAGTTCATCCAATTGTACCAAACTCAACTTTAAAAGTTATCTCGTGAATTGAAAATTCTCCAAGTCATTATTAGGATATTCAACAAGTAGCCTCATTGAGAAGTTTCTCAATATAATGATCGACTAAATGATCTTAAACTTCGAAGCACAGATTCTAAATTGCAATTGGAACTCATTAATGTTTGGCTTTTCATTCGATAACTTCTTTTACATCTGAAAAAAAAAGCTATATCAACTAAAGAACTGGAAATTGCCTAACTGACATGTCGTTGATAGCTCCAATACCACAGGGACAAAAATAAATTTGATCATGCATATTTTCAATCCAGGTTATGTTTCATTTGATCCACTAATTAATCCAATTGGTCAAGTAAATTAATTGGTTAAGTTCATGTTGACTTCTCCAATTTCCCTGTTGCCGCAATCTTCAATTGTCCTATTTCTTCTATGTTTTCCTTGTGTTTTGTTCTCCCACCAAATTAGGTTAAGATATGTCTTATTTTATAAGTGTATCCATCCCCTCTTAAGAGTCCATTTTGAAAAAGAAGACTGTCAAAAAGAGAGTTAAAAACATATCAGATAACTGACCAAAGCTGTGACCAAGACTGGGTCTTGCTTTGGTCTCAGGTTTTTTGGTCCCAACTTTGGTAAACTTCTGTCCCTTTCGTTGATTTTTTTCTCAAGATTTGCTCTAGACCAAAGCTGAACCTTGCTTTGGTCTCAGCTTTGGTAGGCTGCTGTCCCTTTAAGCAAACTTCTCCATAAAAATTGTTCTGAATCGCCCAAATAAAACACCAAACAAATAATTAATCCATGAACATAATCATTCAAAATAAATGTAAAAATATCAGAAAAATGAATTTTAAAATGAAATTAAAATGAACATAATCATTCAAAATCAATTTTAAAATGAAATTATATTTAAAGTTTGATAATTTTCTCAAATTATTAGCTAATATTTTGAGTAAGGAGGGTGTTACCATAATTGATTAATTTCATGGTGAGTAGAAGTTAGTAGTGGATATTATGGTTACAATTTCTGGGGGCTGCAAGGTAGTTTTGTTACTGTCTCCAAGATCACAATAATAACTATTAATGTCTCCCATAACCTATAGGATGAAGACAAAAGATTGAAAAATATGCAAAGAAGAGTTTCTGCCCAGGATGAAGATAAAAATTTTAGATTGCTCTCCGTATGATTACTATGCAATTACTAGCAAGCAGAGTTACAATTTTCATAATTTTCTTGTATAAAGAAACCCACTATACTTAAATAGCAGTTTGAAGATGATCAATTATTGCTAATAATCGAACTCAACAACTTGAAAACACAGAAGGAAACTATAAAGGAACTTACTACTATTGTAATATCAAGTTCACAAAATTACAATATTCCATAGGATGACAAAAGGATAATCACGCATATAATATATATATATATATATATATATATATATATACCCTAGATCCAAAAAAGGATTAAGTAACAAAAAAAACATTAGCACAATCCCTTGCATTTTAGACACAATAAACATAGCTAACTACTAAGAACCAGGATATAGCAAGGGTGAAACTGAAGTAGCAAAATGAAGTTATCCTTGGTGATGCTTATTGGAAGAGAGGTTGGAAGCATTATGCAAATGAGGAGTTGAGCCATCACGAAAATCTGCAGCCTCAGCCCACAATCTAGTAGGATCAGGATTCACAGTAGAGTTAAAAGTTGAGGGGCAAGAACCCTTGGTTTCAACACATGCAAAGGCTCTGTCTAATGTATCCTTTAGAGTGGAAGAGCTATTGGACCCGGTACTAGGGTAGTAGAAATCTATTGCAAGCTTTAGAAGTTTGTTCGATGGAATTTTGTCAAGTTGCATGCTATCAAACCCTCTTTTACGAGTAATATAATCTTCCCCCTCAGTCATTGGATTTTTTGTTGATTCAATGTCACGTATTGATTATCACAACTTCGGGGATGTGGTTGTATGCGACTCAACCTACAAAACTAATGCATTCATGATGCCACTTGTGCTGTTTGTTGGTCTTAACAATCACAAAGATAATATTATCTTTGGATGTGCACTACTGTCAAATGAAGACAAAGAATCATATATGTGATCTTGTCTGACATTTACTAGTTCATCCAATTGTACCTAACTCAACTTTAAAAGTTATCTCGTGAATTGAAAATTCTCCAAGTCATTTTTAGGATATTCAACAAGTAGCCTCATTGAGAAGTTTCTCAATATAATGATCGACTAAATGATCTTAAACTTCGAAGCACAGATTCTAAATTGCAATTAGAACTCATTAATGTTTGGCTTTTCATTCGATTACTTCTTTTACATTTGAAAAAAAAAAGCTATATCAACTAAAGAACTGGAAATTGCCTAACTGACATGTCGTAGATAGCTCCAATACCACAGGGACAAAAATAAATTTGATCATGCATATTTTCAATTCAGGTTATGTTTCATTTGATCCACTAATTAATCCAATTGGTCAAGTAAATTAATTGGTTAAGTTCATGTTGACTTCTCCAATTTCCCTGTTGCCGCAATCTTCAATTGTCCTATTTCTTCTATGTTTTCCTTGTGTTTTGTTCTCCCAGCAAATTAGGTTAAGATATGTCTTATTTTATAAGTGCAGCCATCCCCTCTTAAGAGTCCATTTTGAAAAAGAAGACTGTCAAAAAGAGAGTTAAAAACATATCAGATAACTGACAAAAGCTGCGACAAAAGCTGGGTCTTGCTTTGGTCTCAGCTTTTGTCAGTTATTTTTCCTCTACCAAAGCTGATGCTTGCTTTGGTTCTATCTTTGGTCCCAACTTTGGTAAACTTCTGTCCCTTTCATTGATTTCTTTCTCAAGATTTGCTCTAGACCAAAGTTGAACCTTGCTTTGGTCTCAGCTTTGGTCCCAGCTTTGGTAGGCTGCTGTCCCTTTAAGCAAACTTCTCCATAAAAATTGTTCTGAATCACCCAAATCAAACACAAAACAAATAATTAATCCATGAACATAATCATTCAAAATAAATGTAAAAATATCAGAAAAACCTACATTAAATTAACAAAATAACATTAAACTAAAACAAAAAAAAAACCTATACAAACTATAAAAATATTATAAAATCACATCCTAACAATGATCGAGGTAATGATCCGTGAAGGGTGACGTACACTGAATGTTTATTTGCAATGAACACCTTCTTATGAGACTGAAAATAGAAATTAAATAACAAAAATAACAATTAATTTTGTAGGCGTGATTAGAATGGGTCAAGTTGCAATAGCAATCTCTTTTTCTTTTTGGTTGAACTTATATTAATCAATTTTAAAATGAGATTATATTTAAAGTCTGATAATTTTCTGAAATTATTAGCTAATATTTTGAGTAAGGAGGGTGCTACCATAATTGATTAATTTCATGATGGGTAGTGGATATTATGGTTGCAATTTCTGGGGGCCGCAAGGTAGTTTTGTTACTGTTTCCAAGATCACAATAATAACTAATAATGTCTCCCATAACCTATAGGATGAAGACAAAAGATTGAAAAATATACAAAGAAGAGTTTCTGCCCAGGATGAAGACAGAAATTTTAGATTGCTCTCCATATGATTACTATGCAATTACGAGCAAGCAGAGTTAGAATTTTCATAATTTTCTTGTATAAAGAAACCCACTATGCTTAAATAGCAGTTTGAAGATGATCAATTATTGCTAAAAATCGAACTCAACAACTTGAAAACACAGAAGGAAACTAAAAAGGAACTTACTACTATTGTAATATCAAGTTCACAAAATTACAATATTCCATAGGATGACAAAAGGATAATCACGCATATAACAGATATATATATACATACCCTAGATCCAAAAAAGGATTAAGTAACAAAAAAAAACATTAGCACAATCCCCTGCATTTTAGACACAATAAACATAGCTAACTACTAAGAACCAGGATATGGCAAGGGTGAAACTGAAGTAGCAAAATGAAGCTATCCTTGGTGATGCTTATTTGACGAGAGGTTGGAAGCATTATGCAAATGAGGGGTCAAGCCATCACAAAAATCTGCAGCCTCAGCCCACAATCTAGTAGGATCAGGATTCACAGTAGAGTTAAAAGTTGAGGGGCAAGAACCCTTGGTTTTAACACATGCAAAGGCTCTGTCTAATGTATCCTTTAGAGTGGAAGAGCTATTGGACCCGCTACCAGGGTAGTAGAAATCTATTGCAAGCTTTAGAAGTTTGTTTGATGGAATTTTGTCAAGTTGCATGCTATCAAACCCTCTTTTACGAGTAATATAATCTTCCCCCTCAGTCATTGGATTTTTTGTTGATTCAATGTCACGTATTGATTATCACAACTTCGGGGATGTGGTTGTATGCGACTCAACCTACAAAACTATGCATTCATGATGCCACTTGTGCTGTTTGTTGGTCTTAACAATCACAAAGATAATATTATCTTTGGATGTGCACTACTGTCAAATGAAGACAAAGAATCATATATGTGATCTTGTATGACATTTACTAGTTCATCCAATTGTACCTAACTCAACTTTAAAAGTTATCTCGTGAATTGAAAATTCTCCAAGTCATTTTTAGGATATTCAACAAGTAGCCCCATTGACGTGAACCTAGAAAGGTGATAAGTTAAACTGAATGTGATCAATGATTTGATTCCTCTGCCATTCTTGAATAATCATCAGTTGGTCCTTCACACACCAAGGGCGGCCATCAAGCACTTTGTCTTTGTCATGTGGGTCTTTGAAAATAAAAATAAACATGTTGCTTTTGATTGCATGGCATAAAATCTGATCAGTTATGTGCCAAAATTCCAAAACAAATCTTATAACTTCATTCTTATTGGGTGGATGATCCCCAAGAAACTTTCCAACAAGTGTTGTTTTCTGTGGAAGCTGGTAGAGAGGGGTACGTATGAGATAATTTTCAGTAGTAGATGGTGGGCTTGTGTGGATTGGTTGTGCATGAAGGGCGTGTATGAGATTGGAGGCCATAATAAATTTTGTTGAGGTGGGAGGTTGAGGTTTCCGTTGCTTAAATGCAAAGTGGGGAATCATATATTTTGCTTAATTAGTGGTAGAATGTTTTGGGATCATTATTTGTTTCATATTGAGGAAGCCGGGTTTCAAAGCAAGTTTGGAGCACTAAAAGTCTGATATTTTCCAAATCTTGTAGCAGTTTGATATTCAAGTAACATATCTCATCCATTGAAAAATCCATATGTTCTTTCACTACAAAAAAATGCAAATTAGCGACTAATATATTTTTGTCGCTAATTAGCGACGGATTAGCGACCATTTTCATATTTTGTCGCGAAAATCCAATTTTTTCAATCTGTGGCAATTTTAGCGACGAAAAAAAGAATCCGTCGCTAAATTTTAGCGGGAATTCATGGCGCTTTTTTTTGCGACTAAAATAGCGACGGAATAATTTGTCGCTAAAATAGCGACGTCAATATCAGTCGCTAAATTTGGAGCACCTGTATTTGCGACGGATTTAGCGACTAACTCTTATTGTCGATAAACACACTTGAATTAACGACGGAATAGCGACTGATTTTTTGTCGCTAAAAAATTTCCAGATTTTTAAATATGAAGTGATATTTTAGCGACGGAATAGCGACAAAATTATCCGTCACTAAAAAAAGTAAAAAAATTGCATTTCCCCCAAAACTACGTCGTTTTAGGGGTGGCCTTATTTCTACTTGGCTGTGCATTACAGTGGAGATCGACCTCCACTTCTCTTCTTTCTGCTTTCTATTTTTCTTCTTCCTCATCCCTCCCTTCATCGCGTCTTTGTCGCCCTTCACTGCCGTCATCCATCCTCCCGCCGTCGCCAGCCTGCAGGAGCCCCAACTTCGGCGCTTCCTTCTTCTTCCTCCTCTTTCTCCATCGCACGAGGAGCAACACACCATAGGTGCTCCTTTCTCACCACCCAGTCCAATTTTTGCCCCCTTGCTGCCATTTTTTCCCATTAGACCAAAGGTAAGCCCCAAATCTCCCTTTAATTGATTGATTATGATAGAAATTTGAGAAAAAATTAAAGAAATTGGCACCTAGGGATTTCGGGATTTGGGGAAAATTTTAGAGTTCAATTATTGTCTGAGTTAATTGAAATTTTGAGTGGATTTTAATCAATGGCTTATTGGCTTAAAGCAGCAGAAGGTTCGTGCCTCATGCCCTCTATTTCCTTTAATTTCTCGTGTTTTCTGATTCCATTTCTTCGATTTTAAGGTCTGATTCGGTTGTTTTAATTAGCAATAGATATATCTTGATTTGGAAATGAGACGCGCAATAGATAGTGTTGTTAGTTGTTAATCAATTTTAGCTGGTTTTATTAGTTGCCTTATAACGTGTGAATGTTTAGGCGACCTTGCCTACCCATTTCTGTTTTTTTCTGATATAACTTAGGTGAGCTATACTTCAATTCTGCCTTTATCTGATATTGCGTGGACTTTGGCTTGATTTGCTATGAGGATTAATATCGAGAGTAGAATGTGAGAGTGGTTATTAGGATTTGACTTAATTGAATTGTTTACTTGCCTCGAGCTAATTCAAGTGATCTGTTGGTTTTGTTAGCGCATTGCCAAAGTAATATTCGGGTATTTTTGTTGGTTCTTGGTTTTTGTCCTGGCAATGGCAGCTTGGTGTTTTGCATTGCATTCTTGATCTAACATGCGGTTCATTTTATGAGTAAATGATTCTTCAGAAACCCAACCTATTTTAAAGTATTATCAAGATTCCCGAGCCCTCAAAATATGAGTTTTATTTTAATTTGGGAAGCATGATAAAGGATCTCTGAGGACCTTCTTACTTGTTGCATTGCAATGGCCTATTATTATAAAGCACTATTATGATGTTTTCTCAATTCAACCTGTAATGATCATATATTTGGCTAGCATTCCATTTTTTGAATGCCATATTTTAAAGTGACATTTTGCATATAGTAATCTGTGCAAGTACTTGCAATTTTTATCATACATTTTCTGCCCTTTTACAATTCTATTCAAAAAGGTATAAAGTTTGTTATTGTCTTCATCAGATTTGTTTGAAGTCATAGATCGAAGGGCAAAGTTGGTTGTTAGTGAATTGGCAGATGATAATTCTGATTCTCAGTCACCAGGTATGTGTCTTATACTGTTTATCATCCCTTAGGTTTTACTTAATGTTAGATCTTTGTCTTAGAATTGTACATAGGCATGGTCCATAGCATTCGGGATCTCTAACTTGGGAAATAGCATGAAATGTCATTTCGTAAATGGTGGGATTGTCATGAGGTATCCTGCAACCAAAAAGTGGAGATTAATTGAGCCATAACTAGGAATTGAGCCATAAATTTATTTTTTATTTTCTTAATTTTTATGTTAGAATTTAAATAGAAAATAACTCTATGATAGTCAAATTTGGATACATGATACATGAATTGGTATTATGTTTTATACTATATTTTTTAAGATTAACATTTATGAATATATATATATATATATATATATATATATATATATATATATATATATATATTCTAGTTAATTAATTAAGTGGGAAATTTAGAAAAGGGTAGCTCCTACCTTGTAATATATGAACTAGAATCAATCTTTCTTATTTTGATTTTTAATTCATTAATTTTGGTATGTATTCATATGCAAATTTTATTGGTGACTTGTAGGTACTGGAATTGGATGGAATGCTGCTAAAGATAACAAGAATATGTACTTTTAATTTAAGTATTGCACAATTTAATGTACTTTTATTATATTTGAATTATTGTGAACTTATTATGTAAAGTTATTCTGAACTTATATATATTTTTAAGTAGCACTATTTAGTTTGAATTAGTGTTTTTTACAGTATTTTTTAAGTATTGTACAGTTTTATTCACTTTTTTGATATTATATTTTTTAAATTAATAGTAAAATTAAAAATATTGTTTAATTATTATTTATATAAATTAAATTAAATTTTGGATGTAATAATAATAATAAAAAATTAAATTAAAAATTATAATAAAAAATTAAATTGAAAATAATATTGAAAAATATAATATTTTTAGCGATGGATTTTCCGTCGCTAATAAATATTCATGCGACTAATTTTTAGAGTTATCTAGCGACTGAAATTTTATTTTTAGCGACGGAATTTTCCGTCGCTATTTTTAGCGACTGTTTTATGGGTTAGTCGCAAATTTTTTGCGACGGTGCCAATAGCGACGACTAGTCGTTGCGTTGCTAAATGTCGTTAGCGACGAAAAAAGCCCAATTAGCGACGGAAATTTTCGTCGCTAATTGACTGTTTTTTTGTAGTGTTTAAAACTTTGTACGGAAAATCTTGGAAAGGAAAAATTTTCTGTAAAGCTGATTGAGAAACACTACAAGAAATCTGAAAAATAGAGACGAAAAATAGAGACGGAATTCCGTCTCTAATTGAAAATAGAGACGGAATTCCGTCTCTAATTGAAAATAGAGACGGAATTCCGTCTCTAATTGAAAATAGAGACGGAAATAGAGACGAAAATTTTCCGTCTCTATTTCGTCGGTCTCTAAAAATTAGAGACCAAAATGTTCCGTCTCTATTTTTAGAGACGGAAGGCACGTTTCCGTCTCTAAAAATAGAGACGGAATAGTGCTTTCCGTCTCTATTTTTAGAGACAGAATGAGCGTTTCGGTCTCTAAAAATAGAGACGGAAAGAACGATTCTGTCTCTATTTTTAGAGACGGAAAATGAATTCCGTCTCTATTTTTTTGGAATTTTTTTTAATATATTAAAATAAATAATATTAAATTTAAATATTCCTTAATTTTATATAATGAATTTTCGTCTCTAATTTATTGATTTTTTTATATATTAAAAATAAATAATATTAAATTTAAATTATTCTTAATTTTATATAATGAAAAAAATTAAATAAACAATAAATAAATATGAAAATATTGTATTATTTAATGTATTAATATATAAAAAGTGTAGTGAGATTACAAATAAAAAAAAAGATAAAAATTCTAAAAATAATAACTAAGATGGAGGAGAATGCGGACGACCAGCAGACAGTAGTTGCGGGTCAACAGGTAATCTACGGCTAATGAAGTCCTCCAGCATATTGATACGGTCCATTAGTACGCCGACCGTACCGCGTAGCTCAATGACCTCATTAGTACGCCGACCGTCTCCAACTTCTGTCCATATTACTCATTAATATTAAACTGCTTAGAAAAAATCATAAGGTCGAAGTTAGTATTTAATTTGAACTCAATTCTCTAGCCTACTATTTCGCTTTAATCCCTAATTAGTTTTACATAATGATTCATTTCCCTAAATTAAAATCATAAATATTTTGTAAAAAAACGGACAGAGTTCCCCCTATACGGGTCCCTATCCCCCTGTCAAACATTAGCAATTTTAACACTTCGGTAAAATATCAACCAATCGCAACTCCACAACAAACTCATTGTAATAAGAAATTTACCCATTCACATCAAACATCTAAATTTAACGGATAAAATCACCAACAGTTGTGAATTTATCTCTTAAAGTGATATTCCGTTAATACAGTATCGTTAATAATAGCATAGTCATTACTATTGAATTACAACATGACTATGCATGGCTTACACATTTTTATCTCATTAAAGCAACATATTTCAAACATATACACTATCTATTCCTAAAGTTTTATTTCTAATTCCCTCATCAGTTATTCCTTATGTACAACATAATTAATCAAATTATGCTCTTGCTTTTTAATTTCATGCATAACATACTGATATATTGTTACCTACTATTTTTAAATCACTTTTATTTTTTATTTTTTACTTAAATTTGTTATGTATATTCAATTCTAGTTTCATTACTTTTCCCTTATTCTAACAAAATGATATACAATGAATTCATATTTCAGACACCTATATATATATATACTAAAAGTCCTCGGTACATTAACAAATTATTCATCAAACATTTTATACATTTTAGTTCATCTTAAATTTTCACCAATCAAAATTATTTTGTTACAATTTATCATTCATTTCATGCTCATCTAGTCATTTTATGCTTCGATGGATCATTTCTTATCAAGATTCAACTAAAAATTTTTAATAAATAATTTGGCCAAGACTTAGTTCTAAGCACTATCAATTATTTCAGCCTCCTTTGTTTAGTTCTTGTTTAAATGGTCTAACCATGCATATTTAATAAGTATTCATTAAAATTAGATTAATAGAAATTAATGTCAGTATACCTTTCGATCCCTACTGTCAAAAATAATCCCACAAATACATTTCTCCACATAATGCATTTAGTAAAATCACTCTTAATAAATTTTACTTGTGGAAAAATAACTTAGAAAGGTAATTTTGGTGGCCACATACCAATTTTCTGCCTATTTATGGTCTCTTTACTATCGCTGGAGGCTCACCGAAGTCTCGCCGGAGCTCCACCGGAGGCACCGAAACCACCCGAAGGAAGCTCGACGCGTCGAGGTTGCCTTTTCGGTGGTCACGCGCCGATCCATTGCGCCATCTAGCCGGAATCGCCGTTAACAGCTTCAGTTCAACACATCTCCGATCTGCTCGTCAACAGTGAGTGAGGAGGATCCACGGCCACCGGGAGGTTCATCTGCCCACCAGGAGTCCCGTCATGCCGTTTGTGTCATCGTTCGTCGTCGGAACTGGCCGAAAAATGCAGGAGAAGCTTGCGGTTTTCTCTCACTTTCCTAGAACGACGACGCCTCGCGTCGGAGGAAAACGCCACGGGAACGGCGCTGCGGATTGCAACGGTCCGATCGCCACCTCGGATCGCCTTCGGTGGTCGCCGGCGCTGCCTCCCGCCTTTCTCTCTCTCTCTCGGTTTCTCGGTCTCCTTCCCCCCGTTCTGCTCCCCGTTTTATGCCTCTTCCTTTCTATTTTCTTTTTAATTCCCACTAATTCAAGCTTAATCTCAAATATAAAAATATCCCTAAAATAGAGATGAAAATTAATTTTTCGTCTCTATTTAGAGACCGCACGATTATACCGTCTCTATTTAGAGACCGCAAATATTACTCCATCTCTAAATAGAGACCGAAAACTTTCCGTCTCTATTTAGAGACGGAAAAATATTTCAGTCTCTAAATTTAGAGACGGAAAGCAATTTCCGTCTCTAAATTTAGAGACGGAAATTGCTTTCCGTCTCTAAATTTAGAGACCAAAATATTTTTTCGTCTCTAAATAGAGACGGAATTGTTTCGGTCTCTATTTAGAGACGGAAATATATTTTCCGTCTCTATTTAGAGACGGAAAAAAATTTTCGTCTCTATTTTCGGTCTCAAATTTTGGAGCGAATCGATCCCGCCATAAATAGAGACAAAAAATAGAGACGGAACTTTTTCCGTCTCTATTTAGAGATGGAAAACTGATTTCCGTCTTTATTTAGAGACAAAAAAATTTCCGTCTCTATTTTTCATTTTTCTTGTAGTGAAAGTCCACTCAAATTTATTTTCTTTGGAGGCTTTATTATTGTTATTTTCTTTGCATTTTGATTGATAATTGATAATAACGTAAATTTCTTTGTTTTTAGTTGCCGGATTCATGTAAGTTCTTCATGTGGTACGACCGGGAGGAGACACCCCATGAAAAAAATGTTATTCTTGGATTATTGAGACGAGTTTCTAATCTAGAGTCCCAGCTAAAATTTGAACGAAAATTAAGAATATTATTTATGGTATTTTGAATCATGATAGTATTCCACCTCATCTACCAAAATTTATATTAGTGTACCTTGCTTTTTAAAGCATTGTCTATAAAATCTGGTCCCGTCATCCAATGTTGGTATTATGTATTTTTCTTTTAGTTTTCTCGTACAAATTCCAGCTTATGCTAAATTTCCTTTTTTGGTATTATGTTTTTTTCTTTTTCTCTTTTTTTTTTTTTATGTTACGCCACGTTATATCCAAAAGCTAGCTTCTACCTCAATATTGAAGCTTCCACTCATCCAAAAGCTAAATTTCATCCAATCCCTTTACAATTCAAATTTTCATCCAATCCACCAATAAGCCCTTTGTGGCACGCATATTACCCACAAAGATATAAAGATCTGAGGAGGTAAGTGATAGATGATAATCAATCCATTTAGAATTAATGTTTAGTTTTTGTTTGAATTAATGGCAACACAGTAGAGAAAGTACACCCAAGTTAACATGAAGGATATAATATAGTTACTTGTTTGGTCTGTTTGATGGCATATATAATCCATATTGTAGTTGATAATTAATCCACTTTCATTTCACTTATACCAAATATACTATTTATCTAATGTGATGTATGGAATATATGATTTATGAATAAATAAGAAGATAGACTCTTCTGGGTCAAATTGAATATATACATATCTTTTATGTCTAGACAAATATAATAAATTTTAGAAATTTTTACTTTGCTCTCCATATTTTTTTTAAATACAATCCATTTAAGTCAATCTGCTAATTAATTTAATTCTATTCGATCTAATCCATTTAGAATTGATACTTTCATCCAATCCGTTTAGAATATAAAGATCGGAGATATAAGTGATAAATGATAATCAATCCATTTAGATTTAATGTTTATTTTTTGTTTGGATTAATGGCAGAACAGTAAAGAAAGTACACTCCATGTTAACACGAAGGATATTTACTAAAAAAAAATTACATTTAAATTTTTTTTTTATATATCCTTAGAAAATATAATTACCATGTTAATCTAGAATAGAAAATATAAAAATATATTACTCATTCTTAAATTTAGCTATATATTACAAACAATAATAATGGTTATTATTATTTTTCAAGATGGGTCTATTTTAAAAGTGATAGTTCTAATTAACAGTTCTACCTAACCAATAAAGATCAACATTACATTTGGCCTTTTTGTTCATGAAGGACAACAGCTTGAAGGACATTATATATATATATATATATATATATATATCTTTACGTTTTTCAATGGTGGGAAGACTTGTTTTTTAAGTATGTATACTCCACTTCTAAAGTGGTACAATTTTAGAAGAAAAAAGATATAATATAGTTACTTGTTTGGTCTATTTGATGGCATATATAATCCATATTGGAGTTGATAATTAATCCACTTTCATTTCACTTACCAAATATACTATTTATCTAATGTGATGTATGGAACATATGATTTATGAATAAATAAGAAGATAGACTCTTCTGGGTCAAATTGAATATATACATATCTTTTATGTCTAGACAAATATAATAAATTTTAGAAATTTTTACTTTGCTCTCCATATTTTTTTTAAATACAATCCATTTAAGTCAATCTGCTAATTAATTTAATTCTATTCGATCTAATCCATTTAGAATTCATACTTTCATCCAATCCTTTTAGAATATAAAGATCGGAGATATAAGTGATAAATGATAATCAATCCATTTAGATTTAATTTTTATTTTTTGTTTAGATTAATGGCAGAACAGTAAAGAAAGTACACTCCATGTTAACACGAAGGATATTTACTAAAAAAAATTATATTTAATTTTTTTTTTGATATATCCTTAGAAAATATAATTACCCTGCTAATCTAGAATAGAAAATATAAAAATATATTACTCATTCTTAAATTTAGCTATATATTACAAACAATAATAATAGTTATTATTATTTTTCAAGATGGGTCTATTGTTTTGAAGAAAAATATACATGTGGTAAGCTCATGTGTGTCACTTCCAAGATAATTTATCGGTGACTTGACCAGCCAAGTGTAATATTTGGTAAGCTCATGTGTGTCACTTTCAAGATAATTTATCGATAACTTGACTAGCCAAGTGTAATATTTGATCACATATATAAATCCATATTTTAGTTGATAATATTTGACCAGATGTAATATTTGATCACATAATAAATATTGTTATTGATTAGTCAATAAGATATGGGACTCAAATATAGTTGATAATATTTGACCAGATGTAATATTTGATCACATAATAAATATTGTTATTGATTAGTCAATAAGATATGGGACTCAAATATATTTATATTTCAATATGAATTATGAATAAAAACGAAAAAATAGGCTCATTTGGTCAAATTAAACAATATATACACTTAAGGTATATGTGACCTCAAATCATTTTTATTTAGGATTTTTTTTGGAATGTCATTAAATGTTGTAGTTGAATTTCCAATAAAACCAATGACGTGCACAAGTGCATAAGTAAAAGAAAAAAAAATGTTTAGTTAAATTAACATTAATGAGAAGCCAAAACAAAAGTTATTAATTCAACAACCACTTATCATTCATAAATAACCACTCACTTAGGTGCAACTGTGGACAACTCTCATAAAAAATGTTATCCTTGGATTATTGAGACGAGTTAGATTTGAGCGTGATCCAATGTTTTATCCAATGTTTTAGTAGCGTCATCCAATGTGCTGTCATCCAATGTTTTATCCAATGTTTTAGCTTCCTCGTCCAAATTCCAGCTTATGCTAAATTTTCTTTTTTGACATTATATTTTTTTTCTTTTTTTTTTTGTGATGCCACGTCATATTGAACTTCCACTCATCCAAAAGCTAAATGTTTTACTATGTAGAATATCATATGAAATGAAATCTCTGCTAATATAGTACAGAGTACCATTTAGTGCTTCAAAACCCCAAAAAATAAAAAAAATTGCAGGCAAGCAATTTGAGATCTATAGTAATATGTGGGCATAATTAAAAGCACGTATTCATTATACAACGTGTTGATTTGAGATTCACTCAAATTAGTATAATTTTATTAAACCTGTGTACAACTTGAACAAAAGAAAAATTTGATCTCCTTTCATTGAAATTGACTCTCCAATGGAAAAATAATTGAAATTGGATACAACAGTTATGATCTTCTAGAAACAAATTTCAATTCCTTAGTTACCTGCAAAATTATCAAAGTAATATGGATGAAGCAGAATCATCCAAACAAAGTCACAAGCAATATCAATATCAAGATGAGAGTATTACACTTTCAGGTGAGAAATATAATAAATTTTGTAAACATCATAAATTTCTATTAAGCTTGATACTATAATGACGCATTAGCTTCAAACTGCATGATTAAAGTATTTATACTAAAAACCATTTAATGAAAACAAATCATATTAATATCTTTTATTTACTCATTGAATTTTTGATGATATAGGGGAAGCAATGCCAAACATTAGTAGCCAAGATGCAAGGAATTTTTTAGAAAATGCGTCACTATTTGGAAATGGTCAATATAGGTGAAAAGAAAAGTTGGTAACAGAAATAGAGTTCATCACAGTAGGTGAGGCTGAACAGTTTTACTATCAATTAGCAAAGGAACAAGGGTTCTGTGTGAGGAGGGATACATTGCGACCCATGTCTACTAGCCCTTATATAAGGTTGAGACGATGGGTGTGTAGCAGAGAAGGAATGCGTTCACATAAATACCTTTTCAACCCCAACAGAAAGAAACAGCCAAGAGCAATCACACGATGTAATTGTTCAGCCAGCTTTGAAGTCACATTTAATAGGGACAAGAATATTTATATAACAAGTGAATTTCAACCAGAACACAACATCATATGGCTAGCCTGGAGGAGATCAAATTCTTTCGTTGCTTTCGAAAAATCAATGATAAGCAAGCAGAAGAAATTAGGAGATTACAAGCTATAGGAATTAGCCCTCGACACATAATGGAACTCATGACTAGTTCCACCAGTAGTGATGGCACCCTTGGTTTCTTGTCCAAGGATCTTTATAATTTTAAGTTTAATGATTGTAGAAAACAAAGGCAAGGAAATGAAGCAGAAGCCGTGATTGGATTCTTGAGCACAATGAAGGAAAAAGATCCAGGATTGTTTTGGAAGTATGAAACCAATGATGATAATGAACTGAAGAGGTTATTTTTTGCTGATTCAATGTCACGTATTGATTATCACAACTTCGAGGATGTGGTTGTATGCGACTCAACCTACAAAACTAATGCATTCATGATGCCACTTGTGCTGTTTGTTGGTCTTAACAATCACAAAGATAATATTATCTTTGGATGTGCACTACTGTCAAATAAAGACAAAGAATCATATATGTGGACATTTCAAACATTCTTGGAGGCAGGGGGCGGGAAGGTTCCACCATCAATAATTACAGATGGAGATGCAGCAATGAGGTATGCAATAACTACACTTATGCCTTTTTCCAATCATAGGTTATGCTCATGGCACCTCATGAGAAATGCAAAAGCACAATGCCAAACTAATGGATTCTTAGGTAAGTTAACGAATCTAATGCTAAATTACTTCACACCAGCCCAATTTGATACTAAATTTAGGGATTTGGTTGTTGAGTTCTCCCAACAAAACAATCCTTGGTTTGAAGACTTAATTATATAATAGGAGGCATTTATGGGCTGAAACCTTTTTTGGAAGTGCTTATTTTGCTGGAATGACCACAAGTCAAAGATGTGAGAGCTCAAATGCATTTTTGAAAAATTATGTTCAACATAATATGGGGGTGTATGCTTTCATTCAGCATTATTTTATGGCAATGAAGTATGGGAGAATGAAAAGAATGGAGAAAACTTTTAAGGATAGGCATACTACAACACAAATGAAATCACCTCTAATACCAATCGAGATGCATGCTCATGCTAAGTTCTCAAGAACCATATTTATGCAGGTATTTTTTGTAAAGTTGTGTGTTCATTCAAAATTAGAAAATTCTAGTATAATTTGCTCACAATTAATATGATAACACATTATTTTCATTAAACAGGTTCAACATGAACTAGCCAATGAGCAAGTATGGATAGCTACTACTAATTTTATAGATGGAGATGTGAAGATATATAGTCTCAAAAAATATGGTCCTCAGAATGATACACAAACTGTACTTTACAAAACCGAAAGTGGTTTTATGTCTTGCAGTTGCAGAACATTTGATAGGGAAGGGTGGCCATGCATACACATGTTTGCTGTAATGAAAGCGGAGAATTTAGATAGAATTCCAGAAGCATTGATTAAGGATAGATGGACAAAAGACATTGAAGAAATATACACAAAACCGGAGAAAATTTCCATTTTGTTGGGCCAAGACATGAGACAACACAGGTTCTCATTGCTTCAAAATCAGTAGATTGAATTTTGTCATATAGCATCTCTTGATGAGGATAGCTACAAAAGAGCTAGCTTGGAAATGAATTTCATGATGGAGAGGTTGTCTTCAGTTAACTATAAACAAACACGGCCAACTCTTAATGGTAAAGCAAGTGAAAAAAGATGCAATGTCGAGAAAGATAATGGGAATACACAACTTAGAGCAAGAAACAAACAAAAAAAGATACAACGAAAGTGTCCTATTTGCAACAAGGGACGACATAATAAATCCGAGTGCAAGTCTCTTAATACACAAAGCTTAATGACGTCAATTACAGATGAGGAAGAAGAGTTTGGTAGCAGCATTTTTAATATTATTTAGTTGTTGGACAACTATTATTAGAATATAACTTATGAATTTCTTGGTGTGTAATGGTATTAGAAAAGACTTGTGAATTCCTTTTGTGCGTAATGTTATCATAAGAGAATTATTAGATTTACTATAATTCTTAATATGTCCAAATCAACTATAATCCAACATGACATTAACATTAGTTCTTATATATCTTTCAAATTTATGTATAGTTGGGTTCTAAATTTTATTTTTGCAGTATACATATTTCATATAATTATTATGGTAAGCATATGTTCCAAGTCTAAGGGGTTTACACCACAAAAAACCTAATAGGTAGAGTAAGATCGAGTAGGATACCATAAATTACGTTATATCAGAATTTTTAGATGATGTGATTCAATCCACATCTGTCATATAACAGTGGCTAGAATGGTGTATATTTTGTACAAAATATCCTTTGCTAGTAGAGTACAGGTTTAAGTTAAGGACAGATGGATAGTAGGCTATATAGGATTAAGATTGACAATCTTTCTTTGCCATCTGCTATTGAGACAAAAATCATAAAATACAGAAATGAAAAGAGTTTTGTCTACTTGGCGGGTAAAGCTACAATTATATGGCGGGAAACTATCTATAAAAATTGTCAACAACTTTCAACAAATTTATAGGAAACCCTCCTAATCAGCATACCTTAAAAAAATGAAACTACACAACACATATTATAAAATCAAAGTGCTTGCCGAGAAACTTGGGAAAAATATCGAATCTTTGCAGAATGCTCTAACCGATATGAAATCAGAGGCCACACGCATAATACAAGAAGTGGATGGGATGGGAGAACCAACTATAGGAAAGATTAAAGATATATTGAATGAAATAAATCAAATTGAGTGGAGAGATGAGGATATTGACTGGGATGAAATAGAGTTACAGGCGAAGGCTACTACAATTACTACATCACCTTTAACACCAACCCCTATAAGTGGAATGAGGGCAGTAAGTATGGATGCTGACAATAGTTGTGAGTCTAAGGGATTCAATCAGCATTGTCTACCAAGTATGGATGCAACTCAAGAAAGCTATGAGCATGTATATATGGTCAGTATTATTTTTTTATTCATGTATTTAGCTTCCTAAACATAAGATAAATAATCGTGATATTTTGTATGCTTTGACAGAATTCAAATAAGAGGAAAAGTAAAAAAGATGTGGATGAGACTACGAACAAGGAGTTATGCATGAAGATCAACTTTGACATTTAAAAGGAAAATAATTTCATCACTGAAACAAAGAATAACCAATTACGTCCAAACTATGCATTTGTAGATTCTCTTAGAAGGCAACGATTTTGGGCTGGACCCTTTTTAGTTTTAAGATGTGTTCCAAAGGATGGACCTATTGTGGATCTAATTAATTATGCATTTGATGATGATGATGAGATGATGTATATTTGATTCTGCCTAACTTTGTTTTCTTTTAACTATATAGATACTTCATTTCTAATTAATTACTTCATTTCTAATTAATTACTTCATTTATTTTATAGGGAAGATGTTATTATAAGTTTCAAGTCAATGTACTTGACAAGGAATCAAGTTCTCTCAATGCTCCCAGATAAGCCAATTGAGTTAGATGTGAACTTTATACCAAAGGAAGTAGAAGCATTATTAATTAGTAAAAAAAAAAAAATCCTGTAGTTAATTTATCATGTGTCATATTGTGGTAGGTTATAACCATGGCATCAGAGGCACTCATGCAAGAAAACTCAAAATCAAACCCAAGAAAAAGCTGTTGGTTTTTTCCAGTTATAAGGATGGTCAATTCCTAAGAACCCATTACGAATATAGAACTTGATTTCATAGCAATATAATAGATGATAATCAACATTAAAGTGTCCTACATTGATATGATGCAGGAATATGAATTGAGCAGTATTGAAAATGCCACAAGTTACCTCAAGAAATATCGTGTCCTAAATAGAAGTAGAAAACAAGGTGATATTTGGAAGCAACGAAAGGTAATTTTGAGAATGAACTAAATAGCTATTATACATATTTAATGCAAAATTTTAAGATATAAAATTTATTTAGTACAGTGCAATTCCACTTTTAATGTTGCAATTAGTGTTCTAGGTGATGTTTCCCTTTTTTGATAAAGTGCGAGTGCATTTCATGTTGCTTGTCATCGACATAACTAAAGGTATTGCTAGCTTGTGGGATTCACTATCAAACATGTACTCAATGGATTTGAAAATGGTAGATCAAATAAAAAACTTGGTATGAAATTTAGAAGAATTATGTTCTTTATAAAGTAATTAAATTATTTAATTGGATGTATAATATGAGTGCTGATATTATTGGTATTTAAATGCAAGCAATGGACATGCTCTGGGCTCTGAATTCTTCACCTGATTATGTTGTTAGATTTATTGACTATGAAATAAGGCTGGAGCAAAATAGTCCCCAACAGCTCATTATGTAAGAAATTGACTCATACTGAATTTAACAATTTGTTCAAATATATCTTAAAATCCCATCCAATACAATCATGCAGCAGCAACGACTGTGGAATTTACGTTATCAATTTTATGAGAGAGATATTTGAACTCGATAGAGTTGACCCATCAAATGTGAGGTCACTGTTCAACAAGGTAATTTATATATGTATAGCACATTATATGTCACATGGTAATTAATTCAAGATAACCTAAATCATAATTTCTTTGGACAGCCTGATTCAGAAACCATGCGACTTGAAATATTTCTTTGGCTTTTTACTCATTGGGAGAACGACGCAAGGGATGAAGTTTGGATGGAGGCAATAGAGTATATGACAAAGTGGAGAATATTAGGAAAACAACTTCAAGACATAATAGATGAAAAGCAATCAAAATTATTGTCAAAGAAATATGAAGAAAAGGGAAAATCGAAAGCCTTATTGGAGAAGAAAGAAGAAAATGGAAAATTCGAACTGTTTGCTTTGGATGGGGATGATTTAAAGCAAATGCCTCATAAAAAGAAGAAAGGTCTTCATTTCTGATAAGTGCAACTTGCAGTACGGTGAATTTTTTTATCATCCTCGCAACAATTGTGTTAGTTACTCAAATATTAGGTTAGGAGGAGGTTATTATCTTCTTCTTTTGGATGGTCAATATCAGCATGTCAAAATAAATTTAAACTAGTCTACTTAATGTTCATACATGCCCAACTACTTTTTTTATTGTAACATTAATGGCACCAAACAAATTCAAATTACATGCACAACTATAATAGTTAAATTCATAATCTATACACCACAAAGGGTCAAACTTTAATTATCAAAAATCTTTAAATCATACTCAAGTATACCCTACACCACAGCTGCATGCTTAAATATATTACAACTATAAGTAAAGAACTTAGCTATACCTTTGGTAAGCGTTCTTCAACATGTTTTTCTCCTTCAGCATAACATATTGTAGCTTTTGAAGATCATCCCAAGACTTCAAGCAAAGTTTAGAAGCTTTCCAGCTCTGACCTGATGGAGATACATTTCACGAAGGAAAACAGATAATTAATGATCTCCATGATAAGTCTCAAGTTTGAATCCCACACAGCGTGAAGGAAGGAACAGAAAGATCTAAAGCTTAAATCTCCTTCTTGTTGTTTACATCTAATGAAATCCAAAGGCTAATCAAATCAAATAATGATGGCGGATGTAGAAGTTGTAGAACAACCATTCAACCATGTAAAATTGGTCCTCCAGCTTTTATGTCTATATATAGCGCACGAGAAGTGATGAATGTTAAGAGTTAAAGATGGAAATTTTAAGTAAAAATCTTGGAAATATACATCATCAATGACGTCATAATTCATATAAAAGAAAACCCAAATAACCAATTAAGAAAAACAAATAGATGGTAATAATATGACCACATAATTAAATCATGGTGATCAATAAATTAAATTCAAATTATCCTTTCTTTTGTATTTCCTTCATTTGCTTGTAAATGTAATACCAAGTTTCAGGCTTTTCACCCACGTCATAGTTACAATCATGGCAAGCTCAGACATAAAAATGTAAAAGATTTCAATTCCTAATTTAGGATCGTAAGTTCTGTAATATGTGAATTGCCGTGTGTTAGATTTTCAAAATCCATAACAATTATATTTTCCATTTTAAAAAAAAATCAGAATCATGATAGTGAACCAAACAGGAAATATATAAAATTAGACTGAATCGATTGTATTGAACCTGATTTGGCAATTTCTTGAATTCACTTCCTCAGAATATGACGAATTAAGGACCCTCCATACCAACAAGATCTCCACACGCTCTTCTCCTTTATATAAATATGCGCACAGTTCCTTTCAGTTCAGAGTAGATGATAACAAATTAACAATGGCTTCTGTTACTCTATTTTTTGCTACTCTTCTAAGCGCGGTCTGTTTTTGGCTACTCTTCTAAAGCTTAAATCTCCTTCTTGTTGTTTACGGGGCCAATTAGATCTTGGAGCAGATGATGGCCTCCAGCCAACTGAATTAGCATTTTCCCAAAGCTCTTCAACATTTCTCCTTTAGCATAACATATTGTAAAATACAAAAATACAATTTTTTTTTTCAGATATAAGCGAGCATGGAGTTATGAGCATAGATTTAAAAAAATTTATAAGACTAAAATTGTTTTGTACTTTGACTTAACGTTTCTAGTAGTATAGCATCGTCCAGTAATCTTATCAGAACATCAACATATACCACTAAAATAAAATCAGAAATGCTCAAATATAAATGTTTGGGGAAAAAATGAAAGAGATTACTATTTCTCTTAATTCAACAATGAATAGTTCCATTTACATTAAGCATTGACGAGAAGCACAACCCCTCAATTGATCTAGACATAATGTCATACTAAGCTACAAACCTAATCAATAGAACTAGGGCATGTAAAGTTTCAGTGATGTGGACAATATTGAATTGAAAATCAAAAACCACAAGGACAAAGCTCGGAATGCTTTTAGATAACTGACAAAAGCTACGACTAAAGCTGGGTCTTGCTTTGGTCTCAGCTTTTGTCAGTTAATTTTCCTCAGCCAAAGCTGATGGTTGCTTTGGTTCCGTCTATGGTAAGCTTCTGCCCCTCTCATCGATTTCTTTCCCAAGATTTGCTTCTGACCATTGCTAAACCTTGCTTTGGTTGCAACTTTGGTCCTAGCTTTAGTCAGGTGTTGTCCCCTTAAGCAAACTTCTTCATAAAAATTGTTCTGAATCACACAAATCAAACACAAAACACATAATTAACACATGAACATAATCATTCAAAATAAATGTAAAAACATCAGAAAAACCTACATTAAATTAACAAAATAACATTAAACTTAAACAAAAACAACTTAAACAAACTACAAAAATGCTATAAAACCACATGCTAACAACTCGCCCACACTTGAGATTTTGCTTGTCCTCAAGCAAAAAGAAAGAAAATTTCTCAACTAAGTCAAATATAATTGACCATCCATAACTCACAAAAATCATAACCAAAATAAATAAGAGTCTCCATGTTCTAACGCTAGGATGCAAACCTCACTAACATTATCAATTCCTACTAATTTGATCATGTAACCAAATGAACAAAAATTCACAAATATCCAAAATTTAAAGAAAATAATGCTAGTTAAAGAGACTAATATTGAAGATTAACTCCTTACTCAAATTAAACAAGAAATACTTATCATTCATTTTTTTTACATCTTTCACTCACTTTATTTTATTTTATTTTATTTTTACATTAGAACCTTTGATAAGCAACTTGAGTGAAATAGATTTAAATATTTTAAATAATTCCCCAGTAACCATTCAATCTCAAAGGGGGTACTTGTATGTATTTTTTCGGTAATTGATGGTCTCAAAGAGGTACAAATAAATGTATTTCCCCAGTAACCAACAATCTCAAAGGAGTACATATAATGTATTTCCCCAGTAATCGATGATCTCAAAGGGGTATCTCAAAATTAACATGTTAGATATGAGTTTGAATGAAAGTAAAACCTCATTACAATTTCAGTGCAAAGTTAACTTTCTTAAAGTCTCTAAACTAGCAAAATTTTCTTAGAAATAAAAGAATTCCTAAATCAAATGTTCAAAGGATTACACATAAGAGTAAAAAGGAATAACACTAGAATTGAGGTTGCAAATTTTAGCAAAAATCAGAAACTCCCATAAATTTTAGGCTATGATTAATACAAAATCACATTGCCTTTATAGTTGAAATAATCAAGAAAATTTTCTGCTAAATTGCTTAAAAGATTAACAAAAACACAAATGAGAGGAGTGACAAAACATTAAAACACACTAAAGAAATACACTAAAGATGCAGTTTTCATTTATTCTTAACTTGTCCAGTGTCCCCAATGAACAAAACAAAAACAATAAAAGAGAAAGGGAAGGTGTGACACGCGCCGGAACCAGCAAGGCCCTCTTCGGGAATCCGCTTTTAGGATTCGAGGGATAGGTTCGCGTCTTTTCCGATTTTAGGTGTTATGAGATATTTTCGGCACCTCCTTTTACAATAGAACATTGAAAAGGACCATCCATCGCCATAACACCTTTAGGCACTTTTGAGGTATTTTGGAGTCGCCACCCAATTTACAAGAAATTGGGAAAGTTTAACCTCTTATCGGTCTAAACCAGAGATGGTGTTCGGAACTTCACACTTATTGGTGCCTTGGTTAATTATAAATGAGTTTTTAAATTATAAAATTTTATTTTTCATTTCACACAATTAATGCAATTTATTAAAGCGCATACCAATCACATATAAAACGATAAATAAATAAAAAAATAAATTACAATAAAACTAGGGGCGGAATACAACCCGCATTGTAAATAAAATATAAATCATACATAAAACGGGGTATTTATTAGTGTTGAGAACGTTGGTCCTCTCATGCACAATTAAAGAAAATCATTTTAAAGTAATAATTTATTTTTGGATAAAAAAGCTAGGACATTGGTCCCATTTTATTAGAAAACCGAATTTTATTTGTAAAAATATTTTTGTGTGATTTTTGATTAAGCGTGCATAAAATAAATGGTTCAATTAATTATTACATGCCCAATAACTCAATAAAACAAATAAAGGAAAAAATAACAATCATAATGAAATAACAACTCCTTGGATCTCCTCCTTCATTCGTACGGGTGCTCAAATAGGGGAACACAAGTATTTGACATCGACAACAAACGCAAATAAACTTAATGTTAGTAATCGAAACAAGAAAATCAATTAGACATTTATAACAATGCAATAATTAAATGAAGCATGCATATCATGTGATAAATAAATTAAATGACATATTAAAATAAATTAATAAATTAATAGATAACTATTTAAAACATAAAGCAATAATAATAACAATAACAACAACAACAAAAATAATAATAACAATAATAACGATAATAATAACGATAAACGATGATAGTAACAATAAATAACACTAATAACAATATACTAACGACATATATAATGATGGTAATAACAAAAAATAAGTAAATAGGTAAATAATAATAATAATAATAATAATAATAATAATAATAATAATAATAATAATAATAATAATAATAATAATAATAATAATAATAATAATAATAATAATAATAATAAGAACAACAATAATATATAATAACAATGAAAATAATGATGAACAATGACAATAATGATAATAAGGATGAACAATTAAAAGAAAATAGGAACAAATAACGAAATTAAAAGTTAGATCTACATCTAAGAATAATATTAAAAGTTAGATCTACATCTAAAATGACATAAAATAAATAAATCAACAACAAATATGTAGACCTACATGTTTACTAATTTAAATATTAGCAAAAATGATAAAAATAAAAATTAAATCAAGAGATCGAGTCTAGAATATTTACTCTCAGATTTAAATGATATTGAAGCAAGAAGTCCCAATCTAATCTCTTGTCAAGATCCAAAAATAAACTCAAAAAAATATTCAAGAAAATTCTTAAGTTTATGTCCCAAAAACTCAAGAACACTAATATTTAAAAATGATTTGATTTTTTTTTTTTTTTGTATTTGATGTTTGATGAGAAAACTCAAGTTAAGGAATTGATTTTCCTTTCTCAAAGTTTTCAAGCTCAATAAAAATTTTTGATGTAAAAAAAAAGTAGAATAGAATTTAAGAAGAAAATTTTTAGATTTAATAAAAGAGAATTAAAGAGATTGAAGAAAATAATTTTGATTTTTTTGAAAATGAGAAGAGATGAACTTCAAAAACAATGAGTTCTTTGTTTTTTCCAGCAAAATCCACTCACTCCTCTCTCAAATGACTTAGGAAAAATGTAATCTTAGAGAGAATTTTCCTACCTTTTCAAAAACCAATTTTTTTCCTTTTTTTCCAAATGAAACTCTCCTCCCGTCAAAAACCTACCAGCTCTGCCCCTTTCCAGCTCCCTCCAGATTTCCCCCAAGATTCCCCCTCACAAATTTTCAACAAAACACACTCAAAAATCCAAAATTAAATCCCTAAAGTCAAATTTGGACAATTAACATTTTTATTTATTTTTAATTATTTTTGTCATTTTTTGAATTTTAATTCCCACCCAATTTGACCAATATTTATTAATTTTGAGTAAAATCTGAAAAAAACACAAGAAAAATTATTTTTAGACCTAAAAAAAATAAAAAAATCAATTTTGGGGGTTTGGGGGCGGCTGCGGCGGGATTTCTCGCCCATCGGGGAGACAATAGCGACGCGCAGCCGCGCGCTTTAGCGACGCGGATGGGCGTCGCCCTTGCGCGCGCAGCAGCGCCCTGCGCGCTGCCGCGGCCCGACGCTCAAAAAAATTTTTTTTTTTAAATTTTTTATATTTTTAAATATGTTTAAAAAACACAAAAATTAATAAAAATATCTTTAAAACTAATTTTTAAAATATTTTTGTTATTTTTTAATTTTTTATTCAAAAAAGCAAATTTGATAAGGAGATCGTCACTTCCAACTATTTTTGCCTGCGATGGCGTTTTATCATCATTGGGTAACTCCGATATAGGCTGACTCAAGACCCGGTGTCTACAGTTGCCCCCAGTTTAGGGGAAGCTTGTACACTAGTGTCTAGGTGAGCCTAAAGTCAAGGAGAAGAAGGAAAGAAACACGTACCTGAGGTGGCCTCCTTTCCGAAGCGGGTGATGCTGTTGTGGTCATTATCGCCATGTTGTCGGTGTGTTGTTTTTAGTCGAAGCGGTAGTGCGGTGATCGTGCTAACCCTCCGTAGAGCGGTAGTGCCGTCATCGTGCTAACCCTTCTGTGATTCGAAGTGGTAGTGCCGTGGTCGTGCTAACCTTTCGTAGAATGGTAGTGCCGCCATCGTGCTAACCCTTCTGAGATGATGAAGTGGCAGTGCCGTGGTCGTGCTAACCCTCCGTAGAGTAGTAGTGCCGCCATCGTGCTAACCCTTCTATTTGCTGAAGTGGTAGTGTCGTGGTCGTGCTAACCCTCCGTAGAGTAGTAATGCCGCCATCGTGCTAACCCTTTGATTTGCTGAAGTGGTAGTACTGTGGTCGTGCTAACCCTCCGTAGAGTAGTAGTGCCGCCATCGTGCTAACCCTTCGATTTGCTGAAGTGGTAGTGCCGTGATCGTGCTAACCCTCCGTAGAGTAGTAGTGCCGCCATCGTGCTAACCCTTCAATTTTCTGAAGTGGCAGTGCCGTGATCGTGCTAACCCTCCGTAGAGTAGTAGTGCCGCCATCGTGCTAACCCTTCGATTTGCTGAAGTGGTAGTGCCGTGGTCGTGCTAACCCTCCGTAGAGTAGTAGTGCCGCCATCGTGCTAACCCTT
Source organism: Excoecaria cochinchinensis (assembly GCA_947683425.1). NCBI lineage: Eukaryota > Viridiplantae > Streptophyta > Magnoliopsida > Malpighiales > Euphorbiaceae > Excoecaria > Excoecaria cochinchinensis. The sequence continues at coordinate 4,433,498 of CANTUQ010000150.1, read as the reverse complement.
CTGTGATTCGAAGTGGTAGTGCCGTGGTCGTGCTAACCTTCCGTAGAATGGTAGTGCCGCCATCGTGCTAACCCTTCTGAGATTTGAAGTGGTGCCCCCTGAGAGGTCTTGGGATGGTTGGTGAATTGTCTCTTCAGAGGACTTGAGAATTGCCTCTTAAGAGGATTTAGAGATTTGCCTCTTGAGGGGGCTTTGATTAATGCTTGGATTGATGATTGAACTGATGTCTGGATTGTCGTTGTTTTGGTGGCTTATTTGGATTGATGTTTGTACTGATGTTGTCACTTGCCTTTTGACGGTGTCCGCATCGAGTTTCTCTCACTGCAAAACTTAGAAAACCAACTATGCAGAAAAAATGGTGAGCATGCACGTGAAATGTATATGTATGCAGCGATGCATGATGAGGATTCATCTATGTGGATTTGGAGATGACGGCCGGTTTGGTCGTAATTTGAGGTGGGATCAATGCCCCCTGGAGTTGCTTTTGAATTTTATGCCTCTGGGGGATTACGAGGTTCTCATCTGAAGCCTGTAGTCATTATTTTAAGGTAGTGCGTCCCTTGTGGATTTTCACACTAGCTTTTCTTGGCGGGAAATGCGTCATTTCGGATTTTCACATAACCCTGTGCCTCATTTTTTGCCTGGAATGGACCCAACCCAATCCAGCGGCTTTTATTTATTTCATTTTTTTGTAGGGCAGACTGCCTGCTGCCAGGTTTTCACCCTGCCCTTTGGCCTAACTTTTGCTTAGAGCGCCAGTCACGGTTTTCATCTCTAACTGCCCCTTTTTTTGCGCGAGAGAAGTTGGAGTTGTTGCGAAAGGTCTTTCGGGTATGATTGGCATGTGCTTATGTCTCAGATATTGGTTGTATGAGCTTGGTTCTTTATTGGGAAGGTGCTATAGGATTGGCTTCACAATAGGTAGCAAGATTAGTTGGCTGAAGTGCCTGAGTAGCGAGAACGGTAGAGGGTAGATGATGATAATGTGCTGGTTTTATATCGGACTCAGACAACTTTGAGTGTGCAAGATGAACTGCCCTGGTTATGCCAATACATCTTTGCATAAATGCATATATTTCAATCTGATTTTATAACACATGATCACTATTTGGCATTAACTCGAAAAATATGAGACCTCATCTAATCTCGGGATAGATCTTGAGAGCATCAAACTCCTGTTATCAATCAGCCCTCGCGGGTTTTCTTGATTGAATATTTTCTCTCTTCTACTTTTTTTTTATTTATTTAGCCTATGCCATGAACCCTCCTTCAGTTTGTCAGTATTGGTTGAATTTGCTTTCATCTTCGTCAGCCGGGGGGACTGTTGCTTCTGAGAGTGGCTCCTCTTGGTATCAAAGTCTTGGTCTTAGCCCTTGTGTAGGCTGGTTGAGGTGATGAGTTCCTTATTTGGGGCTTGAATATGAAGTTTCACGTTTGGCCTTTATTGGCTTTGGCGGTTCGAACCCTGGGATGGCCTTTCAATGGTTGGGATAGGGTGACAGGTTGGGCTTGGATGATCTGGGATACTTTTATTGGTTTTTGTGGTTTAAACCCTGGAATGGCCTTTCAATGGTCGGGATTGGATGGATGGTTTGTGAATTAGCCTTCTAGGTCCCTTTCAAATTTCTTTTGGGCTTTCCCAATAAACCACTCCTTATCATTAATTTTCTTTCTATTAAGCGCATCAACAGCTCTAGCAGCATCATCCGCATTCTCAAAGTTGACAAATCCAAATGGGATTTGAACAAAACTCGCCCCCAAATAGCATTCCCTTGCAAGCTTCGTTCAAGTCATGAAGTTACACATACGTGCACTTTTCATCTTATCCAATGGGACCGTTGTGGTTCAATCTAGTCAAGCATTGGGTTTTAACAAGGAACTTGGCGATAAGGGTTCTGGATGGTCAAGGGTCAATCATAATTGATTTTGAGGGTGCACATTTCAAAAGGGGTCAGGAGGAAAGAGGTTATATGGTTTGATCCTGATGGGTCATATATTTCTCGTGGAGGTCCTGAGTTTTATTCGTCCAACTTTTCATGTAGATTTCGGGGTTTGATCTTATTTGGTAGCGTCACACGCAACTTAGATGTTGTGGATGCAAAGAAATGGCTTTCAAAATTCGGTTCGTCGTCATGTTGGCACGTGGGAGTAGTAAGAACGTCCTTGTCAATTTTCAGCATGTCACACCAGGTCCAGGCAGAGGCTTTTTGTTTTTATCTCTCAAAATTATCCTCTCCTCAAGAGTTATATCAGATGCTATCAAGATTTTGTTTGGATTCCCCAAAGTTCCGAGACTAGATGGAGCCGTATTAATTGAATTAGTGTCAAAATGAATGCATCATGACCATGTGAAATAAAGTCATTAGGAATACCATACAAATAAGCAAACTTGTTCAATTTATTGAAAATAACCAAACTGTCATAAGTAGTTCTTGAAATGAAGAGAATTAAGGCATCTAAAAAAAAACATGATCTTCTTTCCCACTCTCCCGACGAGTGTCAGCGACTTATTCATATCCTCCCGCAAGATATGCCATTCTAGTGGACCGGATCCGATCACATACTTGGTGGAGAGACTGCATTGTAGGCTGGCTTGTCCTTATTCTCGCTCTTCTCAGGGTCCGAGATCTGTTTAGTATCAATAAGATCTTGGATCTTATTCCTCAAAGTTCGGCAGTAATCAGTCGAGTGCCCAGTGTGTTGATGGTAGGCGCAGTACTGATCATCTCTATGCCCTGGCTGTCCTTGATTCATGGCTGGTCTGGGTGCTAGTGGCTGTAGCTTGCCCAATTTCATCAATCTCTCCAATACCCATGACAAAGAGCGGCCTAAATTGGAGTAGTGCCTCTGGCCTTGCCCAACTAAAGTTGCTGCAACTTCTACTGACTTGCCATTTCTGTCGTTACTGCTCTCGGTGCCATTTGATCTGTACCCTGATTGGTTCCCAAAGTTCCTCCCAACAAAGTTATTTTGGCTTGCTTTCTTTGCTAGGTAAGCAGCTTCAGCCTCTACAGCAATATCCTTAAGCGATTCCCAGTCTTTGAGCCCCTTAAAACTGAGCAAATCTTTTAGGTAAGGGCAGGAGTTCCTGATAAATAGCCTAATCTGGTCAGTAGTGTCAGGCTTTCGCTTCATCTCCATGACCCTGTTCCTCCATCTGGTGAGGTATTCGTGAAATGACTCATCACTCCTCTGTTGTAAAAGCTCAAGGTCCTTTAGGGTGATCTCCATCTTAGTGCTGCTGTCGTATTGCTTCATGAATTCATCAGTCAGAAGGTCCCAGTCCTCTTTGGATCTCCTATCCAGCCCGTGGTACCAGTCTACTGCTGGACCTACCAGACTAAGGCAAAAATATTCCACCTTTTGCTTTTTACTCAACCCGGTACCTTTCATTACCAGGGTATACTGCTTGATATGTGCAGATGGGTCAGAAGTACCATCGAATTTCGGCAGCTCAGGCATCTTGAACCTTTGGGGTAGCAGCTCTTCATCCCCTAGATCTCTGTCCTCAGGGTTGATCCCTTTTCCATCTGATAACATGCGGGTGATAGTTTCAATCTGCTGTCTCATCCCCCTCAGAGTCTCATCCTCTAACCTGGGTGCTCTGCCCCTCACAGCTTGTTGGATCATTAGCTCTTCATCTTCCTCCTTTATCACAAAGTCATCATTAGGATTGGGGATCCTTTCCCCTCTTGGTTCGATAGGTGCGGCAGCTCTATGCTCGTTGACAGGTTGATGGGCAGCAACTCCAACGAGAGGAGCCTCCCCACCAACAAGTGGTTCGGCTTGCTCTCGAGGAGGGGCTACCGGCGCTTGTGGAGCAACAGGCGGCTGTGGAGCAATGGGTGCTTGTGGAACAGGAGGGTGAGCAATTCTTTCGGCCATAGCGCCCATCATTTCTAACATTCTTCGCTTAAATCTTCTAACCTCCTAGCAAGGTCTTTAGTGGTCAAAGTTCCAGTCTCTTCTGCCATCGAGGACGATTCACTTGTTGTAGAGAGTGACTCAGAATCCCAATTAAGCACTAATTCTAGCGATCCAAAGGGCGAGTCCGTACTCACTAGTCGACCGTCAAGACCTCTAATCCACTTGGATGAATCTATGATGGCTGAAAATTTTAAATTGTTAGCATGATGCATGGATGATATGTACAATGCATGATCGTGAGCTATGCAGCATTTACAACCACATGCAAGCAAGTAGATAGATCCTTCCAACCTTATAACTCCTGCACACGATGTTAAATAGTCTCTTCCTAGGTGGGCTTGACCCATGGGTCAACGGGGAACCCCATGGGTGCGTATGGTGCGCGGTGGAAAATCGGTAGCATAACACTCTTAATTTAAAGCACATGCACATGAATTTTGGCCATTATATATTTGGACCTTTCAAACAGACTAAAATGAGCCCACCAGGGCATGAAAGCCTTTGATGAGTGCCCGATTAATATGTTTGAATTGGTTTGATATACAAGGGCCCATATAACAAGCATTGTATTAAGGTACATGTAACCTAGGGAAAGTATCTATTGCCATTACATGAGCTTTGGTCAAGGTGGTGTTGCTTTAGGGCTACCCAAGCGTGATCCCTGCCAACTGGTCTAGACCAGCTGGGTCACCATTTGATATACCATTTGATGGCACGAGGCTTAGGCTGGTGATTATCTTTAACACTTTCCCAAATTGAGTGAAAATGAGGTCGTGCTTCAGGAACGCACCGGGGCTAATAGAGGGACCAAACTAGCATAATTCTAAGGCTCTAGCATGGATGCAATGAAATTTAGATGAGAGATGAAATTTTAGTTTTAGAAACCCAATTATACATTTTAACCAAGACATTTTCAGAGCAAAGTTACAAATAGTCCCCAGCGGAGTCGCCACTGTGACGCGCGCCGGAACCAGCAAGGCCCCCTTCGGGAATCCGCTTTTAGGATTCGAGAGATAGGTTCGCGTCTTTTCCGATTTTAGGTGTTATGAGATATTTTCGGCACCTCCTTTTACAATAGAACATTGAAAAGGACCATCCATCGCCATAACACCTTTAGGCACTTTTGAGGTATTTTGGAGTCGCCACCCAATTTACAAGAAATTAGGAAAGTTTAACCTCTTATCGGTCTAAACCAGAGATGGTGTTCGGAACTTCACACTTATTGGTGCCTTGGTTAATTATAAATGAGTTTTTAATTATAAAATTTCATTTTTCATTTCACACAATTAATGCAATTTATTAAAGCGCATACCAATCACATATAAAACGATAAATAAATATAAAAATAAAGATAAAAATAAATTACAATAAAACTAGGGGCGGAATACAACCCCCATTGTAAATAAAATATAAATCATACATAAAACGGGGTATTTATTAGTGTTGAGAACGTTGGTCCTCTCATGCACAATTAAAGAAAATCATTTTAAAGTGATAATTTATTTTTGGATAAAAAAGCTAGGACATTGGTCCCATTTTATTAGAAAACCGAATTTTATTTGTAAAAATATTTTTGTGTGATTTTTGATTAAGCGTGCATAAAATAAATGGTTCAATTAATTATTACATGCCCAATAACTCAATAAAACAAATAAAGGAAAAAATAACAATCATAATGAAATAACAACTCCTTGGATCTCCTCCTTCATTCGTACGGGTGCTCAAATAGGGGAACACAAGTATTTGACATCGACAACAAACGCAAATAAACTTAATGTTAGTAATCTAAACAAGAAAATCAATTAGACATTTATAACAATGCAATAATTAAATGAAGCATGCATATCATGTGATAAATAAATTAAATGACATATTAAAATAAATTAACAAATTAATATACAACTATTTAAAACATAAAGCAATAATAATAACAATAACAACAACAACAAAAATAATAATAACAATAATAACGATAATAATAACGATAAACGATGATAGTAACAATAAATAACACTAATAACAATATACTAACGACATATATAATGATGGTAATAACAAAAAATAAGTAAATAGGTAAATAATAATAATAATAATAATAATAATAATAATAAGAACAACAATAATATATAATAACAATGAAAATAATGATGAACAATGACAATAATGATAATAAGGATGAACAATTAAAAGAAAATAGGAACAAATAACGAAATTAAAAGTTAGATCTACATCTAAGAATAATATTAAAAGTTAGATCTACATCTAAAATGACATAAAATAAATAAATCAACAACAAATATGTAGATCTACATGTTTACTAATTTAAATATTAGCAAAAATGATAAAAATAAAAATTAAATCAAGAGATCGAGTCTAGAATATTTACCCTCAGATTTAAATGATATTGAAGCAAGAAGTCCCAATCTAATCTCTTGTCAAGATCCAAAAATAAACTCAAAAAAATATTCAAGAAAATTCTTAAGTTTATGTCTCAAAAACTCAAGAACACTAATATTTAAAAATGATTTGATTTTTTTTTTTTTGTATTTGATGTTTGATGAGAAAACTCAAGTTAAGGAATTGATTTTCCTTTCTCAAAGTTTTCAAGCTCAATAAAAATTTTTGATGTAAAAAAAAAGTAGAATAGAATTTAAGAAGAAAATTTTTAGATTTAATAAAAGAGAATTAAAGAGATTGAAGAAAATAATTTTGATTTTTTTGAAAATGAGAAGAGATGAACTTCAAGAACAATGAGTTCTTTGTTTTTTCCAGCAAAATCCACTCACTCCTCTCTCAAATGACTTAGGAAAAATGTAATCTTAGAGAGAATTTTCCTACCTTTTCAAAAACCAATATTTTTCCTTTTTTTCCAAATGAAACTCTCCTCCCGTCAAAAACCTACCAGCTCTGCCCCTTTCCAGCTCCCTCCAGATTTCCCCCAAGATTCCCCCTCACAAATTTTCAACAAAACACACTCAAAAATCCAAAATTAAATCCCTAAAGTCAAATTTGGACAATTAATATTTTTATTTATTTTTAATTATTTTTGTCATTTTTTGAATTTTAATTCCCACCCAATTTGACCAATATTTATTAATTTTGAGAAAAATCTGAAAAAAACACAAGAAAAAATTATTTTTAGACCTAAAAAAAATTAAAAAATCAATTTTGGGGCGGCTGCGGCGGGATTTCTCGCCCATCGGGGAGACAGCGCGCGCAATAGCGACGCGGATGGGTGTCGCCCTTGCGCGCTGCCGCGGCCCGACGCTCAAAAAAATATATATATATATTTTTTTAAAAATTTTTTATATTTTTAAATATGTTTAAAAAACACAAAAATTAATAAAAATATCTTTAAAACTAATTTTTAAAATATTTTTGTTATTTTTTAATTTTTTATTCAAAAAAGCAAATTTGACAAGGAGATCGTCACTTCCAACTATTTTTGCCTGCGATGGCGTTTTATCATAATTGGGTAACTCCGATCTAGGCTGACTCAGGACTCGGTGTCTACAGAAGGAAACTGCCCTAAATTATGCGAAGGGAAAGGAGTGACATGGCTCATCATGGGAAATTCCCATCACGGAGATAGTCGCATATCTGCTCGATTTGTACTTGCTGGTTATTCAAGGTTTGCTTTAACCGTTGCTGTGATGCCAAAATGAGTCGTTGGTTGGCCAATAATTGTTCTAAAATAGGTTGCGATGTGCTGGGGAATGAGCTTGCAGGAGTGGGTAAGGGTGCACTGTCCTCCGAAACAGTGGGTGGGTGAGGGATCTCATCGTCTTGAGCACGTGATGTCCTAGAAGAATGACACCAAACCCCATTGATTTGTGCGTAACCCATCCGTGTCATCGAAAAGTCATCTAATATATCAGAAGAGGTGGTACGAGCCACATTTTCTCCCTGCAAATCAACTCCAAAGTAGCAAAATATATGGGTTAGTAGCACCGGAAAGCAAAAGTTCTTAGTTGACCGGCGGGTGCGCACTACTTCCCACATGGAATTAAAAAGAATACGAGACAACCTAATAGTTCCCAAACATCCCAAACCGACAACCATTTTGTACACAAAATAAATATCATGAACCCGAGCATCACTAGCAATTGCTCTAGGAAAGACATTAGAGCTAAGTAGATAAATTAACAATCTATATCTAATATCGATCCCATGAACAGGTAAAATATTTTTAAAATTCAATGAATTCCTGCTCACTACATTATGCAAACCAAGCAATTCACGCAAATTAAAATGAGGGTCAGATAGAATTTTCTCACCTTGAGGTTCATAGATATGCCCATGGTTTGATAAATTAAGAATTTCAGCCAACAAACCAGCATCAAATTCAATCAACTTACCTTTAACATAAGTTTTAATTTAACTCTGACACTCAGTTTTAACTTTAAAATTAGCATAAAATTCTTTAACAAGCCTAGGGTAATAAGCACCACGAAAATCTAGAATTTTTTCCCACCCTAATACCTTAAATCCATCTCTTAATTGGAATTGGTTATCATTGTCAGGCTGGATTGTTTTCTCAACTATAAGCTTAGAATTTTGGTGAGCATGAAACCAATCCGCATTGTCTTGGGAAGTAAATCTCAAGGTATCAAAAGAGGAGGAAGAAACAGAGGCCTTACGTTTTTGTCTAGTACTTGATTTAGGCATTTTAGCAAACACGTGAAGGGCAATGTGTGTGAAATAATTATATCAAATTAAAACTAACCTCAAACACCCAAACTCACAGACAACAAAAACCGCACAACAAATAGCAAAAACAGAAAATAAAATGAAATCGGGCGAAATGAAAATATTAGAGAAATGGAAGAACGAAGAAGAAAGTAGAAATAAGAAATTTATAGGGTGACAGTTAGGAAGATGAACACATAAAAAGCTAATTAAAGAAGATAAGGAGAGAGTTTACTTGACCTGGGGTTTTGACGTTGTGAATCCCTATGGAATAAGCATTGAAGAAATTGATATCAGGAGAAGAATAAAGTTGATGTATGAACTTTAGAGAAAGGAAACAGAGCAACTGAAGTAAAATGAGCAAAAAAACTTGGGCAAAACGCCGTCGGGCAAAACATCTTAAACGACTTCGTATCACCTTCTCACTCTTCAACCCAAACAACAGGTGATCAGTAAACAAATATAAAAATTTGGACAGTGAAGATTGGATTATACAAATCCAAGTGCGCGTATCTGTGCGTGTCGAAAGCACTTGTGGATGGAAGCAGCACTCATAATTCAATATGAAGATAATGAAATAAAAAAAAATTGTAATAAAAAAAAGAGTGAAATAACGTAAAAAACTGCAAGGTTTTTTTTCCATCTTTACACCTCTCTCTTTCGTCCTTCCATCTCTCTCTCTCTCTCTCTCGTCCAATCCAAAAATATATCAAAAATATCTCTCTCTCTTTGCTTCCTCCTTATCCTACCATCACTGCATGCCCGTCCAGCCGATTACTTGTCATTCTGCCGGCTAAAAGCAGAGAGATGAGAGAGGGAAGACCACAAAAAAAAAAAAAAAAGAAATCATAGATACCTTTCTTTTTTTTTTCCCCTTTTTGCCTTAATTTTTTTTATGCTTGTTCTAGATCTGGCATTCTCCTTGGTGCTTGTTCCAGATCTGGGTCTTCTACCTTCTTTTTTTTTTCTCTCTCTATCTTAGTAAGGTTTCATTTGTTGATTTGTTCAATTTTGAATTTTTTGTGTCAGATCTTGTTAGGAACGATCAGATCAAGATTAATGGCTTTTAATTAATATTGTCTGTTGAGGTTTTCATGTTTATTTTTTCCTTTTATTGGCAGCACCAGTTTGGTTTGATTTTTGTTTGGCTTAAATCTATTTCGATCTGGATTTGGCTTTGATAGAGAGAGGTAAGGGAGGGAGAGGCCGAAGAAAATTAGGCTCTTCAATTTTTTAATTATTTTATATTATATTATATTGTATGATATATATGTGTGTGTGTATATATATATATATGTGTGTGTGTGTGTGTGTGTGTGTGTGTATAATTAAATCTGTCGGTTAATTGAAAACATTGACTTTTCAAACTGTGAACTGAAACCAAAAAATTTAAATTTCACTAACCATAAATTGAACGTATCCGTTCCGTTAATTGAAAAATCAGCTCGATTTCGGATCAATTTTTTGATTAACCGAATCAACTAGTTTTTTTTTTCTCAGCCCTACCAAAATGCTAATGGTTCAAATTTGTTGTTACTTTTTTTTTTAATAATGATTTTACCATTATTGAAATGGCTCACATTTATCATTATTTGTAATTACAAGAAAAAATATGAATCATTATTTTGACAACAAATAAGGGCAAATGTGAATTTGTAACTATATGAGTCAATTTATTAATGGCATGAGCAAATGTAAGCCAATTAATTTGGTAACAATAAAGGAATTTTTGAACCAAAATATAGTTTGAGGACAAATTTGTACTATTTTGCATCTTTAGGGAAAATTTGGCCTTTTTCCTAATTTAATCTTCTTTAAATACTATTAAATAAATAATGTATACTACTTCCATTCCACGGGTTAATTACGTCTATGGTCATCGAATTTTGGTGCTTATAACCAAATGATCATATATAATAAAATAATTTGTAACATAAAAATTATTAAACTTTTATTTTTTTTCAATTAAGGTAAAAATGACCGAAAAATTAATTTTTCGTCACCAAAAGGTTACACAAATATGCCAATATGATCCGCCTACATAGAAAAATTGACACGTTAGTAAGTACAAGTCAGTAAATTTTTTTTTTTTGTCTTTTTGTACAGGTTGACATAACACGTGTACTTGATGACGTGTCAATTTCTCCATGTAAACGGGCTATATCGCATGCTGAATGGACACGTTCTAGAAAATTACTGATGAAATAGTTTATTTTCGTGGCTGTCCGGTGACCAAAAATTAATTTTTCGGTCATTTTTACCTTAATTGAAAAAAAAAATAAAAGTTTGATGACTTTTATGTTACAAATTATTTTATTATGACCATTTGATTATAAGCACCAAAATTCGATGACCACAGACGTAATTAACCCTTCATTCCACTCACCCCAACAACTTTGAGCTTTTTACACAAACAAAAAAAAATCATTAATTAACATCAATTTTGTATAATATTAATTATTATACTTTATTAAAAATATCTTTTACTAATTCCTTATAATTACTTCTTAAAAATATCTTTTACTAATTCTTTATAATTACTTCTCACCCTATTAATTATCTCTTTTTATTTTTTACATACATTAAGATAAAATAGAAAAATACATGATTAACACATTTTGAAATGTAAAAATTATCATTATCATTTTTAAATGGAATAAAAAATATCTCAAAAAATTATAGAATATTAATTATTATATAGAATTATTAAAATATCTTTTAATAATTCTATATAATTATTTCTCACCCTATAAATTATATCTTTTTTTTTCATAATTAAGGTAAAATAGTAAAATATATAATTAATATTTTTTAGAATTGAAAATTGTCGTTTTGAGTGGAATATAAAATCTTTGAAAAGTTACCTATGAATTTATTAAAAAATAAATAAATAATACATTTTTCGTTTTGAAATGCAAATAACGATGATGATATAATATTGCATAATACATATAACAACGTTGGGTGGGGTGCCTCCCCGTCACGTTAACAGAAAATTATTAATTGATTTCATCAAAATATTTTGTTGGTTCATATCTACACTTTTTCTCTTTTAAGAAAAGTTATTATTTCCTTGTAATAATCAGTTTCCAAAATTCTGCTACCATTTCTTAAATGAAACCTATCAAGTAAAGAGCTATTTGAAGATCTTTTAGTTTACTTGTAAAATAATTTAATTTTTAAGGGTTTCTTTTTTTTTTTTTTCCTCCCTTGGCTTGTCAAAACTAATTCAAAACAATACAATATTGATTATATGCTCAGATAAATAAAAATTAAAAGAAATTACAAATTATCCTCCAAATTATAACCCTGTTAATGTTGTGGAAACTCGGGTTAATTTCCACCAAATTCACCTCGAACACTATTGAGCAGGTGAATAAAGCGTAAACGATTGTACTGAAAAATCACACAAGGTAAAATTCTCAAGATAGAATTTTACTAAGTAATTTGACAGCACAATAATTCACTAACAATATACCCGACAATAACTATTAAATAGACAAATAAAGAACACCAGAATTTAACGAGGTTCGGCCAATTATGCCTACGTCCTCGGACACTACTAATATTATATTTCACTATTTCAAAGAAATAATACAAGTGAAATATTTACTAATTGCCTTAGAAAGATTGGCAATTTTTGGATGGATGGATTAGGAAAGGGGGGCTATATTTATAGCTTAACAATCCCCCCTTCCCCTTACATTTTCCCGATGTGGGATTCCTATACTAAGCCATTTTATTTGACTTCTCAAAGGGTTATTGAATTTAAGCCAACATTTTTGACTTTCTAACAAATCTCCACCTTGGCGTAATTCACATCTTCAAATCTCTCACAAAACTCAATTTTCAGTAGTGTCACAAAATGCGCTTCAAAGCGCACAACTTCAACTCTTAACAATATTGATCAAGCCCAAACAATGTTGCAACTTGACCGCAGTCACCACTTTTGTGAACATATCAGCAGGATTCTCAGTGGTCCTAATCTTCTGGATTGTTACTCCACCTTCTTCCAGAACCTCTCGTACAAAGTGATAACGAACATCGATATGCTTCGTCCTTGCATGGTAAACTTGATTCTTTGCCAAATGAATAGCACTCTGACTATCACAATGCACTTTGATGTGCTTCTGTTGAATCCCTAATTCACCAAGCAACCCTTGAAGCCAAATTGCCTCCTTCACAGCCTCTGTAACTGCCATATACTCTGCCTCCGTAGTGGACAAAGCAACTGTTGACTGTAAAGTAGATTTCCAACTAACTGGTGCCTTCGCAAGAGTAAACACATAACCAGTAGTTGATCGCCGTTTGTCCAAATCACTAGCATAGTCGGAATCACAATATCCAACTACATATTGACCATCTTGATCATCTCGCTGAAATACCAAACCAATATCTACGGTGTTCAGAATGTACCGCAGAATCCATTTCACAGCTTGCCAATGTTCCTTTCCCGGATCATGCATATACCTGCTCACAACCCCAACTGCCTGTGAAATGTCGGGCCTTGTACACACCATAGCATACATCAAGCTACCAACAGTATTTGCATATGGTACTTTTGCCATGTATTCTCGTTCTGCTTCATTCTTTGGAGACAAAGATGCACTGAGCTTGAAATGAGGAGCAAGAGGAGTACTAACAGGTTTTGACTTTTCATTCATGCTAAAACACTTTAGCACTTTTCTCAGATACTGTTTCTGAGTCAAACAAAGTCTCCCCAATTCCCTATCTCTGCTTATCTCCATACCGAGAATCTTCTTGGCTTCACCTAGATCCTTCATTTCAAACTCCCTATTCAGCTGAGTCTTCAACTTCTCAATCTCTATCAGACTCTTGGAAGCTATCAACATATCATCAACATAAAGAAGAAGATATATGTAGGATCCATCTTGTAGCTTACGCAAATACACACAATGATCATATTTGCTTCTTGTGTACTTCTGTCCCATCATAAACTTGTCAAATCGTCTGTACCACTGCCTCGGAGATTGCTTCAATCCGTACAATGATTTTTCAAGCTTGCACACCATATTCTCTTTTCCAGCAACTTTAAATCCTTCGGGCTGAGCCATATAGATTTCCTCCTCTGAGTCTCCATGTAAAAATGCAGTTTTTACATCCAACTGAACTAGTTCCATATCCAATTGTGCTACCAAAGCTAATAAAATTCAAATGGAGGAATGTTTTACAACTGGAGAAAAAACTTCATTATAGTCAATTCCCTCCGTCTGAGCGTAGCCTTTAGCCACCAGCCTTGCTTTGTAGCGCACATCATACTTGTCAGGAAATCCATCTTTCTTTGCATATACCCATTTGCACCCAATTGCCTTCTTTCCCTTCGGGAGACTAGCTAGCTTCCACGTATGATTCTTTTGAAGGGACTGCATTTCATCATTCATGGCTTTCCTCCACTTCTCTGATTCTAAACTTTTGACTGCTTCATTATAAGTGGTAGGAATGTCATCCGTTGCAATTTGGAATGCGTAAGCCACCATATCAACATAGCGAGCAGGCTTTTTGATTGTCCTCTTTGGCTTACTTAATGCAATTGATTCAGGTTGCTGCGGAGGTTCTTGGGTTAAAACCTCTTCTTCATCTGACTCCTCATCTACCATAGGAGTTTCTGCATCTGCTTCATCATTTGCCGGGATAACAATTTTACTTTCAAACTCCACCTGTTTTGGAGTGCCATCTGTCTGCTCAACACTTTCATTTGTCACCTTTCTTAACATGGTAGATTCATCAAAGGTAACATCCCTGCTGAAAATTATTTTCTTTGACTCTGGGCACCAAAGTCAATATCCTTTCACACCAGAGGTGATCCCCATGAAAATTGCTTTCTTTGCACGTGGATCCAACTTCGATTCCTTAACATGATAGTATGCAGTGGAACCAAACACATGTAAGGAATTATAATCTGTAGCAGGTTTTCCAAACCATTTCTCCAATGGCGTTTTACCACCATTAGCACTAGATGGTAGGCGATTAATGAGATGGCAAGCATATGTAATAGTTTCAGCACAAAATTCTTTGCCCAACCCAGCATTGGACAACATACACCGAACTTTCTCCAGCAATGTCCGGTTCATGCGTTCTGCCACCCCATTCTGTTGTGGTGTATTTCTGACTGTGAAGTGTCTCACAATGCCTTCATCTTCACACACCTTCATAAATGGATCACTCTTGTATTCCCCGCCATTATCTGTACGGAGATGCTTGATCCTTCGGCCTGTTTGAGTTTCCATCATCTTTTTCCATTTAAGAAAAACTCCTAGCACTTCATCCTTAGTCTTCATAGTATACACCCAAACTCTCCGAGAAAAATCATCAACAAAGGTCACATAGTAGTGTTTTCCTCCCAAAGAAGTCATATTGGAAGGTCCCCACACATCAGAATGAACATAATCCAAAATACCCTTGGTATCGTGGATTGTTGTTCCAAATTTCACCCTTGTCTTTTTCCCTTTGACACAATGCTCGCAAAAATCCAATTTGCAAGTCTGAACTCCTTTCAATAATCCTTGTTTCACCAGGAGATTCAAGGATTTTGCACATGCATGGCCCAAGCGCATATGCCATAACCTGGTTGCTTCCAACTCCTTTTTATCAGTAGAAGCCACTGCTGCTGTACCAATAACAGTAGTACCTTGATAGTGGTACAATCTGTTATTCTTTCGAATTCCCTTCAACACCACAAGTGCACCAGAGATTATCTTCATTACTCCGCCTTTTGCTCGTACCTCGAAACCCTTTTCTTCTAGAGCTCTCACGGAAATGAGATTCTTTGATAAACTGGGCACATAACGAACATCGTCCTTCAAGATTCTGATTGATCCATCATGGTTTTTCAAACGAATGGAACCAATCCCATGTGTGTTGAGAGAGGCATCATTTGCTATATAAACAACTCCATCTTCTAGTTCTCTAAATTCATAGAACCAATCCCGATGGGGACACATATGATGACTGCAGCCTGAATCAAGCAGCCATACACTAGAAGAGCTCGTTGAAGATGTAACAGCAAGTGAGAAATCTGAGTCTTCATCATTACACTCAGCTACATTTGAATCTGCAACAGCCTTTCCCTTATCAGGTTTGCCCTTATACTTCAGCTTAGGACAATTTTTCTTCAAATGCCCTTTTTCTCGACAAAAGGCACATTCGTCTTTGCCCAATTTGGGCCTCGACTTCGATCTCCCTTTCTTTCCTCTAGTCTGGCTCTGCAACCGACCTCTCACTACTAGAGCTTCCGTTGCTCCACTTGTGCTTTCTTTCTTGTCCTTCTTTCTCAGTTCATAACTATACAAGGCAGCACAAACTTCACTGAGAGTCACAGCAGCCTTCCCATGAAGTAGAGTCGTTTCAAGAAACTCAAACTCCTCAGGAAGCGATCCCAACAACATCAAAGCCAAGTCTTCATCTTCAAATGTCACATCCAAATTCAATAAATCAGCGACTAACTGATTAAAACTGGTGATGTGATCATTTATTGTGGTACCCGCAACATAATTGAAACGAAACAGTCTTTTCTTCATGTGAAGCTTATTCTGACTGCTTTTCTTCAAGAATTTTTCCTCCAGCGCCTTCATCAATTTACTTGCAAAAATTTCTTTCGAGAAAGCATATTTTTGCTCTCTAAAAAGGCACGATCGAATTGTACCACACGCCAAACGATTAAGTTTCTTCCATTCTTTCTCATCAACATCATCTGGTTTATTTTCTTCAAGGGCAATGTCTAGACCTTGCTGAAAGAGAGCGTCTAGAACCTCACTTTGCCACATGCCAAAATGACCCGTACCATCAAAAATTTCCACCGCAACTCTTGCATTTGCCATCATATTGGACGAGGAAGAAGAAGTGGATGGATTTGTCATTTTAGCTACAATTACTATTCAATAGCTGTCGATGCGGAATGCCAATAGCCCAAGGAAAAATCTTTTCTGATGTGGAAGATCAGCCTACGCTGCAACCACAGAGTATACTAAGAAAGAACCTAGGCTCTGATACCAATTGTTGTGGAAACTCGGGTTAATTTCCACCAAATTCACCTCGAACACTATTGAGCAGGTGAATAAAGCGTAAACGATTGTACTGAAAAATCACACAAGGTAAAATTCTCAAGATAGAATTTTACTAAGTAATTTGACAGCACAATAATTCACTAACAATATACCCGACAATAACTATTAAATAGACAAATAAAGAACACCAGAATTTAACGAGGTTCGGCCAATTATGCCTACAGCCTCGGACAATACTAATATTATATTTCACTATTTCAAAGAAATAATACAAGTGAAATATTTACTAATTGCCTTAGAAAGATTGGCAATTTTTGGATGGATGGATTAGGAAAGGGGGGCTATATTTATAGCTTAACAATCCCCCCTTCCCCTTACATTTTCCCGATGTGGGATTCCTATACTAAGCCATTTTATTTGACTTCTCAAAGGGTTATTGAATTTAAGCCAACATTTTTGACTTTCTAACAGTTAACAGATATTTGTTTTGTATTAATAATATAATTTTACGGGAATCAGTTGTAATTCAAATAGTTGATAGTATTATTACTCTTTCAAGTGATCAAGATTCAAATTCCACATTTTTCTGCTCCAATAATATAATTATAAAAAAAATTAATAGATTTAATAATTTATCATGAATAATAGATTAAAACATAAAATGTCTTAATAATAATGGCAAATTAGTGATGAAGTAAATATTTATTTGCCAAATCAAATTAGTGTACTTTTTGCACACTTATATTTTTGTTTTCACAAGAAGTTGATTTAGGGATTAATTTCATTTATACTCACTGAGCTTATATTCAAATAATACTAATATAATGAAAAAATTTTCAGTCTTTTAAAAATCACTAAAGTTAAAATTTATATACAGAAAAGTCACTTTTACTATTTTCTGGTGAAAAAACCATCAAAAAATCCAGTTGACGCATACGCTTAGTGCCCTTATATACATGGTTTGACACATGAAAAAAAAATGACATGTAAGAATGGCACATGGCAAACTGACTTGTTGAAATATTCACGTTGCATGCCGCATGGCAAGCTGACTTGTTGAAATATCCATGTTGCATGCTTCATGGCATGCTTACATGTCATTTTTTCCAAGTGGCATCCCACATGTGCAGTAGGTGCTGAGTGTATGCACCAGCGGAATTATTCGGCAGTTTTTTTGCCGATAAATGGTCAAAGTGACTTTTCTATATATATATTCCAAGTTCAGTGATTTTTAAGAAAACAAAAATTCTTTTATTATATTAGTGTTATTTAAGTATAAATTTCGTGACTATGAGTGAAATTAACCCATTGATTTAGGCAAACACATATATCACTACCCATAGTAAGCCTATTGCATCATACTTTTAACAGTATACAATACAAAATAAAATCCAAATTAGCAAACAAAATTAGCGATAGGCATATTTTCATCGCTAATTAGCGACGAAAATCAGAATTAGTCGTGAAAATCCAATTTTTCAATCTAATGGCAAGTTTAGCAATGGAAAAAGTAAATTGTCACTAAATTTTGGCAGCAATTGATGGCACTTTTTTTTTGCAATTAAATTAGTGACGGTAATGTTTGCCAAAAATTATCCGATTTTCTATTAAGGAAAATAATTTTGCAACGGTATTGTGGTCGCTAATTGATGTTTAAATTTAGCGACTAAATAAAGATGGCGATATTGGTCGCTAAATTTGAATACAATTTTTGGCACTTTTGTTTGCGACAATTTTAGCAACTAATATGTGTTGTCGCTAAATATATAATAATTATTTAATTAAATTTAGCAACAGTAGTGTTTTAGTCACTAATGTAGTTGCTATTTGAAAAAAAAATAAATAACCTATCTTTAAAAATTTCTCTCAATATGTTAAAATTTAGCCGAAATCGTGAAAAGAGGAGAGAGAGAGAGGGAGAGAGCATGGCAAAAGGCTACGGCGGTGACTATCAACGGCGTTGAGCCGACGCTCTCCGCAGCGCTGGCCAACCCAAAATACTTCTCCTGCCTCCGTTCACACTTTCTGCTCCATTTTTTGAGAAAGATAAAGCCAAAACTTCTCCTGTGATCTCCGACCACCTCCGGCAATTGGTGGAAACACAGGTGGCAGCGGAGGGCTCCTGGTGGTCAGGCGAATCTTCCAGCGGCCATGGATTGACTTCACTCGCCGGCGATGAAGGGATCATCGTTGAGGAGAACCGAAGTTTCTGACGCTGATTTTGATCAAACGGTGAGGCGTATTGGCGTGTGACCAATGGCAAAGGAATCTCAATGCCTTGTGCTTCACTTCGGCAGTGGTGGTGTCTCTGGTGGAACTACGACGAGGTTCCGGTGATCAGCAAAGGGGACCAAAACGGCATAAAGATTGTAAGTGACTACCATAATTATTTTTCCATATGATTTTTATATAAATCAGCTTTGTTAGGAACTGTTTTTACAAATTATAGTATGGGCCAGTTTGGCAAAACTTATGAAAATAGCTTTTTCAATTGAAAAAAGTTATATTCCAAAAAGTTGTATGTCGAAAAGTAGATTACTGTTTGGTAAATAAAATTTAAAATGACTTATAAAATTAAAAATAGTTATTAACTGTTTGGTAAATGATATGATTAAAAATGACTTTTTAGAATAAAAAAATAAAAAAGGATAATTTTGAGTGATAGGATAAGAGAAAAAACAAAAAAAAAAAAGATTATATTAGATATAATTGTCATTACGAAATAAAATGAAAGATATTTTTGTCTAAAAAAAATATTAAATCTGCTGCCCTTAAAAGCTGAAAATCAGCTTTTCTGAAAAGTTTCAATTTCTAGCTTTTTCTAATAGGAGGTTTTTTCACTTTTCATAAAATTGATTTTTCTAAAATCAGCATTTACCAAACACTTATTTTTGTCCCATAATCAGCTTTTTATCAAATAAGCAGTTTTTTGGCCTTCCAAAAGCAATGCCAAACAGGCCCTATGTGAGATTATGTTGTTAGTTGATTTGTTTGTTGTGTATATTGAAATCAGATTTGTTAGGTACTGGCCAAGGTTACTAATGAAGAGCTACAACAGATTTCTGGAAAGTATCCCTTGATTTCACAAGATGTGAGTTTGAAGAAGCTTATTTTAATGTACTCTTAACCCATGTTCTTCAAATTTGTTCTTATGACAAATGGATATGGGCGAAACCCAATAGGATCAGCTAAATTCTATGTGTTTTTTGATACCAGGATTTCCCTTTATTTCTTTTTGAAAATATACTTGAAACCTTAACATATTAAAGTTCAAATTCCATAATCCTTTGTTTGAGAAAATGTTAAGTGCCAGTGATGCTGGGCGAATTGGGCGTTTAGTGCTGCCGAAAAAATGTGCAGAGGTTAGTCCTTATTCTTCCAAGCTTAACCTTTTTCATTTTAGCATTTTAATTCTAGACTTTCTTGTATAAGAGAAGATTGATAAGATAAATATTTGCCAATAAGCAGAAATAAAATAGAATGATTCTTTACAGCCAGTTTGGGAACCCATGCATTGAGCAAAAAAGTTATACTTGTATTCATTATGTATGATTATTTTTTATCCATTTCCACTTTATTAAGTCTTTATGTAATGAAGTAATTGAACCGATTTCTTATATTTATGCTTTAAAAGAAGTCATTTAAGTGGCAAATCTTTATGAATCAGTTCATGCTTCTACAATAAATGGAATTCTGACCCCATTAATAATAGATTTATCAAAGCAGGGTCATCCATTTAATGAATCCATTTAAGTTGAGATGGATGACTTGTCTTTTTCCTTGTCATGTAATGCCCCCATATTTACTAATATATATATATATATATATATATATATATATATATATATATGATAGTTTCCCAATTAGAAGGCCTAATAAAACTGCAAAATATGTTGTGGGAATGTCCAGTTGTAGGGGTGTGCAAATGGTCGATTCGGTTTTAGACTAAATCGAACAGACCGAAAACTGAAATTTAAAAATTTTCAGAACCGAACAGTAGACCGAAATTTTTAGGATCAAAACTGAATAGATCGAAATTATTTTGGTCGGTTCGGTTCGATCCAATCGGTTCTTGCTTTATAGATATCCTATTTTGAGACTGATACAACTAATTTGTGAGTCATATTTTCTCCCTACACTTTCACACACACACACACACACACTCTCTCTCTCTCTCTCTCTCTCCCTCTCCCTTTCCCTGTCCTCTACCTCCTCATTGCCGATCTGAGCCTTCAGCCGATCGCCTCGCACGGCGTCGCCCCCTACGGTCGTCAGCCGATTGCCTCGCACGGCGTCGCCCCCTTCCGTCGACCCCCCTTCTCTCACTCTCTCCTTCCCTCTTGGCATATATAGTCCCCGTCGCCGCCGTCAACCCCCTTCTCGCTCTCCCTTCCTCCCTCCATCTCTCTCTCTCTCAGCAGATTTGGCCCCGTCGCCCCCCTCCCCAGTGATCGCCCCCCTACCAGCGCTCACCCCCATGTTGCCTCCCTCCATCGCACGCGATCTACCTCGCTTCTGGGTCAAACTTCATTTTTCTACTTTTTTTGTGGTATATATTTTCTAATTTTTAATTTGTTTTTTTTGATGATGATAATTTGAATCAAATTATTTGATAATTTATTTTTTGATGTTGATAATTTATTTCTTGGTGTATATTGGTTGAAGGTTTTGGACCACTATGTGGTTTTTTTTTTCTTTGAACTTCACCGTGTTTCTTATATATATATATATATATATATATATATATATATAAAAGCAAAACGGTGAGTTTTGATAGTTTGGTCGGTTCGATTCTTTTAATTTTACAATTTTAAAACTTGAACCGAACCGAATTATCTGAAGTTTTATTTTGATTTAAAATCGAAAAACCAAACCAAATATATCAAAATCTATTCGGTTCAATTCGATTTTCGGTTCTAGTTTGGTTCTGCAAAGCCCAACCCGATTGCAGTTTTCCAATTGGAGGGCCCAATAAAATTACTTTGTTTTGCTTATATCTTATTAAATAGATATTAATTTTTATGAGATTCTAGCTAATTAACGTTTAGAGTAGGAGTTAAAAACTTAGTTCATTGATTGATAAAATTGAATCCAAACAGGATGCGGGGATTTTTCTTTATATTATGATGTCATTGAATTTTGTGTATGTGTGAAATGATATGTTGGTAAGAACTGGATATTTTTTGAATTGCTTATGGGGTTTGGTTCGGCCTTGATGAAGTTCTTGAAGTGAGTTTTACTCTTTTTAACATTCCATTGAGATGATTGAATGGTAAGTTGTGAATGAATACAAAAGGGACTTGTCAAGTTTATAAATAGGGATTGGTGTTGGGTATGTATTGCGTCGCCAACTTGAGGGTTGTGTGGTTTCTGGTGAAGAAAAAAAATTGTAAACTTCTCAAAATTTTATATGACTTAAAACAAGCACCTAAACAATGGCATAAAAAATTTGATAAAGTTTTGTCATGCAATGGTTTTTCTTCTGCTGAAGTAGATAAATGTAATCATTGTGTGATTATCTACTTATATGTGGATGATATGCTTATTTTTAGTACTAGCCTTGAATTAGTACATAAATTAAACAAAATATTTTCTTGCTTCTAAATTCGGTCTGGAAAACGTGGGTGAAGCAAGCATAATATTGGGTGTTAAAATCATAAAAAAAAAAGGTAATAGAATAAATCTTCATTTATATTTATTTGTAATTTTTTCTTTATTCAAATATATCATTTAGGGGTGTGCAACACCCGACCCCACCCGAACAACCCGACGAATCCGACCCGAACAAACAATTCGGATAGGGTTATTCGGAGGGTACGGGTCGGGTCGGGTAGTATAAATTCTAAAATTTCGGGTTCGGGTCTGGTTAAAATCACCAAAACCCGAACCCGACAGAACATTAGTATAAAAGCTGATTTTGTTTTTTGTTCATTTTCTTAGTAACCCACGTCTTCCCCCCCACACCACCTTCTTCTCTCTGCTCTCTCTCTCTCTCTCCTCCTTTTCCTATTTGCCACCCCCATCTCTCTCTCTCTCCCTCTTCCTCCTCCTCGGATCTGGATGCTTTTTTGCTTTTGCTATGAGGAAGCCGGTCACCTCCTCTCTCTCTCACTCTCACTCTCTCTCTCTTTCTCTTTCTCCCTCCTCTTTAGATCTGAATTTTTTTTTCTTTGCTACAAGGAAGCAAATCTGGATTGTTTGCAACTTTGCGTGTTTAGATTTAGATTATGACGGTTGGTTTAATTTTCTTGTTTTTGATTTTATTTTACATTTTGATTTTCTTGGATTTTGATAAATTAATGGGTTTTATGTTTGGATTTGTTGAATTAATGAATTTTCTTGGTTGGATTTGCATTTGGGTGTTTGGATTTGTTGGTTGCATTTGATCTATCATCCTTTTTTTTTTAAATTTATTTCGGGATGTTCTTGGTTGGATTTGCATTTAGGTGTTTGAATTTGTGGGTTACATTTAATCTATCATTTTTTCTTTTTTTTTTTTTTTTTTTTCGGGTAGATCCGGTTTGTCGGGTCGGGGCCCGAAAGTAGTCGGGTTTTCCAGTTCGGGTCCCTAGTGATAGTATGGGTCAGTTCGGAAGATATTTATCCTATTCATCGGGTTTCGGGTTGATCGGGTTCGGTTCGGGTTAATCCTGATGGCAATATTGAAAAATATAAAACTATACTTGTTGCAAAGGGTTTTACTCAATTGCAAAATATTGATTATTTTAATACATTTGCTCTTATGACTCAAATATAAAACTATACTTTTGCTCCTGAGGGTTGTGTAGTTTTTGGTGAAGAAAATACAATTTGTAAACTTTTCAAAATTTTATATGGCTAAAACAAGCACACAAACAGTGGCATGAGAAATTTGATCAAGTTTTGTTATACAATGGTTTCTCTTCTGTACGAAGTAGATAAATGTGTGTATACAAAACTTGTTAGTAGTGATCGTGTGATTATCTGCTTATATGTGGATGATATGCTTATTTTTAGTACTAGCCTTGAATTAGTACATAAATTAAAAAAAATGTTTTCTTGCTTCTAAATTTGATTGAGAATTAGGTGTTATAAGGCATATTCTACATTTAATGGAGGGATAAGGAAGGATGTGCCTAATCTGAGGGATAAGGATGGATGTCCTTAACCAGTGTTATATATTCTGCTTCCTTGTATTCAGTAATGTAAGAGTGATAAATAAAAAAATACATTAAAACTTTCGTCAATTCTGTTTTTCCTCTATACTAACACTCAATTAAAGAAAAATACAGGTGAATCAATTGCCTAATCTGAGTATGTACAGATTATTGGAAATCTGATGCATTTAATGAATTTTTCTCGACCAGACATTGCATATGTTTTATAATCCAAATCATTATCATTGGGCTGCATTAGTCCGACCAATGAAATATTTGAGAGGTACCATGATCACTTATGGTATTCTACATAGTTTACTATTTTAATCCATATCGCCTCGCTTATTAGAACAATTAAATTAATATTGCTTACTGATTTTAATGCTTTGTGTTGTGATCAAGGATTGCAAAGTCTGAGACTATATGAGGATCGCAGCACTCTATTGTACGTCTAGGAAAGAATTTTCCTATAATACATATTATATTTGCCATATAAGTAGGTATGAGTAGAATTCAACTCACAAAAATTAAATATAACTTTTATTAATATTAACATACATTGTATTTTCCATCTAATCTTCATTTATATTTATCTGTAATTTTTTCTTTATTTTTATTAATATTTAACATATATTATATTCGCCAACTAATCTTCATTTATAGTTATCTATAATTTTTTCTTTATTTAACTATATCTTTAAATTTCTAGATCTTATGTAATTTTTGTTGGCTTAAGCTACATTTCAATTTTGATGATAATCAAATTTTGTATAAACTTTGTAGAAATTATATTTTTTTGTTTTTGTTTCAGCTCACACTCCACTAAAATGTGCAAGATTTAATTAAAGATGGAAGCCAAATGTTTGAAGAACTTAGAGTTTCAAGTTCTGTTGGAAATTCAGCAAGTTAGGGTATTAATTCTGTAAAATTTTTTGAGGAGCTTTATATATATGTTCATACATTGTAAATCTCTTTCCTTCCATAAAAGTAATTTTACATGGATTAAAATATATTCTAAAATGGTGTCCTGTTGCAAACAGAAAACGTGTTTTGCTGTAAGCAAAAAATGTGTTTCACAATAAATAGAAAACATATCTTAAAAAGGTATTCTAAAATGACTATCATTTGTCAAAAATTATTTTAGAAAAACTGTTAGAAAGTATTTTGAAAAGTTAAGCAGAAATGATACTAGAAAATGTTTTGGAAAGTTTTATTTTCTGTTATAGCAGAATTGTTGAGCCGAACAACAGTTATGTTTTGCACTAAAAAATAAAATAACGGTTAGTTTTCAATTTTAACAAATTTGTCTTACACATAACGGCTAGTTTTTGAACTCCAACTGCTATATTGAGTTTTTGGCTATAAGTTGACGCTGTTTTTTGCTCCAAAAATTCTTGAGAAGTTGGAAATCATTTCTATCTCTTGAGATATAAACTTTCATCTTATTCAAGCGAATTTTTACATCTTGCATTTCATTCATTATCATTCTCCACAACTAGATTATAGCATTTTTGTTGTAATTTTTGTGTGAGATATTTTTGTAAAAGATTGTGAGAAAGGTTGTCTAGAATGTTAAGAAATTCTTATGAGTGTTTACATCTTTTACTTGGGAAAAAGATTGTGGGTAGAAAATATACTAGGCTTGTATATTGGCTTTAACTTTTGCCCATTAATAGAGTTGTTAGTGGAGAGAAAAGTTTAAGACGGTGTCTTGGGGAGTGGATGTAGGCAGTTAGGCCGAACCATTATAAATCATTTGTGTTGATCTCTTTCTTCTCCCATCTTCTCTGTTTTGTTTCTAAAAGATTTGTTTCTAAAAGATTTCAATTGTTATGTTCTTGCTAAACTTTGTGTTGATTTAAAATAAATTTTTCAAAATCATTTCTGTTATTTAACATTAATTTACTGCAAGGTTTAAATCTGTTTTTAAATGAAATTTATTATATATTATGTCAATCATCACATTTTAAATTCATTTATTGCATATATGTGTGTTCTGCTCAACTAGAAAATACCTGCAAAACACTGCAGTTCTATTCTACTAGAAATTGAGAAAAAAATTTATAACACCCAATTTACCCCTCCACTTGTGTGTCGTCGGGACAATTTTGGCAGTACGTAATTCTTTGTTGATTGTAGTATCTAGGGTGAGAAGTAACTATATAAAGAATTAGTAAAAGATATTTTTAGTACAGTATAATAATTAATATTTCATAAAATCGATGTTAATTAATAATTTTTTGGTCTGTGTAAAAATCTTCAAGTTGTTGGGTTGAGTGGAATGGAAGGAGTATATATTATTTCTATAGCGGTATTTAAAGAAGATTAAATTAAGAAAAAATGACAAATTTACCCTAAATAAGCAACAGAGTATAAATTTGTCCTTAAACTGTATTTTGGTTCAAAAATTCCTTTATCGTTACCAAATTAATTGGCCTACATTTGCTCATGTGATATATATATATATATAGGCTCAAATTTGCCCATATAGTTATAAATTCGTATATGTTCCTTCTTGTTAAAAAATAGTTCATATTTTTTATCGTAATTACAAATAATAATAAATGTGAGTATTTTAGCAATTATAAACATTATTAAAAAAAATAGAAGTAACAACAAATTTGTACCATTCCTCTTCAAAAGTCTAGGTCTTCTCTTTTTCATTTTTAATAATTTCACATTTTAGAGTCTTCATTTTTTAAAATAATCAAAATAGGACGGCCCACATTTAAAGATCACATGCAGAGTATTAGATGAAAGTTAGATCTGTTTTGATCTTTATAAAATAAATAAAAAATCATTTTAAACTTTATTATAAGATTTTATTATATTAGTTAAACATTTAATAATATAGAATTTCATTGATACTAAAATACAATTAAAAAAAAAGTCAAAGATCTCTTAAAATTAATAAAAAATTGACTGACTTTAGGGAAAAGAAAAAGGAAGACTTAGATCTAGTTAATATAAAAAGACCAAGATTAGGCGACACATCTGTTTCTCTCTTTCTTTTAATTTTTTAGTTCTTTCGTGTGTTTTTTTTTTTAAATTTTTTTTTAGGGGTAAAGTGTATTTTTTTCCTTTAAACTATCGGAAATAGGGCGAAAATTGTCTCAAACTTTTTTTTAGTTGGTTTTTACTCTTAAAGTCACTTAAATGAATGGAAAAAATGCCCTCATTTTGGACTGAAAGTCCAGTTCGCAAACGGAGTTAACGGCAATCAATCATACGTCGACACGTGTCAATTTGATTTATTGGTAAAAACTGACCAAAACAAAGTTTTAACGCATTTTTACACCCTTTTTCATAATTTGAGGACAAAAAATCCCTTATAAAGTTGACACGTATCGACGCGTGATTGACTGCCATTAACTCCGTTTGCCAGACGGACTTTTCATTTATCGCCAGAGTATTTTTCAACCATAAACCTAAGTTTAGGGGTAAAAACCAACAAAAAAAAAACAGTTCGAGAGCATTTTCACTCCATTTCTAATAGTTTAAGGGCAAAAATATACCTTATCCCTTTTTTTATATGTTTTAGTCTAATAATTTTAAAATTGGTATAAATATAAACTTTTGATGAATATTTGTTATTCTTAATCTTGTTTTTTTTGGTTTTGTACATCATGTAGATTTGAAAATTTTTTAATTTTATTTATATATATTACAGATGTATTTTTCGCGTTCTTAATGGAAATTTAATTTGCATTTAACAAAGGCAAAATCCATTGTTAGGTTGATAAACTTATTTCAAATTTTCTTTACATTAAAAAAAAAAAAATCATACATTGAGTTCTTTTATTTTAAATTTTACATTGAGTTCTTTTATTTTAAATTTTGACCATTTTAAGTCTCTACTTGATGGCAAGAAATAAATGAGATACACATGCAATATAAAATCATGTTAATTTAAACAAATTTATTTTCGCCCTTGGTTTGGGACTCAAAAGGGACTAATTTAAAAATATATTGTACTTTCTATTATTATCGATCTATTATTTTGGTATAGATTGGATAATAATGGATGAAATTATAAAAAATACATTTTCAATGTGTTTGACATTTTACTTATTTCAGATGAAACCATAAAAAAAAAATATAACTATTCATTAATTAGTTCATGCAAGGAACAGGCCCACAAAATTATCAATATAAAATTGTTTTGAATTTGTTTTGAATTATGATGAAGATTATTATTTGGTGATAATGCTTTCACACTTCGATATAACATAACATACTTATGTGAACAGCTTGCTTTCTGACCACTCGGAATTCTCTAATTGACAATTATTTAGTTATTTCAAGGAAAAATTTAGTTAGCTTATTAGTGTAATTATTTATAACCAATTGACAATATAGTTATTTATAAATAGTTATTACTCTATCCGTTTCAGTTTAAGAGATCACTTTCCTAGTTTTCTTTGTCCCACTTTAAATACTCTTTTCGAAATTTGAGGGAAAAATTCATATGTATACTCCTATTTATTATATACTTTATAAAATAGTTCTCTTTCTTATCACTCTCTATTTTTAATTACAATTAAATCACTACAAGAAATTTTATTTTTTGTGACAAATTTTTGAATCACGCATAAAATTTCGTCACTAATTATAACTTACAACGACAAATTTTTTAAAATGTCACCATATTATTTATTACTGTGACAAAATTATCTTGCGTCATTTTATGTTTTAATTTTTGTCACTAATAGATTAATTTTTGTGATGAAAAATATATTTCTTCATGGTTTCTTTAGGAAGAAAAATTTCCCACCATTTGTTTTTTGAGGAAAAAAATTTAATGACAAAATAATAACTTATTGCAACGTATAAAATCGTCACAAAATATTTATTTTTTTTGTGATGAATTATTTTTTTCATAATTAAATAAATTAGTGACAATAAAATCATTTCTTCACAAATAAGATATCGATATAAAAAAATTTCTAATTATTTGTTTTTGAAAAAAATTAGTTTAAAAAATAATTTTATTTATGACCAATAAATGTGTTATAAAAAAAATAAATATACTGTGACAAGGTACAATTTCGTCACTTTTGATATGGAGGAAAAATTTTCGACCTTTTTTTTGTGGGAAAAAAATATAATAAAAAATAACTATTTGCGACACAAAAATTCGTCGTGAAATACTTATTTTTTTGTGACATGAATTATATTTGCCACAATTTAATGAATTAGTGACGATAAAATTATTTCGTCACAATAATTTTTTTTAAAAATGAATATGTCACAAAAATGAATATATTATGACGAAATACAATTTGGTTACCAATACAATCAATTTATGACAATAATAATTTTCCGTAATAGTTGGTTCTAATGTTAATATATGACAAATAAATTATGTTATAAAAAATAATTGAATTTATGATAAACAAATATGTTACAAAAAATAATATATTTTTGCCAAAAGCAAAAAGTTAAATTTGCAAAAAAAAAAAAAAACCCTGAGAAATAGAAAATTGGAAGCTCTCTTTTACGCCGTCCCAATCTGGCATTGAAATTGGGGATTAACCATAAAGGAATTTCTGAGTCATTTTGTTTTTTGGAATTTGGTAACCATAAAGGAATTATTTTTTTTAAGGACAAATTTATACTATTTTGCATTTTTAGGGCAAAATTTGCCTTTTTTCTAATTTAATCTTCTTTAAATACAGTTACAGGAATACTATATACTGCTCCCATAATTCCGCTCAATCCAACAACTTTCAGCTTCTTATAAAGACTAAAAAAATTACTTAACACGGATTTTATAGAATATTAATTATTATACTTTATTAAAAATATATTTTACTAATTCTTTATAATTACTTCTCACCCTATTAATTATCTCTCTCTCTCTCTCTCTTTTTTACATACATTAAGATAAAATAGAAAAATACATAATTAGTAATTTTGAAATTTAAAAATTGTCATTTTAAATGGAATAAAAAAAATCCCAAAAATTATAAAATTTATTATAGTCTTCTAGATTTTAACTGCAACATTTCTAAAACATTATAAAAATGAAACTAAGAGTCAACGGTTTCTAAACGTCTTGGTCTTCTGGTTTTACTTTTTTTAATACTTTTACATTATGGAGTCTAGGTCTATTTAAAATTATAATATTCCACAACTTCCATTTCATCACATGCACTGAATTATAATAATAATTTTTATAAATCTCAGTCATGCAAGTTCCATCCCCTACATGCCTATATAAAGCTGCAAGATTCTTCGGTATTAGCATCATGCAAGTAAAAAGTAGAAAAAGAAAAAGTGAGATAAAAGAAAACAGTTTAAGTTTTAGAGAAAAATGACTCGTGGCGGCAATGTGCAAGGGGGCAACGTTCAGGGTGGAAATACACAAGGTGGCAATGGCCAGGGCGGGAATGGACAAGGTGGAAACTGGCAAGGAGGCAATCGGCAAGACGGAAATTGGCAAGGGGGTAATCGGCAAGGCGGAAATCAGCAAGGGGGTAATTGGCAAGGAGGCAATTGGCAAGGCGGAAATTGGCAAGGTGGCAACGGCCAAGGTGGAAATTGGCAAGGCGGAAATCGGCAAGACGGAAACTGGCAAGGTGGCAACGGCCAAGGTGGAAATCGGCAAGACGGAAATCGGCAAGAAGGAAATCGGCAAGGAGGTAATAGCTAAGGTGGCAACGGCCAAGGCGGACATTATTGAAATGAAGCACACCTGTCATCAATAATTTCCACATGCCATCAATAAAGTTTTAGCTGTCACTATGATTCCTAAGCACGTTCTTTGTTTTTTAAATTGTATTCACCTAGTCTTTGTGAGGTAAGCTCCTCTATCTCCACCAACTCCACTATCTGCATTTGTTTCATTATAATTCTATTCACTATTTTAGTATTTTAGTTGTATTGTTGCCTATTTAAAGGCTAAAATGAATAATGAAAACACAATGATTTTCTATATTTTTGTATTGAAGAAACAACAGTTATTTATACAAGACTAGAAAAGCTAACTAAGGAAACTCATATTTGTTAGCCTATAAATCTGCTCCTATAATCTTGCTATGCTATACAAGGAAACTAAATATTACAGCTAATTACAATCAGTACTGTAACACTCCCCCTCAAGCTGGAGTATAGATATTAATCATACCCAGCTTGTTACACAAATATTCAACTCAAGAGCCATTTAAAGATTTTGTGAATAGATCGCCTAACTGTTCTCCTGTCTTCACATGTCCTGTTGAGATGACATTATCTTGAATCTTTTCACGAATAAAGTGACAGTCAACTTCAATATGCTTAGTCCGTTCATGATACACTGGATTAGAGGCAATATGAAGAGCAGCTTGATTATCACACCAAAGTTTTGCTGGAGACGAAGGATCTATACCAATTTCAGCAAGCAAATGACGAATCCACAAGATTTCACATGCGGATTGTGACATAGCTCTGTATTCAGATTCTGCACTAGATCTGGATACCACTGTTTGCTTCTTGCTCCTCCAAGATACTAAATTCCCTCCAACAAAAACACAATAGCCTGTAGTTGACCTCCTATCGATCTTGGATCCTGCCCAATCAGCATCAACGAAACATTCAATGTGAGCATGCCCGTGATCACTGTACATTATACCTAGGCCAGGAGCACCTTTCAAATAACATAAGATATGCTCTAGAGCTTCCCAATGCTTGACTGTAGGAGCAGTCATAAATTGACTAACAACACTTACTGCAAAAGCAATATCTGGACGAGTTACTGTGAGATAATTCAGTTTTCCAACTAATTTCCTGTATCTCTCTGGATCATCAAAATGATCGCTATCATCATTTGCAAGTTGCACATTAGGGACCATAGGAGTACTGCATGGCTTAGCTCCTAATTTCCCAGTTTCTGCAAGCAAGTCAAGAACATATTTTCTTTGTGATAGAAGAATCCTCTCCTTGTTTCTCAAAACTTCCACTCCCAAGAAATATTTCAGCTGGCCCAAATCTTTAGTATGAAATCTACCATGCATGAAAGACTTAAGTGAAGAAATACCTGCAGAATCACTTCCTGTAATCACAATATCATCAACATAGACCACCAGAAGAATAACTCCAGCTTCTGATTGTCTGTAGAAAACTGAGTGGTCACACTGACTCTTCTTTAGCCCAAACTCTTGGACAACCTCACTGAATTTGCCAAACCAAGCACGAGGACTCTGCTTCAATCCATACAGAGATTTCTTCAGATGAC
Organism: Excoecaria cochinchinensis; assembly: GCA_947683425.1. Lineage (NCBI taxonomy): Eukaryota > Viridiplantae > Streptophyta > Magnoliopsida > Malpighiales > Euphorbiaceae > Excoecaria > Excoecaria cochinchinensis. Next base: position 4,401,507 of record CANTUQ010000150.1, on the reverse strand, counting down.
AAACTTTTCCATACTCCCCCTGAGCAACAAAATCAGGTGGTTGCTCCATATAAACTTCTTCCTAAAGATCGCCATGAAGGAAAGCATTTTTGATGTCTAATTGATGTAATGGCCAATGTTGGGAAGCTGCTAAAGATATGAATAAACGAACAGAACTCAATTTGGCGACTGGGGAGAAAGTATCAGAATAATCTACCCCATAAGTCTGAGCATATCCTTTAGCAACAAGTCGAGCTTTAAGCCGAGCCACAGATCCATCTGGATTAACTTTGACTGTAAAGACCCATTTACAACCCACAGCCTTCTTCCCATATGGTAAAGTCACCAAATCCCAAGTTTGATTTGTATCCAAGGCATTTAGCTCTTCAAGCATAGCAGCAGACCACCCAGGGTGACTCAAGGCTTCCTTAACTGTCTTAGGAATAGATATAGAATCTAAAGATGCAATTAAAGAGCATGTCGAGGAAGACAGATGGTCATAGGAAACAAAATTAGCAATAGAATAAGTGGATTTACAATTGCGTGTACCTTTACGAAGAGCAATGGGAAGATCGGGGTCAGATGGAGCAGGATCAGATGACGAAGGTGCTGGCGCAGGACATGTATCATTAGTGTCTTTTCTTCGAGAGTAGACCTGGACAATCTGTGGTTTGGCTAATGTTGAATGATCATCAGTTGTTGTCGGCTCAATAGAAGGAGGAGATACATCAACAGACGCTTGAGAAGATTTCACAGTATAAATGAGCCACTCATCATCCTCACCCTGACTTGTAAGAGTGGATTGAGATGAAAAGAATGGTTTATCTTCTGAGAATATCACATCAGCTGAAACCAAATGTCGCTGCAAATCAGGAGAATAACATCTATATCCCTTTTGAAGGCGCGAGTATCCCAAGAAAACACACCTCAATGCTTTAGGGTCTAATTTAGTAACATGGGGACGTACATCGCGAACATAACAAGTACTGCCAAATATCCGTGGTTCCACTGGAAAGAGTGATTTATGAGGAAATAAAACACTATAGGGTACATCACCTTGTAACACCGTAGAGGGCATTCGATTAATCAGAAAGCAAGCTGTAGAAATAGCATCAACCCAGAAATGCTTAGGAACATTCATCTGAAACAATAAAGCTCTAGCAGTCTCAAGTAAATGCCTGTTCTTTCTCTCAGCAACACCATTTTGAGAAGGGGTATCAACACAAGAGGACTGGTGAATAATACCATGTTGAGACATGTACCTCTGAAAAGAATCTGACATGTATTCCTTAGCATTATCACTTCGCAATATATTCACAGAAGCATTAAACTGTGTTTTAACTTCAGCATTAAAAGCAGAAAAATGGGAAAAAACTTCAGAACGATTCTTCATAAAATAAATCCAAGTCATACGAGAAAAATCATCCACAAAAGTAACAAAATATCTGTACCCAGTTTTCGACATAACTGGACAAGGACCCCAAACATCTGAATGAACAAGTTGAAAAGCAAACTCAGCTCGTTTATTAATTCTAGGACCGAACGAGCTACGATGATGTTTTGCAAAATGACAAGACTCACAATCCAAAGAAGATACATCATGAAATTGTGGACATAATTTCTTCAAAACAGGTAGGGAAGGATGCCCCAACCGACAATGTGCATCAAAAGGAGAAGCTACACTGGAACAAGCAACAGATCGTGGTACCCAAGAATCAAGGATGTAGAGACCACCAGATACATGTCCTTTACCAAAAATCTGCTTCGTCATAAGATCCTGAAAAAGACAATGATCAGGGAAAAATGAGACACAACAATTGAGGTCTTTGGTAAGTTTACTCACAGATATCAAATTAAAAGCTAGGTTAGGCAGATTTAGAACAGAGGATAAAGTAATAGAAGAAGTTGGTTTAACAGTCCCAGACCCCACAATGTTGCATGATGTCCCATCAGCTATAGTAACAGGTGAAGGAGCTTTATGAGATCGAAAACTAGAAAAGGTATTAGAATTACCTGTCATGTGATTTGTGGCACCAGAATCAATGACCCAATTCTTGGTAGAGGAAAGAAGACATGTGTTACCTGTCTCAGCAGGGACCGAAGTCGAAGATCCCTTTAACATTTCTTGGTACTTAGCATAGTCCTCAATCGAAATAGTGATATTCTGCTCAGAAGATGAACCAGAAGTAACAATATTAGCAATTTGTGTCCTCTGGTTGCGATTCTGCAATTTCTTACAGTAGCGTTTCGTATGACCTGGCTCTTTACAATAGTAGCAAACAATATCATTATTGGATCTATTTCCTCCTCTCTGCACATTCTTCTTACCAGTGTCACTTCCTCCTTCTTTGACAACAAGAATACTATTTGACTGACTAGATAAAATATTATCTGCACGTAATAGCCTACTGAACACATCTTCCAAAGTAGGAATCTCAGAACCAGAAAGAATTTGGGATTTGGCCGTCTCAAATTCGGATGGCAAACCAGCCAAAAAACTCATAACTGCCATTTTTTCTCTCTGAGCTTGTTGTTCCCTAATGTCCGCACTAAAAGGTAAGAGCATGTTCAATTCTTCATAAGTTTTCTTGAACTCCATAAAATAGGTGGTGAGAGGTTTAGCCTCTTTTTCAGCACGATAAAAGGCTTTACACACATCATAAATGCGAGACTCATTCCTTTTTCCAGAGTATAAAAAAGCCAAATAATCCATTAATTCTTTCACACGTTCACAATGAGAAATTAAACCAAGCACATTCCTTTCAATTGAATTTCTAATTTGTAAGAGCAATCGTGAGTCATTTCTCATCCAAATTTGTTTTTCAGTTTTATCAGTTGGAGGGTCATCAGTTAAGTGATCGTCCTTATCCATACTACGAAGATAAATTCTAATAGTTCTACTCCAATCAAGATAATTGGACCCATCCAATTTTTCTTCTGTAATTTTAGACAAAGGAATAATCTCACTAACAGTCTCCCTAACAGTCTCTTTATTATCGCCCATAATCTCCACAAATTATAAAAGCAACAATAAAGCAGTAAGTGAACCAATACACCAAGCAAAACAAAATAAATGCCCAAACCTCTCAACCAAATAAAATAAAGTAGGATCCAATAAAGAACCTGGATACCAAAGCAGCAGCAACCCTCAAAACACAAAACGCAGCTACAGAAAGGAGCAGAATACCGACTGAAACCAAATACCACTAGGAGAGGAGATCTCCTCAAGAAGACACCGGAATCTGACCGGAGACAACCAGGCGACGCCGGGTACCAAGATCGGAGCTTCAACTGCCTCCACACGCGCCTCCACGCGCCGGCGAGTGAAAAAAGCACAGAAACTTCTAGCGGCGCGTGAGCCCTACGCGCTAAGAATCCGGTCACCGTACTCCGGGGAATGGCCGATCGGGACCTCGTGCACCTCTCTCCACCGACGGTGAGACAAAACGGTCACCGGAAAATGTGACCAAAGGAGAACCGAATCTCACCCGAAAGATAAAGAACAGAAACCCAGACAAATAATTTCCCAGAATAGCCTATAGCTCTGATACCATGAAAACACAATGATTTTCTATATTTTTGTATTGAAGAAACAACAGTTATTTATACAAGACTAGAAAAGCTAACTAAGGAAACTCATATTTGTTAGCCTATAAATCTGCTCCTATAATCTTGCTATGCTATACAAGGAAACTAAATATTACAGCTAATTACAATCAGTACTGTAACAAATAATAAACGATTAGTGTGTGTTTTTACAAAATATTTTTTTTTATTTTAGTTTGTATCAGTGGTATCAGAGCCTATAGACCTAGAGAGTAAAAACACGTGAAGCAGCAACAGTTTTCTTTCTTTTATTTTAATGGCCACAGACTCAAATTTTGCGCAAGTAGCCATCCCTTGCTTTGTGGTCACTATGACCATTGGAGCATGCTAATGGAAAATTTCTTACGATAAATAGAATATTGGCCAGTTATCAAATTTGGTATTCAAGAGCCACTAGCAGGTACGGTTTTGACAGAACCCCAAAAAATAGAATTGGAAGCTTGAAAGTTAAAGGACCTGAAAGCCAAAAATTCTCTCTTTCAGGCTATTGACCGCTCAATCTTGGAAATTATTCTTTGTAAAGAAACTTCCAAAAATATTTGGGATTCTATGAAGAAAAAGTATCAAGGTTCTGTCAGAGTGAAGTGTGCACAACTTCAAGCCTGGAGACATTGAGACACTAGCAATGAAGGATGGAGAATCTATAACCAACTATATATGGTGCCAGAACATTGGAGATCAGTAGCAAGATGCAATTTTATGGTGAAAAGATGAACTACGTGACTATTGTGGAGAAGATTTTGCTCTTCTCTGACTTCAAATTTCAATAATGTTATTTGCTCAATTGAAGAATCAAAAGACATAGATACGCTTTCTCTTGATGAATTGCAAAGCTCCTTGTTGGTCCATGAGCAAAAGATGAACCGAAGTTCAAATATAGAGGAGTAAGTGTTGATGGCTTCTACCAACACCAATATGCATTCCCACAATTTTAGAGTAAGGGGTAAGGGTAGAGGTAAAGGTGGAGGTAGAGGAAGGGGGAATCGAGGAAATAGTGTAACACCTGATACCCGACTCGTTGGAAGTCGGATACCAAATGTTACCCAACTTGATATACTAATCAATATACTAGATATCTAAACCTATTATTTAATATTAAACTCATAAAAATCCGAATCAATTCAAATTTTACAGAAAAACTTGATATACTAATCAATATACTAGATATCTAAACCTATTATTTAATATTATACTCATAAAAATCCAAATCAATTCAAATTTTACAGAAAATCTGACAGAGTTTTCTAAATACGAGTCTCTATTTCCCTGTTAAACAGTCAAAATTTTACTTTTATGACATAATTCACAAATCCCAACTCCATCCACAAACTAAATCATTCATCAAAAATAATCCCAACCTCCTCAAATACAACACTACACAAAAATAATTTCATAACTTAGTTTGTGCACATCCCATAATTAAGAACTAGAGCATCCACCATCTTCTACATGCATGTAATTACAATATCCTTCAAGTTTTAATAGGTCAACAAAATGAATTACATTTCATAATTCTAATCTAGCACTTTCTATAAGCCATTCAAAATTTTCAACTTCGATGCTTCAAAATAACAAAATAAAATAAGAAGCCTAAGTATCTATTCTGACGTTAAGGGTTTTCTCCTGACTTCCTAATAGATCTCCGGTTTGCATTTTCAATCCACACATTCTGTACACCTACGCATAGAAATAAAATTTCACACGCTAAGCAATTTGCTTAGTGTCCACCACTAAAATTACTTTTCCAAAATGTCTCATACCATAAGCTTTAATTAAAATTATGAGACAGAAAATATATAAAAAAAAAATACGGAATTTAACAACATGCATTTCACCATCATGAATAATTAAACATGCTTGTGTGTCCATATATTGATATACATAATTGTTATCTTAATCTTTAAACTAAAGTAGTAAATTATACTAAACTAGTCAATTTTTTTTATATTAAAACCAATTTAGCAAAATAAGTCAGATTGCTCATAGTAACTTGATGGAATACATCAAGTGGATACACGGGACTATGGATTGAAGTGGCCAATACCGGGCACTACACTTCAATCCTAACTTATAGGTTCTTAATAGCCTACAATACAAATCGACAATATTCACTTACATCATTCAACGTATCCATCAAAATTCCATCATTCACTCCAAATAAAAGCATTCAAAATAAATCCATTCGACAATTCACATAATATTCAATATCCAACTGACACTCCACATAAATAGTCACTATCCAACTGACACTCCAACAAAAATACATCCCTATAGCTGGCCAATTGTATCATACCCATATATCCTATCGTTTACTAAGGGTAATGATATTCCTGCTTTATTCTCAATTGTGATATTCATAATAGTTTTACACATTTATAATTATAGTAAGTCAATTTCGATTCTCAACTTCCGCATCCCTTCTTTCATTTCAAACCAGTACACATCATATCCACATTTCCATAATATATTTTCTTTCATTGACCCTAAATAATCAATTCTTATAAATCAAACAAATTACACATACTCAATTATCCATTTCCAAAATCTCACAACATACTCAATTAAGCATAAATATCAATATTTACACATTAAATCAACAGGATAAGAACAAATCAAAATTACCAATCTAATTAAAACATTTTTCAAAAGATGAACTCACATATACATATATTTTTCATTGCGACCTTTTACTAACAGCTCAATGGAATTTCACTAATTCAAATCTCAACCATATTTCCTTTCATTAGGCCTTAATTAAGACATTCATATGAATCAAACAATTAGCATATTCAAAATCAAATTCCATCACTTACAAGTCTATATTTCTTAACCTTATTTTAATATAAATAGGGCATATACTCGGATACAAATAATGAAAAATCACATATTTTCTTCGGCATTTCCTACCTTTTTGGTTATTTATAGTTATATTTGACATATCCCAAACACACATTGTAAATTATTATCTTGAATACCCATTCTTTCCGTTTGATTTTACAATTTTAAAAATCGAACCGAACCGAACTATCCGAAGTTTTATTTTGATTTAGAACCGAAAAACCGGACCAAATATACCAAAATTTATTCGGTTCGATTCGATTTTCGGTTCCAGTTCGGTTTTAGAGTAGGAGTTAAAAACTTAGTTCATTGATTGATAAAATTGAATCCAAACAGGATGCGGGGATTTTTCTTTATATTATGATGTCATTGAATTTTGTGTATGTGAGAAATGATATGTTGGTAAGAACTGGATATTTGTTGAATTGCTTATGGGGTTTGGTTCGTCCTTGATGAAGTTCTTGAAGTGAGTTTTACTCTTTTTAACATTCCATTGAGATAACTGAATGGTCAGTTCTGAATGAATACAAAAGGGACTTATCAAGTTTATAAATAGGGATTGGTGTTGGGTATGTATTTCGTCGCCAACTTGAGGGTTGTGTGGTTTCTAGTGAAGAAAAAAAAAATTGTAAACTTCTCAAAATTTTATATGACTTAAAACAAGCACCTAAACAATGGCATAAAAAATTTGATAAAGTTTTGTTATGCAATGATTTTTCTTTGCTGAAGTAGATAAATGTAATCATTGTGTGATTATCTTCTTATATGTGGATGATATGCTTATTTTTAGTACTAGCCTTGAATTAGTACATAAATTAAACAAAATATTTTCTTGCTTCTAAATTCGGTCTGGAAAACGTGGGTGAAGCAAGCATAATATTTGGTGTTAAATCATAAAAAGAAAAAGGTAATAGTATAAATCTTCATTTATATTTATTTTTAATTTTTTCTTTATTCAAATATATCATTATTTGTTATTACGGTAGAAAATATGAACTATTTTTTAACCACAAATAAGGACATATTCTGCTTAATGAGTTTTACGAAAAGGAAGGAATAATACATGAGATAACTCCACCATATTCACTTGAATCTAATGGTGTGGCTAAAAGAAAAAATAGAAATTTAAAGGAAATGATAAATTGCATGCTTGTTAGTTCCAATGCACCATAAAATCTGTGGGATGAAGCTATATTATCTGCATGTCACTTGCAAAATAGAATACCTTATAAGAAATCTAGAAAGACACGTTATTAATTGTGGAAAGGCTATCCTCCTTATTTAAAATATTTAAAAGTGTGGGGGTGTTTAGACAAAGTTATGCTACTAAAACTTAAGGGATTAGTTTTATAAATGGTCACTGAACTTATACTCAAATAAAACTAATATAATAAAAAATTTTTGTTTTCTTAAAATCACTGAACTTATGATATATATACAAAAAAATTATTTTGACCGTTTTTGGGCGAAAGAACTGCAGGAAAATTCATATGGCACGCACACTCAGCACCCTTGCACATGTATTTCCTTTAAAAGTTGATCATGTTTCTCATGCACCTATTAGTCAAAATAATTGTGAAAATGGAGATTTAAGAGGATCTAAAAGGCCCATAAAAGAAATATTGTTTGGAAATGACTTCTACACTAATCTTGTAGAAAATGATTTTGGAAAGTTTTCTGACACGTTTTCTGAAACATTTTCTAACATGAATTATGGGAGCTTTTCTAATGCAATTACTGAAAACTTTTATGACGTGTTTTCTGGTCCCGATCCTTTAAATTTTTCTGATGCAATTTCTGGATCTGATTCTGCATTTTAGAAAGAAGCTATTAAAGTAGAACTTGATTCTATTTTGAAAAATAATATTTGAAAATTGGTTGATTTACCACCTGGAGCAAAACCCATTTGTTGTAAATGATTTTTAAAATAAAATTTAATCCTGATGGCAACATTGAAAAAAAGACAACTATACTTGTTTCAAAGGGTTTTACTCAAATGCAAAATATTGATTATTTTGATACTTTTGCTCTTGTGACTAGAATTTCTTCTATTAGAAATCTGATTGCTTTGGCTTCTATTCACAAACTTTTTATTCACCAAATGAATGTTAAAACATCTTTTCTAAATGGAGATTTAAAAGAAGAAATTTATATGAAATAATCTGAGGGTTTTGTAGTTTCTGGTGAAGAAAATACAATTTGTAAACTTTTCAAAATTTTATATGGTTAAAACAAGCACATAAACAGTGGCATGAGAAATTTGATCAAGTTTTGTTATACAATGGTTTCTCTTCTGTTGAAGCAGATAAATTATATTGTATTATATGTGTGTGTGTATAATTAAATCTGTTGATTAACTGAAGCCGTTGATTTTTCAAACCGTGAACTGAAACCGAAAAATTTAAATTTCACTAACCGTAAATCGAACCTATCGGTTCGGTTAATTGAAAAATCAGCTCGATTTCAGATCAATTTTTTGATTGACCGAATCGACTAGTTTTTTTTTCTCAACCCTACCAAAATGCTAATGGTTCAAATTTGTTGTTACTTTTTTTTTTTTAATAACGTTTTTACCATTATTGAAATGGCTCACATTTATCATTATTTGTAATTACAAGAGAAAATATGAATCATTTTTTTGACAACAAATAAGGGCAAATGTGAATTTGTAACTATATGAGTCAATTTATTAATGGCATGAGCAAATGTAAGTCAATTAATTTGGTAACAATAAAGGAGTTTTTGAACCAAAACATAGTTTGAGGACAAATTTGTACTATTTTGCATCTTTAGGGAAAATTTGGCCTTTTTCCTAATTTAATCTTCTTTAAATACTATTAAATAAATAATGTATACTACTTCCATTCCACTCACCCCAACAACTTTCAGCTTTTTACACAGACAAAAAAAAAAAAAAATCATTAATTAACATCAATTTTGTATAATATTAATTATTATACTTTATTAAAAATATCTTTTACTAATTCCTTATAATTACTTCTTAAAAATACCTTTTACTAATTCTTTATAATTACTTCTCACCCTATTAATTATCTCTTTTTATTTTTTACATACATTAAGATAAAATAGAAAAATGCATAATTAACACATTTTGAAATTTAAAAATTATCATTATCATTATCATTTTTAAATGGAATAAAAAATCTCTCAAAAAATTATAGAATATTAATTATTATATAGAATTATTAAAATATCTTTTAATAATTCTATATAATTATTTCTCACCCTATAAATTATATCTTTTTTTTCATAATTAAGGTAAAATAGTAAAATATATAATTAATATTTTTTAGAATTGAAAATTGTCGTTTTGAGTGGAATATAAAATCTTTGAAAAGTTACCTGTGAATTTATTAAAAAATAAATAAATAATACATTTTTCGTTTTGAAATGCAAATAACGATGATGATATAATATTGCACAATACATATAACAACGTTGGGTGGGGTGCCTCCCCGTCACGTTAACAGAAAATTATTAATTGATTTCATCAAAATATTTTGTTGGTTCATATCTACACTTTTTCTCTTTTAAGAAAAGTTATTATTTCCTTGTAATAATCAGTTTCCAAAATTCTGCTACCATTTCTTAAATGAAACCTATCAAGTAAAGAGCTATTTGAAGATCTTTTAGTTTACTTGTAAAATAATTTAATTTTTAAGGGTTTCTTTTTTTTTTTTCCTCCCTTGGCTTGTCAAAACTAATTCAAAACAATACAATAATGATTATATGCTCAGATAAATATAAATTAAAAGAAATTACAAATTATCCTCCAAATTATAACCCTGTTAACAGATATTTTGTTTTGTATTAATAATATAATTGTACGGGAATCAGTTGTAATTCAAATAGTTGATAGTCTTATTACTCTTTCAAGTGATCAAGATTCAAATTCCACATTTTTCTGCTCCAATAATATAATTATAAAAAAAATTAATAGATTTAATAATTTATCATGAATAATAGATTAAAACATAAAATGTCTTAATAATAATGGCAAATTAGTGATGAAGTAAATATTTATTTGCCAAATCAAATTAGTGTACTTTTTGCACATTTATATTTTTGTTTTCACAAGAAGTTGATTTAGGGATTAATTTCATTTATACTCACTGAGCTTACATTCAAATAATACTGATATAATGAAAAAAATTTCAGTCTTTTAAAAATCACTAAAGTTAAAATTTATATACAAAAAAGTCACTTTTGCTATTTTCTGGTGAAAAAACCATCAAAAAATCCAGCTGACGCATACGCTTAGTGCCCTTGTATACACGGTTTGACACATGAAAAAAAATGACATGTAAGAATGACACGTGGCAAGCTGACTTGTTGAAATATTCACGTTGCATGCCGCATGGCAAGCTGACTTGTTGAAATATCCACGTTGCATGCCGCATGTCATGCTTACATGTCATTTTTTCCAAGTGGCATCCCACGTGTCAAGCCACGTGTGCAGTAGGTGCTGAGTGTATGCACCAGCGGAATTTTTCGGCAGTTTTTTTGCCGATAAATGGTCAAAATGACTTTTCTATATATATATATTCTAAGTTCAGTGATTTTTAAGAAAACAAAAATTCTTTTATTATATTAGTGTTATTTAAGTATAAATTTCGTGACTATTAGTGAAATTAACCCATTGATTTAGGCAAACACATATATCAGTACCCATAGTAAGCCTATTGCATCATACTTTTAACAGTATACAATACAAAATAAAATCCAAATTAGCAAACAAAATTAGCGATAGGCATATTTTCATCGCTAATTAGCGACGAAAATCAGAAGTAGTCGTGAAAATCCAATTTTTCAATCTAATGGCAAGTTTAGCAATGGAAAAAGTAAATTGTCACTAAATTTTGGCAGCAATTGATGGCACTTTTTTTTTGCAATTAAATTAGTGACGGTAATGTTTGCCAAAAATTATCCGATTTTTCTATTAAGGAAAATAATTTTGCAACGGTATTGTGGTCGCTAATTGATGTTTAAATTTAGCGACTAAATAAAGATGGCGATATTGGTCGCTAAATTTGAATACAATTTTTGGCACTTTTGTTTGCGACAATTTTAGCAACTAATATGTGTTGTCGCTAAATATATAATAATTATTTAATTAAATTTAGCAACAGTAGTGTTTTAGTCACTAATGTAGTTGCTATTTGAAAAAAAAAATAAATAACCTATCTTTAAAAATTTCTCTCAATATGTTAAAATTTAGCCGAAATCGTGAAAAGAGGAGAGAGAGAGAGGGAGAGAGCATGGCAAAAGGCTACGGCGGTGACTATCAACGGCGTTGAGCCGACGCTCTCCGCAGCGCTGGCCAACCCAAAAGACTTCTCCTGCCTCCGTTCACACTTTCTGCTCCATTTTTTGAGAAAGATAAAGCCAAAACTTCTCCTGTGATCTCCGACCACCTCCGGCAATTGGTGGAAACACAGGTGGCAGCGGAGGGCTCCTGGTGGTCAGGCGAATCTTCCAGCGGCCATGGATTGACTTCACTCGCCGGCGATGAAGGGATCATCGTTGAGGAGAACCGAAGTTTCTGACGCTGATTTTGATCAAACGGTGAGGCGTATTGGCGTGTGACCAATGGCAAAGGAATCTCAATGCCTTGTGCTTCACTTCGGCAGTGGTGGTGTCTCTGGTGGAACTACGACGAGGTTCCGGTGATCAGCAAAGGGGACCAAAACGGCATAAAGATTGTAAGTGACTACCATAATTATTTTTCCATATGATTTTTATATAAATCAGCTTTGTTAGGAACTGTTTTTACAAATTATAGTATGTGAGATTATGTTGTTAGTTGATTTGTTTGTTGTGTATATTGAAATCAGATTTGTTAGGTACTGGCCAAGGTTACTAATGAAGAGCTACAACAGATTTCTGGAAAGTATCCCTTGATTTCACAAGATGTGAGTTTGAAGAAGCTTATTTTAATGTACTCTTAACCCATGTTCTTCAAATTAGTTCTTATGACAAATGGATATGGCCGAAACCCAATAGGATCAGCTAAATTCTATGTGTTTTTTGATACCAGGATTTCCCTTTATTTCTTTTTGAAAATATACTTGAAACCTTAACATATTAAAGTTCAAATTCCATAATCCTTTGTTTGAGAAAATGTTAAGGGCCAGTGATGCTGGGCGAATTGGGCGTTTAGTGCTGCCGAAAAAATGTGCAGAGGTTAGTCCTTATTCTTCCAAGCTTAACCTTTTTCATTTTAGCATTTTAATTCTAGACTTTCTTGTATAAGAGAAGATTGATAAGATAAATATTTGGCCAATAAGCAGAAATAAAATAGAATGATTCTTTACAGCCAGTTTGGGAACCCATGCATTGAGCAAAAAAGTTATACTTGTATTCATTATGTATGATTCTTTTTTATCCATTTCCACTTTATTAAGTCTTTATGTAATGAAGTAATTGAACCGATTTCTTATATTTATGCTTTAAAAGAAGTCATTTAAGTGGCAAATCTTTTTGAATCAGTTCATGCTTCTACAATAAATGGAATTCTGACCCCATTAATAATAGATTTAATCAAAGCAGGGTCATCCATTTAAGTTTAGATGGATGACTTGTCTTTTTCCTTGACAATGTAATGCCCCCATATTTACTAATATATATATATATATATATATATATATATATATATATATATATATATATATATATATATATATATGATAGTTTCCCAATAAGAAGGCCTAATAAAACTGCAAAATATGTTGTGGGAATGTCCAGTTGTAGGGGTGTTGTCTTTTTCCTTGACAATGTAATGCCCCCATATTTACTAATATATATATATATATATATATATATATATATATATATATATATATATATATATATATATATATATGATAGTTTCCCAATAAGAAGGCCTAATAAAACTGCAAAATATGTTGTGGGAATGTCCAGTTGTAGGGGTGTGCAAATGGTCGATTCGGTTTTAGACTAAATCGAACAGACCGAAAATTGAAATTTAAAAATTTTCAAAACCGAACAGTAGACCGAAATTTTTAGGATCAAAACTGAATAGATCAAAATTATTTTGGTCGGTTCGGTTCGATCCAATCGGTTCTTACTTTATATAGATATCCTATTTTGAGACTGATACAACTAATTTGTGAGTCATATTTTCTCCCTACACTTTCACACACACACACACTCTCTCTCTCGCTCTCTCTCCCTCTCCCTTTCCCTCTCCTCTACCTCCTCATTGCCGATCTGAGCCTTCAGTCGATCGCCCCCCACGGCATCGCCCCCTACGGTCGTCAGCCCATATCTCTCTCTCTTTTTCTCTCTCTCGCCCCTCCCTTCCTCGACAGAGCTGTTCCCCGTCACCCCCTTCTATCGACCCCCCTTCTCTCACTCTCTCCTTCCCTCTTGGCATATCTAGTCCCCGTCGCCGCCGTCAACCCCCTTCTCGCTCTCCCTTCCTCCCTCCATCTCTCTCTCTCTCAGCAGATTTGGCCCCGTCGCCCCCCTCCCCGGTGATCGCCCCCTACCAGCACTCACCCCCATGTTGCCTCCCTCCATCGCACGCGATCTACCTCGCTCCTGGGTCAGACTTCATTTTTCTACTTTTTTTGTGGTATATATTTTCTAATTTTTTAATTTGTTTTTTTGATGATGATAATTTGAATCAAATTATTTGATAATTTATTTCTTGATGTTGATAATTTATTTCTTGGTGTATATTGGTTGAAGGTTTTGGACCACTATGTGGTTTTTTTTTTCTGTGAACTTCACCGTGTTTCTTTTATATATATATATATATATAAAAGCAAAACGGTGAGTTTTGATAGTTTGGTCGGTTCGATTCTTTCAATTTTACAATTTTAAAACTCGAACCAAACCGAATTATCTGAAGTTTTATTTTGATTTAAAATCGAAAAACCAAACCAAATATATCAAAATCTATTTGGTTCAATTCGATTTTCGGTTCCAATTCGGTTCTGCAAAGCCCAACCCGATTGCAGTTTTCCAATTGGAGGGCCTAATAAAATTACTTTGTTTTGCTTATATCTTATTAAATAGATATTAATTTTTATGAGATTCTAGCTAATTAACGTTTAGAGTAGGAGTAAAAAACTTAGTTCGTTGATTGATAAAATTGAATCCAAACAGGATGCGGGGATTTTTCTTTATATTATGATGTCATTGAATTTTGTGTATGTGAGAAATGATATGTTGGTAAGAACTGGATATATATTTGTTGAATTGCTTATGGGGTTTGGTTCGGCCTTGATGAAGTTCTTGAAGTGAGTTTTACTCTTTTTAACATTCCATTGAGATAATTGAATGGTCAGTTGTGAATGAATACAAAAGGGACTTGTCAAGTTTATAAATAGGGATTGGTGTCAGGTATGTATTGCGTCGCCAACTTGAGGGTTGTGTGGTTTCTGGTGAAGAAAAAAAAATTGTAAACTTCTAAAAATTTTATATGACTTAAAACAAGCACCTAGACAATGGCATAAAAAATTTGATAAAGTTTTATCATGCAATGGTTTTTTTTCTGCTGAAGTAGATAAATGTAATCATTGTGTGATTATCTACTTATATGTGGATGATATGCTTATTTTTAGTACTAGCCTTGAATTAGTACATAAATTAAACAAAATATTTTCTTGCTTCTAAATTCAGTCTAGAAAACGTGGGTGAAGCAAGCATAATATTGGGTGTTAAAATCATATATAAAAAAAAGGTAATAGAATAAATCTTCATTTATATTTATTTGTAATTTTTTCTTTATTCAAATATATCATTTAGGGGTGTGCAACACCCGACCCGACCTGAACAACCCGACGAATCCGACCCGAACAAACAATTCGGATAGGGTTATTCGGAGGGTACGGGTCGGGTCGGGTAGTATAAATTCTAAAATTTCGGGTTCGGGTCGGGTTAAAATCACCAAAACCCGAACCCGACCGAACATTAGTATAACAGTTGATTTGTTTTTTTGTTCATTTTCTTAGTAACCCACGTCCCCCCCACCACCTTCTTCTCTCTGCTCTCTCTCTCTCCTCCTTCTCCTATTTACCACCCCCTCTCTCTCTCTCTCCCTCTTCCTCCTCCTCGGATCTGGGTGTTTTTTTGCTTTTGCTATGAGGAAGCCGGTCACCTCCTCTCTCTCTCACTCTCACTCTCTCTCTCTCTCACTCTCTCTCTCTCATTCTCTTTCTCCCTCCTCTTTAGATCTGAATTTTTTTTTTCTTTGCTACAAGGAAGCAAATCTGGATTGTTTGCAACTTTGCGTGTTTAGATTTAGATTATGAGGGTTGGTTTAATTTTCTTGTTTTTGATTTTATTTTACATTTTGATTTTCTTGAATTTTGATAAATTAATGGGTTTTATGTTTGGATTTGTTGAATTAATGAATTTTCTTGGTTGGATTTGCATTTGGGTGTTTGGATTTGTTGGTTGCATTTGATCTATCATCCTTTTTTTTTAAAAAAAAAAATTATTTCTGGATGTTCTTGGTTGGATTTGCATTTGGGTGTTTGAATTTGTGGGTTACATTTAATCTATCATTTTTTCTTTTTTTTTTTTTTTTTTTTTCGGGTAGATCAGGTTTGTCGGGTCGGGGCCCGAAAGTAGTCGAGTTTTTCGGTTTGGGTCCCTAGTGATAGTATGGGTTGGTTCGGGGGATATTTATCCTATTCTTCGGGTTTCGGGTTCGGTTCGGGTTGACCCGAACCCGACCGATGCACAACCCTAATATCATTATTTGTTATTTCGATAGAAAATATGAACTATTTTTTAACAACAAATGAGGACATATTCTGCTTAATGAGTTTTGCGAAAAGGAAGGAATAATACATGAGATAACTCCACCATATTCACCTGAATCTAATGGTGTGGCTAAAAGAAAAAATAGAAATTTAAAGGAAATGATAAATTGCATGCTTGTTAGTTCCAATGCACCAGAAAACCTGTGGGATGAAGCTATATTATCTGCATGTCACTTGCAAAATAGAATACCTTATAAGAAATCTAGAAAGACACGTTATTAATTGTGGAAAGGCTATCCTCCTTATTTAAAATATTTAAAAGTGTGGGGGTGTTTAGACAAAGTTATGCTACTCAAACTTAAGGGATTAATTTCATCCTTGGTAACTGAACTTACACTCAAATAAAACTAAAATAATAAAAAAAAATTATTTTCTTAAAAATTACTGAACTTATGACATATATACAAAAAAATTATTTTGACCATTTTCCGGCGAAAGAACTGCCGGAAAATTCACATGTCGCGCACACTCAGCACCCTTGCACATGTGTTTCCTTTCAAAGTTTATCATGTTTCTCATGCACCTATTAGTCAAAATAATTGTGAAAATGGGGATTTAAGAGGATCTAAAAGGCCCATAAAAGAAATATTATTTGGAAATGACTTCTACACTAATCTTGTAGAAAATGATTTTGGAAAGTTTCCTGACACGTTTTCTGAAACATTTTCTAACATGAATTATGCGAGCTTTTCTAATGCAATTATTGAAAACTTTTATGATGTGTTTTCTAGTCCCGATCCTTTAAATTTTTCTGATGCAATTTCTGGATCTGATTCTGCATTTTAGAAAGAACCATTAAAGTAGAACTTGATTCTATTTTGAAAAATAATATTTGAAAATTTGTTGATTTTGATGGGAAAAATGACCAACAACGGAAACACTTAATTTGCGGAATGAATATTCGTTGTTTATCTTTTCCTACTTGAATGAACCTTTTAGGTAAACTAACAAATAGAGCAATATCCAAAACAAATAATCCAGCAACAAAATTTGAACTCTACAGCCACAATCAACACAAGAACACGCAAAATTTTTACATGAAAAACCTCCTCGATGTAAGGAGTAAAAACCACGGGACCTTTCGTCCGCTTAAATCTTCTACTATTAAATAATGGGCAAATACAACATGTATTCTGTCTATTACAGTAAATCTTCTCTATACTTAACTAGAGGCATATAATCATCATCATCATCATCATAATGTTGGAATGAACATCAAGATATATGGAATAAATCAAAGACAAAAGCAAGAGAGTTAATACCCAGAAATTTCTATTCTATCCCAGCCACGAACTGATCTCCGGATGTCGGAATCCGATCTTCACCGTTGATAATGAAGATCAAGATGTGAGGAAGATACTATCCAAAATACAGCTCAATCTAACGGTGTAATCATCAGCAAATAAATGATTCGTGGGACTAGTCTGTGTAGAAAAAAGTTCTGCTATCTCCGCCACGAAATAATCTGATGGGAAAAATAACCAACAACGGAAACACTTAATTTGCCGAATGATTCTTCGTTGTTTATCTTTCTCTACTTGAATGAACCTTTTAGGTAAACTAACAAATAGAGCAATATCCAAAATAAATAATCCAGCAATAAAATTTGAACTCTATAGCCACAATCAACAAAAGAACACGCAAGATTTTTACGTGAAAAACCTCCTCGATGTAAGGAATAAAAATCACGGGACCTTTCGGCCGCTTAAATCTCCCACTATCAAATAATGGGCAAATACAACATGTATTCTGTTTATTACAGTAAATCTTCTCTATACTGAACTAGAGGCATATAATCATCATCATCATCATCATAATCTTGGAATGAACATCAAGATATATGGAATAAATCAAAGACAAAAGCAAGAGAGTTAATACCCAAAAATTTCTATTCTGTCCCAGCCACGAAATGACCTCCGGATGTTAGAATCCGATCTTTACCGTTGAAAATGAAGATCAAGATGTGAGGAAGATGCTGTCCAAAATACAGCTCAATCCAACGGTGTAATCATCAGTAAATAAATGATTCGTGGGACTGGTCTGTATAAAAGAAAGTTCTGCTATCTCCACCACGAAATAATCTCAAGACTTCAGAATCCGAACTTAACCGTTGAGAATGATGATCGATGTGTGAATAATCTTCTCTTGAAATTGTAGCTCGATCCAACGGCTGAATCTCTGGAAACTCAAAACTCGTGGGACTGGTTTTGGTGTAGAAAAATCAGAATTTTCTTCTTCTTCTTCTTTCTTCAACTCTCTCTGCCAACTTTCTTTCTTTTTTTTTCTTTCATTCACACTCTCATTTTCAAACCACTGTTCTATAATAATACATCTGATTCAAAGAAAGCCACTATTGTTGACTCTCTCCTCATGGACAGAAGGAGAAGTCCAACAAATCTCCCCCTTTCTGACTATGAGGAAGAGTCTACCATCCCTGCGATAGAGCAACACACCTTTAGTTTTTCCTTAGCTAAAGCTTTTGTCAACATATCAGAACCATTATCATCGGTATGAACCTTATCAAGTTCAAACAACTTCTCTTCAAGAGCATCCCTAATCCAATGATACCTCACATCAATATGTTTTGTTTTCTTGTGGTAAGTCGAGTTTTTAGCAAGATGAATTGCGCTTTGATTATCACAAAGCACTAAATATTGTTGTTGCTTGAAGCTTAACTCTTGCACAAATCTCTTCAACCATAACATCTCCTTACCTGCTTCCGTTGCTGCTATATACTCGGCCTCTGTAGTAGAAAGTGCAACACACTTTTGCAGTCTTGATTGCCATGACACAGCTCCCCCTGCAAAAATCATCAAATACCCAGAAGTGGATTTGTGACTATCCTTGTCTCCTGCCATATCAGAATCTGTATACCCAACTAGCACTGGCTTTCCCTTTCCAAATATAAGACCCAATTTGGAAGTACCTCGAAGATATCTAAATATCCACTTAACTGCTTCCCAATGCTTCCTACCCGGATTTGACAGAAAACGACTAACAATACCTACTGCATGAGCTATATCAGGCCGTGTGCACACCATAGCATACATCAAACTTTCTACAGCTGAGGCATATGGAACTCTATCCATCTCTTTCTTCTCTTCCTCAGTAGAAGGGCAATCTTTTTCAGTTAGCTTAAAGTTGGTTGTAAGAGGAGAACTAACCACTTTAGCTTTATCCATGTTGAACCTGCAAAGCACCTTTTCAATGTACTTTTCCTGTGACATATGCAATTTCTTAGCAACCCTATCCCGAGTAATTTTAATGCCAAGAATTTGTTTTGCTGGCCCTAAGTCCTTCATAGCAAAAGACTTACTCAACTGTTGCTTTAACTGGGCAATCCTTCCAGTATTCTTTTCAACAATTAACATGTCATCAACATACAGCAACAAAATGATAAAATCATCACTACCAAACCTTTGAATAAATACGCAGTGATCTAAAGTTGTCTTCCGGTAGCCTTGCTCCTCTATAACAGACTCAAACTTTTTATACCACTGTCTTGGTGCTTGCTTCAATCCCTATAAACTTTTCTGAAGTCTACACACATACCTCTCTTTGCCTTTCATCTGAAACCCTTCAGGCTGCTCCATGTAAATCTCTTTATCCAAGTCACCATGAAGAAAAGCAGTCTTAACATCTATCTGCTCAACCTCCAAATCAAGGCTAGCTGCTAAACTGAGAACAACACGAATAGATGCCATTTTCACAACTGGAGAAAAAATCTCATCAAAATCAATACCTTTCTTCTGGCTAAATCTTTTGACCACCAATCTAGCTTTGTATCGTGGTTGTGAAGAGTTCTCATCTTGCTTCACTCTGTACACCCACTTGTTCTTCAAAACTCTTTTGCCTTTAGGTAACTCCACCAACTCAAAAGTGCTTTAACTGGGCAATCCTTGGAGTATTCTTTCCAACAATTAACATGTCATCAACATACAGCAACAAAATGATAAAATCATCACTACCAAACCTTTGAATAAATATGCAGTGATCTAAAGTAGTCTTCCGGTAGCCTTGCTCCTCTATAACAGACTCAAACTTTTTATACCACTGTCTTGGTGCTTGCTTCAATCCATATAAACTTTTTTGAAGTCTACACACATACCTCTCTTTGCCTTTCATCTGAAACCCTTCAGGCTGCTCCATGTAAATCTCCTTATCCAAGTCACCATGAGGAAAAGCAGTCTTAACATTCATCTGCTCAACCTCCAAATCAAGGCTAGCTGCTAAACTGAGAACAACACGAATAGATGCCATTTTCACAACTGGAGAAAAAATCTCATCAAAATCAATACCTTTCTTCTGGCTAAATCTTTTGACCACCAATCTAGCTTTGTATCGTGGTTGTGAAGAGTTCTCATCATGCTTCACTCTGTACACCCACTTGTTCTTCAAAGCTCTTTTGCCTTTAGGTAACTCCACCAACTCAAAAGTGTTATTCTCATACAAGGATTTAATTTCATCTTGCATGGCATCAATCCACTTTTTCTTGTGCTCATCTTTCATGGCTTCTGCATAACTTTCAAGTTCTCCCCCATCAGTCAACAATACATACTCATTAGCAGAATAACGTGTAGAAGAATGACGATCTCTAACAGACCGCCTAAGTGGAATAAATGGTGGTGCATCTGGTACTGGTAACTTTTCATGGATAATCTCATCCATATTAACTTGTTGTGGAGCATCAACATCATCAGTACCCTGCTGGTCAACATTCTGATCATCATCTCCAGTCTGTGTATCAGCATGCTGAGGAAGAACTGGATCCAAATCAATAAGATCATCAGTATGCTGAGGAACTGTCTCTGCCCTCTCAACATCTTTCAAAGTCTGATCTTCCATAAAGATAACATCTCGGCTTGTCACAATTTTCTTCATATTTGGATCATACAACTTGTAACCCATCTCATCTTGTCCATAGCCAATGAACACACATTGCCTAGTCTTCACATCAAGCTTAGATCTCTCATCTTTTGGAATATGCACAAAAGTCTTACATCCAAAGACGCGCAAGTGATCATAAGAAACATTTTTGCCGCTCCAAACCCTGTCAGGAACTTCAAAATGCAAAGGAACACAGGGTGTTAGATTTAAAACATGTACCACAGTACTCAAAGCCTCACCCCAAAATGATCTAGGCAATCCTGCATGTGATAGGACACATCTGACTCACTCAACCAATGTTCTGTTTGTCCTCTCTGCTAAACTATTCAGTTGCGGGGTCTTTGGAGGAGTCTTTTGGTGTCGAATACCTTGTTGTCTGCAATATGCATCAAAAGGGCCTATGTATTCCCCTCCATTGTCTGTCCGGATACACTTGAGCTTCTTCCCAGTCTGTCTCTCAACTAGAGCTTGAAACTGCTTGAATGCATCTAATACTTGATCTTTAGACTTCAAGGTATAAACCCAAATCTTCCTCGAATAATCATCGATGAATGTAACAAAATAAAGAGAACCACCAAGTGTCCTTGTAGACATAGGACCACAAACATTGGAATGCACCAAATCAAGTATTTTCTCCTTCCTGGAAGGAGGATGGCTCTTAAAAGAGACTCTTGTCTGTTTACCTTTCAAGCAGTCATAACATTTCTTCAAGTGAATATCCTGCACACCAGATAGCAATTTCTTCTTTGACAACATAGACATACCCTTTTCACTCATATGGGCAAGTCTTTTATGCCATAAATTAATCACATCAGTATTTTTCACTAAATTAACAAAGCTTTTGGAGATCTTTGGATGCACTGTGTACAACTTTGAATATTTGCTACCCCTTGCCACAATCAAAGAACCTCGAGTGAGTTTCCATTGTCCATTACCAAGGCCGTTGTAATAGCCATCATCATCAAGCAAGCCTATAGAAATTAAATTCAATCTCATATCTGGGACATGTTTAACATTATACAAAACCAACTCCATCCCAGTATCAAATTTCAAACAGACTTCTCCAATACCAATAGCCTTTGATATCCCATCATTACCCATCTGTACATCACAAAAGTCACCTAGAGTGTAAGATGAAAAATAATCCTTTCGTGAAACAACATGACACATAGCACCACTGTCAATTACCCAACTCGACTCATCATGTGCAAGGTTAACAATATCACAATCACAACAAACAAGATAGTTATCAGTAGTAGCATTAACCATATCAATTTCATTACCACTGTCAGTATTCTTCTGATTGTTGTCAGCCCGTTGTCTGTTATCAGCATGTTGTTTATTCTCTCTCTTCAGCTTTCTGCAGAACCTTTTAGTGTGCCCCTTCTTACCACAATGAAAACACTCAACATCAGCAAGCTTACCCTTAGAACTACTGTGCTGATTTCCTCTATTCGGACCTCTACTCTTACTTCTCCCCCGCCTTTCTCTGACTAAGACTTCTGAATGTGAGGATGAACCTTGTGACTTTCTTCTAATCTCTTAATTCAGGACACTTCACTTAGCCAATTCCATGGTAATAACCCTATCTGATGCAGAGTTAGACAATGACGTTCTAAACGTCTCCCAAGAGTCCGGTAAAGTACCAAGAACCCACAAAGCTTGTATCTCATCCTCAAACTTGATTCCCATTCCTTCAAGCTGATTTACAATTTCTAGGAAGGCATTCAAGTGATCTCCCATAGGAGTTCCATCTCGGTACTTCAAATTCATCATTTGCTTAATCAAGAACAACTTGTTATTCCCTGTCTTTCGAGCATACAACTGCTCAAGTTTATTCTATAACTTACGTGCATCTATCTCACCACTAATATGGTTCAAAATATTATCATCCACACATTGCCATATATATCCACAAACCTGTCGATGCAAAATAGTCCATTCTGCCTCTTTCTTATCATCAGGCATATTTTTCATAAACACCGGTAGATAATAATCCTTCACATAAAGAAGATCCTCCATTTTGCCATTCCAGACATGATAATTTGAACCATTTAAATTAACCATTCTACTTGTATTAGCTTCCATTGTTCAAACAAGTGTAATAACAAAAACAACCAAATGCTCTGATACCAATCTGATGGGAAAAATGACCAACAACGGAAATACTTAATTTGCCGAATGAATCTTCGTTGTTTATCTTTCCCTACTTGAATGAACCTTTTAGGTAAACTAACAAATAGAGCAATATCCAAAACAAATAATCCAGCAATAAAATTTGAACTCTATAGCCACAATCAACACAAGAACACGCAAGATTTTTACGTGGAAAACCTCCTCGATGTAAGGAATAAAAACCACGGGACCTTTCGGCCGCTTAAATCTTTCACTATTAAATAATGGGCAAATACAACATGTATTCTGTCTATTACAGTAAATCTTCTCTATACTGAACTAGAGGCATATAATCATCATCATCATCATCATAATCTTGGAATGAACATCAAGATATATGGAATAAATCAAAGACAAAAGCAAGAGAGTTAATACCCAAAAATTTCTATTCTGTCCCAGCCACGAAATGACCTCTGGATGTTAGAATCCGATTTTCACCTTTGATAATGAAGATCAAGATGTGAGGAAGATGCTGTCCAAAATACAGCTCAATCCAACGGTGTAATCACCAGGAAATAAATGATTCGTGGGACTGGTCTGTGTAAAAGAAAGTTCTGCTATCTCCACCACGAAATAATCTCCAAATTTCAGAATTCGATCTTCACCGTTGAGAATAATTATCGATGTGTGACTAATCTTCTCTTCAAATTGTAGCTCGATCTAACGGCTGAATCTCTGGAAAACTCAAAACTCGTGGGACTGGTTTTGGTGTAGAAAAATCAGAATTTTCTTCTTCTTCTTCTTTCTTCAACTCTCTCTGCCAACTTTCTTTCTTTTTTTTTCTTTCATTCACACTCTCATTTTCAAACTACTTTTCTATAATAATACATCTGATTCAAAGAAGGCCACTATTGTTGACTCTCTCCTCATGGACAGAAGGTGAAGTCCAACAAATCTCCCCCTTTCTGACTATGAGGAAGAGTCTACCATCCCTGCGATAGAGCAACACACCTTTAGTTTTTCCTTAGCTAAAGCTTTTGTCAACATATTAGAACCATTATCATCGGTATGAACCTTATCAAGTTCAAACAACTTCTCTTCAAGAGCATATCTAATCCAATGATACCTCACATCAATATGTTTTGTTTTCTTGTGGTAAGTCGAGTTTTTAGCAAGATGAATCGCGCTTTGATTATCACAAAGCACTAAATAGTGTTGATGCTTGAAGATTAACTCTTGCACAAATCTCTTCAACCATAACATCTCCTTACCTGCTTCCGTTGCTGCTATATACTCGGCCTCTGTAATAGAAAGTGCAACACACTTTTGCAGTCTTGATTGCCATGACACAGCTCCCCCTGCAAAAATCATCAAATACCCAGAAGTGGATTTGTGACTATCCTTGTCTCCTGCCATATCAGAATCTGTATACCCAACTAGTACTGGCTTTCCATTTCCAAATATAAGACCCAATTTGGAAGTACCTCGAAGATATCTAAATATCCACTTAACTGCTTCCCAATTCTTCTTACCCGGATTTGACAGAAAACGACTAACAATACTTACTGCATGAGCTATATCAGGCCGTGTGCACACCATAGCATACATCAAACTTCCTACAGCTGAGGCATATGGAACTCTATCCATCTCTTTCTTCTCTTCCTCAGTAGAAGGGCAATCTTTTTCAGTTAGCTTAAAGTTGGTTGTAAGAGGAGAACTAACCACTTTAGCTTTATCCATGTTGAACCTGCAAAGCACCTTTTCAATGTACTTTTCCTGTGACATATGCAATTTCTTAGCAACCCTATCTCGAGTAATTTTAATGCCAAGAATTTGTTTTGCTGGCCCTAAGTCCTTCATAGCAAAAGACTTACTCAACTGTTGCTTTAACTGGGCAATCCTTCCAGTATTCTTTTCAACAATTAACATGTCATCAACATACAGCAACAAAATGATAAAATCATCACTACCAAACCTTTGAATAAATACGCAGTGATCTGAAGTAGTCTTCCGGTAGCCTTGCTCCTCTATAACAGACTCAAACTTTTTATACCACTGTCTTGGTGCTTGCTTCAATCCATATAAACTTTTCTGAAGTCTACACACATACCTCTCTTTGCCTTTCATCTGAAACCCTTCAGGCTGCTCCATGTAAATCTCTTTATCCAAGTCACCATGAAGAAAAGCAGTCTTAACATCCATCTGCTCAACCTCCAAATCAAGGCTAGCTGCTAAACTGAGAACAACACGAATAGATGCCATTTTCACAACTGGAGAAAAAATCTCATCAAAATCAATACCTTTCTTCTGGCTAAATCTTTTGACCACCAATCTAGCTTTGTATCGTGGTTGTGAAGAGTTCTCATCTTGCTTCACTCTGTACACCCACTTGTTCTTCAAAGCTCTTTTGCCTTTAGGTAACTCCACCAACTCAAAAGTGTTATTCTCATACAAGGATTTCATTTCATCTTGCATGGCATCAATCCACTTTTTCTTGTGCTCATCTTCCATGGCTTCTGCATAACTTTCAGGTTCTCCCCCATCAGTCAATAATACATACTCATTAGCAGAATAACGTGTAGAAGAATGACGATCTCTAACAGACCGCCTAAGTGGAACAAATGGTGGTGCATCTGGTACTGGTAACTTTTCATGGATAATCTCATCCATATTAACTTGTTGTGGAGCATCAATATCATCAGTACCCTGCTGGTCAACATTCTGATCATCATCTCCAGTCTGTGTATCAGCATGCTGAGGAAGAACTGGATCCAAATCAATAAGATCATCAGTGTGCTGAGGAACTGTCTCTGCCCTCTCAACATCTTTCAAAGTCTGATCTTCCATAAAGATAACATCTCGACTTCTCACAATTTTCTTCGTATTTGGATCCTACAACTTGTAACCCATCTCATCTTGTCCATAGCCAATGAACACACATTGCCTAGTCTTCACATCAAGCTTAGATCTCTCATCTTTTGGAATATGCACAAAAGTCTTACATCCAAAGACGCGCTGTAGATGCCGGATCCTGAGCCAGCTCAGACCAAAGTTACCCAATGATGAAAATGGTACTCGTTTACGGGCAAAAGGCAGATGAAAGTGACGGTTTCCTCGAAAAAAATATTTTTCCATTTCTTTTAGTCAAAAATATTTTTCTTCCTTAAAAAAAAAAACTTTTTTAAAAAAAATAATAAAAATAAAAAAATTATTTGAAAAATGTTTTTGGGCCAGGTGGTGTTCTCCATCTCACTAATGTGAGATGGGGGCCTCACGTTAGTGAGACCCATCCCACTAACGTGAGGCCCAACCTCACGTTAGTGAGGAAGCTCACGTGTGCCTCTCCTCTCCAGCACCTCTTCTTCCTGATTTTCAGGGATTTTGGTTTGAAAATCTGAGTTTATGCATGGATTTGGTAAGAAAATGGTGGATCCTGTCTTTTGACAAAGAAGAAAAGAAGAGTTGAAAAAAAAAGGAACAAAAAGAGAGAAAAAAACTGAACAAAAAGAGAAAGGCAGAGAGTGAAGGGGGAGAGAGCATTATTGAGGAGCACGATTGAAAAAAAAAAGGAGAGAAAGACACAGAAAAAAAAGAGAGAGAAGATAGGAGAGCTGGAAAAGATTATGGGGTTTAGTTTGAGAGCAAAACGGAAAGCAATATTCAGTATTTGAAGACGAAGTTGCTTTGGCATTTTCTTTAAACGTGATCTTCATTAAAAAGCATTTCAGAAATTTTCGTTTTCAACTTCCAATCCAAGAAAACTAAGAGGAAAACCAGAAGCTTCATTTGCTGATCCAAGACCAAAAACCTGAGGGTAAATACTGAGTTCATCTATTCTCTCTTTCCCTTTTTTTCTTTTCTTTCACTTTCTTGTTTGTTATACCTGTTGCTTTCTCCTCATTGTACATATTGTATATTTTCCTTTGTTTGATTTATTTAACTTGTCTATAATATGTTTGTTGTTGTTATGAGCATATAAGTATGTTTTGTTAATTATCATGTATGTTGTAAGGGCATTATATTGTGTTTGGTGATCTATTTTTGGGTCCTCTGTTTGCCCCTGTTTCCCATCCATCTGGTTTCAGCTCCCTTTTCCATCTTGTTCGTGTCGTGTCTTGCTGTCCGAGACGTGTTCGTTGCCATCTTCATCTTCAGCCTTCTTTCTCCATCCAAGTCGTGCTCCCTCAACCGAGTAGTGTCCCTTGCCCTCTTCTTCTTCTTCTTCTTCTTCTTATTTCTTCATCTATCCGAGTCGTGCTCAGCTGGTCCCTCTTCCCTTCCATTTTCTTCGCATTTCTTCGCTTCACCTGATCATCTGAATTTTATGCATGAGACATGACATGTTTTGCTGTATTTTACCTTGCATATTTCATTCCTAATCCCTTGTATCTACCTCTGTTTTCTTTTTGCTCAATCAGCTCCCTGTGATTGTATACCTTTTGGTTTCATCAGTGAATTATTCAAGTTATTTACCTGCTGTTTTCCATTTAACCTTTATTTACATTTTGACCATTCAATTTAATCTATTCTGATCTTTGTTGTTGTGTTTTATGGTTTGAGTCTGTTGTTCCTCTTTTGTTTCGTCAGATTATTTTTTCCTTTCGTTATACTCGTTACGCCTGTATCTTTTTCCCTTCTTCAATTTTCAATCCTTCATTTGTTTCTTATAATGATAGTCACGTTCTCTTGCTGTGTTTTGTTTGATTTAATTCTCTGGTATGTCATTTTTTTTTCTAGTTTATTATCTTTCGCTTGCTGTTGTTAGATAATACTATTTGATATAAATTTGATTTAGTTTTGTTTATCATTCATGATGCATGCCACATGATCTTAGTTTGATGATTTTAATGTTTTGACATCAAAATCTGCACTTTTGTCTGGTTTAAGTCGTCAGTTGGTTGCTGCTATTTTTCATGGTTTTTAGCTCTGTTTTTCGTTATCAGATTCTGGAAATTAGTGGGGGTTTGATTTAACTTAACTGGTTTTACCCTTGTTAATGCATGCTATGAGAGATGGGATCAGACTTAGATTTTTTTATATAGAAAACGAAGGAACCTTGTTTAGCTATTTCCGCCGATTATTCCAGTCACTGATAATTCTTTTAAACTTTTTACATTTCCACTTTAATACTTCACTTTTTCATTTCAATTTACATTTCCATTTTCAATTCCCCATCTTTGGCCATTCTTTGTCCTTTAGTGAAGATATTCTCATGTGATGCTTTAATTCATCTCACTTTAATTTTCATCTTATGGCTTGTTTTGTCCTCATTTGCTTTATTAGTTTAATTTGTTTCATTTTGATATTATTACATTCATTTAGCTTAATTATAGTTAATGTCTATATGAATATGTTTTCAAATGTTATTGTTAATATTAATTTATTAAAATATGTCTTAGTATTTTTGATGTCTTTCTTATTATCATTTGATCAATTTATTAATCACTTTAATTAATTATTTTATTAAACTAATTTTGATTAATTAATTAGTTTTTATTAGATCAATTATTTAATTTACTCTACTAACACTTCATTTTATTTGTTTTGTCGCTTCAATGTTTGTATGATTTTGCGAGTTACACGCATGCTCGGATTGGGATTTCGGAGGACCGGTGAATTAAACCAAATTTAGAGTTTGCAATTTAAATTTCGTATTTTATTTTATTGTATTTTTATGTGTTGTATGCGTTATAGAAAATCATTTTTTTAGATAATTAATAATTTGAAATTTTTTCTTAATAAAATGGACCAATGTCCTATTTTTAGCCAATAAAAATTTTACCTTCAAATGGAGAACTAGTTTTTCATAAAATGGGATCACTCATCCCGGTTTTCCACAATCAATACTCAAAGACGGTCCTCCAACTTTTTTTAAGTTAATAAAAAGGAACCAATGTTCCTAAAGTTCAATAAATGACCCGATTTATGTATGTTGCATTTTAGTTCCCTTTATGCGTTTATTTATTTACGTTTTCTTATTTTTGGGGATTGTTCTGTCCTAATTTTATTTTATTTTGCAATTTATTTTTGGGGGATTGTTCTGTCCCATTTTATTTATTTTGTAATTATTTATTCGTGAATGATGCGCGCTTTAAATTCAATGCATTAATCGTATGAGATGATGAATGAAATTTTATAATTAACCAAGGCACCAATAAGTGTGAAGTTCCGGACACCATCTCTGGTTTAGACCGATAAGAGGTTAAACTTTCCCAATTTCTTGTAAATTGGGTGGCGACTCCAAAATACCTCAAAAGTGCCTAAAGGTGTTATGGCGATGGATGGTCCTTTTCAATGTTTTATTGTAAAAGAAGGTGCCGAAAATATCTCATAACACCTAAAATCGAAAAAGACGCGAACCTATCCCTCGAATCCTAAAAGCGGATTCCCGAAGAGGGCCTTGCTGGTTCCGGCGCGCGTCACACGCGCAAGTGATCATAAGAAACATCTTTGCCGCTCCAAACCCTGTCAGGAACATCAAAATGCAAAGGAACACAGGGTGTTAGATTTAAAACATGTACCACAGTACTCAAGGCCTCACCCCAAAATGATCTAGGCAATCCTGCATGTGATAGGACACATCTGACTCACTCAACCAATGTTCTGTTTGTCCTCTCTGCTAAACTATTCAGCTGCGGGGTCTTTGGAGGAGTTTTTTGGTGTCGAATACCTTGTTGTCTGCAATATGCATCAAAAGGGCCTATGTATTCCCCTCCATTGTCTGTCCGGATACACTTGAGCTTCTTCCCAGTCTTTCTCTCAACTAGAGCTTGAAACTGTTTGAATGCATCTAATACTTGATCTTTAGACTTCAAAGTATAAACCCAAATCTTCCTCGAATAATCATCGATTAATGTAACAAAAAAAAGAGAACCACCAAGTGTCCTTGTAGACATAGGACCACAAACATCGGAATGCACCAAATCAAGTATTTTCTCCTTCCTGGAAGGAGGATGGCTCTTAAAAGAGACTCTTGTCTGTTTACCTTTCAAGCAGTCATAACATTTCTTCAAGTGAATATCCTGCACACCAGATAGCAATTTCTTCTTTGACAACATAGACATGCCCTTTTCACTCATATGGGCAAGTCTTTTATGCCATAAATTAATCACATCAGTATTTTCCACTAAATTAACAAAGCTTTTGGAGATCTTTGGATGCACTGTGTACAACTTTGAATATTTGCTACCCCTTGCCACAATCAAAGAACCTCGAGTGAGCTTCCATTGTCCATTACCAAGGCCGTTGTAATAGCCATCATCATCAAGCAAGCCTGTAGAAATTAAATTCAATCTCATATCTGGGACATGTTTAACATTATGTAAAACCAACTCCATCCCAGTATCAAATTTCAAACAGACTTCTCCAATACCAATAGCCTTTGATATCCCATCATTACCCATCTGTACATCACCAAAGTCACCTGGAGTGTAAGATAAAAAATAATCCTTTCGTGAAGTAACATGACACGTAGCACCACTGTCAATTACCCAACTCGACTCATCATGTGCAAGGTTAACAATATCACAATCACAACAAACAAGATAGTTATCAGTAGTAGCATTAACCATAGCATTTTCATTACCACTGTCAGTATTCTTCTGATTGTTGTCAGCCCGTTGTCTGTTATCAGCATGTTGTTTATTCTCTCTCTTCAGCTTTCTACAGAACCTTTTAGTGTGCCCCTTCTTACCACAATGAAAACACTCAACATCAGCAAGCTTTCCCTTAGAACTACTGCGCTGATTTCCTCTATTCGGACCTCTACTCTTACTTCTCCCTCGCCTTTCTGTGACTAAGACTTCTGAATATGAGGATGAACCTTGTAACTTTCTTCTAATCTCTTCAGTCAGGACACTTCACTTAGCCAATTCCATGGTAATAACCCTATCTGGTGCAGAGTTAGACAATGACGTTCTAAACGTCTCCCAAGAGTCCGGTAAAGTACCAAGAACCCACAAAGCTTGTATCTCATCCTCAAACTTGATTCCCATTCCTTCAAGCTGATTTATAATTCCTTGGAAGGCATTCAAGTGATCTCCCATAGGAGTTCCATCTCGGTACTTCAAATTCATCATTTGCTTAATCAAGAACAACTTGTTATTCCCTGTCTTTCGAGCATACAACTGTTCAAGTTTATTCTATAACTTACGTGCATCTATCTCACCACTAATATGGTTCAAAACATTATCATCCACCCATCGCCGTATATACCCACAAACCCGTCGATGCAAAATAGTCCATTCTGCCTCTTTCTTATCATCAGGCATATTTTCCATAAACACCGGTAGATAATAATCCTTCACATAAAGAAGATCCTCCATTTTGCCTTTCCAGACATGGTAATTTGAACCATTTAAATTAATTATTCTACTTGTATTAGCTTCCATTGTTCAAACAAGTGTAATAACAACAACAACCAAATGCTCTGATACTAATCTGATGGAAAAAATGACCAACAACGAAAACACTTAATTTGCTGAATGAATCTTCATTGTTTATCTTTCCCTACTTGAATGAACCTTTTAGGTAAACTAACAAATAGAGCAATATCCAAAACAAATAATCCAGCAATAAAATTTGAACTCTATAGGCACAATCAACACAAGAACACGCAAGATTTTTACGTGAAAAACCTCCTCGATGTAAAGAATAAAAACCACGGGACCTTTCGGCCGTTTAAATCTTCCACTATCAAATAATGGGCAAATACAACATGTATTCTGTCTATTACAGTAAATCTTCTCTATACTGAACTAGATGCATATAATCATCATCATCATCATCATAATCTTGGAATGAACATCAAGATATATGGAATAAATCAAAGACAAAAGCAAGAGAGTTAATACCCAAAAATTTCTATTCTGTCCCAGCCACGAAATGACTTCCGGATATTAGAATCCGATCTTCACCGTTGACAATGAAGATCAAGATGTGAGGAAGATGCTGTCCAAAATACAGCTCAATCCAACGGTGTAATCATCGGCAAATAAATGATTCGTGGGACTGGTATGTGTAAAAGAAAGTTCTGCTATCTCCACCACGAAATAATCTCCAGACTTCAAAATCCGATCTTCACCGTTGAGAATGATGATCGATATATGAATAATCTTCTCTTCAAATTGTAGCTCGATCCAACGGCTGAATCTCTAGAAAACTCAAAACTCGTGGGACTGGTTTTGGTGTAGAAAAATCAAAATTTTCTTCTTCTTCTTCTTTCTTCAACTCTCTCTGCCAACTTTCTTTCTTTCTTTTTTTTCTTTCATTCACACTCTCATTTTCAAACCACTCTTCTATAATAATGCATCTGATTTAAAGAAGGCCACTATTGTTGGCTCTCTCCTCATGGACAGTAGGAGAAGTCCAACAGATTTACCACCTCGAGCAAAACCCATTTGTTGTAAATGATTTTTAAAATAAAATTTAATCCTGATGGCAACATTGAAAAATATAAAAATATACTTGTTGCAAAGGGTTTTACTCAAATGCAAAATATTGATTATTTTGATACTTTTGCTCTTGTGACTCAAATATAAAATTATACTTTTGCTCTTGAGGGTTGTGTAGTTTCTGGTGAAGAAAATACAATTTGTAAACTTTTCAAAATTTTATATGGTTAAAATAAGCACATAAACAGTGGCATGAGAAATTTGATCAAGTTTTGTTATACAATGGTTTCTCTTCTGTTGAAGTAGATAAATGTGTGTATACAAAACTTGTTAGTAGTGATTGTGTGATTATCTGCTTATATGTGGATGATACGCTTATTTTTAGTACTAGCCTTGAATTAGTACATAAATTAAACAAAATGTTTTCTTGCTTCTAAATTTGATATGGAAAACGTGGGTGAAGCAAGCGAGATATTGGGTGTTGAAATCATAAAAAAAAATGTGATTGCATAATGCTATCACAAGAACATTATGTTGAAAGACTTCTAAAGAAGTTTGGACACTTTGATTATCAAGCTTGTGAGTACTCCTTATGATACTTATTGGCAAAACTGATTCAGTTGATTGAGAATTAGGTGTTATAAGGCATATTCTACATTTAATGGAGGGATAAGGAAGGATGTGCCTACTCTGAGGGATAATGATGGATGTCCTTAACCAGTGTTATATATTCTGCTTCCTTGTATTCAGTAATGTAAGAGTGATAAATAAAAAAATACATTAAAACTTTCGTCAATTCTGTTTTTCCTATATACTAACACTCAATTAAAGAAAAATACAGGTGAATCAATTGCCTAATCTGAGTATGTACAGATTATTGGAAGTCTGATGCATTTAATGAATTTTTCTCGACCAGACATTGCATATGTTTTATAATCCAAATCATTATCATTGGGCTGCATTAGTCCGACCAATGAAATATTTGAGAGGTACCATGATCACTTATGGTATTCTACATAGTTTACTATTTTAATCCATATCGCCTCGCTTATTAGAACAATTAAAATTAATATTGCTTACTGATTTTAATGCTTTGTGTTGTGATCAAGGATTGCAAAGTCTGAGACTATATGAGGATCGCAACACTCTATTGTACGTCTAGGAAAGAATTTTCCTATAATACATATTATATTTGCCATATAAGTAGGTATGAGTAGAATTCAACTCACAAAAATTAAATATAACTTTTATTAATATTAACATACATTGTATTTTCCATCTAATCTTCATTTATATTTATCTGTAATTTTTTTCTTTATTTTTATTAATATTTAACATATATTATATTTGCCAACTAATCTTCATTTATAGTTATCTGTAATTTTTTTCTTTATTTAAATATATCTTTAAATTTCTAGATCTTATGTAATTTTTGTTGGCTTAAGCTACATTTAAATTTTGATAATAATCAAATTTTGTATAAACTTTGTAGAAATTATATTTCTTTGTTTTTATTTCAACTCACACTCCACTAAAATGTGCAAGATTTAATTAAAGATAGAAGCCAAATGTTTGAAGAACTTAGAGTTTCAAGTTCTGTTGGAAATTCAGCAAGTTAGAGTATTAATTCTGTAAAATCTTTTGAGTAGCTTTATATATATTTTCATACATTGTAAATATCTTTCCTTCCATAAAAGTAATTTTACATGTATTAAAATATATTCTAAAATGGTGTCCTGTTGCAAACAGAAAACGTGTTTTCCTATAAGCAAAAAAGGTGTTTCACTATAAATAGAAAACATATCTTAAAAAGGTATTATAAAATGACTCTCTATCATTTTTCAAAAATTCTTTTAGAAAAATTGTTAGAAAGCATTTTGAAAAGTTAAGCAGAAAAGATACTAGAAAATGTTTTGAAAAGTTTTATGTTCTGTTGTAGCAGAATTGTTGAGCCGAACAACAGTTATGTTTTGCACTAAAAGACAAAATAACGGTTAGTTTTCAATTTTAACAAATTTGTCTTATACATATATAACGGCTAGTTTTTGAACTCCAACAGCTATATTGAGTTTTTGACTATAAGTTGACGTTGTTTTTGGCTCCAAAAACTCTTGAGAAGTTGGAAATCATTTCTATCTCTTGAAATACAAACTTTTATCTTATTCAAGCAAATTTTTATATCTTGCATTTCATTCATTATCATCCTCCTCAACTAGATTATAGTATTTTTGTTGTAATTATTGTGTGAGATATCTTTGTCAAAGATTGTGAGAAAAGTTGTCTAGAACCTTAGGAAATTCTTATAAGTGTTTACATCTTTTACTTGGGAAAAAGATTGTGAGTAGAAAATATACTAGGCTTGTATATTGGCTTTAACTTTTGCCCATTAAAAGAGTTGTTAGTGGAGAGAAAAGTTCAAGATGGTGTCTTGGGGAGTGGATGTATGCAGCTAGGCCGAACCACTATAAATCATTTGTGTTCAACTCTTTTTTCTCCCCTCTTCTCTATTTTGTTTCTAAAAGATTTCAACTGCTCCATTCTTGCTAAACTTTGTGTTGATTTAAATAAATCTTTCAAAATCATTTCTGTTATTTAACATTAATTTACTGCAAAGTTTAAATTTGTTTTTAAATGGGATTTATTATATATTATGTGAATCATCACATTTTAAATTCATTTATTGCATATATGTGTGTTCTGCTCAACGAGAAAATACCTGCAGAACACTTCAGTTATGTTCTACTAGAAATTGAGAAAAAAATTTATAACACCCAATTCACCCCTCCACTTATATGTCATCGGGACCAACAATTTTGGCAGTACGTAATTCTTAGTTGATTGTAGTATCTAGGGTGAGAAGTAACTATAAAGAATTAGTAAAAGATATTTTTAGTAGAGTATAATAATTAATATTCCATAAAATCGATGTTAATTAATAATTTTTTGGTCTGTGTAAAAAGCTGCAGGTTGTTGGGTTGAGTGGAATGGAAGGAGTATATATTATTTCTATAGCGGTATTTAAAGAAGATTAAATTAAGAAAAAATGACAAATTTACCCTAAATATGCAACAAAGTATAAATTTGTCCTTAAATTATATTTTGGTTCAAAAATTCCTTTATCGTTACCAAATTAATTGGCCTACATTTGCTCATATCATATATATATATATATATATATATATATATATATATATATATATTCGCTCAAATTTGCCCATATAGTTATAAATTCATATATTCCTACTTGTTGTTAAAAAATGGTTCATATTTTTTATCGTAATTACAAATAATAATAAATGTGAGTCATTTTAGCAATTATAAACATTATTAAAAAAAATAGAAGTAACAACAAATTTGTACCATTCCTCTTCAAAAGTCCAGGTCTTCTCTTTTTCATTTTTAATAATTTGACATTTTTAAATAATCCAAATAGGACGGCCCACATTTAAAGATCACATGCAGAGTATTAGATGAAAGTTAGATCTGTTTTGGTCTTTATAAAATAAATAAAAAATCATTTTAAACTTTATTATAAGATTTTATTATATTAGTTAAACATTTAATAATATAGAATTTCATTGATACTAAAATACAATTAAAAAAAAAAGTCAAAGATCTCTTAAAATTAATAAAAAATTGACTGACTTTAGGGAAAAGAAAAAGGAAGACTTGGATCTAGTTAATATAAAAAGACCAAGATTAGGCGACACATCTGTTTCTCTCTCTCTTTTAATTTTTTAGTTCTTTCGTGTGTTTTTTTTTTTAATTTTTTTTTGGGATGAAGTGTATTTTTTTCCCTCAAATTATCGGAAATAGGGCGAAAATGGTCTCAAAATTTTTTTTAGTTGGTTTTTACCCTAAAAGTCACTTAAATTGATGGAAAATGCTCTCATTTTGGACGGAAAGTCCAGCTCGCAAACGGAATTAACAGCAACCAATCACATGTTGACACGTGTCAATTTAATTCATTGGTAAAAACCGACCAAAACAAAGTTTGAAGGCATTTTCATACCCTTTTTCATAATTTGAGGGGAAAAAAATCCCTTTTAGAGTTGACACGTATCGACGCGTGATTGACTGCCGTGAACTCCGTTTGCTAGGTGGACTTTTCATTTATCGCAAGAGTATTTTTTTAATCATAAACCTAAGGGGAGTGCTTGAGATTGTATATGGATTGCAAATATCTAGGCTTGATTTTGAATATTTAAGGTAAATTATATTTTAAATTAAAAATATTAAATTATTTGGCATTTTGATTTATTGCCTTTATGCATGAATTTTAATTATAAATTTATGTTTTAAATTCTACAGGTGTTCAAAACAATGGACAATGAAGATATAAGGTTTATTATGCATTCTTCTAGAATTTTTATATTTAGGTGAATAGAAAATGATATAGATAGGGGTTATATTTATATTTTATATTTGCATATGATATAATGTCAAACAATTTCGAAATATCGATATATTTTGTATCTGATATTTTGCAATTTATGAAAAAACTATTTATTATAATTTTGGATATATATATGTGTGTGAATGATGTGTACAGGTAATAATCAAATAAAATATTTTATTTATTATGAAAATTTAATATTAATTTCTGAATTTTCTTTCAACGATGAAAAATCCGTGACTATCTTTAACTATCGAATATTTTTTCATTGATATACAGCGAAAGAAAAAACTTGTCAATAAAAAGTATCTTCAACTGCCAAAAATTCCTTCGTTGAAAGCGAATAATATTAGCAAAGGGAAAATTCGATCGGTAAAACAATATTTTTAACGACAGGAAAGGTTAAAAAGTGAATATAATTAACGAAAGAAACATTCGGTCTCTACAAAGTATTTTTAACGACTGAAAATTCGTTCGTTAAAAGTGAATATAATTAATGAATGGAAAATTCGGTCGCTACAAAATATCTTTAACGACCGAAAATTTTTTCGTTAAAAGTAAATATAATTAACGAAAGAAAAATTTGGTCGCTAGAAGGTATCTTTCACGACCAAAAATTCTTTCGTTAAAAGTGAATATAATTAGCGAAGGGAAAATTCGGTCGCTAAAAGGTATTTTTAACGACCGGAAATCCGTTCGTTGAAATTGAATACAATTAGCGAATGGAAAATCCGGTCGCTAAAAGGTATATTTAACGACCGAAAATCCCTTCGTTAAAAGTGAATATAATTAGCGAAGGGAAAATCCGGTCGTTAAAAATCACTTTTCAACGACCGGATATATTCCGGTCGTTAAAGACATTAACGACCGGATGCAATATCCGGTCGTCTATACTTTTAACGAAGGGGCTTTTACCGACCGGATTTTCCGGTCGTTAAAGGTTTTTAACGACCGGATTTCCACTTTTAACGACCGGATTTCCCTTCATTAAAGAGCATTTTTCTTGTAGTGCGACCACAAAAACAGTTCGAGGGAATTTTCACTCTATTTCTGATAGTTTAAGGGCAAAAATAGACCTTATCCCCTTTTTTTATAAGTTTTAGTACAATAATTTTAAAATCGGTATAAATATAAACTTTTGATGAATATTTGTTATTCTTAATCTTGTTTTCCTTTGATTTTTTCACTTATTTTTATTTTTTGTTTTAATAAATTGAAATATGAAACTGTTAAAATCAGATTTGATTTTCCTTATTTATATAGATTTTTATTTATGGTTTTGTTGATATGATTTGTTCATATGACACTACAAGAAAAAGGGGTATTAGTGACCAAAATTAATGAAGGTAAAAATTTCCGGTCCCTAAATATATAATAATAGGGACCGCAATTTTTCACCTCCACGCTGTTTCGTTTTAGTGCCAACAAATAGCGAAGGGAAAAGTTTACGGTCGCAAAAACTAAAACATCCGGTCCCTACAAGTGAAGCTGTGCGCGGATTAACGCGCGGGAACAAATCCCGCTTTTTCTTTTGCCGTTTAGAAGCACCCCTTCATACAAACACTAAGAAATACTAAGAAATTAATTGCTGAAATCTAATTTCTTAAAAAAGCAGAACCCTAAATCGTGAACTCTGCATCCTCCTCCTGCCTAATTTTCTTTTTCATTTTTCTTGATTTCTCTCTTCCTAATCCACCGATACTCGTTGCAGTAGCTGCCCAGACGTCACCGTGAAGGCCCTTCAGCGCCAGCAGCCGGCGAAAACTGCTCGCATCAACGCCACCTCTTGAGTTTCATTCTCTGTTTGTTTCGAATCTACGGGCATAAATCTGCTTCAGGCCAAGAAAGGTTTTTTTTTGTCATCATTTTATATTGTCTCTTTTAGGGTTGGGTCAAGAGTTCAAAATTTTTATTGCATGGAATTTGATCGCTACTCTGTCCTCCTTACACAGCTGTTAGCTACAGTTCTGAAATTAGAAAAAAAAAAAGAAAGTACTGATCGAGTCTTGAATTTTGAGGCATTGAAAATTAGCATAGAAAACCTAATTGGTTATGAATTTTATTTTTACTTTTTAATTCTGGGTTTTGAATTTTCCAATTTTCTGTTTGGAAAGTTGCATTGTTTGCTGCTTTTTCTTTTCAACTGACCAAATTAAATTGGTTTTATAAATCTAAAACTGCAACTTTTGGCAGTTGTGTATCTGTTCTTGCCAATTGAAACATATTTTCTTTGAAGCGGTAATCATCTTTCAGAAGTTGGAAGCACTTGAATCGATCAGACAAATTGACATGCAACCGCCCTGTCTCTCAATTTAAAAACTAGGTTATATCTAGCCTTTTTCTTACGTTATTTATTTTTCATTTATGCCTAAGATACGATACTATGTAAAAATGGTAGTTTTTTTCTCTTTCCTATGAAAATAATGTTTTGGGAACCAAAAAATAATGTATGCGAAGATTTTGAAGCTTGTGGTTGTGTTTTATGAGTATTAAGTATGTGCTGTATTGTGCTTTTTGTTCTGCCAATTTCTGGTCTGGCTACACTGTATTGAATTTTAATTAACTACTCTTTTAGTTTTGTTGTGTAATGTGTAGTGTTGAATTCTAAATACGCAATCTTTAAGTTTAGTTCATGTTTTGTCGACTCAGGTGCTGTACACGATTCTCTCTTTGGGTGAGGTGGCCTGCATTCTGATTTTGCTGTTGCTTACTGCTCAGGTTTTGTACACGATTTTCTCTTGGAGTGATCTAGTCTACTGGTTTTTAGGAGTTGTGCTCTTGCCTTGTATGGTTTTGATCATCCTTCTTTGGTTCTTGCTATTCTTCTCTGTTCTTGGCATGGGCTTTCTTACTGTCTCATAGGGTTTATTCCTGCCTTGTCTTGTCTTGCCCTGATGGTCTCTTTGGATTATTGCGGGTGCACTGGAAGTTTTAATATGCAATGGTTCATCTTGGGCCATAATAGATGGCCACGACTGATTTTGATACAACATGAGGCTAGACAAATGGGTGCAGTGGAATACTTGCTTTGATAGTCTACTAATTTGGATATTAAGAGTCACTATAATATTCTGCTTAGAGGCCCACAATTGAGAATCTGCAGACCTCATGACTCTGTTGTCCTTGAAGAATGCAGAAAATTGTTTGAATGTGGCTGCTTCTTGGTCATTTTTGAATGGCTGCTTCTTGGTCATGTTGATTTTGGTAGTTTATAAGGGTAGCGGTGCCTAAGTTTATGCAGTTGAATGTGGGGATTTGCTTAGTGCTGGTTTTTCAAATATGGTATCTACTGGTTTGATGTACTTGTAGCTAGCTGGGCAGCAAAATTTGCTTTTGAAAATCATTGGTTTTTCTATCTAGTATTTTTTTAGTGATCATTCTCTATAAATTAGTAATGGAAATTGTTGTTGTAAGTACAGTCTTTTACTCAATTCAGCATTAGGTAGCTAGAAATCCTAATTAGGAATGTATCTTTTAGTGAATGATTTTTTTCTTATATCATGATATGTAGAATGGCTAACATGAATAGGATTGGACTGTTATGGATTTTCCAACTATAATGGGTAAAGTAGAGAAAATTAGAAACACAGTATGTACCATTCCTATCTTTGAGAGCATATATTACTGTTTTATCTATATTTACCTATGGTCTATCCATGTTTGCTATTTTTTATTGTTATATAGGGAAATAGGCTTCTCAAAGAGGGAAAGTTTGAACGCTACTTAATTATTTTGCTTTTTGCACTTTTTGTATTTCTAATTTTTTCTTTCTTTTATGGTTCATGTCAGGGGATTTGAGCTTTTTTTTGGCTTGTTTGTGCGTTGGCTGGGTAGTTTGAATTAATTGAGTCCAATAACAAGCTGTTTGAAAAATTTCAGTTCCACATAGACTTTGAATGCAGAGGACAAGTACTTTTGTGACAAGTGCTGCAGGTACGGATTTGTACTAGTTGGATTAAATTAATTTTTATGTTGTTTTCTAATAGCTTGTTTTGTACCTTAAATTAAAGTAAATAATATATGATTACTAATATGGGTTCATGTTAAATAAATTAATTTCTCTTGCAATTTTAAGATTTGATGTTTTTTTAATCTATTAAAATATAAATAATAAGGTTATGGCACCCAACAAGGAGTGGATGCAATTTGTTGATGATCGGCTTGGTGAAACATATTCGATTGGGGTGCAAAAATTTTTAGACTATGCTTTTAAAAGAACAGGAGAACAAAATGAAATACGATGTCCATGTGTAAAATGTTGTAACACAACATTAGGAACACGTGAGACGGTTGAGTCACATTTGAGCGTCCATGGAATAATTCAAAATTATACCTTTTGGTATCATCATGGGGAAGTGTTAGGTGAAATAAAATCAGATTGTGAAGATGAAGGTGATAATGATTTAGGAAAGGATGACAGTGAGGATGAAATTGAAGTGATTTTGAGAGACATGTATCCAGATTTTGATGTAGACATAATCAATAGTAGCAATGATGATTTAGTTGAAGAGGAACTAAATGGTGAAGCAAAGAAATTTTACAGGCTTTTGAGGGATTTCGAGGAGCCATTATATCCGAATTCAAAGTGTTCCAAGCTTTCTACTTTGATTAAATTACTCCACATTAAAAGTCTTGGTAATTGGAGTAATGAGTCATTTACAATGTTACTACAAATGTTGAAGGAAGAGTTGTTGCCTAATGGATCCAATTTGCCAGATTCATATTATGAGACAAAAAGGATTATTCGAGATCTCGGGCTATCTTACAATAAAATTGATGCTTGCATAAATGATTGCATGTTGTATTGGAAAGAAGACAAATTCCTCGACTCATGTAAAGTTTGCAGTGCATCTAGATGGAAAATGAAGAAAGATAGTGGAGAACTTAAGTATAAGAATGGTAAGAAAAAACCTTCAAAGACTTTACGCTATTTCCCTCTAAAGCCTAGGCTTCAAAGGTTATTTATGTCTACAAAGACTTCTTCTTTAATGAGATGGCATCAAGATAAAAGAGTAGATGATGGTTTAATGAGGCACCCGGCTGATTTAATGGCATGGAAGTCTTTTGATGAACTACACCCATCATTTGGTACTGAGCCTCGTAATGTTCAACTTGGACTTGCTAGTGATGGATTTCAACCATTTGGAAACTCAAGGTCTCCACATAGCATTTGGCCAGTGATACTTATTCCTTATAACTTACCTCCTTAGTTATGCATGAAACAAGAAAATTTCATTTTGTCAATGATTATTCCTGGTCCACATAGTCCGGGAGATGCAATTGATGTTTATCTTCAACCATTAATAGAAGAGTTAAAGGAGTTATGGGAAATTGGTATCGAGACATATGATGCATCAACTAGAAAGAATTTTAAGTTGCATGCATCATTGTTATGGACCATCAATGACTTTCCAGCATATGGAAATTTATCTGGATGGAGTACAAAAGGGAAATTGGCATGTCCATGTTGCAATAAAGATACTTGCTCAATTCGATTAGCCAATGGTAAGAAGCAATGTTATTTAAGCCATCGACGTTACCTTCCTCTTAATCACAAATGGAGGAATGATAAAAAGTCATTTGATGGCACTATTGAGCGAAGGTTATCTCCAAAAATGCGTTCTGGTGTTGAGATACTTGGTCAAGTACAAGACCTTGATGGAATGAAGCTGACAAAGGATCCTAAGAAGAG
The DNA here is from genome assembly GCA_947683425.1 of Excoecaria cochinchinensis. Taxonomy (NCBI): domain Eukaryota; kingdom Viridiplantae; phylum Streptophyta; class Magnoliopsida; order Malpighiales; family Euphorbiaceae; genus Excoecaria; species Excoecaria cochinchinensis. The sequence continues at coordinate 4,358,784 of CANTUQ010000150.1, read as the reverse complement.
AATTAAGATATCACATTATGATCGAAATGATAATTGGAATAAAAAGAGTATTTTTTTTGATCTTCCTTATTGGAAAACTCTCTTGTTGCGTCATAATTTAGATGTGATGCATATTGAGAAGAATATATGTGATAATATCTTTGGTACAATCTTGAATACGAAGGGAAAGACGAAGGACACAATCAAAACTCGACTAGATTTGCAAGCAATGAATATTAGGCCGGAATTGCACCCAATTAAAAAGGGAGATAAATATGAATTGCCTGCTGCACCTTACACATTGTCACATGAGGAGAAGCACAAATTATGTCATTTCTTAAAGAATTTAAAGGTCCCAGATGGATTTTCATCCAATATTTCTCAATGTGTAAATGTTAAAGATCAAAAGATTTCTGGTTTAAAGAGTCATGATTGCCATGTGCTTCTACAACATTTGCTCCCTGTTGCCCTACGTGGTATGATGTGTAAATCAGTGTGTGAGCCACTTATTGAATTGTCTTATTTTTTTAATATGCTTGGGGCAAAGGTGTTAAGTATGGATGCTTTAGAACAAATTGAAGCACAAATTCCTATAACTCTTTGCAAGTTAGAAAAGGTCTTCCCTCCTTCATTTTTTGATGTCATGGTGCACTTGCCTATCCATTTAGCTAATGAAGCAAAGATTGGTGGCCCTGTTCATTATCGGTGGATGTATCCTGTGGAGCGATGGTTGCATTTTTTAAAATCTCTCATTGGTAATAGGGCATGTCCAGAGGGTTCTATTGCAGAGGGTTACATTGCCAACGAATGTATGACCTTATGTTCAAGATATTTGCATAAAATGGATACAAAGTTCAATCGACCTGAACGAAATTATGATGGTGGTGAAAAGTATTATGATGGAGGTTTATCTTTATTTAATCAACCTGGAAGAGTCTTGGGAGCTAGAAAGCATTTTGATATGCAAGCTAATGAATGGGATCAGGCGCATATATATATTTTGAAGAATTGCGATGAAGTTCTACCATTTTTAGAGTATGCATTTATTTGTTTTATTCATTAATGATTTAACTTTCTTTTTGATTATTTTTAGCTTTACATGACGTGTGATTTGCCTTGATTTGTTAGAGATTTTTCAAAAATTCATGTTGATACTTTTGAATACCTTTCTGATGCGGAATGGAATAAACAATTCATTGAATGGTTTAAAGTTAAGGTAAGTACCAAGTAGATTTTAATATGTGAATTAGGTGTTTTAGTGATCCTTTTAATGTATTTAAGATAATTGTTATAGGCTACAAAATTGCACGAAGAGACTGGTAGTCGAACAACGGAAGATTTGCTCTCCCTGTCACTTGGTCCTACCCAATATGCCTCTCATTTCAATGGATACATTGTGAATGGATATAGGTTTCATGTTGAAGAATATGATAATGGTTTAAGAACCCAAAATTGTGGAGTTGTAGTAGTTGGTGAGAATGACAAAGAAAGTGGGAACATTGATTACTATGGAGTTCTAACTGATATCATTGAATTACAGTTTCTCATGGGTAGAAGAGTTGTTTTGTTTCAATGTAAATGGTTTGATGTATATGATGAAATAAAAGGAATTAAAAGAGATGAATATGACATTATAAGTGTTAATTGGGGGCGATTTTTAAAAACAAATGAGCCTTTTGTATTAGTGGAACAAGCCTCACAGGTATTTTATGCTAATGATAATGTCAATAAAGGCTGGCGTGTGGTGAGAAAGGTGCAACCACGTGATTCCTATGAGATCATGCAAACAAAGGATGATGGTATCGATGAAGTAGAAAATACAACTCAATTTAAAAGAAAAAGAATTGGAGGTAGTGGTAACCATTATTATAATTTTTGCTGTATATTCAGATTATGAAAATCCATGACACAATGTTTTAATTTCTTATTCAATCTGTCCCCTCAATCAATCCTTATTCACTTATCATGATTTCCTTCTATTTTTCACTTATTTTTTTAGATTGAATATGAAGTCAACGACTGGAAATGGGATGGCATCAAATTCAAAGTCTACCAAACATGCATTTCTTCCACCTGGTGCTTTAGGACGGGGACGGGGACAAGGGTTGAGATCTTTATGCTCAAAAGGGACATTTAAAAAAAAACAATATTGTTGGTGCTAAATCAGGCCGTGTTCCTTTTATTGAATATGGAATTCCACCATCCAAAAATAACCCTTTTATACTTGATCAAGAATGTGTGCAAGACAATATTGAAGATGAAATTCATATGCATCAAGCTGATCTTGGGACACAAGACAAGGAAGGAATACAAGATAATCAGTTGATGCAAGATAGCCATCCAGAGATGTTAGGCAATTTAAGAGTACACGCTGATCAATTGTCTCAAGACAACCATCAAGAGACACAAAACAACCTAGGAGCAGAAACTGATCATGTGATGCATGATAGCCAAAGAGTAGAAACAGGTTAGCTGATTTTCTAAGTTATTTTACTTCTGTTTTTTTAGTACCTACTGCAACATTATTGGGTATGAAATAAGTTTTTAAAATCTGTCCAATATTTGATTTTCATTTCATTTTTTTTTTGTATGGATTTGCTTATTTGGACATATATAGGTCAAGTTTCTACACAAAAGGTGAAAAAAGTGCGACGACAAAACAAGTGCAAAGAAGTTGCAGCACTTGAAGTAGGACAGAAGCTGAAAGTGACCTTTTTTAATAATCGAACTGTTGGGAAGAATCATGCACTATTCGCAAGACATTTAGGAAAAATTATTCGTGATCGTAATATATGTCCGCTTGGGGTATCATCATGGAAAAAGATTCCCAAAGAAAAGATCGAGCACATCTGGGCCTCTGTTGTGGTAAATATATCAATTATTTTTTGCAATTAAGTTATTACTTAAAGTCAAAATACTAATATGTGATTTCCCTTTTTACTTTTTCATTTTTTCAATTCTAAAATGGATTTGATTTATTATTTTAATTTCTGTTTTTAGGTTGAATTTTTGGTGGTATTGGTATCTAAATGATATACTTGAGAATTGAAAAACTGAATTGATTTCTTAATTTTATTGTAGGATAAATTTGAGAATGATGATATGAATTTTCACCGTGAACATATTTTGGAATGGATGAATGAGTTGTGGAACAAATGGAGGGGAAATCTGTATGCTAAGTACGTTCGTGGTAAGCCAATGCATGAGGCTCTTAGGAATGCACCAAAGATGGTAGACAAAAAGCAATGGGTGTGGCTTGTTAAAGAACATTTTTTTTCTAAAGAATTTAAGGTTTGACATAGAAAACAGTTGTAAAATTTTATTTTTTTATTTATTATCTTTACAATTGGAAATATTTATGGTATTCAAATTTTATATTTTCACACTAATGTAGGCAGCAAGTGAAAGGAATGCAATAAATAGGGCTAAACTTACCATGCCTCATCACATTGGTAGCAGGCCTATCAGGGAATTTATTTATCAACAGGTCCTGGAAGAAAAATTTTATATGTTATAAACTATTCTTTTACCTTTTCATATTATGAATCCTTTTTGCTTACTATTGGGGTGATTAACCTTTTGAATTTAATGTGAAGGGAGGGAAAGATGGCAACCCACCAAACTTAGCAACAATTTTCTTCGAGTCTCGAAAGAAGAAGGATGGCACACTTCTTGAACCTGAAGCAATTGAAAAACATGTATGTATAAAGATATGCTTGTGTTGGGTTTTTTAATTTTTAATTTTTTTGACAAATAATTATTTAATTGTCCTGTTACATATTTTTATAGACTGAAATCCTAGAATTGGAGCAGTCAGAGCCATCTCTTTCTAATATAGAGATTGTAGAAAGATGTTTCGGACCTCAAACTCATAGTAAAGTGGTTGTTCTCGGCGGTGGGGTTAAGGCAAAAGACTTGAAAGGCAGCAGTTCCTCTAAAGGTGAACTGTTATCTGCACTACAAGAAACCCGACAAGAAAATCAGGCATTAAAGGATCGCTTGTCTGCTGTGGAATCTCAAGTGAATGAACTTAGACAATTAAGAGAATGTTTGCTAGCTCAACAATCCAATGTCCAGCCTCCATCAACACCTTTTCAAGGGAGTGACTAGTATATTAAAAGTATATTTACAGGTTAGGAATTTATCAACTCTTGCATTTTTAGTTATATAGAAGAATAAAACTCGAATTTTTATTATTCAGAATTTGTTGTGTGGGATTTTTGCATGTTGATAGGGAATTTTAGAATCGTATGCTTGCTATTTTGTTTTATTTTGTGGAACCAAGATTTTTATTTGTAAAAGTAGGATTTTAAGTTTGATGTTGGCTAGGAGAGAACTGTTTTGACACTCCTGAACTGATAATTCTTGATGTTGGCTTTACAAGTTGTATGACAAATCTTGATTTGTGCCAACTACCAAATCAAATCTTAGTTAATTGATTAACTTAATACCATAATATGAAGGAGAAAAAGCTATATATGAATGTTTGATTGAAGATTTGGCAATCATGAATGTTATTTCACATGATTTTGGAGGTAGCAAAGCTTATTTTTGGTGCCCTTCATTTCTCAATTTGCCCTGCATATTTAAGTTATGTTCTTTATCTTAAATGCTAAGAAAATGAGATTCAGCTGCAGCTAGTGTATAGGACAAAAAATTTATAATTTATGATCGGTCTTTTGAGTGCTATGGCTTTTGAAAAGATAGTTATATGCGACGGCATTCAATTTAGATTGTACACCATGATTTCACTGACTTTCAAGCTTGATTATTCTTGTTATTTTTATTCACTAATGCGTGGCTGGGCATTACTGAACAAGTTATGTGCTTTTTTCTTGTTCAGTGAAGCCTAATTTGTTAACTTCAAACAGAAAATATGCACCCATAGTTTTCTGTGCTGCCACCCCGAAGTTAGTATGTTTGCAATATGGTGGAACCAGCTTAAGCTTAATTTGCTATCTTGAATAAGAGAAGTTGTTGGATTTTCTAGCTAAGATTGGTGCCCTGTGTATTTCCTTATTAAAATTTATATTTCCTAGTTTGATTAGGATTCTATTTTATATTTCTAATTAGAGTTTATCTTTATATTTTCCGGTTAGAGTTTATCTAATTAGGATCATGTTGTTTGACATTCTCTTAGTTTGGTTCTTTAAGATTTATATAATTTGATGCTAATTGCCAGTGATTTATCAATTGCATACTTGCAGTGATAATTTTCAAATTTATAATTAGAAATTTAGTTATTGTATTTAGGGACAGCTACTAAAAAAATTATAATGTTTGAAAAAATTTATAATTAGAATTTTGATGATTGCTCAAAAGGTAATTAATTTTTTTATGTATATAATTCCTACAAACTAATTTATGCTCTCGTATCTTGCAGCCCCTATCATATATGCTGACTTTTTGAAGTGTATATAGCTACACTTGGTAGAATTACAATTTTTTGAGGTTGATATGCTGAGTTTTTGAAGTGAATACAGTTAAACTTGATGGAATTAGAATTTTTTTTGAGGTTTGTCCTTAAATCACTTATAGTTTCAGTCGATTATTTATAGCATATCTATATATTTTTTTTTGACATAATCATTTTTATTTATTTAATTTTTTTTTTTGCAGTTTTTAGTATGAACAAAATACTGAATGATAAACATTGACTGTGAAGACTTGAACAAACATTGAAATGTTGGCTAGATAGAGATTTTTTGTTTTTTCTTAGAATGGGGCTATATAAAAATACATATCTTTTTTGAATGCTAATTCTATATTTGTAATGAATTACAAATTTTCTATAAAAGTATGATATTATTTATTTTGTATTCATTTATTGTATGTACAGGGTAAAAATATGGTCTAATTATTCTTAGGGACCATATTAATTTCTGCTTTATATTATGTTTTTAGGAATTAATTTTATGGTTCTTAATATAATATATATTCAAATGGATATTATTTTTAAGGATGAGAATTTTTTTCACCATTATTATGATTTTAATATTGTTGAGGATGGGAATTCTGGTCTTTAATACTTTTTAGGAATAGGTTTTTTTTGGTCATTAAAAGTTTTTAAGGACCAAATTTTTGGTCCCTAATAACTTGGTTAACCAGTTGTTATATTTTAATAAAGATGGAAAAACCGGTCCTTAATAATTTTTAGCGACCAGTATTTGGTCAGTCCTTAAAATATTTTTAGTGACTGTATTGCACCTTTCAAGGACCAAGTTTTTGGTCATTATAATAGACTATTAAGGACAGTAAATCGGGTCCTTAATAATTTTTAGCGACCGGTATTTGGTCGGTCCTTAAAATATTTTTAGTGACCGTATTGCACCTTTTAAGGACCAAGCTTTTGGTCATTATTATATACTATTAAGGACAGTAAATCTGGTCCTTAATTGTTTTTAGGGACCGTATTTAGTATCGGTCCCTAAAAGATTTTAGCGACCGGATGGTATACAGTCCTTTTTAGTCATTAGCGGCGGAGCCTGTAGCGACCGTATGGCGACCGGGTTTTCCGGTCTCTATTGACTTTTAGGGACCGAATTTTTACTTTTAGGGACCGGATTTACCCTCCTTATAGGCCTTTTTTCTTGTACTAAAACTAAACGTAATTTAAGTTTTGTTATACAAGTTTATTCTCCTTAATTTAGAGTTTCTTATATTTTCGAATGTAAGTTATTGCCCTCTGTTTAAATGGGATGTACCATCCTTAGGGTCAATTTTACTCATTATCACTCAACTTATCACTTATTGTACAAAACTAACCGACTTTTTTTTTTTGACATAAATGTCACTGAATTTCTAACATTTTTGCAAAAAAGTCATGTACACAGGAATCCGGCGAGAACTCTTGCCGGATTGATGACATGACATATGACACATGGCGACGAATAGTAAATACATGACTTTTTTGTAAAAATTTTAGAAGTTCAGTAACATTTAAATTGAAAAAAAAAAAGTTGGTTACTTTTACGCGATAAATGATAAGTTTAGTGACCGCGAGTGAAATTGATTTAGATGTGTCATTTGTTGGAAATATTGTTAAACGACATGTAGTTTTTGACATGGCATGCCATGTCATCAATCAGGCTAGGATTCTCGCCGGATTCCGGTTAACATGACTTTTTTGCAAATATGTTAAAATTTTAGTGACATGGATTTCTTTTTAAAAAAAGAAAAATTAGGAGGAGGGGGCTTTTATTACTTGTGTCCGCCTCTGCATGCCACCAAGACATATAAGAAATCCTGCTAACATGTTATTTCAGTTTGACATGACATATATTATACGTGGCATGGTGACATTTCTGTTTACATGTGAGCTCTTATACTGAGTCATGTTGAACTAGAGTGCTAATAGAGATTCTTAATGGTTTTTATGGTTTATTCGGTTCATATAAACTTTAGAAGATTATTTTTCAAGTTGAGTACTTTTACATTGCAATTTTTTTTATTGTACTTTCTATTATTATCGATCTATTATTTTGGTATAGATTGGATAATAATGGATGAAATTATAAAAATACATTTTCAATGTGTTTGACATTTTACTTATTTAAGATGAAACCATAAAAAAAATAACTATTCATTAATTAGTTCATGCAAGGAATGGGATGAAATTATAAAAAATACATTTTCAAGGTGACGAAATTGTACCTTGTCACATTATATTCATTAACTATTCATTTTCAAATATTTTGGTATTATTGTCTTGGTAATACCAAAAAGAAATAATTTGTTTTGAATTATGATGAAGATTATTATTTGGTGATAATGCTTTCACACTTTGATATAACATAACATACTCATGTGAACAGCTTGCTTTCTGACCACTCAGAATTCTCTAACAACCAATTGAAAATTATTTTGTTATTTCAAGGAAAAATTTAGTTAGCTTATTAGTGTAATTATTTATAACCAATTGACAATATAGTTATTTATAAATAGTTATTACTCTATCCGTTTCAATTTAAGAGATCACTTTCCTAGTTTTTTTTTGTCCCACTTTAAATACTCTTTTCGAAATTTCAGGGAAAAATTCATATGTATACTCCTATTTATTATATACTTTATAAAATATTTCTCTTTCTTATCACTCTCTATTTTTAATTAGAATTAAGTCACTATAAGAAATTTTACTTTTTGTGAAAAATTTTTGAATCACGCATAAAATTTGGTCACTAATTATAACTTACAACGACAAAATTTTTTAAAACGTCATCATACTATTTATTACCGTAACAAAATTATCTTGCGTCATTTTATATTTTAATTTTTGTCACTAATAGATTAATTTTGTGATGAAAAATATATTTCGTCATGGTTTCTTTAGGAAGAAAAATTTCCCACCATTGTTTTTGGAGAAAAAAAATTTAATGACAAAATAATAACTTATTACAACGTATAAAATCGTCACAAAATATTTATTTTTTGTGACAAATTATTTTTGTCATAATTAAATAAATTAGTGACAATAAAATCATTTCTTCACAAATAAAATATCGCTATAAAAAAAATTTCTAATTATTTTTTTTTTGAAAAATTTTAGTTTCAAAAATAATTTTATTTATGACCAATAAATGTGTCATAAAAAAATGAATATACTTTGACGAGGTACAATTTCGTCACCTTTGATATGGAGGAAAAATTTTCAATCTTTTTTCTTTTGGTGGGAAAAAAATATAATAAAAAATAACTATTTGCGACACAAAAATTCGTCGTGAAATGCTTATTTTTTTGTGACATGAATTATATTTGTCACAATTTAATAAATTAGTGACGATAAAATTATTTTGTCACAATAATTTTTTTTAAAAAATAAATATATCACAAAAAAAGAATATATTATGACGAAATACAATTTTATCACCAATACAATCAATTTATGACAATAATAATTTTTCGTAACAGTTCTAATGTTAATATATGACAAATAAATTATATCATAAAAAATAATTGAATTTATGACAAACAAATATGTCACAAAAAATGAATATATTGTTGCCAAATATAAGTTGATGCAGTGAAAGTACTACCAAACAAAAGAATTTTATTCCAAGTCGAAAAGTCTCCTCCAAACTAGGGTGACGAACAATTTATATGAAAAAAAAATTACAATCATGCCCCTAAAATTTCAAATTGAAAAACGGAAGGCTAAATGTTATTTTTAAGATCCGAAATGAACTGTTACAAGGGGCTTTGCCTTGTAAAAATCGACAGTCTCGAAACGAGTTTTTCGAAAATATATTATAATAAGCAATCGGACACTTATAGCAAAAGTTATAATAAAAACAGTAAAACAAAAGATTTTAACAACGATTGGCCCGTTATGGTCATTTCAGATACTGAAAAGCCAACTCGTCCGCATCATAAGTTCATTATTATAATACAATCAGTTTGTGCGACCATAATATTTTATCACAATCGACTGTAATAAAAATATATTACAACTAAATCTGATGCGGAACAGATTGCAGAATGTTTTCTGGACTTGCTCGACCGATAGAAAAATTGAAAACTTTGAGGGGTCATGTGACGCCCCCAAATATTGTAAACTGATAAAATGAGCATGTAAATAAAAATTTATTTATTTAAAGAATAAATAGGACATGTATGAAGTAGTGGGTTAAAAAAAAAAAACAATATATCATCATCATTATTTTATTATTTTCATTTCAAATGGAAATATATATTATTTAATTGTCTTTAATAAATTCACGGGTAATTTGAGTTAATTCTAAGTTTAATGTGACATTTATTGTTATATTTGAATTTGAACAGAATATATATATAGTTATAAGTTTAATCATAGCATTACTATAACTTTATTTAAAGATGACTAAAAGATCAACCACAATCTTCAAATTAAAGTCTAGGTCTTCTCTATTATTTATTTAATTATTTAGTTTTAGTTCATTTTGTTTTTTGGAATTTGGTAACCATAAAGTAATTTTTTTAAGGACAAATTTATAAATTTTGCATTTTTAGGGCAAAATTTTCCTTTTTTCTAATTTAATCTTCTTTAAATACAGTTACAGGAATAATATATACTGCTCCCATTATTCCGCTCAATCCAACAACTTTCAGCTTTATAGAATATTAATTATTATAAATCTCAAAAATTATAAAATTTATTAAAATATCTTTTACTAATTCTATATAATATTATAATTATTTCTCACCCTATTAATTATCTCTTTTTTTTCATAGATTGAGGTAAAATAAGAAAATATATAATTAATATCTTTAAGTTAACAAATATTATTAATTAAGGTTCAGCGGTGTTGATCATTTTTGTTTCTTCTAATTATAGTCTTCTAGATTTTAACTGCAACATTTCTAAAACATTATAAAAATGAAACTAAGAGTCAACGGTTTCTAAACGTCTTGGTCTTCTGGTTTTACTTTTTTTAATACTTTTACATTATGGAGTCTAGGTCTATTTAAAATTATAATATTCCACAACTTCCATTTCATCACATGCACTGAATTATAATAATAATTTTTATAAATCTCAGTCATGCAAGTTCCATCCCCTACATGCCTATATAAAGCTGCAAGATTCTTCGGTATTAGCATCATGCAAGTAAAAAGTAGAAAAAGAAAAAGTGAGATAAAAGAAAACAGTTTAAGTTTTAGAGAAAAATGACTCGTGGCGGCAATGTGCAAGGGGGCAACGTTCAGGGTGGAAATACACAAGGTGGCAATGGCCAGGGCGGGAATGGACAAGGTGGAAACTGGCAAGGAGGCAATCGGCAAGACGGAAATTGGCAAGGGGGTAATCGGCAAGGCGGAAATCAGCAAGGGGGTAATTGGCAAGGAGGCAATTGGCAAGGCGGAAATTGGCAAGGTGGCAACGGCCAAGGTGGAAATCGGCAAGGCGGAAATCGGCAAGGCGGAAATTGGCAAGGTGGCAACGGCCAAGGTGGAAATCGGCAAGGCGGAAATCGGCAAGGAGGAAATCGCCAAGGAGGTAACGGCTAAGGTGGCAACGGCCAAGGTGGACATTATTGAAATGAAGCACACCTGTCATCAATAATTTCCACATGCCATCAATAAAGTTTTAGCTGTCACTATGATTCCTAAGCACGTTCTTTGTTTTTTAAATTGTATTCACCTAGTATTTGTGAGTTAAGCTCCTCTATCTCCACCAACTCCACTATCTGCATTTGTTTCATTATAATTCTATTCACTATTTTAGTATTTCAGTTGTATTATTGCCTATTTAAAGGCTAAAATGAATAATAAACGATTAGTGTGTGTTTTTACAAAATATTTTTTTTTTCTTAGTTTGTATCAGTGGTATCAGAGCCTATAGACCTAGAGAGTAAAAACACGTGAAGCAGCAACAGTTTGCTTTCTTTTATTTTAATGGCCACAGACTCAAATTTTGCGCAAGTAGCCATCCCTTGCTTTTTGGTCACTATGACCATTGGAGCATGCTAATGGAAAATTTCTTACGATAAATAGAATATTGGCCAGTTATCAAATTTGGTATTCAAGAGCCACTTGCAGGTACGGTTTTGACAGAACCCCAAAAAATAGAATTGGAAGCTTGAAAGTTAAAGGACCTGAAAGCCAAAAATTCTCTCTTTCAGGCTATTGACCGCTCAATCTTGGAAATTATTCTTTGTAAAGAAACTTCCAAAAATATTTGGGATTCTATGAAGAAAAAGTATCAAGGTTCTGTCAGAGTGAAGCGTGCACAACTTCAAGCCTGGAGAAAGGATTTTGAGACACTAGCAATGAAGGATGGAGAATCTATGACCAACTATATATGGTGCCAGAACATTGGAGATCAGTAGCAAGATGCAATTTTATGGTGAAAAGATGAACTACGTGACTATTGTGGAGAAGATTTTGCTCTTCTCTGACTTCAAATTTCAATAATGTTATTTGCTCAATTGAAGAATCAAAAGACATAGATACGATTTCTCTTGATGAATTGCAAAGCTCCTTGTTGGTCCATGAGCAAAAGATGAACCGAAGTTCAAATATAGAGGAGTAAGTGTTGATGGCTTCTACCAACACCAATACGCATTCCCACAATTTTAGAGTAAGGGGTAAGGGTAGAGGTAAAGGTGGAGGTAGAGGAAGGGGGAATCGAGGAAATAGTGTAACACCTGATACCCGACTCGTTGGAAGTCGGATACCAAATGTTACCCAACTTGATATACTAATCGATATACTAGATATCTAAACCTATTATTTAATATTAAACTCATAAAAATCCGAATCAATTCAAATTTTACAGAAAATCGGACAGAGTTTTCCATATACGGGTCTCTATTCCCCTGTTAAACAGTCAAAATTTTACTTTTATGACATAATTGACAAATCCCAACTCCATCCACAAACTAAATCATTCATCAAAAATAATCCCATCCTCCTCAAATACAACACTACACAAAAATAATTTCATAACTTAGTTTGTGCACATCCCATAATTAAGAACTAGATCATCCACCATCTTCTACATGCATGTAATTACAATATCCTTCAAGTTTTAATAGGTCAACAAAATGAATTACATTTCATAATTCTAATCTAGCACTTTCTATAAGCCATTCAAAATTTCCAACTTCGATACTTCAAAATAACAAAATAAAACAATAAGCCTAAGTATCTATTCTGACGTTAAGGGCTTTCTCCTGACTTCTTGATAGATCGGGAGGGAAAAGAATGAAAAGAAGAAAAAGAAAAAGAAAAAGAAAAGAAAGGGGGAAAATAGGGTTACCCCAAAACGACGTAGTTTTGGACCCTTTTTTTAAAAAAAAAATTACCATAAATTAAATCCCTAAATTTCTAATTTCTTCCACACGTCCCTAAACAAATATTTTTATTTATTTGATATGTAACATATCAGGTTTATTACCTACACTATTCGAGTCCATTATTTTAGGGCATTACAAATAGAGACGACAACAAGCATTGCAAAGCTAATAATGTAGGCAAAGGCAGAGGATGAGACTCTGACAAATCTAAGGTAGAGTGCTTTAGATGTCATAACTATGGTCACTATGCATATGAATGTTATACAAGGCTGCCTAATGCTAGAGAAAAGGTAGAGACTTCAAATTTTATTGAAAAGAGGGAAGAAGAGACGTTGTTGATGACTATTCAGGAGGAAAAGGAACCCGAGTCAGATATCTGGTATGTGAACACAGGCTGTAGCAACCATATGAGTGGAAGTACGTCTTTTTTTTTCTTATTTAAATGAAGATTTTCATTCCACTATGAGTTTTGGTGACTGTTCTACTGTGAAAGTAATGGGCAAAGGAGACATTAAAATAAAAACCAAGAATGGTTTAATGGAGAAATTCTCTAATGTGTTGTATGTTCCTAATCTAAAAAGTAATTTATCGAGTGCTAGTCAATTACAAGAAAAAGGATATATCATCACTATTAAAAATGAAGTTTTGTGAAATTTATGATCTTGTCAGAGGTGCCATTGCAAACATTCAAATGAGTTCAAATAGATTGTTTCCAATAAAGATTGAAATTTTTCAATCATGTTTACTGGCTGAAATTAAAGATCCATAATGGTTGTGGTATTTTCGTTATGGTCACTTGAGTTTTGATGGATTAAAAGCCCTCCAACGAAAGAACATGGTGACTGGTCTTCTGCAAATTCAAAGTCTTTCTCAAGTATGTGAAGAATGTATTGATGGTAAACAACATTGAGATCATTTTTCGAAAGGAAAATCATGAAGAATGAAGAAGGTGCTACAACTAATTCACTTCGATATATGCAAGCCAATTAATTCGATATTAAAAAGTGGTAAATGTTAGTTTATAACATTCATTGATGATTATAGTCAGAAAACTTGGGTTTATTTTTTGAAGGACAAATCGGAAGCTTTCTCTACATTTAAAAATTTCAAAGCTTATGCGGAAAATAAAGCAGGAAAAACCATTAAAACTCTTCGTACAGATCATGGTAGCGAATACGACCCCAAAGAATTTAGATATATCTATACAAAATATGGCATTCGAAAAGAGTTCACGGCTGCATATACACCATAACAAAATGGTATATTAGAGAGGAAGAATATAACCATTTTGAACATGGTGAGAAGCCTGTTAGCAAGAGGAAATGTTTCAAAGACTTTTTGGCCGAAAATAGTAAATTAGAGCATTCATATTTTGAACAAAAGTCTAACTTTGTTGTCCAAAATATGACACTAGAAGAGACTTGGAGTGGGAGAAGACCAGATGTAAAGAAATGACACTTAGGAGCTATCTAATCTTCTTGATGGACACAAAACCATTGGCATAAAGTTCAACACGAAGCTAAAACATAATGGTGAAGTTGAGAAGTATAAGGCATGTTTGGTAGCCAAAGGATCCTAGTAGCAATATGGGATAGACTATACATAAGTTTTTTCTCTAGTTGCCAGACACGACACAATTAGATTGGTGGTTGCATGAGCAGCACAAAATTCTTGGCGTATTTTTCTTGTTAAATGTCTAATCGACATTTTTGCATGGGTACGTGGAAGAACATGTATTTATCGATCAACCTGGTTATGTTAAGATTGGGAACGAGCATAAAGTCTACAAATTAAAGAAGGCCCTTTATGGACTAAAACAAGCCCCACGAGCCTGGTATAGTTGCATTAAGTCTTATTTCCTTAAACACTACAAATTAAAAAAGGAAATTAGTGACTACAATTTCAGTCGCTAATAGGGTAAATTTCATTGTTAATTAATTTTAGCGATGCCACGACTAACCGTCGCAAGGAATTTTGCAACTAAAACATTAAAAAAATATCTAAAAATAGCGACGGCAAAAAATGGTCGCTAAAAACAAAAAATTCCGTATCTAAATAACCCCTAAAATTAGTCGTCATAAATATTAAAAATTTATTAGTGACAGATAATTTGTCGCTGTGACGCGTGCCGGAACTAGCAAGGCCCTCATTGAGCCCGCCTTCTGGAACTCGAGGGAATGGTTCGCGTCTTTTTAATCTTGGGCGCCATGAGTCATCTTGGATGCCTCATTTCCAATAGAACATTAGAAAGGAGGATCTAGACCCATAATGCCTTTAGGCACCTTTGAGATATTTTGGAGTCGCCACTCAGTTTACAAGAAACTGGGAAAGGTCTTTAATCTCTATTGGTCTAAACTAGAGATGGTGTCCGGAACTTCACTCTTATTAATGACTTAAATTAATAAATGAGTTTTTAAGAAATCAAAATTCCATCCCTCATCTCACGCGATTATGTATTAAATTAAAGCACGTTTCATTCACATAAGGAAGCGATAAATAAAGCAGCAAACTAATAAATTACCAAACAAAACAAAATAAAATAAAATAATGGGACAGAACAATCCCCCAAAATAAATAATAGAAATAAATAAAGGAAAATGGGACAGAACAATCCCCCAAATAAAAATATAAATAAACAAAATAAGTAAATAAATAAATAAATAAACAAATAAACACTTAGTAAAAACCAAGTGCATGTCTCGTGCATCTTTGCACGAGTCACACGAGAAAAGCACGACTGGTGCATGGAGTGCACGAGTCGTGCACTATCTACACGACACGGACAGGGAAGCTAGGCAAGGGAAAATGATGCACGAATCGGATGAAATGACACGACTCAGACCGATATTCACGACACGGACAGAGAGAGCAGAGTAGGATGGCAAGGGGAATAGCGCACGATTCGGATGAAATGACACGACTCAGATGGAAACAAAGGCATGAACCAGATAACCAGAAAACAGGGGCAAACAGAGGAACACTAACAGCTTAAGGACATGCTAAAAATCATCAAAGCATACACAATAAAGCAATAAACATGCTTATTTAATCATGACAAATATATAGAGTTCACATCTGATGACAAACAATAACATACATACTATATACAGATTACTGAGATTAAACGATAAAGAACAGAGTATGTACAGCAAAAAGAGAACAACAGGTAAAGCCAAACGAGAAAAGAGAAAGAAAAAAAAGGAAAAGAGAAAAAGAGAAGAAAGTTTACCTGGTATTTACCCTCAGAATGATCTTTGATCTGCAAAATGATGAAGTTCTGGCTTCTTGGATTCAAGAACAAAATCTCAGTGTTTTTTTTTAAAAACTGAAAATCCTTTTTCTCCCAAAACTCTTTCTTTTCTCTCCATTTTTCTTTCTCTTTCGTTTTTTTCGTTCTCCTCCCTCTCAGTTGTTCACTCTTTCTTTTTCATATCCTTGCCGGATTAGATGGTTTCTCACCAAATCCAACATAAACCCATACTTTTCAAAACCAACTCCCCGAAGAAAACAGAAAGGAGACGTTGGGCGCGTGAGGGAGGGGCAGCTGAGCCTCTCCACTTAACGTGAGGCTGGGCCTCACGTTAGTGAGATGGGCCTCACATTATCTCACATCAGTGAGATGGGTCTCACTGCCCAGGCCCAAAAAACATTTGTCAAATTTTTTTTTTTAAAAGAAAGAAAAATGGAGAATATATTTTTCTGAGAAAGCCATCACTTCGATTTGCCTCTTGCCCGCGAACAGGCATCATTTTCATCACTGGGTAACTTCGGTCTGAGCTGTCTCAGGACCCGGTGTCTACAGTTGCCCCTAGTTTTGGGGAACGCAGTGTCTAGGTGCCTAAGTGTGCCAAAACTCAAAGAAAGAAAGAAGAGACACGTACCTGAGGTGGTCGTCTCCTTGAACTGGGTGATGCTGTTGTTGCGGTTGTCTCCATGTTGTTGGCGTGTTATGCTTTGTTGCTGCGGTAGTGTCGTGATCGTGCAAACGCTCCATAGAGTGGTAGTGCCATCATCATGCAAACTTTCCTGAAGTGATAGTGCCGTGGTCGTGCTAACCTTCCATAGAATGGTAGTGCCGCCATCATGCTAACCCTTCTTAGAGATTCAAAGTGGCACCTCCTGAGAGGTCTTGGGTTAAAATCTGCCCCCGGAGAGGTCTTGGGTTGAAATCTATCCCCGGAGAGGTCTTGGGTTGATCGCCCCCTGAGAGATCTTTGGTTTAACTGCCCCCTGAGAGGTCTTTGGTTTGGTGCCCTCTGAGAGGTATTTGGTTGGCTTCCCCCTGCGAGGTCTTGGGTTGAACTACCCCCTGAGAGGTCTTTGGTTGGCTGCCCCCTGAGAGGTCTTGGGTTGAACTGCCCCCTGAGAGGTCTTGGGTTGATTTGCCCCCTGAGAGGTCTTGGGTTGAACTACCCCCCTGAGAAGTCTTGATTTGCCCCCTGAAAGGTCTTGGGTTGAACTGGCCCCTGAGAGGTCTTAGGTTGATTTGCCCCCTGAGAGGTCTTGGGTTGAACTGCCCCCTGAGAGGTCTTTGGTTAAACTGTCCCCTGAGAGGTCTTGGGTTGATTTGTCCCCTGAGAGGTCTTGGGTTGAACTGCCCCCTGAGCAGTCTTGGGTTGATTTGCCCCCTGAGAGGTCTTGGGTTGATTTGCCCCCTGAGAAATCTTTGGTTTGATTGTTTGGATTGATGTCGTCACTCGCCTTCTGTCGGTGTCCGCATCGAATATTTCTTACTGCAAGACTGGAAAACCAAATATGCAGGAAAAAAATATTGGTGAGCATGCAAGTGAAATGCATGAATCATGCTGGAATGAAGGATAAGAATTCGTCTGAGTGGATTTGGATGCGACAGCCGGTTTGGTTACAAATTATAATAGGATCGGTGCCCTCTGGAATTTCTTTTGAATTTCGTGCCTTTGGGGATTACGAGGTTCTCGTCTAATACCTGTAGTCATTATTTTAAGGTAGTGCGTCCCTTGTAGAATTTCACACTAGCTTTTCTTAGCAGGAAATGCGTCCTTTCGAATTTTCACATAACCCTGTGCCTTATTTTTTGCCTGGAATGGACCCAACCCAATCTAGTGGCTTTTATTCATTTTATTTTTTATAGGACAGACTGCCTGTTCCTAAGTTTTCACCCTGCCCTTTGGCCTAACTTTTGCTTAGAGCGCCAGTCACAGTTTTCATCTCTAACTGCCATTTTTTTTAAGATGATGAGTTGATTGAAGTGTTCGAGTGGATGGAGTACCGGAGGGTAGATAGTACCAATGCATTGATTCTACACCGTATCCAGACAACTTTGAGTATGCAAGATGAACTGCCCTTGTTACATCAATATCATTGCATAAATGCATGTATTCTAATTTGATTTCATAACATATTATCACTATTTGGCATTAACTCGAAAAATACCAGCACCGGAAGGGCCCGGCTTCCCGCGAGATGAACCATCCGTGTTCCATTTCAAAATCGATAAAGGTGGAGGGGTCCAACATGGAGATGAGTTTATAGATTTTTTATAGTAGAAAGCTTTGATACCATCTGCTGCTAGTATGAGGGGCTGATGGTTAATAAAATTCAGAGAGCAGTTGGATTTAATCTAAAAATTAGCTCGAGAAAGAATCAAATGAAATACTTGCTCCTTAATGAGATGTTTCGAACCTGAGAAAACCCTTGCATTTCTTTCTAGCCAGATTGTCCAGTTGGTGGCGGCGAATAAGATGATCCAGATTTTTTGTTGAAGTTTGCCTCTACATAAGCTAACCCATTGAATTGTCAAATCTCTGAAAGAATTAGGAATACAAAAATCAACTCCCCACCATTTCGCAATTTTATACCAGATGTAGATGGTAAAAGAGCATCGAACAAGTAGGTGATCAGTAGACTCCTCAGCCATTCCACAAAAGGGACAAGAGATAGAAGAGGTAGGGATTATACCCAAATGTGCTAAGAAGGATTTAGTACTTAGCCTGTTTAGCAAAGCCATCCATAGGAAGATATCAACCTTGGGAGGAACTAAGTTCTTCCATAGTACAGCTAAAATGAGAGAGGAATCAAGAGGGCAGGATGAGATTTGTGACAGCTTAACACTGGCCGATTTGACCGAGAAGATGCCTTTGACATCATAAATCCAGATTTTTTGATCATCCCTATTTATCGAAATTGGATAGGAGTTTAGGATACTTATAAGATCCTCCAGGGTCTGGCTTTCCCAGACACGAAGTGGGTGAGCCCATTGTAGATTCCAAGTCCAGTGATTATTGTTCCAAAACCCACATTCAACAATTAATGCATCTTTTTGGAGGGAAAGATAAAAGAGTCTTTCGAAGACCAACTTGAGAGGCAATTGAGATATCCACAGGTCATGCCAAAAAAAACAATCCTTACCATTACCTACCTCCATTCTAATACCGTTTGAGAAAGGTTGTATTGCCAAAGTATTTATGATGTCTTTCCAAATAATTGAGATTGACTTGCGATGGTCCAAGAATTCAAGGGATGGGGCCAGGGAGGAGTTATTAATGTATTTTTTTTTATAACTTTTTGCCATAAGGATCCACTGTTGGGGTTGTAACGCCATAACCATTTGAACAAAAGGCTTTTGTTTTTACATTCAAGTGACCTCACTCCAAGACCTCTTGCTTTCTTGGGCATCTGAATAGTCTCCCAGTTAACTCTGCATAATTTGTTTTTGTCTACTGAAACACCCCAGAAAAATCTTCTCATAAGGGAGCTAAGAATTTCAAAACACCAGCAGGGATTCTATACAGAGACATGTAATAGATAGGAAGACTCGAAAGAGAAGCCTTTATCAGAGTTAATCTACCTGCATAAGACAAATGGGAGAGTTTCCAACCTGCCATTTTAGCTTTGACTTTTTCAATTAAGGATCTCCAGGTTTAGATTTTCCTTGGATTAGCATCAAGGGGGAATCCCAAGTAATTGCAAAGTAGGATCTGAATTCCACATTTTATAGCCTTGGCACATATTTTGAGCCACTCTTCATCTACATTAATCCCCAGGATAGAGATTTTTGAGAAATTTATGGCAAGGCCCGAGATTGCCTCAAAAATTCTGAGAACCCTTTTAACATTAAGGATCATATCCAAATCAGGTTGGATAAAGATAATCGTGTCATCTGCATATTGAAAATGTGATACCAATTGGCTGGAGGGGTCTTTTGGGTTTGAGAGTAACCCCGAAAAAAGATTCAAAGTTGTAGCCTGATTTATTAGCCTGGAGAGTCTTTCAACAGCTATAAGAAAAAGAAAGGGTCTCCCTGTCTCAGACCTCTAGAGAGAGAAATCTCTTTGGTGGGGCTGCCATTCACTAAGAAGGATACTCTAGCTGTTGAGGTACATTCCCTGATCCACAGTCTCCAACGGGGCCCAAAATTCATCTGTGCAAGGACAAAATCAAGATAACTCCATGAGACAGAGTCGAAAGCTTTATGGAAATCAATCTTCATCATAACCCCGCTGCTCTTTCTACTCTGTAGGGAGTGAATTAGTTCATTTGTCACCAAAACTCCATCCAGAATGAATCTTCCTTTTAAGAAAGCGCTCTGTTCATCTCCAATAATCCCATTCATAACTGATTTTAATCTGTTGGCTAGTACTTTTGCCACAATTTTATAAAGGCATCCAATAAGGCTAATGGGATAAAAGTCTTTTATTTTAACTGCACCTTTAAATTTTGGGATCAGAGTCACAAAAGATGAGTTGATTCCCTTAGGAAGTTTACTAGACTCATGGAAATTTTGGATCATATTGCATATGTCAACTCCGATAAAATCCTAGGCCGCTTTTATAAACCCGAAGTTGAAGCCATTTGGTCCAGGAGCTTTTGAATTATCACAGTTCCAAATAGCAGCTCTGATTTCTTCCAAAGAGAAAGGCTGTTCCAGCGTGGATGCAGATTTTGGAGTTAGTTTTTTGAAGAAGTTGGGCGGTAATAAGGGCCGATGCAGATTTTTCTCCTGAAAGAGATCTGTGTAAAAATTAAGGATTTCCATCTTAATTAGCTCCGGATCTGTGATCAGAGATTGTTCGGTAAGAATGCCACTGATATTATTAGAAGATTGTCTGATTTTAGTAGATAAATGGAAGAATTTTGTATTCCTGTCAAATATATATATAGCATCTTTGGATAACTATATATATGTGACAATAGTATATTAATTTTCTCCTTTATATTTATTAGTTATAGAACATTGATTTACCTTTGGGTAAATTCCTTAATTTCTATCAACTAATAAATTCTTTATAATAGCATTTGTTAAAATAAATAAATTATATGACTACACATTCAAATTAATTTTGTCACTTTGGTGACTAACAAATTAATTTTAATCATAATGTCATACAAGTATAATACTAATATATTTATATATATATATTAACACATCATAATATGCTAAATGATGAAATTAGATTAAATTTATTTATTTATTTTAGTCAAAATATCATTAATATGACTAAAATGTAATATCATTAATATGACTAAAATGTAAGAAAATAAAACTTTAAAAAATCAATTCATCAATTATTAAACTTTAGGGATCAAAATGGTAATTTATCGTAAACAATAATTTCAAACAAATCCAAATAAAAAAATCATAATTTGATACAACTTCCTACATTAGTAAGTGATTCATTATGGCAACAACAATAAAATTAATTTATTATTATTATTGTAAATTGTTACCCTAAAATCATTCTAGCCATATGCATTGGCTACTGCTTGGGCAGCAAACAAACTTATTTCATTAGTCATTATGCCGGCAACACCATAAATTTCTTTTATTTTATTCATTTATTTAGGTTGTCCTAAATACAATATTCTTTGCATCAACAATTAATTGCGGAGGCAACCAACTTCAACAATTATATATATATATATATATATATTATGGTAATTTATGGCTCAAACATACTATTTACAAAACCCTAAACAAATAACTTTCCTACTGCACATATATGAAATTGCGCCATTCTTCTTTCTCTTTTTTTTTTTAATCGGAAAAATTAGTCTTGATGCAAAATCCTAAATTTTATGAACACCATAATATTCATAATCAACATTATAATTGAAACAATCATCAAATTATAAATCTAAGGATTATTATCTATTCTAAATCCATGGCTCTGATACCACATGTAAGTTTTCGACATTAATTTCATACAAACATCATCATAAAAATCCATGTCCATTTAGATCTTGAATATAATAATAAGCATATAGAAAAAGTAAAGAAATCATTTACCTTGAATGGAATTCGACATACTGAAGAGACAATTTTGATAATTACGAACCTTGTAAACTAGTTTCTCTCCCTTAATTCTCTTTATGCAGCAGATACTTGATGGAAAGCCAAAATACGATCTTTAAGTATTTTGTTGTGTTTGCAAAATTCAATTAGGGTGGAAAGAGGACTAGTTTATATACCCTTTTAACTTTAGATCTAGTACGTCCATCAAATATTAGTTTAACGGTTAAAATTTAATATACTATTAAATAAAAAAAATCCTAATCCTAACTTATTATAGGTTTAATGTAAATAGAAGTATAGGCCAACTATAATTTTTATCCGGCCACACTTCTAACACTTATATGTATTTCTCCTGTAACTGATGGTCTCAAAGAGGTACAAAAAGATGTATTTCCCCCGTAACCAAGCAATCTCAAAGGAGTACATATAAATGTATTTCCCTAGTAATTGATAATCTCAAAGGGGTATCTTAATTACTAAATATCATACATTAAACATGGGTTTGAATGATAATACATCTTTAATAAAATTTTAGTGCAAAGCTAACTTCCTTTAAGTCTCAAAATCAAGCAAAATTTTCTAAAAACAAAGAAATTTCTAAATCACATGTTCAAAGGGTTACACTCAATAGTATAAAGAAATAACACCAAAATTAAGGCTACAAAATTTTTAAAAAATTAGTGACTTTTATAAATTTTAGGCTATGATTAATAGAATATTGCATGGGTCTTTATATTGGAAATAACCAAGAAGAAAATTTAGTTGAAATGCTTGAAGGATTCACAGAAACACAAATGAGATGAATGACATAAAAAATAAAATAAAATATATAAAAATAAATATGCTACTAAACTAATGAAACAAGTTTCCCCCCACAATTAAGATGTTTGGTGTCTTTAATAAAAAAAAAACAAAATCAATAAAAGAAAAAGGTAGAGACACTTCCCTAAATAAGCACATAAGAGTGGAGAGGGAGAATGATCAATGAGAAAAGTTCCCGTCATGGAGGTAGCCCCAAATCTTCTCAAGTTGGACTTGACTTGTGGTACCAAAATTGTGATTCATCAGTGATGAATAGTTTTACAGATTAGATTGAATACGTAATTGGAGGCTTGATTGGCTACTAATTTGTAAAATATAATATTGATTTTTGTTTCCTTTTCTTAGACTTTTCTACTTCTCTTCTTGTATATATAGGTTGTACAAACTTATTAATAATTATTTAAATGAATCAAATTCAATTCCCATTGTGTTTTCTTACATGGTATCAGAGCTTAGTCAAGTTTCTGGGTTTCTTGAGTGAGGGTCAGCAACGTGATTGAGATTGGGTCACTATTTGTGGTTGTTCTTCTTCCCGGGTTTGGGTTAGTAACGTGAGTGGGTTTAGGTCACCCATTTGTGACTTTTATTTTGCCTCACCGCCACCACAGGGAGGTGCGCCTCCATCAGTCCGATCGTTCAATTTTTTCTCGGTGACCATCAGAGCCACTAGTGGATCTCATACGTCGATCGAAAATTTTGCCATTTGCTCACGCACCAGTGAGTGGAGGCACGTGCCTTATTTGTCGGTCCATAAAGAAGGACGAAGTGACACTGGAAAGATAAATGTGTAGAAAGGAGGAAGTAGATCCAGTGACAACTGAAATAATGATATTATCGGCTATTACTGCAAGAGCAAGGTCATACGAAGCGCTATTGTAAGAAATTATAGAACCGTAACCAGAGGGCATAAATTGCTAATGTTGTTACTTCTGGTTCATCATTTGAGCACAATATCACAATTTCAGCTGAAGATTATGCCAAGTACCAAGAAATGCTAAAAGGATCTTTGACTTTGCTCACTGCTGAGACAAGTAACACATGTCTTATCTCCTCTACCAACAATTGTGTCATTGATTCTGGTGCCACAAACCACATGGCAGGTAATCCTAATACCTTCTCTAATTTTCAATCTCATAAAGCCCCTTCACATGTTACTATAATTGATAGGACATCATGCAATATTGTGGGGTCTGTGACTGTTAAACCAACTTCTTCTATTACTCTATCCTCTATTCTAAATTTGCCCAACCTAGCCTTTAATTTGATATCTGTGAGTAAACTTACCAAAAACCTCAATTGTTGTGTCTCATTTTTTCCTGATCATTGTCTTTTTAAGGATTTTATGACGAAACAGATTTTTGGTAAAGGACACGTATCTGGTGGTCTCTACATCTTTGATTCTTGGGTACTGTGACGCGCACCGAACCCAGCAAGGGCCCTCACGTCGAATCCGCTTTAGGATTTGAGGGATTGGTTCGCGTCTTTTGATCATGGGCGTCATGAGACATCTTGGATGCTTCCTTCCCAATGAAACATTGAAAAGGAAGATCTAGCCCCATGGCACCTTCGGGCACCTTTGAGGTATCATGGAGTCGCCACCCAAATCACAAGGAATTGGGAAAGGTCTCTAACCTCTTATTGGTCAAGACCAGAGATTGGTGTTCGGAACTCCCCTCTTATTCATGCTTTGGTCAATTATAAATGAGTCTTTAATTTCTTAAAATTCCACCTCTCTTCTCACATGATCAATGCATTTAAATTAAAGGCGCATAAAAAAGCACGTCAAGAAAATAAAGGAAAGCGATAAAAAAAGCGATAAATGAAGTAACTAAGGGAAAAGTGGTAAACACGCAAGCACACAATTACATGAGAAACTTGGGGCGGAATACAATCCCAATAAAAGAAGATTAAAATCTAGGCGAGAACGGAATACAATCCCCAAAACTAAATAACATTGCCCCAAAAGTAATTTACAAGGGCCCAAAAGGAGAAGAACATAAATTTAAAAAACAATCAAACAAAATCAAATATTAAAAAAAGACATACATAAATCGGGGCATTCATTTTTAGGAATTGGTTCCTTCGTGTTTATTTAAAGAGGTTTCGAAGAGCCATTTTGATTGTTTGATGAAAATGGGGGATGAGTGATCCCATTTTTGGAGAAAATTGACTCTTCGTTTTATTGTAATATTTTTTATTGTTGGGCTAAAACAAGGGACATTGGTCCCAATTTTATTAGTAAGAGAAACCAATTTAATTATAGAAATATTTTTGTGATTTTTTATCGCCCGCGTGCATGAATGAAATAAATATTTACAGAGAAACACAGGACACATAAAAAGAGGGTTGGAAGGTCTCACCAAATCGGGGTGTTTGTCCATGCGTTGTGACCCAATAGGGAAGCCACGGGAAAGCTCACACAGTGCAAGTCACAATAAAGCTCAAACAGAAAAAATAACATTAAAATATTAGTAATAATTGTAAGAATTAATCAAATAAAGATAAAATGAATATTGGACATAATGATAAATAATAATAACAACGATAATAATAATGATGCAACACAACAAAAATAATAATAATAATAATAATAATAATAATAATAATAATAATAATAATAATAATAATAATAATAATGGGCAATGATAATAAACAATAATGAATAAAGTAATAATAATAATAATAATAATATGAACAACTAATAATAATAATAATAATAGTATAGTAATATGAACAACTAATAGAATAACAATAATAATAAGTTATAATAATAACAATAATAATAACAGTGAAAATGAGGGCACCAAGAAAACCTTAATAGTGGTAATAATAATAAATAATAATAATATGAAGAAGAAGTCAACGAACGTCACAAAATGATCAAACTAAGACAAGCAAATGACAAACCAATGGTAATATTAACACACCAAAAGGCTAAAAATGATAATAATAGCAAAAATAATAATATTAACAACAATAAATATTATGCAAAAAGATAAATGAGAACGAGTTCAAAAATGTTTACCCTCAGAATTTATAGATCGGAAATGGGATGTTTCAATCCGTTCCCCTTGTTGATTTTTGGGTGATAAAAAAAATAAAGTGTAAAAATTTGTGTTTTTGAATAAGTTAATCACAAGAAAATATTTTTAGTGAGATGAATGAACAAAGAAAATTAATTTTTCTTGCTCAAATCAAATCCAGGATTAAATATTACAAGAGAAGAAAAGGTTAAAGCTTGAGAATAAAACTTAAGAATTTTTTGAAGAATTTTTTGTTTCCTGGAGAGCTAAAGAAAAAAGGCTAGAGAGCAAAACTCAAAAAACCTCCATTTTCAATCCAAGTTGCCCTCCCCTAAATGAGTCCCAAAAACCCCTTTTAATTTCTGACTTGGCCAAAATTAGGAAGAGAACAAAAGAAGCTTTCTTTTTTAGTTAATCAAAAAATGCATGAAAGTGTGAAAGAAAAGAGAAATCAAATTGGAAAATGCAGAAAAACAGGTGCAGGAAAGAGACGGGTCGAAGGGCCAAATGGCCGCCTGGAGAGGGGGAGAACGCGCGTACCAACTGCGTGCGCGTTCCCCCGGCACCGCGCGCTCAGGTCTACGCGCTCGGAGACCCTTCTCAGCTCGCGATGAGACCCTCCTCCGCGCACGTGGAGCTCCTCTCTGCGCACGTTGCTGCTGTGCGCACGGATCTCCTTTCCGCGCGCGCTGCACAAACTGCGCGAGCGCATAGACGCCTCCACGTGCGTGGCTGCGTGCACAGCGGGACCGACCCGCACGAGAGAAAAAAATAAAAAATAAAACAAAAATAAAAAGGAATAAAATAAATAAAAATAAAAACATAGATCATATAAATAGGGATAAAAATAAACAAAGGGAGTTTTCGACACGGGGAGCATTTTTCCGACACCTTCAGTAGCAAGTATTGCTTTCATCATAGGGTAATTCTGATCTTGGACCGCCTCAGGACCTGATGTCTATAGTTGCCCCCGATTTTGGGGAACTTAGAACCTAGGTGCCTAAGTGAGCCAAAATTTAGAAAAGAAAGGAAATAAACGCATACTTGAGGCAGTCGTCTTCCCGGACTGGAGGTATTGTTGGGGTGGTTGTTGCCATGTTGTTTGCGTGTTGTCCTTTGTTATAGTTGGTAGTGCCATGGTCATACTAACCTCTTGTGGGTAGTGCCGCCATCGTGCTAACCGTTGTGAGTTTTGGAGCTGTGCTTCGGAGAGACTGGGAATGCCTTTTGAACAAGGACTTAAGGATAACGTTCCGAAAAGACTGAGAATGCCTTTTGAACAAGGACTTAAAGGGAATGCTCCGAAGAGACTGAGAATGCCTTTTGAATAAGGACTTAAAGGGAATACTCCGAAAAGACTGAGAATGCCTTTTGAGCAAGGACTTAAAGGTAATGCTCCGAAGAGACTGAGAATGCCTTCTGAACAAGGACTTAAAGGGAATGCTCCGAAGAGACTATGCCTTTTGAACAAGGACATAAAGGGAATGCTCCGAAAAGACTGAGAATGCCTTTTGAGGAAGGACTTAAAGGTAATGCTCCGAAAAGACTGAGAATGCCTTTTGAACAAGGACTTAAAGATAATGCTCCGAAGAGACTGGGAATGCCTTTTGAATAAGGACTTAAAGATAATGCTCCGAAGAGACTGGGAATGCCTTTTGAACAAGGACTTAAAGAGGCTTACCACTTTACGGGCTAACATGATTTCCACCTGCGCGGGCTTTATCTTGAATTTATCTTGCCAAAGTCGTCCTTTGGTCTGATCTTTTCCTACAAAGCTGTATATACAAGAATATATACCAGAGATTGTGCATGCATGGGTAAAATGCTATATGTAGATATAAGATGTATGCAAAAATGGATAGATCATGTCCTAGGTGGTCAGGGGTCCGTTCAGGACACGGTTTGTCATTGTTTGATGCCTCCAAGGATCTAGAAAAGCACCTTTGCAGCTCAGGAATTCTGGCTCATGTATCATATGCCATCTGCTCGAGAGGATGTCATCTTAAGATACCCAGCCTTATCGCTCTAGGCATCAGAAGTCATTGATTAAAGGTAGTGCGTCCCTTGTGGATTTTCACACTAGCTTTTCTTAGCAGGAAATGCGTCCTTTTTGGATTTTCACATAACGTTATGCCTTATTTTTTTGCCTGGAATGGACCCAACCCAATCTAGCGGCTTTTATTCATTTTATTTTTTGTAGGACAGACTGCCTGTTCCCAGGTTTTTACCCTGCCCTTTGGCCTAACTTTTGCTTAGAGTGCCAGTCACGATTTTCATCTCTAACGGCCTTCTTTTCTTTCTTTTTTTTTTTGAAGGGGATAAAGCTATTACCAAAGATCTTTTAGGTATGGTTGGCATGTGCTCATGTCTCAGATTATGGTTGTATGAGCTTGGTTCTTGTCATGAAGATGCTGTAGAATTCGCCTCACAATGGATAGTAAGGTGAGTTGGCTGAAGTACTCGAGCGGGCAGAGCGTCAAAGGGTAGATGGTAATAATGTGCTGATTCTATGCCGGAACTAGACAACTTTGAGTATGCAAGATGAAATGTTCTGGTCGGAGACTACACCCTCACCTCCATAAGTACATGTAAGAGAAGGGTACCCAGCCCCACGGTAGATAATAGGACCCATCGGTTTAGGCATCTAGTTGGTGAGAGCAGGAGCAGAGTATAGCCATTTAGAGTTCACACGTTCAGTAATGGACGGTGTTTCTCTTTTTATAAAAGGAACTAGGAAATGATGAGTTAAACTGCTTTTATTTTATGTATTTGCAAAAACTGTGTGCATTTCAACATGATTTCTCTATACATAATCACAATTTAACACAGATTCAGAATGGAAAATTACATTTAATCTCAAAATGGATCTTGAAAGCATCAGACTCCTGTTTCCAATCAGCCCTCTCGGGTTTTCTTGATTGGATATTTTTTCTCGAGCCTCTAATTTTTGACCAGTGTGCCTTTTTTCGATTTTCACCCTGACGAGGAGCCCAATTTTAGCAAGGCCGCCTTTTTTCAATTTTCGACCTGCGGGGCATTTATTATCTTCTTTTGATTTTTAGTCTTTAGCCATGGACCTCCTTGGATCTGTTGATGTCGGTCTGGCTCTTTAAACTTGCTTCCCTCGCTGTCTGTTGGGGTGTTGCTTCCTTGAATAACAAATTTTCAAGAACGAATGGGTCTTCATATGTTGGTTTGAATTCACCTTGTCCGTCTGGAATACTCGGAGCTGTTTGCCCGAAGACCCAATCTTATTCTTCTGGCGTTTGCTTTAAGACTTTCTTCCCAAATGATCGGATAAAGTGTTTTCTGATAAATCTGATAACGATAGCAGTCTTGAGACCTATTTCCGTTTGACGTGTTTAGTGGCTGTAGCTGTCGCTTTCATGACTGGCCCTTGAGGATTGGACTTGCTTCCACGGGCAGTAATGTTTTCGCCTCACGCATCGAGGTATAAAGCATGACTCTTGTAAGGGTTCCCATGCAGACCCCAGAACGGGTCTACTCCATAACTTTCTTGGCTTTCCTCTCGTTTGGCATCTCATCTGTATGTCATCAGCTCATCTCTCGTATAGCACACCCTTTATACTTACGGACTGGGTGGATGGCTCACGGATTAGTTTTCAGGTCTTTTCAGTAGCAGGCATGAGCGGTAACAACACAAGAATACCCCTCGTATTGTGCATCCTCTATATTGACGAACTGATTGGGTGGCTTGTGATTCAGTCTATAGGTCCTTTTTAGTGGCTAAGAAGAACGGCGAAATGCAGATACGTGTAGACTGATGGGATTTGAACAAAGCTTGCCCCAAATAACATTCCCTTGCCCCCTGATCAATTTGTTGTTGTTTTCTTTTTTGTGCTTTTTTTCTTTTTTTTTTTTTTGCTCCCCGATTTTCTTTTAGCAAGCTTCGCTCGAATCTTGAAGTTCACACATACTCGTACTTTTCTTTTTAACCATTGGACCATCGTTGTTCAACATAGTTGGGCATTTGCACTTCAGTAAAAATTTCGGCCCTGGCTCTGCTTGTGGATTTCCCTCTTTTAACCTTTCCTGTCCCTCTTGGCTTGAGTTTTCTTGGCTTTTACTGGACTGGTCCATGATCGAAATGTACTGGTGTAGCTTGTTCGACGACTTCCTAATTACCTCCTGGCATGTCTTCATAGGTCCAGGGAAAGACATTTTATTTCATTCTTTTTTTTATTCTCTCAAATTTTAATCTCTCCTCAAGAGTCATAACAGATGCTATCAAGATTTTCTTTGGAATCTCCAAAGTTCCGGAATTAAATGCAATGGCATTATTTGAATCATTATTAAATATAAATGTGTCATGATCATGCATAATGAAATCACGAGAAAATATCGCACAAATAAGTGAAATAATTCACTTCATTTAATAAAAAATAAGATTAAAAATATCATTGTCAAATAGTTCAGAAATAAAAAGAGAACATCTAAATAGCTATTTCCTTTCTGCTCCCACCGACATAGACATTGTGGCCAACGGTTCATTGTCTTCCTCGGGAATCATCTTCTTTTCTTACTCAGGCTCTTAATTTATCTCATTCTTCATCTTACGCCTTTCTGGGTTGGAGATCTGTTTGGAATCAATTAAATCTTGAATAGCGTGTCTCAAGGTCTTGCAATCGTCTGTGGTATGTCCAGTGTGCTGATGGAAGGCACAATACTAATCTGCCTTGTGGTTGAACTGTCCCTGGTTTCTGGCGGGCCTAGCGGGCAATGGCTACAACATCCCCCTTTTCACTAGCTTCTCAAAAAACCACGACAAGAATCTACCCAAATCAAAGTAACGCCTTTGATTCATTTTCGCGGCTGACTCTCCCGTCCTCTTAGCATTGCCCTTATTGTCATTCTGGATACCCGAGTTTGCATTTTTCAGAGCGTGCATCCTCACCAGATCTCTATCCCCTTCAAGCGTGATGTCACTTTCCAGAGTAGGCCTTTTACCACCTCCTTGTCCAACTGGTAAATCAAGGAGTTCCCTGCCTCTGGGCTTAGAGGTGTAAAGAGATGTCATGGTTGTCATTGTATGGGCTATCTCGATAGTGGCCAACTCAACCCGGTTAAAGGTAGCCGCTATCAATCGGGCTTGTAGGACTAGTGCCATGGCATCTATTCTTTCCTTAATCATAGCTGACAACCTTCTTTCGAGCTCCTCGAGCCTTCTATCCATCTCTTGGGCCATTAACGTACGAGTCTCCTCAATTTATCGTGAAAGGCCAGCCATACTCAATCCCTGGTTAGAACCCTCCTGTTTTCCTTCTTCCTCTTCCTCCCCGCTTTCGCTGGTGGACCAACAACCTATCATCGCTACGAAAATCCCCTCTTCATCTGCCTCAGGGCGAGTAATAGTATCATACCCATTTCCAAACAAGTCTTGCAATACATACCATTCAGGTAAGCTTGAACCAATAATGGCATTACAGGCCGACTTCTCCTTACTTTCCCTCTGCTTAGGATCAATGATCTGTTTGCTATCAATTAAGTCTTGAATCCGATCCCTTAAAGGATGACAGTAGTCTGTTCTATGCCCTGTGTACTGATGATATGCGCAATACCAATCCGTTCTGTGCTTAGGCTTTCCTTGACTTGGGGCAGGCCCAGCTGGCATGGGTTGTAACTTTCCTTCCTTAATGAGATGGGTAAAGTGCCAAGATAATGATCTGCCTGAGATAGTGAGGTGTTTGGGAGCCATTCCTATGGCTGAGACCTCTGCTACCCTATCATTGCCCCTGTTATTGCTGCTGCTTCCCTTGTTCTTGCCCAAAGCCAGATTTGCAGATCTAGCCACTTTATCTAAATGCTCAGCCTCAGCTTCAATGGCTATGTCCTTAAGTGACTCCCAGTCTTTGAGTCCCTTCATTTTTAACCCATCCTTCAGATATGGACTAGCATTCCTGATAAATAACTTGATTTGATCTGACGTGTCAGGCTTCCTCTTTATCTCCATTACCCGATTTCTCCATCGGGTTAGGTACTCATGGAATGATTCCCCTGACGTTTGCTGCAGCAGTTCTAAATCTTTTAATGTGACCTCCAGCCTGGTACTGCAATCATATTGCTTTAGGAACTCTTCTGTCAATAAGTCCCAATCTTCTCTCGTTCTTTGATCCAGCCCATGATACCAATCCACTGCAGGGCCAGTTAAGCTGAGGCAAAAGTATTCAACCTTATGCCTCTTTGTCAGGGTGGTACCCTTCATCACTAGTGAGTACTGCTTTATGTGCGCAGTGGAGTCAGAGGTGCCGTCGAACTTGGGAATGTCAGGCATTTTGAAATTTTATGGAACCAAATCATCACTGTCTAGCTCTCTATCCTCGGGGTTCATCCCTCCCCCTACCTTCAACATCTTCGATATGGCTTCGAATCTCTCTTCCATCTTCTTCCACATCACATCCTCTAACCTGGCCAACTTCCCTTTCACTACCACTAGCTCTTCTGGCTCCTCCCATATATCAACTTCAGACTTAGGGCCTTCCCTACGTTCAACTAGTGCTGGTACCCTTGGCTCAACTTCAGTTGGCTCAGCTATCGATGGGGGATCTTCTCTAACCACCCCTTGTTCCTCTTGCTCCCTAAGCGGAGTAGCAGTCTGTCGCCCAGCAGGTGGGGCTAGTGTAATGGCAAGGTTCTCATCATTGCCATCTTCCTGGCTTCAAATTCCTCTAACCTTTTCCCCACTTCTTCGGTGATCATCGCCTTGGTTACATCTGAGCCACTTGATGGATCAGACATGCTTGATAACTTGAAAAACAATATCTCACCCTCCTCTGAAAGAGAATCTGAACTCGAGTTTGACACTAGCTCTAGAGAAACCTTCCTCAGTCGACCGTCAGGACCTCTAGACCACCTGGACGTATCTATGATGGCTGCAAAACATACCTTTGTTATGATGATGCATGATTGAAATGCAATGCATGGCCGTGCTGGTGCAGTATAGACAAACACACGCAAGCAAACAGACCCTTCCAACCTTATTTCTCCCACACACGAGGCAACGTAGTCTCTTTCCTAGGTGGGCTTGATCCATGGGTTAACGGGGAACCCGATGGATGCGTATGGTGCACGGTGGAAAATCGGTAACATAATAGTCCTAATCTAATGCGCATTCGTATGGGTTTTAGCCATTACGTATTTGGATAATTCAATCAAGTTAAGGTGAGCTTATTGGGGCATGAAAGCCTTTTGATAAAGAACCACTTAATTTGCTTGATTTTGTTTAATACGTGATAACCCACATCACAAGCATCGTATTAAGGAGCATACCACCTAGTGGAAGTTTCTATTTGCCATTACATGAGCTTTGTTCAAGGCGATGATACTTTAGGGCTACCCAAGCATGGTCCCTGCCAACAGGTCTAGCTCATCACGAGCGTAGCAACCGATCGGGTCTCCATTTGATATACCACTATTGGTACGAGACTTAGACTGGTGATTATCCTTAACACTCTCCTATAATGGGTGAGAGTAGGGTCGTGCTTCAGGAATGCACCGGGATAAGACAGGGGACCAACTAACATAATACTAAGGCTCTAAAATGCAATGCAATTTTTCGAAAAGAGATAGAATTTTAAGCTTTAAAAACCCAATTATATTTTAACCAAAGCACTTTCAAAGCAAAGTCTCAAACAGTCCCTAGTGGAGTCGCCACTGTGATGCGCACCGAACACAGCAAGGGCCCTCACGTTGAATCCGCTTTAGGATTTGAGGGACTGGTTCTCGTCTTTTAATCATGGGCGTTATGAGACATCTTGGATGCTTCCTTCCCAATAAAATATTGGAAAGGAAAATCTAGCCCCATGGCACCTTTGGGCACCTTTGAGGTATCATGGAGTCGCCACCCAATTCACAAGGAATTGGGAAAGGTCTCTAACCTCTTATTGGTCAAAACCAGAGATTGGTGTTCAGAACTCCCCTCTTATTCATGCTTTGGTCAATTATAAATGAGTCTTTAATTTCTTAAAATTCTACTTCTCTTCTCACACGATCAATGCATTTAAATTAAAGGCGCACAAAAAAGCACGTAAAGAAAATAAAGGAAAGCGAAAAAGAAAGCGGTAAATGAAGTAACTAAGGGGAAAGCGGTAAACACGCAAGCACACAATTACATGAGAAACTTGGGGCGGAATACAACCCCAATAAAAGAAGATTAAAATCTAGGCGAGGACGGAATACAATCCCCAAAACTAAATAACATTGCCCCAAATTTAATTTACAAGTGCCCAAAAAGAGATGAACATAAATTTAAAAAATAATCAAACATTAAACAAAGACATACATAAATCGGGCCATTCAATTTTAGGAACATTGGTTCCTTCGCGCTTATTGAAGGTTTAGGAACGTTGGTTCCTTCGTGTTTATTTAAAGAGGTTTCGAAGAGCCGTTTTGATTGCTTGATGAAAACGGGGATGAGTGATCCCATTTTTGGAGAAAATTAACTCTTCGTTTTATTGTAATATTTTTTATTATTGGGCTAAAACAAGGGACATTGGTCCCAATTTTATTAGTAAGAGAAACCAATTTAATTATAGAAATATTTTTGTGATTTTTTATCGCACTCGTGCATGAATGAAATAAACATTTACAGATAAACACAAGACACATAAAAAGAGGGTTGGAAGGGTCTCACCAAACCGGGCTGTTTATCCATGCGTTGTGACCCAACAGGGGAGCCACGGGAAATCTCACACAGTGCAAGTCACAATAAAGCTCAGACAGGAAAAATAACATTAAAATATTAGTAATAATTCTAAGAATTAATCAAATAAAGATAAAATAAATATTGGACACAATGATAAATAATAATAATAATAATAATAACGATAATAATAATGATGCAACACAACAACAACAACAACAACAACAACAACAATAATAATAATAATAATAATAATAATAATAATAATAATAATAATAATGGGCAATGATAATAAACAATAATAATAATAATAATAATAATAATAATAATAATAATAATAATAATAATAATAATAATAATAATAATAATAATAATAATATGAACAACTATTAATAATAATAATAATAATAGTATAGTAATATGAACAACTAATAGAATAACAATAATAATAACAACATGTGATAGTTATAATAATAACAACAATAATAATAGTGAAAATGAGGACACCAAGAAAACCTTAATAGTGGTAATAATAATAATAATAATAATAATAATAATAATAATAATAATAATAATAATAATAATAATAATAATAATAATGAAGAAGAAGCCAACGGACGTCACAAAAGGATCAAACTAAGACAAGCAAATGACATACCAATGGTAATATTAACACACCAAAAGGCAAAAAATGAATAATAGACATGGTAATAATAGCAAAATAATAATATTAACAACAATGAATATTATGCAAAAATATAAATGAGAACGAGTCCAAAAATGTTTACCATCAGAATTTATAGATCGCAAATGGGATGTCTCAATCCATTCCCTGTGTCAATTTTTGGGTGACAAATAAAATAAAGTGTAAAAATTTGTGTTTTTGAATAAGTTAATCACAAGAAAATATTTTTGGTGGGATGAATGAGCAAAAAAAATTAATTTTTCTTGCTCAAATCAAACTCAAGATTAAATATTACTAGAGAAGAAAAGGTTAAAGCTTGAGAATAAAACTTAAGAAATTTTTGAAGAATTTTTTGTTTCCTGGAGAGCTAAAGAAAAAAAGCTAGAGAGCAAAACTCAAAAAAGCTCCTTTTTCAATCCAAGTTGCCGTCCCCTAAATGAGTCCCAAAAACCCCTTTTAATTTCTGCCTTGGCCAAAATTAGGAAGAGAACAAAAGAAGCTTTCTTTTTTAGTTAATCAAAAAATGCATGAAAGTGTGAAAGAAAAGAGAAATCAGATTGGAAAATGCAGAAAAACAGGCACAGGAAAGCGACGGGTCGAAGGGCCAAATGACCGCGTGGAGAAGGGGGGAACGCGCGTGCCAGAGGGGGAACTGCGCGCGCTGAGTTTTTTTCTGCGCTCGCAGCACAAACTGCGCGCGCATAGACTCTGCTACGCGTGTGGTTACGCGCATAGCGGGACCGGCCCGCACGCGAAAAAAAAAATAAAAAATAAAACTAAAAATAAAAATAAAAAGGAATAAAATAAATAAAAATAAAAACATAGATCATATAAATAGGGATAAAAATAAAAATAAAACAAAGGGAGTTTTCGACACAGGGAGCATTTTTTTGACACTTTCACTAGCAAGTATTGCTTTCATCATAGGGTAATTCTGATCTTGGATCGCCTCGAGACCCGATGTCTACAGGTACCATGATCTATTACTTGCTCTAATGTAGCTTCTCCTTTTAATGCAGATTATCGGTTAGGGTATCCTTCTCTGCCTATTTTGAAGAAGTTATGTCCACAATTTCATGATGTATCTTCTTTGGATTGTGAGTCTTGTCATTTCACAAAACATCATCTTAGCTTGTTCAGTCCTAAAATTAATAAATGAGTTGAGTTTGTATTTCAACTTGTTCATTCAAATGTTTGGGGTCTTGTCCAGTTATGTCAAAAACTAGGTATAGATATTTTGTTACTTTTATGGATGATTTTTCTTGTATGACTTGGATTTATTTTATGAAGAACCGTTCTGAAGTTTTTTCCAATTTTTTTACTTTCTGTCCTAAAGTTAAAACCCAGTTTAATATTTCTGTGAATATATTGTGAAGTGATAATGCTAAGGAATACATGTCAGATTCATTTCAGAGGTACATGTCTCAACATGGTATTATTCACTAGTCCTTTTGTGTTGATACCCTTTCATAAAATGGAGTTGCTGAGAGAAAAAAGGCATTTACTTGCTACTGCTAGAGCTTTATTATTTCAAATGAATGTTCCTAAGCATTTCTTGGTTGATGCTATTTCTACAGCTTGCTTTCTGATTAATCAGATGCCCTTTACGGTGTTAAATGGTAATGTACCCTATAGTGTTTTGTTTCCTAATAAACCACTATTTTCAGTGGAACCAAGAATATTTGGTAGTACTTGTTATGTTCACAATGCACGTCCTAATTTTACTAAACTGGATCCTAAATCATTGAGGTGTGTTTTCTTGGGATACTCACGCCTTCAAAAAGGATATCGATGTTATTCTCCTAATCTGCAGCGATATTTGGTTTCAGTTGATGTGGTATTCTCCGATGATAAACCATTGTTTTCATCCCAATCTACTCTTACAAGTCAAGGGGAGGAAGATGAATGGCTCATTTATATTGTGACTCCTTCTCAAGAATCTATTAATATGTGTCCTTCTATTGAGCCAACAATGACGGATGATCCTTCAACATTAGCCAAACCTCAAATTGTTCAGGTCTACTCTTGAAGAAAATCCACTTATTCAATTGCTAATTTTGTTTCCTATGATCATCTGTCTTCCTTGACTTGCTCTTTAATTGCATTTTTAGATTCTATATCTATTCGTAAGACAGTTAAAGAAGCCTTAAGTCACCCTAGGTGGTATGCTACTATGCTTGCTTGGGATACAAATCACACTTGAGATTTGGTAACTTTACCAGAAGAAAATAAGGCTGTGGGTTACAATTGGGTTTTTACAGTCAAAGTTAATCTTGATGGTTCTGTGGCTTGACTTAAAGCTTGACTTGTTGCTAAAGGATATGCTCAGACTTATGGGGTAAATTATTCTGATACTTTCTCCCCAGTCACCAAATTGAGTTCTGTTCATTTATTCATATCTTTAGCAGCTTCCCATCATTGGCCCTTACATTAGTTAGACATCAAGAATGCTTTCTTTCATGGCGATCCTTAGGAAGAACTCTATATGGAGCAACCACCCGATTTTGTTGCTCAGGAGGAGTATGGAAAAGTTTGCCATCTAAAAAAATATCTATATGGATTGAAGCAAAGTTCTCGTGCTTGGTTTGGAAAAATCAGTGAAGTTGTCCAAGAGTTTGGGCTAAATAAGACCACTTAATTTTCTACAAGCAATTAGAAGCTGGAGTTATTCTTCTGGTTTTTTATGTTGATGATATTGTAATTACAGGAAGTGATTCTACAGTTATTTCTTCA
Organism: Excoecaria cochinchinensis; assembly: GCA_947683425.1. NCBI lineage: Eukaryota > Viridiplantae > Streptophyta > Magnoliopsida > Malpighiales > Euphorbiaceae > Excoecaria > Excoecaria cochinchinensis. Next base: position 4,320,842 of record CANTUQ010000150.1, on the reverse strand, counting down.
CTCAAGTCTTTCATGCATGGTAGATTTCGCACTAAAGACTTGGGCGAGCTGAAATATTTCTTGGGAGTGGAAGTTTTGAGATGCAAAAAAGGAATTCTTCTATCCCAAAGAAAATATGTTCTTGATTTACTTACAGAAATTGAAAAATTAGAAGCTAAGCCATTCAGTACTCCTATAGTCCCCAATGTGCAACTAACAAAGGATGGTAGCGACGCTTCTAATGATCCAGAAAGATACATGATATTAGTTGGAAAACTGAATTACCTCACAGTAACTCGTCCAAATATTGTATTTGCAGTACGTGTTGTTAGTCAATTTATAACTGCTCCAACAGTTAGGAATTGAGAAGCTCTAGAGCAGATCTTGTGTTATTTGAAAGGTACTCTTGAACTAGGTATCCTAAATTTAATTTGCATTTAACAAAGGCAAAATCCATTGTTAGGTCGATAAACTTATTTCACATTTTCTTTACATTCTCTAGAACTATATATATATATATAAAGAATTATACATTGAGTTCTTTTATTTTAAATTTTGACCATATTAAGTCTCTACTTGACGGCAAGAACATAAATGAGATACATGGATTTCTTTTCTTTTTCTTTTAAAAAAAATTAGGGGGAGGGGTCAAAGCCCTCTCAGATATTACTTGTGTCCACCTCTGTATTGCCACCAAGACATAAGAAATCCTGCTAACGTGTTATTTCAGTTTGACATGACATATATTATACGTGGCATGGTGACATGTCTGTTTACATATGAGCTGTTATACTGAGTCATGTTGACCTAGAGTGCTAATAGAGATTCTTAATGGTTTTTATGGTTGATTCGGTTCATATAAATTTTAAAAGATTATTTTTCAAGTTGAGTGCTTTTGCATTGCAAAATTTTTTTTATTGTACCTACTATTATTATCGATCTATTATTTTGGTATAGATTCGATAATAATGGATGAAATTATAAAAAAAAATACATTTTCAATGTGTTTGACATTTTACTTATTTAAGATGAAATCAAAAAAAAAATAATAATTATTCTTTAATTAGTTCATGCAAGGAATAGTTTTACACTTCGATATAACATAACATACTCATGTGAACAGCTTGCTTTTTGACCACTCGGAATTGTCTAACAACCAATTGACAATTATTTAGTTATTTCAAGGAAAAATTTAGTTAGCTTGTTAGTAAAAATCACTGAATTTAGCAAATATATACAGAAAAATTGCTTTGACCATTTTTAGTTGAATGGCTCACCAGAAAGTCCAAATGGCATTTCCAGTCAGTGTGACCTGCGCACGTGGCGGTACATGTATTGCCAATTTAGTATGCCACATGTCACTTTGTCTACGTCAGCAGCCACATGGACAGGAAGTGTGCAACCAGTTGCCATGTCATCATGCCACATGGATTTGATGATGTGGCATGCCAAAATATATGTTGCCCAATGGATGCCCAACATGTGTCATTTTAAAAAAAAAAATCCAAAAGCAGAAAGTAAGGGTGTGTTTGGGGAGGATTTTGTTTTCGGTTTTTTTTTTAAAAATTAAAACACGTTCGGCAGATTACTTTCCGTTTCGACTTTTGCAAAAATTTAAAGAAGTAATTTTCATAACTATAACAAAAAATAAAAATTTTCAAAATGTGATTTTTCGCATTTTGCTAATTTATCCTTATTATCACCACCGCCATTGCCACCACCACACCTTTACCATCGCTGCCGCCGCCTCTATTGCCTCCACTACTGCCATCGCCGCGGCCACCACCACCACACTGCCGCTAGGGGTGAGCAAAATTCAAGTAAAACCGAACCAAACTGGCTGATTTTTTTAATTTAGTTCGGTTATTCGGTTCGGTTTCGATTTTGAAATTATATGAAATTCGGTTAATTCGGTTCGGTTCGATTTTGAAAGGCAAAAATTGAAGAAAAACCGAACAGATCGAAATTTTAATATTATATATTATTTTATCCATCTTTTACATAAAAAAAAAATTATTTTTGTATTTTTTTTATCAATTTAAGGGGTTTGAACTCAAATTATATATGTGCATTTTTCAATTTGGATGTTTTTATTTTAGTTTTATAATTTGTAATTTTGTATAATTTTTTAGATAATTTTTTTTAATTATAATTTTGGATTTTCGGTTATTTCGGTTAATCGAACCGAACCGACTGAAAATATCAGTTCGGTTTGAGTTCGGTTACTACATGTTAATCGGTTCGGTTTGCTTAAATCCAATATTTCGGTTATCGATTTTTTTGGTTCGGTTATTGAACCGAACCGACCTTTGCAAACTCCTAACTGCCGCCGCTGCCACCACCACAACCACACCTCCACCACCACCATAACCACACTACTGCGGCCACCACTGCCACCACCACCATGCCTTTGTCGCTACCACCACCACAACCACACTGCCGCCACCATCACAACCATATTGTTGTCGCCGCTACCACCACACCGCCATCGCCGCTGCCACCACCACACCTCTGTCGCTACCACCACCTCAACGCCGCTGCCGTCGCCATCACAACCATATCTCCGCCGCCACCACAACCACACTGTTGCCACTATCGCCTCTACCACCACACTGCTGCTGCCTCCACTACCACCATGCTGCCGCCGCTGCCACCACTACAACCACACTGCCGCCGCCGGTGCCAGCACCACAACCACACTGCAGCCGCCATAGCCACATCGTCACCGCTTTTACCACCACCACACCACTGCTGCCTCTACCACCAGAACCATAGCATTGCTACCACTGCTATCGCCTCCACCACTACCACACAGCCGCTGCTGCCATTATCACTACCAAAGTCATTATTATAATGTATATGAATAATTAAAAAATATGCATGAATAATTAAAAAAATATGATAAAATTTTTAAATATATAAAACAGTTTTCTAAAAAATAAATAACAAAAACTAAAAATTATTTTTGAATTTTAAAAATAAAAAACGTAAAATGTAAAATTTTACCGAATATACCCTTAACTTTCTACTTTTGGATTTTTTTTAAAAATGACATGTGTTGAACGCTCATTGGGCAACATATACTTCGGCATGCCACGTCATCATATCCACGTGGCATGATGACGTGGCAACTGATTCCACACTTTCTATCCATGTGGCTGCTGACGTGGATAAAGTGTCATGTAGCATGCTGAGTTGGCAACATATTTACTGCCACACGCGTGCAGGTGATGCTGGACATGCCGTCTGGACTTTCTAGTGAGTCATTCACTTAAAAATGATCAAAACGATTTTTCTGTATATATGTGCTAAGTTCAGTGATTTTTACAAAAAAAAATTTATTTGTTATTTTTGTGTAATATGGCCAATAGTTTAGTGATCATGGGTAAAACTAAACTTATTATAATTAGTTATTGAAATTAATCCATTGTGGCATTCTAAGGGGGTTTTTTGAATTTTTTTTTTAAAAAAAAAATTAAAATTTAGTGCTATAGTAAAAATATTTCAAATTTTAGGCTGATGAAAACCGGCAATTTTACTGCCGGTATCTAACATAAATGGGCCCCGATGCTTTACAAAAGTTATAAGCAACAACATGGATCCCATATACGTCAAAAATTGATAGTAGGAATGCCGGTTTCAAACAATCCTATATTTCTAATTATATTCATTGTAGCACTAGATTTTGAATTGATTTTTTTTTTAAATCACATTATTTTTTAAAAAATTCCTATTCTAAGCCATGCATAACACAAAGTTGGGTAGGGTACGGTAGCTCACTTTAAAAGAAAAATTATTAATTAATTTCATTAATTTTTATAATCATCCGTTATCCAAAATTTACTGATTTGACTAAAACCTAATTCGCACCGGGCAAGCTCATCTGATTATTTAATTGGTTTTTCTTTTCAGCAAAGTTCTAATTTCCATATAATAGATTTCTAAAATTCAGGTACAATTTAGGAATTTATATCAGTCTGTTGTATTTTAGAGTCTCAATCTATCATTGGTTTAGTTCACAGTATCGCATCTAACTCTTAGTTATATATATGTCTCCCTCCATCCAACTTTAAAAGGTAACTTTTTTTTTAAGGAAATTAAGAAAATAATTAGAATAATTAGGTCATTATACATTTACAATTATTAGGTACAATACATGAGACCCTAGTCATAAAAGGAGAATTGAGCTAATGTAGCATTGATGTTTATTTTAACTCTAATTTCACCTAAAATAGTCAACAAATTTCTAGTACAAGATAGTCAGAATCAAAATTGTATTATTTAATTTTTTTGATAAATTCACAGGAAACTTTTGAAATATTTTTATTCCACTCAAAATGAAAATTTTGAAATTCTAAAAAATATTAATTACATATTTTCCTATTTAACCTTAATGTATGAAAAAATAGATAATTAATAGGGTGAGATATAATTATATAGAATTAGTAAAAGATATTTTAATAAAGTATAATAATTACGTTTTATTTCATTTATAGAATTAGTAAAAGATTTTTTTATTTCATTTAAAATTACAATTTTCATATTTAAAAAAAATATTAATTATGTATTTTTATACTTTATTTTAATGTATGTAAGAAAAAAAGAGATAATTAATAGGGTGAGAAGTCATTTTAAAGAATTAGTAAAAGATATTTTTAGTAGAGTATAATAATTAATATTCTATAAAATTAATATTAATTAAATGATTTTTTTGTCTATGTAAAAAGTTGAAAGTTGTTGGGTTGAGGGAATAGAAGCAGTATATATTATTTCTGTAACGGTATTTAAAGAAGATTAAATTAGGAAAAAATGCCAAATTTGCCCTAAATATGCAAAAATTCCTTTATTGTTACCAAATTAATTGGCTTACATTTGCTCATGTCACACACACACACACATATATATATTTGCCTATGTAGTTATAAATTCGCATATGTCTATTTGTTGTTAAAAAATAGTTCATATTTTCTATCGTGATTACAAATAATGATATATTTGAATAAAGAAAAAATTACATGTAAATATAAATGAAGATTTATACTATTACCTTTTTTTTTTTATGATTTTAACACCCAATATTATGCTTGCTTCACCCATGTTTTCCATGTCGAATTTAGAAGCAAGAAAATATTTTGTTTAATTTATGCACTAATTAAAAGGCTAGTACTAAAAATATGCATTTCATCCACATATAAGCAGATAATCACACAATCATTACATTTATCTACTTCAACAAAAGAGAAACCGTTGCATAACAAAACTTTATCAGATTTTTCATGCCACTATTTAGGTGCTTGTTTTAAGCCATATAAATTTTGAGAAGTTTACATTTTTTTTTTCATCACCAAAATCCACACAATCTTCAAGTTGTTTCATATATATATATATTTTTTTTAAATCACCATTTAGAAAAATTGTTTTAACATCCATTTGGTGAATAAAAAGTTTCTGAATTTGACACGGGCAAAATAAACTAAATTACAAGAGAAAGTGTACTCTGTCGTGCAAGTAATAAAAGATAGTGAGTTTAGAATATCGTCCTCAGTGAATAATCTAATAATTACTAGAATTTTCAAATGATTATGTTATTTAGACAGCTAATTTTTAAATATGAAACTAAATTAAATTATGATAATGAATAACTAAACAATCGAACACTAATTTTAAAAGAATTAACAATTATGATGAATGGTAGGACTTGAATTTCACTTAACTTCTAAACTATACAATTTTTCAGATTTTTATACAAAAATATGATAATTCACATGAGACGGTGATTTTTTCCTAAATTAATCAAAATCCAATTATTATGGTATTTTAACCCTAATCTAAATTTAATTTTTTCAGTTAATCAAGTAAAAGAAATAAAATTAGAAAGCATTAAGTTCAATGAAAAAACCTTGATTAAAAATCAAAAAACACAAGAACAAAAATAAGTTTGATCATTCATATTTTCAATCCAAGTTATGTTTCATTTAATCCACCAATTAATTCAATTAGTCAAGTAAATTAATTGATTAGTTTCATGTTGATTTGATCAATTTCAACAAGCATTAATCCCAATTAAAACATAATCTCAAACCATAAAATATATCTTATGTATAAAACCAAAAATAAATTATATAATCCCTAAACTAAGATCCACAATAGCCCTAACTATGGAATTTAGTTCATGATAATATAAAAATCCAAAGCAAAACTAAAAGAAAATAAAATAAAATAAAGAGAGAAGAAGAATAGAGGAAGAACACGAGTAGAATGCCACCAGCAGATTGCAAAACAGAGGAAGAAGAAGAAGAACACGATCTGGAGTTGGCCACAGCAAAATCACCTCTCACTTTCTCCTCTGCTGCGTGTTGTTGTTCCCACAATGATGATGTGTTTTATTCTTGTGTTTTCTCCCCTCAAAATTTGGTTAAGAAGCAATGTATTTTCAATGTGCAACTGTCCCCATTTTTTATTTCCCTTCTTAAGAATCCTTTATAAAAAAAAAAGTTTGTCAAAATAAGAAGTTAAAAACCCATCAGGTCAATGACGAAATCTGCGAAGAAAAGCTGAGTTTTGCTTTGATCTCAGTTTTGGTCAGTTATTTTCTCTCTACAAAGCTGAAGCTTGCTTACTTTTGTCCCATTTTTGGTAAGCTACTGCCTATTTCTTTAATTCATTCCTCAAGAATTGCTCTCTACCAAAGCTGAACCTTACTTTGGTTCTAACTTTGGTCCCAGGTTTGGTCAGCTACTGTCCATCTCTTAAATATTCCATCATAAAAATTGTTTTAAGTCACCTAAATCTAACACAAAAAAAAAACATAATTAACACAAGAAAGATAATTATAAATCAAAATAAATGTAAAAATATAAGAAAAACCTATATCACATCAACAAAATAACATTAAACTCAAATAAAAAACACCATAAACATACTATAAAATCACAACCTATTAGAATAGAAGCCAAAGCAATCAAATTTCTAATAGAAGAAATTCTAGTCAAAAGAGCAAAAGTATCAAAATAATCGACATTTTGCATTTGAGTAAAACCCTTTGAAATAAGTGTAGCTTTATATTTTTCAATGGAACCATGAGGATTAATTTTTTAATTTTTTTAAATCATTTACAACAAATGGGTTTTGCTCCGGGTGTAAATCAACCAATTTTCAAATATTATTTTTCAAAATAGAATCAAGTTCTACTTTAATGGCTTCTTTCTAAAATGCAGAATCAGATCCAGATATTGCATCAGAAAAATTTAAAGGATCGGGTCCAGAAAATATGTCATAAAAGTTTTCAAAAATTGCATTAGAATATTTACCAGAATTCATGTTAGAAAATGTTTTAGAATTCGTGTTAGAAAACTTTGAAGAATCATTTTCTACAAGATAAGTGTAGAAGTTATTTCCAAACAAAATTTCTTTTCGGGCCTTTTAGATCCTCTTCAATCCCCATTTTCACAATTATTTTGAGTAATAGGTGCATGAGAAACATGATCAACTTTTAAAGAAACGCATGCTCAAAAAATTCAGCATTCTTTATCTCAATAATTATATTACAATCAAGCACATCACTTTTCAATACAAGAAATCTATAGGCAGCACTATGTTCAGCGTAATTGATAAACATGCAATCAGAAGTTTTAGAACATATTTTCCTTTTCTTAGGTTTGGGTAACATAACTTTTTTGGACCAAGTATCGAGTTGTACAGTACAATATATATATATATATACACCCCAATTTTGAAGGAAAGTTCTTTATTTGAATTTGATTAAAAATTTTCTAATTTTCTTTTTATAGTTAGAATTGATTGTATGTACCATATCTACCCAACAATCTAATATGAATGACTCATGATTCACTTGGGTTCTGGGTCATAATCATTATGTAGGGGAGATTACCGACCCATTGACTTCTATTTTGCCAGTATTAATTACTACAGTTGGAATTATGGTTCTTTTTTATAGTGACAATTATATGTGTTAGGATCAAGGCTATTTGAGGTTTTTTGCTAATATAAGTTTTTTCAATACTTCAATGTTGAGATTAGTTACTAGTTTTAATTTGATACAAATTTATATTTTTTCGGAATTAGTTGGAATGTGTTCTTATCTTTTAATAGGTTTTTGAATCGAAACCAAAAAATGTACTGAACCTTAAGAAATTCAGTATATTTGGTTCGATTTTAAATAGAAATTCGGTTATATCAGTTTGGCTTAGAAATCAAATAAATAAATAACAAAGACTTAGAAGTCAGCCATTGCTCGTCTTCACATTATCTCCATTAACAAGTCATGGTCAATCGAATTAATTACATCCCATGCTCTACCTGGAACCTCACCATGATGTTGATATGAGACGGAAAAAGCCTCTCTTGTTTCCTATTTCTGAATGTTTAACTCAATACTCATAAAAAAAAAAAAATAAAATAAAAAGACAATTTGGATACTCAAATGTTTACTAAATTAATATCATTATTTCATTTAATTGTTGAAATTAGAGATAATGTATGCTAAAATAAAAGTTTAAAAACTTAATTGAAGAAATTAATTTTAGTATTTATAATTAGCTAAACTAGCTGAGCTAAATGAAAACTTTTGTCGTTTTCCTTTTACACTTTTGTATATAAGACACACTTTACTTTATTGATATTAGATATAGAAATACTTTTACATCTCTGTTTTCGTTCATGGTATCAGAGCGGTTATTGTTTTGCTTTCTTGATTGTTGAATCGTGTTAATTGATCGAAGTTTGTTGTGATTTGATTACGAGCTATGGACGACGAAGCCACTCGAGTCACTGGAGATCAGAATCAAGTTCCAGTAGATCGGAATCAACCACGTATGGCAGATTTGAGTCGATTGCAGAGCAAGAAAGGTACATTTTCTGTTCATGGATCTGATAATCCAGGTCTTTCACTTGTTTCTGCACCGTTGACCGGCACAAATTACTCTACATGGAGTAGAGCAATGAAAATAGCTCTTGCGGCTAAAAGAAAGCTAAGTTTAATCAATGGCAAGTTTAAACAGCCACCTGAAGATGATGATAACTTTGAAAACTGGTGTGAAGCCAATTACATGGTAGTGTCTTGGATTTTAAGTTCTCTATCAAAGGATCTTTATGATTCTTTTGTTTATACAACTTCAGCAAATGAGCTTTGGGAACGCTTGGAGCAGAGATTTGGAAAATCGAATGGACCTCTGCGTATACGGATTAAGAGGCAAATTAATTCACTGACTCAAGGAAATAATCCTGTTTCACTCTATTTTACCAAACTTTGCAAATTGTGGGATGAATTGCAGAGCATTATACCAATGCCTCAATGCACATGTGGTTGTACTTGCGGAGTTGTGAATAAAATTGAAGAAATTAATGAATCTGATAAGATCTTGCAGTTTTTGCTTGGCTTAAATGAGTCATATGCCCATGTTGTGAATCAAATTTCCATAATGGATCCCTTGCCTAGTCTTGACAAAGTTTATGGCATGATACTGAATGTGGAGAAACAAAAGCAAGTGAGTTCTCAGGTAACTGAAATTTTTGACAACAGTGCTATGCTGGTTAAGAGTTTTAAACTTGGAAGTAATGTTAAATCGTTTAAAAAGAAGAAAGAAGGGAAAAAGAAGGAGGAAAAATTTTGTACTCATTATCGACCTAACGGACACTTAAAAGAATCTTGTTTCAAGTTGATTGGTTATCCTAATTGGTATGTGGAACTTCAACAAAAGAAGAATCACAAAGCAAGAGGTGCTCACAGAGTGAACATGGCAGATACTCCATTCACTGAAGAACACGAACTGGACACAGGGAAGATAGATACAAATCAGGCTCTCAAGGAACTAATTCAAAAGGAGTTATCTAAGCTGCTGAAAGGGAAGCAAACCATGGATTCAGAGTATGCAAATTTTGCAAGAGAGTTTGAGTTTGCAGGTATTGTGTCTCCACCACATACTTACTGGATTGTTGATACTGGAGCCAGTATTCATGTTTCTGGAAATAAGAGTCTCTTTGATTCTTTGTATTCTACTGACAGGCCTAGTTCGGTTTCTTTACCGGATGGTTCTGTTAAGATAGTACATAGCATGGGAAACATTACCTTGACCAATAACCTTGTTCTTGAAAATGTTATGCATATCACTTCCTTCCAATATAACCTCCTTTCTGTCAATAAATTAGCCAATTCCCATTCCATTGTCTTCATTTTTTTCCCTTCCTTTTGTGCTTTACAGGACCTGAAGACTAACACTGTCATAGCTATTGGGAAGATTGTGGGAAAAGTATATGTCCTAGATGAATTTTCTTTTTGTAAAGAAACTATTTCTTCATACCTTTCCTTTGTAAACAACTATTATTCTTCTTTTCTTGCCAAAAATCAATTTTCCATTAATGCTTGTACTATAAATAAGCTCCTAGAGCATAATGTTCAATTGTTGCATAAAAGACTTGGTCATCCTTCCTTTTCTGTAATGAAGCACTTAGATATTGTGAAAAGTATGCCTGGATCCTTGAATGCATATGCTTGTGATGTTTTTACAAAAGCTAAGCAAACAAGAGTAGTTTTTCCTAAAGATGGAACTCACAGCAGTAAGTTGTTTGATCTTATTCACCCGGATGTATGGGGTCCATATGGTAAAGAATCTTTATCAGGAGTACGGTTATTCCTTACAATCGTGGAAGATTACAGTAGGAGCACCTGGACCTTCTTGATCCAACATAAATCACAGGTACCATCTATTATCTCAAGATTTTTTCAGCAAATTAAGACTCGTTTTAGTGCTATAGTCAAGCAAGTTAGATCGGATAATGGTGCTGAATTTTTGTCTCAATCTTGTCAACATTTCTTTGCTGAATTGGGAGTGCTTCATCAAAGGTCTTGTTCTTACACACCATAGCAAAATGGCACGGTGGAGAGAAAGCACAAACATTTGTTACAAGTTGCAAGGGCATTACTGTTTCAAGCACATTTACCTATTGAGTTTTGGGGAGAGGCTATTTTACAGGCCACTTATCTTATAAACCGTATTCCATCTTCTGTTCTTCAGTGGAAGTCTCCCTATCAGGTTCTTTTTAATAAAAGTCCAGATTATGATGATATCAAAACTTTTGGGTGTTTGTGTTATGCCACTAATCTCCTACCTTCTAAAAATAAGTTTGACTCCAGGGCATTTAAATGTATTTTCTTGGGGTATGTTACTGGTAAAAACGGTTATAAAGTATATGATTTGGAGGCTAAGAAAATCTTCATTTCAAGAGATGTTAAGTTTCATGAGTCTGTGTTTCCTTTCCAAGATATTTGCCTTGACAATCATATTGATTCTACTCCTGTGCCATTACCTGTATTTCCTTAGTCACGTGATGATGTATTTTCAACCCCTGTTCTACCTTCTGCCTCTATTGATGTTCCTATTACTCATAATTTTACTTCACCATCTCATGTTGAACCTGTTGTCCCTTCACGTGTTCATACCCGACCTTCTAGATCCCTTAAAAGACCTCAGTGGCTGCAAGATTATGTTGCCAATGCTATCATTCCTACTTCTTTGAAACATATTCCTAAAACTTTTCCTTTTTGTTGTACCACACGTCTCATACCTGATTATTGTCAATTTTTAGCTGCTCTTACCACTCATCAAGAACCTCGGTCCTATGCTGAAGCGACAGACTCTGATGAATGGGTTAAGGCTATGAATGATGAGCTCGATGCCTTGGAAAGAAACAACACTTGGTCACTGACTAATTTGCCTCCGGGTGAGATTCCAATAGGCTGTAAGTGGGTGTTTAAGCTTAAGCTAAATCCGGATGGGACTGTAGAACGGCATAAAGCCCGTTTAGTGGCGAAAGGGTATAATCAGATTGCAGGGGTGGATTACACGGATTATTTCTCTCCTGCTGCTAAGGTTGTGACTGTCAGAGTCTTCTTAGTTGTTATTGCTGCTCGGAATTGGCCAGTGTATCAGTTAGATGTTAACAATGCATTTTTGCATGGTTTTCTTGATGAGGAAGTCTATATGGAGTTGCCCCAGGATACAAAAAGGCCTCACATGGTCAAGTTTGTAGACTCAACAAATCTCTCTATGGCTTAAAACAAGCATCTCGACAGTGGAACACTGAACTCACGACTTATTTGAAGTCGTATGGTTTTCTTCAATCTCAGCAGGATCATTGCTTGTTTACTTTTTCATCTAAGGGAGTTTTCCTTATCCTTCTTGTTTATGTTGATGACTTGATAATTACTGGCAATTCAGTTGAAGAAATCACAAACGTCAAGCAATCGCTCGATGCTAAGTTCACTATCAAAAATTTGGGTTCTGTAAAATATTTCTTGGGTTTGGAGATTGTTCGTACTCATGAAGGCATTTATCTCAACCAAAGAAAATATATTCTTGATCTGTTAACTGATGCAGGATTACTTGGTGCTAAACCCAATTCCACTCCCTTTGCTAAAGGTCTCAAGTTAACACCTGATGATGGCTCTTTGCTGGATGATCCTTCTGTATATAGAAGGTTGGTTGGTCAGTTACTTTACTTGGGTTTTAGCAGACCAGATATAGCATATGGGGTTCAACAGTTGAGTCAATATGTTCATCAACCTAGGGAACCTCATATGAAAGCTGCTACTCATTTGTTGCGTTACTTGAAAGGTTCTCTTTCATTGGGCTTATTCTTTCCTTTTCATATTTGTGATGCTGATTGGGCTTCTTGTCTTGATTCTCGGAGGTCATTGACTGGATATTGCCTTTTTTTGGGGTCCTGTCCAGTTTCCTAGAAGACCAAGAAGCAACAAACTGTGTCTAAATCTTCAGCCGAGGCTGAGTATCGTTCCATGGCAGCAACCATTTGTGAATTACAATGGCTTCATTCTTTGTTACAGGATTTTTGCGTTTTCGTTTCTCTTCCTGTTCCTCTTCACTGTGATAACACTATTGCTATTCATATTGCATCTAATCCTGTGTTTCATGAGCGCACAAAACACTTGGATATGGATTGTCATATAGTGAGGGATAAGATAAAAACATGCTTTATTTCTACTCTTCACCTTCCATCACGCCTTCAGGTTGCAGATTTGTTTACTAAAGCTCTGGCTTTCCCTATTTTTGCTTTTCTTAAGTCCAAGTTGGCCCTTTCTGATGTTCACACGGGTCCAACTTGAGGGGGGGGCTGAAGAAATTAATTTTAGTAGTTATAATTAGCTAAACTAGCTTAGCTAAATGAAAACTTTTGTCGTTTTCCTTTTACACTTTTGTATATAAGACACACTTTACTTTCTTGATATTAGATATAAAAATACTTTTACCTCTCTATTTTCGTTCATTAATAAACACAATAAAAATTTAAAGACTTAAAAATGAAAAAAAAAAAAAAACTTAATCAATTTTGACCCGAACTCATGGCCTCTATCCGAATCCAATCTCTATCTAACAAAAGGCATATGACTCAATTTGAATTCAACTTGAAAAATTAAGAGTCATGTAAGGATCAACTCCTGACCCGATTGGGTCGATTAAAAATAGACCCAAATAGATTGGATCACATAATAATCCATTTGACCCTTTTTTATAAATATAATTATTTATAGTTTAATATATAAATTATATAAAATAAAATACATACAAATAAGAATGGAATGGGTTTATAGAGTGTTGTACCTTAAAATGATTTTGTTTAATGACTTGACAAAAAAGTTTTCCATACAATCCCTGAATTGCATATAACCACCAAAGCTTCTTGCTATAACTTTGAAATCCTAAAGATTCAAAGGAAAATAAATAAATAAATATTTGATGGGACTTTGTCCTCTAAATGGTCTTATAGGAGAACACTCAAAAATCAGAAATATTGGAGATGATAAAGAACAATGAAGAGATGAGCCAACAAATTGAAGACAACACAGGCACTGATTCAGAGCAACCATAATACTGTTGGGGATGAAGAAGCAGAACCAAAACATAATAACCAAAATACACTACAAGAAAAAAGCCATTTAGCGATGCATAGTAGCGACGGAATTCTGTCGTTGATTGAAATTAGCGATGAAATTTTGCGAATCCGTCACTATACAAGCCATTGCTAAATTTAGCGACAGAATTTTTTCGCTTCCGCCGTTATTTTTAGTGATTGAAAAAAGTGTACCGTCGCTAAATTTGAAGACCAAAAATAGCGACGGAGGTAATGTTTCCGTCACTAAAAGTAGCGACGGAAGCCTACTTTCTGTCGCTAAATTTAGTGACAGATCTCATTCAACCGTCGCTAAATATAGAGCTTATTTCCATCGCTAAATATAGCGACGAAATACTACTTTCAGTCGCTAAATATAGCGGCGGAGAGGTTATTTCCGTTGCTAAATATAGCGATGGAATATTACTTTCCGTCGCTAAATGCCAAATATTTTTTTTAAATATAATACACACTTACAAAAAAAATAAATACTTACACAAATTATAATACAAAATTAAAACAATAATACATATAATAACAAATATGCCACAAATTTAAAAAAATTATAAATATAATAACAATTATAATGCAAATATATATACACAAAAAAATAAATATATACAAAAATATAATAACAAATTAAAACAATAGTACATATAATAACAAATATGCTACAAATTTTTAAAAAATATAAATATAATGACAATTATAATACAAAATATATACCCAAAATAATAAATATAAACATAAATATAATGCAAATTTAAAACAATAATAAAAATAAATTTAATATACATTAATAAAATATAAAAATAAATTAAAACAATAATAAAATAATATAAAATAATAAAATATATAACAAATTAAAACAATAATAAAAATATATACTTATTAATAACAAAACAAATTTAATATACAAAATAAATTTAATATAAATAATAAATAAAAAAATAAAAAAATTGCAAAACTGACCTTGGGTGAAGCAACTGGCGAGAGAGGAAGAGTCGTTGGAGGGAGGAAGGCAGGAGGACATCTGTGGCTGCAGAACAGCAGGTAGAGCAAAAGAGAGGCAGGCGACAGGAGATAAAATGCGTAAGCATGTGGACTGATCAGTGGTGGCAAGCGGTGACAATACGGGCCCAGATCTAACCGGTGATAGAGAGAAGAGGGAGGAGAGAGCAAAAAAGGGTATTTATACCCTTTGAAATAGTGATGGAAAATAACTCTAATGACCGTCGCTATTTAACAATGTGAGCTTTACGTAATGACGGGTAATCTATACAATCGCTATTTTGCGACGGTATATAGATATCCATTGCTAAATTTAGCGACAAACATTCACATTCCATCACAAATGGATATTTAGCGACAGATATGTTGTTCTGTTGCTAAATTTAGCGATGAAAAGGCATCTCCGTGGCTAAATTTAGCGACGGTACACAATTTTCGTCGCTAAATTTAGTAGCAAACTTTGGCAAAATTTTTTTGTCGCCTAGTTTAGCAACATAACATTTTTTTCCGTCGCTAATTTTAATCACTAAAAATGAAGGGAAATTTATCCCACAATTTTTAGCAACGGAATTTTATCTCGTCGCTAAAGTGAAAGATTTGCTACAAATATAACAATGAAATTGCTTTTTCGTCGCTATTTAGCGACGGAAATCAATCCGTCGTTAAAAGTGCATTTTCTTGTAGTGACATAATAATACCAAAACATAATAATCCCTGACAGCTTTGTCTTTTTTGTCTATCTCTGCGGTTCATCATCATGGTTATTCTTGACACTTATCATCGTGGTGACAGCTAGTATTTGACTCATTATCATGGTTACAGTATTTGACTTATCATCATGGTTACCATTTGTTTTTGACTTATTGTCTATATTACCGTTCCTAGAATTATGGTTATTGTTTTTGTAACCATCTCTTTAGTTTCTTTAGTTTTTTCTTTCCTAACTAAACTATTGTGTGTAACGTATTTTTAGGAGAGTATTCTCCTCCATTTGGGTTAAGGGAATGAGATTTTAATTTAGTAGAATCCTCTTTATGGTATCAGAGCGAATTACACATAAAGAGTGGGATAGTAATATTTCAATCCCATGGCCAATTCTTCCTTTACTATTGAACCTCTTATCACAATACAGAATTTTCATCAATGTTCCGGTCTAGTGACCTTGAAACTCAACCAAACAAATTTTCTTCTATGGAAATCTCAAGTAATTCCATTAATTTGAAGTCTTGGAGTTCAAAACCTTCTTGAAGATGATGATGAACTGCCAAAAATGATAAAATCTAATGATAAAGAAGTGATTAATCCAGCTTATAGCACTTGGCTCAACAATGATGGCCTCTTGACCAGATGGTTACTAGGGACCATTGCTAAAGATGTTCTGATTGACTTGGATGATACAACCATAGCCTTTCGTGTTTGGACACTACAAGAATAATTGAAAATAGAAACGAAAAAATATTTAGAGATGGAAATAGAGACAATAAAATTTCGTCTCTAATTTGGTTACAAATATTTTATTTTAGCGACGGAAAAAAATTACTGTCGCTATAAATGGCAGAAGTGATTTCCTTCGCTTTTTAACGACCATATTTAGCGACCGTAGTTATAAACCGTCGCTATATAGCGACGGTTTCTGAATTGCATCTCTAAATATAGGGATGGTAGAAAAATCCGTCTCTAAATAGAGACGGTTTGATCGTCTCTATTTAGCAACAGAAATGGATTTCCATCGCTAAAGTGAGGGGTATAAAACCCCTCACCTTCTCTCTCCTCCCTCCCTCTTTTTTCCCCTCTCTCCTCCTGCTCGGCGTCTCCTCTTCTTTCTCCCCACTGTTAGAAGGTGGAAGAGAGAATTTAGAGAGAGTGAATTAGAGAGAAGGATATAACACTCAAATATTTGGCTTGCATAAAACACTTGGTACAAGGAGTATTTATAGGGAGTTTTGGGATCACACTAGAATTAAAAATTATTAAATACCTAACACCCTTCCACCTAACTTAAATATCTAACCACTTTCAATCTAACTTATTGAATACCTAATCACTTTCACCTAATCACTTTCACCTAACCACTTTCCACCTAACTTATTAAATATCACATTATAATTCTAAAATAAAATATTTCAAGGGGAACTCTAGAAATTAAAATTCAAATTAAACATATTTTTAACACTCTCCCTTAATTTGAATTTTTCTTCTTCATCCCGAGTCTTGATCTTAATCTTTGAAAGTCTTCGAACTTGAGTGCTTTTGTGAAGATGTCCGCAACTTGATCATGTGTCTTCACGTACTTGAGCTCTACTTCTTTTCTTGCAATGCACTCCCTAATAAAATGATATCTTGTGTCTATATGCTTGCTTCGATCATGATACACCAGATTCTTAGCAAGTGTTTGAGCAGACTTATTGTCGATGTAAATCTTCGTTGCTTCTTCTTGAAACAAGTGAAGTTCCTTTAATAGTCGCCTTAGCCAAATCGCATGACAAGTACAAGAGGTTGCCGCTACATACTCGGATTCACATGTAGAAAGCGTAACAAGTGGTTGTTTCTTTGAACTCCATGAAATTGCACAATTGCCCATTGAAAATGTAAATCCGGTAGTACTCTTTCTATCATCAACATCTCCAGCAAAGTCGCTATCACAATATCCGATAAGCTTGAAGTCATTGGAGGAAGTATAAAATAATCCATACTCCAACGTACCTTTCAAGTACCGAAGTATTCTTTTCGTTGCCTTCATATGAGTTGTTGTAGGAACTTCCATAAAGCGGCTCACCACTCCAACAGCATAAAGAATATCTGGTCTTGTGCATGTCAAGTACCTCAAACTTCCCACAAGGCTTTTGAATAAAGTGGGATCTTCCTTTTCGCCTTCTTCAAACTTTGAAAGTTTCATTCCACACTCCATAGGCGTGTTCACGGGGTTGCAATCGTGCATCTTGAACTTCTTCAATACTTCTTTTGCATATCTTTCTTGAGAAATAAAAATTCCTTCCTCCATTTGCTTCACTTCTAGGCCCAAATAGTATGACATGAGCCCTATGTCAGTCATCTCGAACTCACGAGACATCTCCTTCTTGAATTCTTCAAATAATCTTGGATTGTTGCCGGTGAAGATGAGATCGTCCACATAAAGGCAAACTAGCAATATGTCTCCATTATGACAAGCTTTCACATAGAGAGCATATTCATTAAGGCAACGATCGAAACCATGCTCTTGAAAGTACTTGTCAATGCGACTATTCCATGCCCTTGGCGCTTGCTTTAATCCATACAATGCCTTCTTCAACTTCAAGACTTGGTCCTCATGTCCTTTGGCCACATACCCAAGTGGTTGCTCAATGTACACTTCTTCTTCAAGATCACCATTTAGGAATGCCGACTTCACATCTAGTTGATAGATTCTCCATTTCATTTGAGCCGCCATTGAGATAAGTAATCGAATAGTCTCCATGCGAGCAACTGGGGCAAACACCTCTTCGTAGTCAATGCCATGCCTTTGCTTGTAACCTTTTGCAACAAGCCTTGCTTTGTGTCTTTCCACTTCTCCTTTTGCATTCTTCTTCACCTTGTAAACCCATTTGACTCCAATAGCTTTATGACCTTTAGGAAGATTTGTTAATTCCCAAGTATCATTCTTCTCAATCGACTTGATTTCCTCATCCATAGCTTGTTTCCATCTTCTCTCTTTCGTTGCTTCTTCAAAGCTTAATGGCTCGCCGTCGGCTAAGAGGCAATGCAAACCGAGAGTTGTTTCTTCGGTTTCATTATAAAGATCATCAAGACTTCTCATTCTTCTTGGCCCTTCATTTGAACTTTCACCTTGATCATTGGAAGTGGGTGTAGGAGGTGGAGTTGCATCTTGTGTTGGTGCCATGGCTTCCTCTTCTTCCTCGACAAAGTATGGAATGAAGTCGTAGTTGTTTTCTTCATTTCTTTCCCAATTCCATGCTCCATCTTCATCGAACTCTACGTCGCGGCTCACCACAACCTTGCCATTGTTTGGGTTGTACAACTTGTAGCCCTTTGAGTTTGCATTATAGCCAATAAAGACGTGTTTGACACTTCTATCATCAAGCTTGCTTCTCCCTTATTGCGGGATGTGCTTGTAAGCAATGCACCCAAACACTTTCAAGTGATTCACGCTAGGCTTATGTCCACTCCATGCTTCTAGTGGCGTACGATCCTTGATGCTTGATGTTGGTGAGCGATTAGATATGTACACTGCACAAGAGACAGCTTCAGCCCAAAACTCCTTAGGCATATTCTTAGCCTTCAACATGCTTCGTGCCATATTAAGAATTGTTCTATTCTTCCTTTCCGCAACGCCATTTTGTTGTGGTGATCTAGGGACTGTTAAAGGACGTCGAATCCCATGAGCCTCACAAAATTCGTTGAACTCTTTTGAGGTGAACTCGCCTCCTCTATCGGACCTTAGAGCCTTGATTTTGTAGCCACTCTCCCTTTCTACAAGAGCCTTGAAGATCTTGAATGCAGCAAATGCTTCAGACTTTTGCTTCAAGAAGTAAACCCATGTTTTTCTACTAAAATCATCAATAAAGAGGATGAAGTATTTATTGCCACTAAATGATGATGGATCAATTGGCCCACAAACATCGGTGTGAATAAGTTGGAGTGGCTTGGTTGCTCTTGATGTGGCCTCCTTTGGAAAACTCTTTCTTGCATGCTTGCCAAGAAGACATGCGTCACAAATTTGATTGGGATGATTAATTAAAGGCATCCCTTTCACCATCTTCTTCTCCCCCATATCTTTGAGTGCGCCAAAGTTCAAGTGCCCAAATCTCATGTGCCAACGCCATGCTTCCTCCTTTATTGTAGCCTTCAAACACTTTACATCAAGTGTCTTGAGATTCAATGTGAACATTCTATTCCTCGACATAGCGACCTTGGCAATCAATGTATCATTTTGATCTCGAAGCCAAAGACAATTATTTTTCATGTGAATATCATACCCCTTTTCCAAGAGTTGTCCCAAGCTTAAAATATTGCTTTTTAACTTGGGCACATAGTAGACATCATTAACAAGCTTATGGCTACCATCTTTGGAAGAAATGATAATTGTACCTATGCCTTCAATTTGAATTTTGGATGAGTCGGCAAAAGACACATTACCCCGTGCATTTTCATCGAGTTCCACGAACTTTTCCTTTAGCCCACACATATGGTTGCTTGCACCATTGTCTAAATACCACGAGCTCTTATCATCCTTCTCTCCCCCTCTGAGTGCTAGCAATAAAGTTGATTCATCTTCATCTTCTTCCTTGCCATCCACAAGATTAGCTCTTGTCTCACCATTATTCAAGGAACTATAGCATTCCCAAGAATAATGGCCCAACTTATGACAATTGTAGCACTCAATGTTGGATTTTTCATACCTCCTTTCATTTGTCTTCAAATTATGGCCTCGCCCTCTACCTCTTGCACTTCCACGACCTCTACTTGATTGAAAATTTCTTGCCTCATTATTGAAATTGTATAGACTACCTCTTCCTCTTCCACCTTGGCTACGTCCATGGCCTCGTCCTCTTCCTCGTCCACGTCCACGTCCTTGTTGGATTTCTCCTCTATCTTCCTTCAAATAAGCTTTGGCTTTTAGAGCTTGCTCGAATACTTCTCCTTGTCTTCTACTAATCTTATCTTCATGGGCTTGCAAGGATCCCTCTAGTTGTTCAATAGTCATCTCCTCCAAATTCTTTGATTCTTCAATAGAGCACACCACATAATCGAATTTTTGAGTGAGAGTTCGAAGGATTTTCTCCATCACACGAACATCCTCCACCTTGTCGCCATATCTCTTCATTTGATTTGTTATCGCCTTTACTCTCGAGCAATAATCCGAAATTGATTCGGATTCCTTCATCTTCATTGCTTCAAAATCCGTTCTTAGAGATTGAAGCTTTACTTTCTTTACTTTTTCTACTCCTTGGAAAGACTTCTGCAAGATCTCCCAAGCTTCTTTTGAGGTAGTTGCATCGGCCACCATTGCAAACATTGAATCATCCAAACATTGGTGGATGATGGTGAGGGCTTGTTGATCCTTCTTTCTTGTCTTTACCAATTCATTTCTTGCATTTTGAGACAAGACTCCTTCATCGTGTGGCTTCTCATATCCTTTCTCTACTATCTCCCATGCATCATGTGAGCCTAGTAAGGCTTTGATTCGAAGACACCAACTCTCATAGTTATCTTTTGTAAGACGAGGGTATTGGAATTAAATCATATCAAAATTGGACTTTTTTTTTTCACTCTCTCTCCTTTTTTTTCTCACAACTTACTCACTCTATTTTTTTTTTCACACACTCACAATAGCCCAAGGAAAATTCTTTTCTGATGTGGAAGATCAGACTATGCTGCAACCACAGAGCATACTAAGAAAGAAACTTGGCTCTGATACCACTTTGTTAGAAGGTGGAAGAGAGAATTTAGAGAGAGTGAATTAGAGAGAAGGATATAACACTCAAATATTTGGCTTGCATAAAACACTTGGTACAAGGAGTATTTATAGGGAGTTTTGGGATCACACTAGAATTAAAAATTATTAAATACCTAACACCCTTCCACCTAACTTAAATATCTAACCACTTTCAATCTAACTTATTGAATACCTAATCACTTTCACCTAATCACTTTCACCTAACCACTTTCCACCTAACTTATTAAATATCACATTATAATTCTAAAATAAAATATTTCAAGGGGAACTCTAGAAATTAAAATTCAAATTAAACATATTTTTAACACCCACTCCTCCGCCGGCATTCTCCTCTCCTCCGCGCGTGTCTCCGGTGGTCAGTCCCCCCTGCGCTGCTGTCTACGGTGGTCTATCTGCCCCTCGATCTCCTCCGCGCGGTCCCTCTCATTCTGCCCCTCTTCAGATCTCGTTTGTACCCAGATCTGGGCCGCTGTAGTGTCGCCGCCGCTAGCCAGTCACCTCTTCCGGGAGGGATCTTCACCCATGGTCAGTTTGCTTGTTTGTTTTTTTTTTATGTATTTTCTTTGTTAAATTTATTAATAAGTATATATTTTTTGTGGTTTTTGTTAATTTATTATATATTTTATTTTTTTTGAGAAGAATTTATTATATATTTTATTTTTGTGTGTTAAAGCTGATGGAAACGCTGCAAATCTCTCATTTTTTCCACTGCAAATGTCAATGTAATCAAGTCCTTTCCATCGATCTCAATCTCTCTATTTTAGCTTATTTTCTGCTTAAATTAGCTCATGTTTGAATGAATTTTGTACTTTTGTTGTATTCCATGATGTTCATTTTCAAATCTACCAAATATAAACTAAATACAATTAGGATTTGACTAATGATCCGAATTAATCATGATAATGGAACTTGACAATTCAGGTGATTCTTGTTTGTATATACCTTAATGATTTCCTCTTGAAACTTGATAATTCTCTGCATAATGATGTCCTCTTTAAATATTAGCTTGATTATTCTGCTTTATTAATTTTGCATTTGATTTTCAGTCCATTATTCTATTAAATGTTGTAGCTGATTCCGTCCTATCTTCTGATTATTTTCAATTTCAATCTGCCAAATATAGACTAATTACAATTACGATTTGTTTATTGTATTCCTTCTGATGATTATAATTTTTAAACTTGAACATATTTGGCATAGTTATGTTCTCTTTGATATATATGGCTTATGATGTTAAAGTGTATGACTGAAGTTCTTTAACTACATATCAGGGTCAATTTCACTCACGGTCACTCAACTTATCACTTATCGCGTAAAAGTATCTGATTTTTTTTTCTGACTTAAATGTCACTGAATTTCTAACATTTTTGCAAAAAAATCATGTAAACCGGAATCCGGCGAGAACTCTTGCCGGATTGTTGACATGTCATATGACACGTGGCGACGAATAGTAGATACATGACTTTTTTTGCAAAACCATTAGAAGTTCAGTGACATTTAAGTTGAAAAAATAAAGTTGATTACTTTTTCGCGATAAATGATAAGTTAAATGACCATGAGTGAAATTGACCAAAATGTATCATTTGTTGGAGATACTATTAAACGACACGTAGTTTTGTCATGTCATCAATCCGGTAAGGGTCCTTGCCGGATTCCGGTAGACATGACTTTTTTGCAAAAATATTAAAAGTTTTTTTGCGCGATAAGTGATAAGTTAAGTGACCGTAAGTGAAATTAATCCCTACATATTGTATCTAATATTGGTCTCTTAATGATTAAATTGGAAGATGAGTTAGAGATTACTTCAAAGGTTTTAGGACGTAAAGGAGGCTATGCAGGAACGGTTGTCCTTGTGAAAAACAAAGTGACAGGGGAGTTAATTGCTGAAGGTCGGCATTCATTGTTCGGTCAACATACTAGCAAAATGTGATTATATTTCATGCAGTTGTAGGATTCAACTCATATTTTGACATCATCTTTGCTTAGCAATAATGTGTGTTACAGATATCTCTCTCGCCATTAGTAATTATGCAAACACGTGATGTAAAAAGATCCATCATATCAATAAGCTTTATAGTTGAGTGTAGAGAAATTGTTCAGTAAGCATACTCGCAAAATGTGATTGTATTTCATTTTGCTAGTATATTTATTGAACAATTCAGCTGTAGGATTCAACTCATATTTTGAAATCATCTTTCCTTAGCAATAATAAGTATACTATAGATATCTCTCTTGTAAATAGTAATTATGCAAATATGTGATGTAAAAAGTTCATCATATCAATAAGCTTTAGCTCAGTGCAGAGAGATTGTTCTCAAGTTGCGATTTGAACTCCTGTTGGAGCCCTTTAAAGAGAAAAAGAAGATTTATCTCATTGGTTTTTCGTAGTAAAACTGATTATAATTTCATTACCTGGCGTGGTATATGTTACCCGAATCTATAGAAAAGCTAACCAGAAGGATCATAAAGAAAAAAGTATAGAAAGAGATTGATGATCACAATTTATGATGCCAGTGGCACCATATATAATAATGGAACTGAATTCTGAAATTTTATCTTTATACGCATCTCTTTGAAATTATAGGTTGCTGATATCAGTGCACTAATATGTGTATTGAGAGCTTTCAAAAAGCAACCATTGCATTTCCATATACAAATTTAGGTATAAGGATAAGCATCTTAAGTTTGCTTTAATAGTTAATTAAATCTTTGATGTTTCAATAGGGCAAATTTTACGTTTTTAAAAATTAAAATTAGATTAGATCAAATAGGGCCTTAGAAATTAAAATTGAGTAAATAGATCTTGATTAAGATGAATGCATTACCTATTAGCTAGCGAATCCAATCTACTGCAACTTCAAAATATTTCGTTAGTTAAGTTTAATGGGCCATTACATTAAAGTTTATTTTATTCAATTTTAATTTTTTAAGAGTAAAATTGGTTAAAATGCACTATTTATTTATTCATATTAATTTTTTTTTTAAATATGAATTAAATATTAAGGATAAAATAGGACAAATTTCACATTAAGCCAATTATTTTAATTAACTTTACAAATTTTGGAGAACTTGTCATATATCCATTGGTCAAATAGACTAAATGACGGTTCTAATCAATCCTCAAAGCGCATCTACCACCATCGACTGATCGTCCACATTCACCCTCTGCTTAGTGTTTTAATTTGTTATACTACGTACGTTTAGTTGTAGTATTACTAATTATATATATATTAATACATTATTAATTATATTTTTATCAAATTTACTTTTTTAAATTAATACTTTTTTCATTATATTAATTTTGCCAATTATAATTTTAATATTATTTACTATTATATATATTGAAAAAAAAACCCATTAAAAAATTAGAGACAGAAAAATATTATTTTAGATACGGAAAAATATTTTTTGTCTCTAATTTTAGAGACGAAAAATTAGCAACGGCCGAAATAGCGATGGTCTTTATCCATCACTAATTCCGTCGTTATTTGTGTTTAGAGACGGAATTCTATCTCTATTTTTCGTCTCTAATTTTAGATTTTCTTGTAGTGAAAAATTTATTGAGGACAAGATTTTAATGAGCTCCAAGGAAAAGGAAATTCTCCTCACTAATACTCTCATGTCTCTTACAAAAGGGAACATGACACTTGATGAATATCTTCATAAATTTAAAGGTCTCTGCAATTATCTTGCTGCCATATAGAAACCTTTTAATGAAACAAATAAAGTCTTCTAACTTTCACTAGGTCTTGGTCCAAAATATAAAGATTTTCAAATGGTAATGCTGCACAAGCCTCTTTATCCCTCTTACAACCAATTTATTCTTTCACTTAAGGCTCATGAGCAAACTTTACAAATGGAAGCCGAAATTAATTATAACCAAACAAATCATCATCAAGCTTTCTATAGTAGGCGTGGAATAAGCCGTCGCCTTAGAGGTCCTTTTAATTCTAGTGGCTACATTTTGGTCCTGCTGCCAATCAAAATCCACAAGCTTTCAAAGGCAAAACTGAGGGAAATCATCCAAGTAATTCATCTCACAAAAGGGATGACACCATTGTATGCCAAATTTGTGGCAAAAGAAATCATATGGCAATCAAATTCTGGAGCAGATTTGATCATTCCTTCCAATCCGAAGATGGCGACCATTTTCATAATTAGTAATGAAAATCCATTTTTCCAATCTGGTGGCATATTTAGTGACGAAATAGAGAGAAAACAAAAAAACAGTTGCTAAATTTTGGTGGCAAATTATGGCACATTTTTTGCGACTAAATTAGCAATGGAATAATTTGTCGCTAAAATAGCGATGGCAGTATTGATCGCTAAATTTGGAGACAATTTTAATACATTTGTTTGCGACTGTTTTAGCGATGAATTCTTATTGTCACTAAACACACTTGAACGATATAGCGATGAATTTTTCTGTAGCTAAAAAATTTTCAAATTTTTTAATTATAAAAACAATTTTCAGAAATTGAAGTAATACTTTAGTGACGAAATAGCAAAGAATCCATCGATATTTTTTTGTTGAAATACATATTTCATATAGCGATGATTTATTATTATTATTATTAGTAGTAGTAGTAGTAGTATTGTTGTTTTATTATTATTATTATTATTATTATTATTATTATTATTATTATTATTATTATTATTATTATTGTTCTTGTTGTTGTTGTTGTTGTTGCTGTTGTTATTGTTGTTTTTATTATAAAAAGAGTATCTTGCATTTCATGAATTAGTATTATAATTGCTAAAGTAGAAGAAATATAGGTTAATTTGTATGTTAGAAGTCTCTATCCATAAATACTGTTAACACATGATTATGCATTGTAGAAGCAAACTAATTGCACTTTAATTTTTGTTATAAAATCTTGACTTCGATTATCTACTCTATTCCTTTTGACTAAATTGTTAGATTCATTTGGGTTTCCTATGTAATCTATATAAATTATTGGTTTGCTTATTTTTATTTTTTTGATTTTAGGCTCTATTCAAGATGAGACTCAAACTCTCATCACTCAATGTAAGACGCAAAATTAGTCTGAGACCAATCAAGCTATGAAATCATAATGTATTATTAATCAGAATTTATGTTGTATTTATTTTTAATGCATATTTTTTTAGTGTAATTTTGCTTAGTATTTATTAGGAACATAATATGAAAAATTTATATATGTTATTTTTCTTTCAGTTATTTTAAATGATTTTATTTTGTTGAATATAAATTTGATTTTTGATCTATTAGGTTCGGTCTAAAATCGAACCAAACCGACCATTTGTACACCCCTAATTGTACAATTTAATGTATTTCTATAATATTATATTTTTAAATTAATAGTAATGTTAATAATATTGCATAATTATTATTTATATAAATTAAATTTTGGATGTAATAATAATAATAATAAATTAAATTGAAAATAATTATAAAAAATTTAATATTTTTAGCGACGGAATATTGACGAAATTTTTTGTTGCTAATAAATTTTTAATATTTAAGACGACTAATTTTAGGAATTATTTAGCGACATAATATTTTGTTTTTAGTAACGGTTTTTGCCATCCCTATTTTTAGTGACGGTGTTATGTTTTAGTGACAAAATTCCTTGTGACGGAATTATTTGCGACGGCTAGTCATTTTTTCAGTAAAATCAATTAGCGACAGAATTTGCCCTATTAGCGACGGAAATTGCTGTCGCTAATTTCCTATTTTTTTTGTGGTGATATTTCTCAACAATCTCTTCAAAAATTGTATTGTGATTTACAGGATCCTGCCTCTATTTCTTCTTGTAAAAATTTTAAATATTATGCTATCATAATTGATGATTTCTCTCTTTATTCCTTGATTATACCTTTAAAAAGAAAATCTGATTTCTTTGAATAATTTGCTAAATTACAAAAACTCATTGAAAATCGATTTTCTAAGAAAATTAAGATTTTCCAAAGTGATGGGGGTGGTGAGTTTATGTCAAAAAAATTTCAAACACTTCTACGATAATGTGGAATTCAACATCAATTTTCTTGTCCTAACACCCCTAAGCAAAATGGTGTTACCGAGAGGAAATGCCGCCACATTGTTGAGATGCGATTGACCTTACTTTTTCAATCAAAACTCCCAATGAAATATTAGGTTGATGCTTTTCTTACCTCAGTTTTCATTATAAATAGATTGCTAACAAATAAACTCAAAATCGTGTCACCATTTTTAAAACTCTCTGGTACTAGCCCCAATTATGAAAATTTAAGGAGTTTTGGATGCAGGTGCTATCCCTACCTTTGCAATTATGGAAAAGACAAGTTTTCTAAAAAGACACATCCTTGTGTTTTGTCGGGTATATTACAATGTGCAAAGGGTACCGTTGTCTTCACACTCAATCTAATAAAGTGTGTAACACCCTTACACTATACGTATACTATTAACTTAGAGTTACTGTGCAATTAACATGATTGTTAAAGTCTAATTAAGTCTATATGCGAAGTGGTGGGTTAAATTTTTTTTTTAAATCTTTTAAGTTGCTTAATCATTAAATTAAATAACCTTATACACTTAACTTGCCGATTGACCTATAACTGTCTAAGGTCACTATTCATTTGGTCAAAATTTCGGTAGTATAACGGCTTATATTTTTATCAACCCAAACTTGCAAATTCAAAAATCCACAGCCCCGACAAGAGCTCAACAACAATAATATTTCTATCCACTCATATCAACCAATAATATCAAACTAGTTCATGATAAACATCACATAACTCTATCATCCATGTATACAAACCATAGTCTCAAAATCCATAAGTATTTACATGCCAATATAACTATAACATATATAACAACACAAACTTCTTCAACTTACTCCACCTTCGACTCTAAGCACCTGAAGTATGCTACTCCACTTCTAAGGCATACCTACACGCAGTAACACAAAACTACGTGTTGAGTATTAATATGTCCAATGGTGGTTACAAATCCATAAATTTTTACTACCTAAATTCTTATTTACTTAATTATATTATATTACACTAAATAATACATTATTTATATTAAACCACTAAATTGTCTAATTATTAACATAATTACCCATAAAATCATTTTAATTACATTTTATATACCAATTTCTTAATTAACCCTTCAATTTATATTATCTACATTTAAATCCCTATTATTTTTCAATAATTTCAATTATGTCCCTAACTTTTACAATAATGCCATTTATGTCCTCATCTTTACCATAATTACATCTATGTCCCTTATTTTCACTTAATTACCAAAATACCCTTATATATACTTATTTTTCTTAATTATTATATAACCCACAAAATTACATTTTAGTCCATATTTTACCCTTTGTGCACCAAATTACAATTTAGTCCTTATTTTACTATTTCTTCACTTCAATTCCACTTTTACACTTTTTACCCGATTTTTAATATTTTCCACTATTAATTGTAAAATTACCATTTTACCTCTAAACATTCTATTTATTTTAATTTAGTCCCATTTTCACTCATTCTCTTATTTATCACTATTTTAATCAATTTTATTATATAATTACCAATATGCCCCTAGTATATACTTGGTAGAAAATCTACTAACCGGATATACGGGACGTGGACCCCATAGATCCACTATACTATAAAATGATCCCAATAGGACCATTTATCACTGTACTACACTACACTATTGACTTTAATCATTATACATTATGACAGACCGTTATTGGCCTATCAATAGCGAGTCGCCATGACTCGTACTGCGGTGTGGAATCCCTATGGCTAGCCAATTATATCCTGAATTAGATTTTACTACCAGATCACTACTAAGGGCAAATATCATCATAATTTCATTTAAATCTCATATTATGTCAACATGCATAATTCGGCCAAGTCATCATTTTCACTTATAATTTCACATACACACTCATTTATCATCAATTTATCATTTAATGCCATTATATACCATTAACCATCAAAATACACATTGAAAGTCTTATGGGTTCAATTCGGCCAACATACTAAATTTTTATTATGTTCACTTTAATTTCATTTAATCATTCAATCATATAATTTACATGTTATACTCACTACAATTACCAATTACATGCCTTATTACACAACATATCTCATTATTTCCTTTAATAACCTATTTGGCCAAACCTATATTAATTCATTATGTTTGTTTTTCAATCCTCTAATCATTCCATCATACATTACACAAGTTATACACTTTATAATCACCATTTATATGCTATAGAAAACATATATACATTATAATTTTATTAGGCTTCCATTCAGCCAACATTGGAGTTTTCATACCATAATGTTTTAATTTATTTTAAGCATATTTATACACTTATTTAAGCCCACTAATCAAGATTATCAAGTTATATTTAATTAATCATGCCTTAATCACATAGTCACCCTTAAACATAACCTAATAATCAACTTAAATTAATGGAAATAAAAGGATTATGTAACCACAAACCTCAAATTCTTGCCCTAAACTCCCTTAAGCTTCTTTTTCCTTTCCTTTGGCTGAGAAACACCTTTCTCTCCTTGTGTACCTATGGTGGCCGAATTCAAACATCCATATAACATCAAAATCATGCATTTTTTTTTTACAAACTAACATCATAAATGAACTCTACACCCTTGAAAACTCCTATAGAGACCAATAAACCTAATTAAAAACACCTAAATCTCTTACCTCAAATTTGATCCTAAACCTTGCACCTTGAAAAATCCCACTTTCAGTGCTCCAAATGGAATCTAATTACTGTCTCTATGTTATAGAGGGGCTGAAGTTTGTTTAGGAGGCTAAGATTTGGGGAGAAATTGGAGAAGAAATAAAGAAAAATGGATGAAAGGAAGAAGAAATGGATTCGGCTTGGTGAAGGAGAAAAGAGGCGGTTTGTGGCTAGATTTCTCTAGAGAAACATGGCCTCTTCCTCCCTTAAATATGCTGAAATTGAACCAAACCAGTCCAAATGAAGTTGTCCGACTGATTTGAACCAAAATTTTGGTTTTTCAGTCAATTTCCACTGTTTTAAGGCATCTATATCTTCCTCAACTCTTTTTCACTCACAACCAATTCCATCATTCTTGAAAGCTATAAAATAGCCTTCCTACAAATTTTAAGCTCAATCAGAGTCCATTTGGGGCCCGATTCATTTAAATCGATCCGATTCAAACCTGTTCGATTCTGCCGTAAAACACCATTCTAATACTGTCAAAAATTTCTAAAAATTATTTTATGCCTTTACAATTCCCACACTACACCCTTTAGAGCTCAATAATAATTTCTAAAAATTCGGTCAAATCTCAGTCAAACCTTAGTTCAATTGAACCGAACTAGAGGCCAACTTCACCTTGACTTTTGGAGCCCTATTTGATATCATTTTCACTCCATATTATACCACTAGACTCTTAACAGTCTACAAATTGATTTTAACAAATAGAAATTTTTCAGCATCTGCTATCAATTTCACTATATAACTGTCCCGAGGTTACTTAACTCGGGTTGACTATATATATAACTCACTTCATTTAGGTCATAATATTATAAATATAAACTCTCTGATTGTTCCTATGACCTCTACTTTGCACTTAAGGCACTGTAGACATTATTAATTACTTCTAGACCGGTATTCAGGCCACTACAAAGTGTGTATCTCTAGGCACGTGGTGTTTGATGAAAGTCAATTTCATTTTGATAAAAACACCAAAGATGTCAATATTGCATCTCCAGAGTTAGTGTCCTTCATTAATTAGGAAACTTGGATTCAAAAGGGGAACCAGCAATTAGACACTCCAAATAAGCCAATAAATCCGTGTTCTACAAGGATAGGGATTCTGAATGACAAAATAGAGAACATTCCTAATGTTGGTCAAACTACAACAACGATGGATAATATCATTGATAATCCTCAAGGAGAGGCAACAATAATTCAAGGAATAGATAATACAACACCGAAGTGGGAATCCCATAAGAAGCAGACTTGGATAAGGATTTTCAAACTGAAGAAAGCTCTCATGACATCGATCACACAGACATGAATCAACAAGTTGGTTAACCTTTACACCAACTTGAACCGATTTCTCAACCTGAATAGGATGACTCTATAACACCCCAATACCCCTTGGGAGGATATCGAGGTGTCACACACACAAGGACAAAACCTAATCATGAATACTAAAGCAAAAGCAGAAAAAAATAGGACCCCAATACCCTCCTTTGGGAGGATACCGGAGCACCACACACACAAGACACAACACACTTGTGGAAGAGAAGACAAAACAATAAACAAAAACGAATAAATTTAATTACATAAATTGTAAATATGCATTAATTACATAATTACAAAAATGATCCTTATAACAATTACATATACATAACTTATACAAAAATATTCTATACAAAAGCATATACAAAATACAGGAGCAAAGCACAAAAAGAAATCAACTCTAACTCTTAGTGGCCGACCTGCAGATACTCCACACCGAACGAAACTACCACCTACATGGGAAAACACTCGTGCTAAGCGATAACGCTTAGCGGGGAGGAATAGAAACATACCAATAATATCATTCATTTGGAAATACATATAATATAAGCATGTAAAGATCAAAAGCATCAATATCAAATAATCACTCCAATCATAATTCAAGTACTGATATAAAATATATTCACTGGATTCGTACGCTTATCAGAGACAACGAACAAGGTAGAACACTACTGTTAGCAATTACTCGCATACATAAATTCATATCTAAACATCTATCCCAGGAACAAATACAATACACTAGCTTGAATTTACATGGGTGGTGGATACGGGTACACTGGATATTGAGAACAGTATGAAACTAGGGACCGAAGTTTCAAAACGTTTTTAAAACTTTTGGATACCCGAAAGTATCAAACACTAGACCCAAATAGGGTCGAACACTAGCAGCTGCAATCACTAGCCCTTTATAAGATGCTTATTTATCCACAACGGTGACCATTCAGGCTTATGCAACTACACTCAAACTTCACAATAACCGATACTCACCACTTAAAACAATTTTAAGTCAATGTAAGCTTATCTAAAGTATAAAACATTAGCTTAAATAATTAAAATCATAAACCAAATAAGAGTGAAAAACCATGCAAAATACAATAAATAAAATAGTTTTGAAACACAGTGGAGGGTCGCGCTCGCGACGACCCATCGCACCTACGACAGGAGGCAAAGCTCCTCCAAAGTTGCACCCGCGACAAGCTTTACGCTCGCAAAAGGCACAAAAGTAGGTCTCTATCACGCTCACGACCGAAGTTGAGCTTGCAACAGAGAGCGGCAGGTCGACCTCGCATTCACACACCCAGGCGTGCTCGTGAGGAAGCCCGGCCAGGTGGGAGCTCGGCTACCGAGCTCTCTGTTGTGCCCATGACCGAAGTCACGCTCGTGATAGAGATGAGCACTTCACCCCTGTTGCTGATCTACACTTTTCTCCCTCAAACCACAACCATCAAAACTCAAAGCTTCAAGTATCCAACTCAAACCAAACATCAATCTCACTTTAAAACATGCTTATAATCATATACATAACAATTTACACTAACTGGAAACAATTGAATTGGCAAGAAATCACAACCAAGCCAACAAACCCTGAATTTAATTCTAAACTCATACAAATCCTCAATTCAACTTCCATATGTTAAAATACATCTAACAAATCATACATATAACAAAACTCAACTAAACACATGCATTTAAATATTCTAGACAACTCAACTTTCCAGAATTTAAAATAGAACCCAAGCACATTAAAACACATAAACTTCCAAACCTCTCAAGACTTCAAAAACTGGTCCCTCTTCACTCAAATCTTCTCTTTTCCTTTCTCCTTTCTCTTATCAGTAGCTTCTTGCAAGAATAAAACCAAGGCAAAACAAACACATCAATCCATAACCAACAAAACCCAAAACCAGAAAAATGGGGTAGAAGAGGAAGAAAACGAAACCCCAAACCGAACTTACCTTGCAACTAACTTTAAACCCTTAAATCTCAGCTTTAAATCCAACACAAACCACCCAATAAGGGAGAACCGACAGCAAGAAATGAAGAAATGAGAGAGAGGAAGAAGAGGGAGGACGAGAGGCATGAGTAAGAAGGAATAAAAATATGCTTTCCTTGCTTTTCCCTCTCTCCTTCTTTCATTTCTTCATTAAATGATTCCAACTACCCACTCTTAGTTGGCAAGCTCCCAATGGTCCAAGGCAAATATCCAATTAGTCACTAAAATAACTTCTTCCATTAAATTCTTACTCTTTCAATTTAATCCCAATTTCTACTTATCCAATTACTATAATACCCTTAATTACCCAATAAACCATGCAATTCCTACTAGGCCCCATTTTGGGATGTTACAAATCTCTCCCCCTTAAGAAATTTCGTCCTCGAAATTCTCACGCTAGCAAGCATGCAACCCATCCATCAAATCAATAACTGAAACCAACAAAAATAAAGTACTACTTACTGGAAGGACGCTCATCTAGATCTTCTCTGATCATGGCATACACCCATGCAAAACCACTAGCAGCCGCTGGTTGCTCCACTGTTTCTGATGGCACATGAGGAGCTCTACTTTTACCTTTACCACTTCTCATTGCTCCTTATCTTTCTCCACTCACTCTACTTTCGGGCTGCTCCTTGCTCTCTTTCCACTCTGGACAATTAGCAAGCATGTGCTTCATGCTGCCACACTTTAAGCACACTCCGGTAAGCTTTTGACACGGACCCCAATGACATTTCTGACAGTGCTCACATTCGGTATCATACTTCCTCTACTAGAGGGCGGTGCTGCACTTCTGACCTCTAATGGCACTTGAATCGACCCTCTATTTCCTTGCCCATTAGGAACTCCCTGAGCTTTCTTACTACCTATAACTCCACTATCAGGTGCTTTCCTCTTTTGCTCTATCCTCTGCTTAGCCTACTCTGACTCCTCTAAGTTCACTGCCGCTACCACTAATTGATAATAGCCCATTGGCTACATAACCGCCATGGCCGACAAAGGTCCCTTGATCACCTCTCTCAATCCATCCTCAAAGTGTCGACACTTGAAGTCTTTAGTCAATAACACATCCAGCACATACTTCCTCAATCGGCTAAACTCTTTCTCGTACTCACTCACTGACATATTCCTATGCTCACTTCGCCTCTCGGTAGGCCTTAGTAACATACTTCTTCTTGAATTCTTGCACGAAGAATTCCCAAGTCATCTCAGTCGGTCTAAAGGGATTGCGAAGCATAAGCTTCCACCAATCGTATGTCATTCCTTGTAAAAGTGATACGATGCAAGCTACACGCTGATTCTGAGGGCATCCAATCTCTTGAAGTATCCTATCCGTTCTTTCTAATAAAACTCTGCCATGTCTGATTGGTCAAAAGAAGTCCCACTAAACTCTTCCGCTCCTCTCTTTCTTAAAAGTTCTATAGGAGCCTTAGGAGCTTTCAGTATATCCACCAACTGCAACAACCTTACACTAATGTCGGATTCTCATATACATAACCGGGACCTTCAGCTTAAGGATTCTCTGGAGTAGGTTGCTCAACTCTTATCGGGTTCACACTACCAGTCGTCTCACCCACATCCTCACCCGAATCAAACTCCATAACACTACACAACATAGCATCTGCATTAGGCTACGACTCTAGACAAACTCACATACAAAGACTTTAAACCACGGCAGCTAATAGACCAGAATCGTCTAAACCTATGCTGATACCACTAAATGTAACACCCCAATACCCCTTGGGAGGATATCAAGGTGTCACACACACAAGGACAAAATGTAATCATGCATACTAAAGCGGAAGCGGGAAAAAATAGGACCCCAATACCCCCCCTTGGGAGGATACCGGAGTGCCACACATACAAGACATAACACAGTTGTGGAAGCAAAGACAAAACAATAAACAAAAACAAATAAATTTAATTACATAAATCGAAAATATGCATTAATTATAAAATTACAAAAAGGATCCTTATAACAATTACATATACATAACTTATACAAAAATATTCTATACAAAAGCATATACAAAATATAGGAGCAAAGTACAAAAAGAAATTAACTCTAACTAGTAGCCGACCTGCAGATGCTCTACACCGAATGAACTTGCCACCTGTATGGGAAAACACCCGTGCTATGCGATAACTCTTAGTGGGGAGGAACAGATCAAAAGTACCAAAAGCATCAAAAGCATATATTATACGTATTCATTTGGAAATACATATAATATCAGCTTGTACAGATCAAAAGCAGCAATATCAAATAATCACTCCAATCATAATTCAAGTATCGACACAAAATATATTCATTGGATTCGTACGCTTATTAGAGATAACGAACAAGGCAGAATACTACTTTTAGCAATTACTCAAATACATAAATGCATATCTGAACATCTATCCCAGGAACGAATATAATACACTAGCTTGGATTTACATGGGTGGTAGATACGGGTACACTGGATGTTGCGAACAGTATCAAACACTGGGGTCCGAAGTCTTAAAATATTTTTAAAACTTTTGGATGCCCAAAGGTATCAAACATTAGAGCCAAACGGGGTCAAATACTAGCAGCTGCGATCACTAGCCCTTTATAAGCAAGCTTATCTATCCACAATGATGACCATTCAAGCTTATGCAACTACACTCGAACTTCACAATAACCGATACTCACCACTTAACACAATTGTAAGTCAATGTAAGCTTATCTAAAGTATAAAATATTAGCTCAAATAATTAAAATCATAAACCAAATAAGAGTGAGAAATCATGCAAAGTACAATAAATAAAACAGTTTTGAAACACAAAAGAGGGTCGCCCTCGCGAAGACCCATCGAGTTCGCGATAGGAGGCGAAGCTCTCCCAAAGTTGCACCTGTGATAAACTTTACGCTCACAAAAGGCACAAAATCAGGTCTCTGTTGCGCTCGCGATAGAGAGAGGCAGGTCGATCTTGCGGGCGTGCATGCAGGCGCGCTCACGAGTAAGCTCAGCCAGGTAGGAGCTCGGCCATCGAGCTCTCTATCGCGCACACCACCGAAGTCGTGCTCGCGATAAAGGGCGCTTTGGCAGGATTTCAGATGGTCGAGCTCTGTCTCACTCGCAACAGAGACGAGCTCCTCACCCCTACTGCCGATCTACACTCTTCTCCCTCAAACCACAACCATCAAAACTTCAAGTATCCAACTCAAAACAAACATCAATCTCTCTTTAAAACATGCTTATAATCATGTACATAACAATTGACACTAAAGAATTGGCAAAAAAATCACAACCAAGATAACAAACCCAGAATTTAATTCTAAACTCATACAAGTCCTCAATTCACTTCCATATGTTAAAATACATCTAACAAAGCATAAATATAACAAAACTCAACTAAACACATGGATTTAAACATACTAGACAACTCAACTTTCCAGAATTTAAAATAGAACCCAAGCACATCAAAACACATAAACTCCCAAACCTCTCAAGACTTCAAAAACCGGCCCCTCTTCACTCAAATCTTCTCTTTTCCTTTCTCCTTTCTCTTATCAGCAGCTTCTTGCAAGAATCAAACCAAGCCAAAACAAACACATCAATCCATAACCAACAAAACCCAAAACCAGAAAAACTGGGTAGAAGAGGAAAAAACCAAAACCCCAAACCGAACTTACCTTACAACTAACTTTAAACCCTTAAATCTCAGCTTCAAATCCAAGACAAACCACCCAAAGAGGGAGAACTGACAGCAAGACATGAAGAAATGAGAGAGAGGAAGAAGAGGGAAGACGGGAAGCGTGAGCAAGAAGGAATAAAAATCTGCTTTCCTTGCTTTTCCCTCTCTTCTTCTTTCATTTCTTGATTAAATGATTCCAACTACCCACTCTTAGGTGGCAAGTTCCCAATGGTCCAAGGCAAATATCCAATTA
This sequence comes from Excoecaria cochinchinensis, assembly GCA_947683425.1. Lineage (NCBI taxonomy): Eukaryota > Viridiplantae > Streptophyta > Magnoliopsida > Malpighiales > Euphorbiaceae > Excoecaria > Excoecaria cochinchinensis. The sequence continues at coordinate 4,283,502 of CANTUQ010000150.1, read as the reverse complement.
GTCACTAAAATAACTTCTTCCATTAAATTCTTTCTCTTTCAATTTAATCCCAATTTCTACTTATCCAATTACTATAATACCCTTAATTACCCAATAAACCATGCAATTCCTACTAGGCCCCATTTTGGGATGTTACAGACTCAATACAAAATTACTCTTTTTCATCTTTGTCAAATAACTATCGAGATATCTAAAATAATATAATTATTGATATCCCTCTTGCAGATACAACAACTGAACAATAACATAAGATGATAACATGATGTCAATTAGCTCAAAGACCTTAACTTGATCCTAGCAACGTAAAGAATAAGAGAGAAAAAGAATTCTAAACCTAAAGCACTCATATATATGACTAATGTAGCATAACCCACTACATGGAAGAAAGTTGTCTCCATTCCCCATTGGTACAAGGCAATGAAGCAAGAACTCTAAACACTCTACTCAAATAAAATATGGTCTCTTGTATCTAGACCTGCGCACACCAATATCATAGGATCCAAATGGATATTCAAGACCAAACTCAACAAAGATGGTACCTTGGATCTTTATAAAGCACGACTAGTCACTCAAGGCTATACCAGGAGTTAACTACTATGAGATCTTTAATCCTATAGTAAGAGTCACTAAAATTCAAATCATTTTTGCCATTGCCATGACATCCAAATTGACATTGAGGAAACTTGACGTGAAAAATGCATTCCTTCATGGGGAATTAAGCGAAATAGTCTTTATGGAATAGCCTCCAGTATTTGAGGATTCTCAACTCCCTCACTTTGTGTGCAAGCTACACAAAGCTATTTATGGGTTAAAATAAGCCCTGAGGGCTTGGTTCGACAAACTATAAAAAAATTTTATGCACTTTGGTTTTAGTTGTAGTAATGCAGATTCTTCGCTATTTGTTTAAAGCAAAAATTCAATCATTATCATTATGCTAATTTACATTGATATTGTGGTAATAGGAAATAATGGCTCCTTCATTTAGCAACTTATTGATGCACTAGGATGAAAAATTATCAAAGACTTGGGATGATTGCACTACTTCTTGGGATTAGAAGTTTAATACACAACCTCTAGGATCAATCTCTCTTAAAGTAAATATGACAAGGATTTAATTGTCAAAGCTAGCTTAGGAGTAAGGTCTCACTTCAACACTCCTATGGCTATGAAAGTACAACAAACAAACAAAGATCATATAACATTTGAAGCAAAAACTTATCAAAGTCTAGCTGGAGCTCTCCTTTATTTAATTCACACTCGACTAGATATTGTTCATATTTTGCACAAGATATGTCAAAAGGTACAGAATCCAAAGCAATCAAAAGGATAATTCGATATGTTAAAGGAAAACTAAATTTCGATCTTCAATTCACTCAACAAAGCTCTCTCAACTTGTATGGCATTTGTGATGTTGGCTGGGCTAGATGTCCTACAACAAGAAGAAGTACATTGGGTTATTGTGTGTATCTTGGAAGCAACTGTATTTCTTGGTCTTCAAAAAGGCAACCAACAATTTCCAAGCCTAGTTCCAAAGTAAAATATAGGGCTACGGCGGTGGCTGCAATTGAACTTACATGGATCACATTCATCCTACGAGATATTAGAGTTAGTTTGCATCAACCACCATAATTATTCTCTGACAATTTAAGTGCTTCATACATGACTATAAATTCGATTTTCCATCCTTAGTTTAAACATATTGCCATTGATTATAAATTTGTAAGAGAGAAAATTGCTCTTGGAAGTTTGGTTACAAGATTTGTTAGATCTTCTCAGCAAATAGCCATTTTCACTAAACCATTAGCTAGAGCTACCTTTCAAAGTTTGCGTGACAAGCTTGGAGTTCATGTTCTCCTTCCCTCCAACTTGAAAAGGGTGAAGAAGCATAACCAAAACATAATAATACCAAAACATAATCCTTGATAGCTTTTCTTTTTTGTCTATATCTGTGGCTCATCATCATGGTTATTCTTGACACTCATCATCATGGTAATAGCTAGTATTTGAATCATCATCATGGCTATAGTATTTGACTCAACATCATGGTTATCGTTTATATTTGACTTATTGTCAAGGTTACCATTCTTAGAATTATGGTTTTTGTTTTTGTAACCATCTCCTTAGTTTCTTTAGTTTTTTCTTTCCTAACTAAACTCTTGTGTGTAATGTATTTATAGGAGAGGATTCTCCTCCATTTGGGTTAAGGGAATAAGATTTTAATTTTTTTCGAATCCTCTTTAGGGGAATTCTCTACTTAATACATCCTGAATGTGGCAACACTTACTGGGCCATTCTAGTTCATTTAGCAATGCCTCAATTTGTAAACCATGAAAAAGAAAATGCTAGCCAACCTCCCCAATTACAATATCTTCAATTGGATACCCAACAATCTCATGTCTCATAAGAAACCCGGTTGGAAAATCCCCGATCTATGAATCAACAAGTCCTCAAATCCCAAAATCAGCCACAAAATCCCAGCCAATAACCCTATTTTGGTACCCAACAATTTGTTAATCAAGATGATCCACATGTCCCAGAATCCCAAAATAGCCTAGAAACCCAATTGGAAAAACCTCAACCTATGATTCAGCAGCTTGGAGAATGCAATAAAGTGGTGTAGAATGGGAATGAAAAAAATAAAGGTTCAAATTTGCAAAAACCATGGTTCTTGGATCCTTCAAATAGATGGGTCCTGCAATTGGCTTATTCTACAGCTGTTTGGCACTATGTTTTAAGCTATATTCGGGTTCCTATGAGGTTTGGTTTCAACCAGCATTGGGTTTTTGCTATATGTGTTTTTTTATGGCTATTTTTTATACTTTTTATCTTCATGAAATGCTTCATGGTAGACTAAGGAAATTGTCATTGATTAATCAAAATGGGAAAAACCTTTGAATGTTGAATTCATATTAGTTATGATTTTGTAAATTTAATCCATCTTGAAACTAGTGCATGTAATTATAATAATTCAGAGATAGTAAATTTCTAAAAGAGGCAATTTTTCAATAAGGTCATTAATAAATAATTTATGCTTCAGCATGAAAATAATATTTTAGATCACACTAAGAAGATGATTTTAATTTGTTATGGAGATTTTAAATATGTAAATAATATTTCAGTATCTTGGATCTGAATGACCACTTGGTATGAAGTTAAAGTTGATAAGTTCTTGAGATAAACATATGGCCATTAATATGATGTACACTTTTCAAAACATTTTGGTTAGGAAGCCCAAAAACATTAGTTCAAAGAAGTTACAATTCTTGAATTTAAAAAAAATTAGGGATAAGGAGTTTTTTTTTTACTTTCAAACTATGGGAAAGAAAGTAAAAATACCCTCGAACTTTTTTTTCGGTTTTTAATCCTAAACTCACTTTAATGGATGGAAAATGCCCTCATTTTAAAGTGAAAGTTCAGTTGTTAAATGAAATTAATGGCAGTTAATTACAATTCGATACGTCAGTATCGACGTGTCACTCTCTTTTCTAGTCAAATTAAAAAAAAAATCTGATCTATTATTTAGTAAGATGATGGGCATACAAAATGATAAAAAACGAACACATTTATTTATTCAATATGACCTTTAAAAACAATTTGGAAAATGAACACATTTCTTTTTGGAAAATGAACACGCTTTGTTGAGTGTTTCTAACGCAATGCAAGGATAGAAATTTCGGCAACCACAATATCAAACTGGAATTATTCTCATCTCAAAAGTTACAGAGTTAACTTATTTATATGTAGGTCAAACAAAAATAAAATAACAAATGAAATAAATCATATGAAATAAAGATAAAATTAAAAAAAATTAAAACTTTAAGAAGCCCAAAACTATTCCAAACAGACTAATCTGGGCCCGCCACGAGCAGTTATGGATAAACCCGATAATGCTTGTAGAACACAAAAATCATATCGTTTTCATAAATTATGGCTCTTCTAACTTTGCCCGAGCTAAAAGTTATAGCCTGTCAACTCCGCCCAAGCTAAAAGTTATAGCCCGTCAAAGTTTTCTACATTTTCGCCGGTCAGCCCGGTCAGGAAATCCACTGCAATCTACTTCGTATCAGTTTCCCTTCTTACCATTGATTAATATTGCAGTACAATACAGAAAGAAAAAAACTTATAAATATATTCAAGGAACCGTATCAACCTTATCACGATCCGCCACACGTGACCCAACCTGAAATGCATTAATGGCAGAACTAAAGTCTCCTTCACTTTATGGGATAAAAGATATTATATGGATTTCTTGTTGTGGAAACTCGGGTTAATTTCCACCAAATTCACCTCAAACACTATTGAGCAGGTGAAAAAAGTGTAAACGGTTGTACTGAAAAAATTACACAAGGTAAAATTTTCAGGAAAGACTGGAGGGGTCACAAATGGTCCCACTTAAAACCCAATCTCCTTAGACAGAATTTACCTAAGTAATTTAATAGCACAATAATTTACTAGCAATATACCCGATAATAGCTATTAAATAGACAAATAAAGAACACCAGAATTTAACGAGGTTTGGCCAATTATGCCTACATCCTCGGACACTACCAAATTATATTTCACTATTTCAAAGAAATAATACAAGTGAAATATTTACTAAAGAGAGAAAAACTTTTTGCCTTAGGAAAGATTGGCAATTTTGGGATGATTTGGATTAGGAAAGGGTGACTATATTTATAGCTTAACAACTCCCCCCTTCCTTCACATTTTCCCGATGTGGGATTGTGAAACTTTGTTTTTAGTCAACAAATGTGGGTGAGCCACAAAAGTTGACAATCTCGACCTTGGTGAACTCCACATCTTCAAATCTCTCACAAAACTCAATTTTAGTAGTGTCTTCAAATGCGCTTCAAAGCGCCCAACTTCAACTTTTAACAATATTGATCAAGTCTAAACAATGTTGCAAGTCACCACTTTTGTGAACATATCAGTAGGATTCTCAGTGGTCCTAATCTTCTGGATTGTTATTCCACCTTCTTCTATAACCTCTCGTACAAAGTTATAACAAACATCGATATACTTCATCCTTGCATGGTAAACTTGGTTCTTTGCTAAAAGAATAACACTCTGACTATCAAAATACACTTTGATGTGCTTCTGTTAAACCCCTAATTCACCAAGCAACCCTTGAATCCAAATTGCCTCCTTCACAGCCTCTGTAACTGCCATATATTCTGCCTTTGTAGTGGACAAAACAACTGTTAACTATAAAGTAGACTTCCAACTAACTGGTGCCTTCACAAGAGTAAACACATAACAAGTAGTTGATCGCCGTTTGTCCACATCACTAGCATAGTCGGAATCACAATATCCAACTACACATTGACCATCTTGACCATCCTGCTGAAATACCAAACCAACATCTACGGTGTTCAGAATGTACTGCCAGTGCTCCTTTCCAGGATCATGCATATACTTGCTCAAAACCCCAACTGCCTATGAAATATCAGGCCTTGTACACACCATAGCATACATCAAGCTACCAACAGTATTTGCATATGGTACTTTTACCATGTATTCTCGTTCTGCTTCATTCTTTGGAGACATAGATGCACTGAGCTTGAAATGAGGAGCAAGAGGAATACTAACAGGTTTTGACTTTTCATTCATGCCAAAATGTTTTAGCACCTTCCTCAGATACTGTTTCTGAGTCAAACAAATTCTCCCCAATTCCCTTTCTGTGCTTATCTCCATTCCGAGAATCTTCTTGGCTCACGTAGTTCCTTCATTTCAAACTCCCTGTTCAACTGAGTCTTTGACTTCTCAATCTCTATCGGACTCTTGGAAGCTATCAACATATCATCAACATAAAGAAGAAGATATATGTAGGATCCGTCTTGTAGCTTGCGCAAATATACATAATGATCATATTTTCTTCTTGTGTACTTTTGCCCCATCATAAACTTGTCAAATCGTTTGTACCACTGCCTCAGAGATTATTTCAATCCGTACAATAATTTTTCAAGCTTGCACACCATAGTTTCTTTTCTAGCAACTTTAAATCCTTTGGGCTGAACTATATAGATTTCCTCTTCCAAGTCTCCATGTAAAAAATGCAGTTTTTACATCCAACTGAACTAGTTCCATATCCAATTGTGCTACCAAAGCCAACAAAATTCAAATGGAGGAATGTTTTACAACTGGAGACAAAATTTCAATATAATCAATTCCCTCCATTTGAGCATAGTGTAGACACCGGGTCCCGAGTCCAGCATAAAAATGTCAAAAAGTGATTTTGGGTCCTTAATAATTCCCTCCGAAAAAATATATATATATAATATAGAATAGGTAGGTAAAATTAGAAATTAATTATTAATGTTGGGTCAATTTAATTAATTAATATTGTAAGTTTAATTAGATAATTAAAATGCATGAAAGATTAAAGATTAATTAGTTAATATGTAAAGTGTTTAATTAATTAGATAAATTATATATATGATATATTAAATAGATTAATTATATTAAGATGTAAAATATGTAATGTAATTAATATGTAATGTTTAATTAATATGTGCATGTTTAATTAATTAGTATGTGTGTGTATTAATTTGAATTAAGTTAGATTAATTAAAAAGAAGGAAAAGGAGGGAATTATGGAGGAAATTACCGTTGTGACCATTAACCCTAATCTTAGGCTATAAAAAGAAAAGAATGAAGAGAGAGCAAGGGCTCTCGGCTGGAACAAAAAGAAAGAAAAAGAAATAGAAAAGAGGGGAACACAAAGAGAAGAAAAAGACCAAAGAAAGAAAAGAAAAGAAAAAGAAAAGAAAAGGGAGAGCAAGAACAGAGAGTGGTGGCCGGCCATAAGACCAAGAAGAAAAAGAAATAGAAAGGAAAAGAGAGCAAGAACAAGAAAATAAAAGAGAGAGTAAGAGAGATCAAAGGCCAAGAAAAACCAAAATCAAAGCAAAGAAAGAAGAAGAAGAAAGGGGAAGGACCAAGGGCAACCCATGGGAACCAGACGCCGGAAAAAGGAAGAAAAAAGAGGAAAAAAGGGGAGAGGGGGCGGTGGCTCCGCCGGCCGATAACCGCCGCACACGGTCGCACGCGCCACACCGGGAGAACCAGCGCATCCAGACGCTTTAGGCGACGGCCGCCGTTCCTCCATCGGTTGCCGGCAGCAAGGCGCGTGAGGGAAGAGGACCCGTGACGCTCCGTGGTGTTTTCCGGCGATGACCGACTTCCTTCCGGCGCGTGACCAGCTCCGGCGAGCTCCTCGAGCGGCGATCTACCTTCCGGCATAGGTGGTGTCGACCACCTTTCTTCCGGCGAGGTAAGTCCCCTTTCCCTATTATGATTATTATTATTATTATTATTATTATTTAATATTCTGTATTATTATTATTATTATATTTTCATTTTATTATTATTATTATTATTGTTATTATTATTATTTATTTATCTTTAATATTATTGTGTTATATTATTATTTTTATTGTTGATATTATTTATTTTATATTATGATTATTATTGCTATTAGTATGTTATTATAATTATAATTATTTTTATTATTATTCTGATTTATTATTATTAATACTATTTGTTTTATTATTAATATTTATTATTGTTAGCATTTTTATTTTCATTGGATTATTATAATTGTCATCATATTTTGCATCCATTAATTCTTCTAATTTAATTCATTTAATCGTTCATTTAGAATTTATTTATTTATTCGAAAAATATGTAATTACTATTTTATCTTATTTTATTTATTTGTGGTCTGTAATAATAAAATAATTTTTGACTGCTCTTAAAAAGAACCACCACACAAATGTTTTCTACTAAATAAAATGTTTAATAAATAAAACTGGACCAATATCCTATTTTTATCCAATAAAACCATCACATAAAAAGCGTTTTCCATAATGAATGCATGCGAGTACCAATGTCCTCATTGTTAATGAATAACCCGTTTTACTCATGTATCGCACATTTACAAACGAGGGTTGTATTCTGCACTTAGTATTATTGTAAATTTATTTTATGTTTTAATGTTATTTTATTTTATGCTCTTAAATGGATGATTGCGCCTTTAATTTAAATTGCATCGTGTGGAGAGAGAGCAAACTAATAAACTCAAAACCGAATTGTAAAATCAATCAAGGTACGAATAAATGAGAAGTCCCGAACCCATCTCTGGTCTTTGGGCTCAACGAGGCGAGAGGTCCGTCCGATCACTCATTGGAACTGGACCTCCAAGACACCTCTTGTGTCACTAGACTTAGACGTTAATCCTAAGCTCCTTAGGGAGAGAGGTTTAAACTCCAAGACCCCTTTGGTTGGCCCAAAATGGATAAAAGCGCAGTCTTAGGCTCTCCGAGGCGAGAGAAACTTTCCCAATGTTCTATTGGGTGGCGACTCCATGAAACCTCCTTGTTGCCAAAAATAGACGCACTTGCAATTCATCGCAAGCTGTCAACGGACCCTCAAATGCCCCGATCGCCCTAGAGCGGGCGTTCGTACGGGCGGCCGCAGAGGATCCGGCTCGCGCGCGTCACACGTAGGCTTTAGCCACCAGGCTTACTTTGTAGCGAACATCATCCTTGTCAGGAAATCCATCTTTTTTTACATATATATACCCATTTTCACCCAATTGCCTTCTTTCCTTTTGGGAGAGTAGCTAGCTTCCACGTCTGATTATTTTGAAGGGACTGCATTTCATCATTCATGGCTTTCCTCCACTTTTATGCTTCTGAACTTTTAACTGCTTTATTATAAGTGGTAGGAATATCATCAGTTGCAAGTTAGAATGCATAAGCCATCATATCAACATAGCGAGCAGGCTTTTTAATTATCCTCTTTAGCTTACTTAATGCAATTGATTCAGGTTGCTGTGGAGGTTCTTGGGTTAAAATCTCTTCTTCATCTGACTCCTCATCTACTATAGGAGTTTCTGTATCTGCTTCATCATTTGCTAGGCTAACAATTTTCCTTTCAAACTCTACCTGTTTTGGAGTACCATCTGTCTACTCAACACTTTCATTTGTCACCTTTCTCAACATGGTAGATTCATCAAAGGTAACATCCCTGCTGAAAATTATTTTCTTTGACTCTGGGCACCAGTTTATATCCTTTCACACTAGAGGTGATCCCCATGAAAATTGCTACCTTTGCACGTGGATCCAATTTCGATTGCTTAATGTGATAGTATACAGTGGAACCAAACACAAGTAAGGAATTATAATCTGTAGTAGGTTTTCCAAACCATTTCTCCAATGGCGTTTTATGACCAATAGTACTAGATGGTAGGTGATTAATGATATGGAAAGCATATGTAACAGCTTCAGCCCAAAATTCTCTCTCCAATCCAGCATTGGACAACATACACCGAACTTTCTCTAGTAATATCCGGTTCATACGTTCTGCTAACCCCATTCTATTGTGGTGCATTTCTGATTATGAAGTGTCTAACAATGCCTTCATCTTCACACACCTTCATAAATGGATCACTCCTGTATTCCCTGCCATTATCAATACGGAGATGCTTGATCCTTCGACCTATTTGAGTTTCCATCATCTTTTTCCATTTAAGGAAAACTCCTAGCACTTCATCCTTAGTCTTCATAATATATACCCAAACTCTCTGAGAAAAATCATCAACAAAGGTCACATAATAGTGTTTTTCTCCCAAAGAAGCCGTCTTGGAAGGTCCCCATACATCAGAATGAACATAATCCAAAATACCCTTAGTATTGTGGATTGCTATTCCAAATTTAATCCTGGTCTTTTTCCCTTTGATACAATGCTCGCAAAAATCCAATTTGCAAGTTTGAACTCCTTTCAATAATTCTTATTTCACCAAGAGATTTAAGGATTTTTCACCTGCATGCCCTAAGCGCATATGCCATAACCTGGTTGCTTCTAACTCCTTTTTATCAGTAGAAGCCACTGTTATTGTACCAATAATAGTAGTACCTTGGTAGTGGTACAATCTATTATTCTTTCGAATTCCCTTTAACACCACAATTGCACCAGAGATTATTTTCATTACTCCGCCTTTTGCTCGCACCTCAAAACCCTTTTCTTCTAGAGCTCCTATAGAAATGAGATTCTTTGACAAACTGGGCACATAACGAATATCCTTCAGGATTTTGATTGATCCATCATGATTTTTCAAACAAATGGAACCAATCTCATGTGTGGTGAGAGAGATATCATTTTCTGTATAAACAACTCCATCTTTTAATTCTCTAAATTCATAGAACCAATCCCGATTGGGACACATATGATGACTGTAGCCTGAATCAAGGAGCCATACACTAGAAGAGCTAGTTGATGATGTAACAGCAAGTGAGAAATCCTAGTCTTCATTATTACACACAACTACATTTGAATCTGCAACCGCCTTTCCTTTATCAGGTTTGCCCTTATACTTCAGCTTAGGACAATCTTTCTTTCAATGCCCTTTTCTCGACAAAAGGCACATTCATCTTTGCCCAATTTGGGTCTCGACTTCGATCTCCCTTTCTTTCCTTTAGTCTGGCTTTGCAACCGACCTCTCACTACTAGAGCTTCTATAGCTCCACTTGTGCTTTCTTTCTTGTTCTTCTTTCTCAGTTCATAACTATACAAGGCAGCACAAACTTCATTGAGAGTCACAGTAGCCTTCCCATAAAGTGTAGTCGTTTCAAGAAACTCAAACTCCTCAGGAAGGGATCCCAACAACATCAAAGCCAAATCTTCATCTTCAAATGTCACATCCATATTCAATAAATCAACAACTAACTGATTAAAACTGGTGATGTGATTATTTATTGTGGTACCCGCAACATAATTGAAACGAAAAAATATTTTCTTCATGTGGAGCTTATTCTGACTACTTTTTTCAAGAAATTTTCCTCTAGTGCTTTCATCAATTTACTTGCAGAAGTTTCTTTCAAGAAAACATACTTTTGCTCTCTATAAAGGCACGATCGAATTATACCACATGCCAAATGATTAAGTCTCTTCCATTCTTTCTCATCAACATCATTTGGTTTCTTTTCTTCAAGGACAATATCTAGACCTTGCTAAAAGAGAGCATCTAGAACCTCACTTTGCCACATGCCAAAATGACTTGTATCATCAAAAATTTCTACCACAACTCTTGCATTTACCATTAAATTGGATGAGGAAGAAGAAGTGGATGGATTTTTCATTTTTGCTACAATTACTATTTAATAGTTGTCAATGCGGAATACCAATAGCCCAAGGAAAAAACTTTTCTGATGTGGAAAATCAGACTACGCTGCAACCATAGAGCATACTAAGAAAGAACCCAGGCTCTGATACCAATTGTTGTGGAAACTCGGGTTAATTTCCACCAAATTCACCTCGAACACTATTGAGCAGGTGAATAAAGCATAAACGATTGTACTAAAAAAATCACACAAGGTAAAATTTCCAGAAAAGACTGAATGGGTCACAAATGGTCCCACTTAAAACTCAATCTCTTTAGATAGAATTTTCCTAAGTAATTTAATAGGACAATAATTTACTAACAATATATCCGATAATAGCTATTAAATAGACAAATAAAGAACACCAGAACTTAACGAGGTTCGGCCAATTATACCTATATCCTCGGACACTACCAAATTATATTTTACTATTTCAAAGAAATAATAGAAAAAAATTTTGCCTTAGGATAAAATGGCAATTTTGGGATGATTTGGATTAGGAAAGGGGAACTATATTTATAATTTAATAACTCCCCCCTTCCTTCACATTTTCTCGATGTGGGATTGTGAAACTTTATTTTTTGTCAACAAATGTGGGTGAGCCATAAAAGTTGACATTTTTAATTTTATAATCTAAAGTAATAGGAAGAGAGATGTTAACAGGATAAAATTGAGTAATATCACCCGCAATCTAACGATGCGCGGTAGTGCATAGCGCTCATTGCGCGCTAAATCAGCCCCTCAACATTCAGTATATCTATTTTTTTCTTTTATTTAATTCTTTTTATTTTAAATCTTATTGCATCATCATCGTCGTCATCATCATCATCATCATCATCATCATCATTATTATTATTATTATTATTATTATTATTATTATTATTATTATTATTATTATTATTATTGTTGTTGTTGTTATTGTTGTTGTTGTTGTTATTATTGTTATTATTGTTGTTGTTGTTATTATTATTATTATTATTATTATTATTATTATTATTATTATTATTATTATTATTATTATTATTATTATTATTATTATTATTATTAATATTATTATTATTATTATTATTATTATTATTATTATTATTATTATTATTATTATTATTATTTATTCTACTTCTAATTAAATTCTCTTTATAAATAACTTATTTTCTCTATATCTTTTATTAATAAAAATTGACCTTTAATCTAACACATCTTCAACCAGAATTTAAAATTTTGGAGTATTATATGCCTCTCCCTCTTAAAAAAAATAATTGTTCCAAAACTTAGCATCATTAAGGTCCAAAAAGATGGGAATATTGAACTCATGTCCTCTTTACATTCCTAAGTCGATTCCTCACCTGGGTGGTTTCTCCATGAGATGCATGTAAAACTATAAATATTGTTGGAAAAAGTCTTACTTTTATTTCAGAGTTTTAAAGTATATATACAAGAATAATATGTACTGTTGGGGTTACAACCCAATCCCACATTGGAGAATCAAGAGAGAAATACCTTAAATATAAGGTGTTCACCTAACTCCATTAGTATGAGGCCTTTTGGGAGGAGCCCAAAAATAAATCTCTGTGGGCTTGGCCCAAAGCGGATAATATCATACTAATGTGGAGTTAAGTGGTGTTTGGCAGTCCCAACAAGTGGTATCAGAGCCGTGGTTTAAAGACAATTCAGAATAGTGGATTGTGTTGTGCGGGAGGCCCCCGATACGACCTCGAGATTGGAGATTCGTGTTTGGTGCCTTGTGTCGAAAGTTTTCCTGATATTGTGGTGGTCAGGCGGCATGTCCCGTTGATTGATAACGACCGTACGAGATGATTAGAGATTCATGTTTGGTGCCTTGTGTTGAAAGTGTTCCTGATATTATGGTGGTTAGGCAGCGTGTCCCGTTGGTTGATAACGGTAGTGCAAGATGATATGACGAGTCAAATAGATTATCGCTCGAGGGAAGAACATAAGTTGTGTGGTCCTTGGTTTGAGGGGAGGATTATTGGGGTTACAACCTAATCCCACATTGGAAATTTAAGAGAGAAATACCTTAAATATAAGGTGTTCACCTAACTCCATTAGTATGAGGCCTTTTGGGAGAAGCCCAAAAATAAATCCGTGCGGGCTTAACCCAAAGCAGATAATATTATACTAATGTGGAGTTAAGTGGTGTTTGGCAGTCCCAACATGTTCATAATTGAATGATAATAATCAATATTAACAAACAGAAAGATAATAATAAATTGTTGTTATCTCATATCCATAATACACCCCGAACAAGCTGATGGTGGAAGCCCCTGTAATCGAAGCTTGGAAAAGAATATGCAGAACAACATTTTTGGCAGTGGCTTGGTTAGTATGTCAACTAAATGATCAAAGGAAGAGACAATTCCAACTAATATCATTTTACTTGCAATCAACTGACGAACAAAGAGGAAATCAATTTCAGCATGATGTGTCCGAGCATGGAAGGCAGGATTAGATGATAGAAAAACGGCACCAATATTATTGCACCAGATGTGTAAAGGGCATGATAAGCGAACCCCCAATTCATTGAGCAAATAGATCAACCACTTAATTTCAACTATGACATTTGCAATTGCTTTAAATTCAGATTCAGTGGAAGATCTAGCCACTGTCTTTTATTTTCCAGATTTCCAAGCTAACAAATTATTACCAAGATAAATTAAATAACCACCGGTAGAAAACCTATCATCGGGACATCTAGCCCAATCAGCATGACTAAATGTAGTAAGACGATTAAAAGCATAGGGTTCAATAAGAAAACATAAATTTTTGGTTCCTTGTAAGTAGCGAAGAAGACGCTTTAAAGCTTGAAAATGCACAGTAGTAGGCTGATGAAGAAATTGACAAAGTTTATTTACTGCAAAGCAAATGTCCGGCCTTGTGAGAGTGATATATTGAAGACTACCACAAGCAACTCTATAATTTTTGGCATCAGAAATTAACAAAGAAGAACCATCTGCCTTTGACAAAAGAGCACCAGCTGCCATAAGAGTCGAAAAAGGCTTACAAGAATGCATACCCATCCGGTTTAATAAGGTGGAAATATAATGTTGCTGAGAAAGAAACGATTCACGAGACATAGCAGAAACTTCAATACCTAAAAAATGATTTGGAACTCCCAAGTCAGGCAATGGAAATGTATTGGCCAGCTTAGAGACAATGGAATCAACAAATAGAGACTCACTGGCTATAATTATAACGTCATCCACATAGACTAACAAAAAAACATGAACAACCATTTTTATGATAGAGAAATAAAGAACTATCAGCATGAGAGCCAGTGAAGAGAGTAAGCAAAAAGGAACTCAATCTTTGGAACCATGCACGAGGTGCCTGTTTTAGACCATAAAGTATTGGTCACAGTGGATAAATTAAAATAAAATTAGCAGAATAAAAATAATGACACCAACAATTTACGCGGTTCACCCTTTAATTTGGGTTACGTCCAAGAGACAAATTCCAAAAAATATTTCTTCCACTAATAAAATTAATGGGTACAAGAGATAGAGATAATACAACAATTTGAGATAAACCCAAAATAGTAGCATACAAGTATTTCCCAAACTCACTATTTTGTCACTCCCTTTTAGAAAAATATCGCAAATATTTTTCTAAAATAATTTACTCAACTCACTTGCTCTCTTATTTTTGCCCTTCTTTGGTGTGTTTAAAGACTAGAATTTCTTGCCAATTTATAGGCATGAGAAGGCTTCTTCATGTGGCCAAATTGATGGCCACGGTACTTGTACTTCTAGCCATATTTTTTTTAATTGCATATGATGTGGCCCTCCATGTTGGAGGGTCCAACTTCCACAAATCTCCCCCACCCGACTACATAGAGGACTCCGCTAATCCCATTTGTTTTTGATCACTGGCCTGTCTCTTATTCATATGCAGGATAACAACAGCTTTTTTACAATTTAAAAGTCCTTAAAAAAATAAGACAAAAACAAGTGTGAGTTGAAACGAGTAGTCTTGCAGCGTATACGTTTTCTCATTACTAAATACTGAGATCTCCCATCTATTTATAGAGATTCCAAAGTCTAGAGACCTATCTGTAGTATAGTTAAGACTCTTTCTGAGATATAATTTAATAATGTTAATTAGATTGAATTGTTTAATTCTATCTGGATTGGAACTTTATCTAAATTACAGTAATGGGCATACCCAAACTCTATTAATCCTATCCTCTATTGTGCAATCTGCTGGGGTTCTTCATCGTGCTCTTCCTCTGTTCTTCTTCTCTCCTTATTATATTGTGTTTTGATATTGTGATGTAATTAATGGATTTTAGTTTTACTTTATACTTTAATATTATCATTAACTAAATCCCATAGTTAGGGCTGTGATGGATCTTATCTTTGAGATTATATAATTATTTTTGGTTTTATGAATAAGATAAATTTTCTAGTATGAGATTATATTATTATTGAGATTAATGTTTGTATTTTCTAGTAATTAACTCTCAGGCTTCAAGATGAATAAATTTCCTTTAAAGTTTTTAATGCCCTTAAAAATCCTTCTGAATTTGATTCTTGTTATTTTATTGACAATAAAGAAGCCACTGATCTTTTGATTGATTCAGGTTTTGATGATGTAAAGGATTTGAATTCTTGTGATCCAAAATTTTCCACACATTTAGAATTCAATAAGAAAACCGATTAAAAAGTGCTATTGGATAAGAATTCAACCTTTTGAAGAATTGGGGCGATTATTGGAACTCACACCGAAGCCATATATGGATCAAGCCATGGATTGAGCTAGTGCCTTCAAAAAGTTTGGCTAATGACTTTAAATTTATCGCTTCTAGAAGGCAACCTACTCATTTTTTTATGCATTTTTACCCTTAATTTTCTTTCGAAACTTTCTAGGTGTTTGATTTTCTAAATAAAAATAATAATAATTTGGTGTTAGATAGAGGAATTAGCTAGGTGTTTGTTTTGCATTTAATTAAAAAAAATCGGTGGCAGTTACTTCACGAGTTCATCCCATGAAATACACTGCCATATGTACTTCAATTAATTTATTAAAAAAAACTGAATAAATAGATTAGGTGGCATCGTGTTTCACGAGTTCATCCCATGAAATACATTGCACCATGCACTTCAATGCATTTATTTAGTTTGAAAAAAAAGAGAGAAATGCCATTCCTGGGTTTAAATAGCCCAATAACTTTTATTTCATTCTTTAGACTTTTTTTTTATGCTCTGTTCCCTATTTCTATATTTCTAACTTCAACTTTTTTCTCCCCATCTCAATCTTTTTTTAGGTTTCTATTCATCACCAATTAATCACAATTTCGGCACCCCAAGTCAAGTCCAACTTGACCAGATTTGGGGCTACCTCCATGACGGGAGCTTTCCTCATTAATCATTCTCCCTCTCCACTCCTATATGCTTATTTAGGGTAGTGTCTCTACCTTTTTCTTTTATTGATTTTGCTTTTCTCATTGAGGACATTGAACATCTTAAGTGTGGGGGAAAACCTATTTCATTTGTTTAGTTTTTATTTTTATTTTTATTTTTATTTTTATTTTATTTTATTTTATTTATGTCACTCATCTCATTTGTGTTTCTGTGAATCCTTCAAGCATTTCGACTAAATTTTTCTTCTTGGTTATTTCAAGTATAAAGACCCACGTAATCTTTTGTTAATCATAGCCTAAAATTTATAAGAGTTACTAATTTTTTAAAAATTCTGCAGCCTCAATTTTGGAGTAAGTTCTTTGTACTATTGAGTGTAACCCTTTGAACATGTGATTTAGAAATTTCTTTGTTTTTAGAAAATTTTGCTTAATTTTGAGACTTGAAGGAAGTTAGCTTTGCACTAAAATTTTATTAAAGATGTACTATCATTCAAACCCATGTTTAATATATGATATTTAGTAATCAATATACCCCTTTGAGACCATCAATTACTGGAGAAATACATTTATATGTACTCATTTGAGATTGCTTGGTTACTGGGGAAATACATCTTTTTGTGCCTCTTTAAGACCATCAATTACTCGAAAAATACATATAAGTATCCCTTTGAGATTGATTGGTTACTGAAAAATTATTTATAATGCTTTAATCTGTTTTCGCTCAAGTTGTTTATCAAAGATGTGAAAAAGAATGATAAGTATTCCTTGTTTAATTTGAGTAAGAAGCTAATATTCAATCTTAGTTTCTCTAATTAGCATTATTTTCTTTATATTTTGGATGTTTTTGAATTTTTGTTCATTTGGTTACATGATTAAATTAGTAGGAATTGATAATGCTTACTGAGGTTTGCACCTTATGGTTAGAACACTGGTACTCTTATTTATCTTGGTTATGATTTTCGTGAGTTTGGATGGTCTGTTATATTTGAGTTTGTTAAGAAATCTTTACTTTTTGCTTAAGGACAAGCAAAAACTCAATTGTGGGGGAGTTGATAGGGTGTGATTTTATACTATGTTTAGCATGTTTTGGTTTAAGTTAAATATTATTTTGTTGATTTAAGATAGGTTTTTCTTATGTTTTTGCATTTATTGTTAATTATTAATTTTCTTTTGTTAATTTTGTGTTAGTTTTAAGTGGCTTAAAATAATTTTGTGATAGAATTGGAGAGATGGACAGTAGCTTACCAAAGATGAGACAAACGCAACAACTAAAGCAAGGTTCAACTTTGGAAAAACTCTTTTTTATTCAAGACTTTTAAAAGCGATTAAAGATGGGGACGACTGCATAATAAAAAGGAACACTTCATAACCAAATTTTGAGAGGTAGAATCAGAAAGAAAAAATAACAACGTGAAGATTACAGGAGCAAAAGAAGAAAATCAAAGAAAGTGAAGAGGTGATCTACTTGTGGCCAACTCCAAATCGAGTTCTTCACCTTTCACCTTAAAATTAAAATTAAAAATATTAGCATTTGGCTCATAAATATGATTCCAAAAGATATTAAAGTGTTGAGAATAAACTCTAATAATCACAGGAATATGAACAAACAATCAAGAATATGAAGAACGCAAGGAATTAACGAGGTTCGGCAATGTGCCTACGTCCTCGGGAGCAGAGCGGCTATTTTTATTATTCCGCTCCATTTGCTCGTTGCGCTCTGCTCCACTCGCTCACTTCGCTCCGCTCCAGCATCTGTCCCTTAACTAGTATATGAGCCATACCTAACACAAAGAAAGCATCAAAAAGTATGCAAATAGTTTTGCGCCTACATACCTTATTTGCATGATCACATAACTCCAATTGCTTAGTGGAGGACTCCATTGGATTAGAATCATTAAGAGTAGAAGCCACTCCATGAATATCCAAAATTAAGAAAACCTGTTTTTGCCATATTTTGAGAATCTCTCCATTATACATCATAGGAAGTGTTGTGGAAATGTTAGGAAAGCAATTAGCAGCTGCAACGTCAATGCCAAAAGGAACACCATTGACAAAACCAACATTGACAGGGTTAGAAATTGTTTCAGGATCCGTATAATTATCCTTCAAGATTGTTGGGCAGAATTTTGATAGCACAAAACTTGAGGTATGTATAGACACTGTCTTTAAGGATAATTCGCCCACACTAGTAATACAATTATTATAAAGGTGTATCCTCCAGGATTCAGCAAGCTCTTCTATATACAATATGTAGCAGAAAATCAACAGGAATTAGAAATCTGGAGAATACAGATTTCTGATGTGACAGAAAATCAATTTTTTTCTGTTCACTCTCTCATAAAAACTCAGCAGCTCTTAAAAATATTTTATATTTTTAAAAGTGATGTATTCAAAATTTTTAGGCATCTCACAGCAGCTATACTGAGGAAATATGTAATCATGAACATTTAGTGGGGTAGAATATGTAACAGAAAAGCAGTTCTGAAAGAAACTGAAACAAAAAATCAGTTGAAAGATTTTAGGAGAAATACCAGGTCAAGGAAGACTGTTTCAATAGAATTTTCTACAGAAAATATATTTAAAGCATGCGTACAATATTTAATTGGCTTGAAAAATGTTATTAATATGTGAAATATTTACAACATCCTATTAAATTTCTTTTCTTTAAAATTAGAAGATGATACGCCTACTCATGAGACACACACACACATGCACATATATATACATTACAAAAACACCTCAAATCATAAGCTCTTATCTTGGAAAATATTATTAATATATGAAATATTTACATACCCATGGACTCAAATGATAGTCAAACACATTCACATAAAGGACAAAAAGGAAAAAGATTTTCATAATAAACAACGTTTCAAAAGAGACTTAATGTAATTATTAAATTGATAGACACGGTTTCATTTTTTTAGGGAAAATTAATACCATAATCCTATTGATAAGTGGCCCTCCAAAGTAGCTCCGTCGCAAGTAGACTTAATCGCAAATAGCTCCGTCACAAGGAATTTTGCGACCAAAACATAAAACCATCGCTAAAAATAGCGACAGACAATTCCGTCGCTTAGAACAAAACTTCGTCGCTGAATAATTCCTAAAATTAGTCGTAGTAAATAGTAAAAAATTATTAACGACTACAAATTCCATCACTAAAAATATTCAAATTTTTTATTATTATTTTCATTTTAATTATTTATTATTATTATTACATCCAAAATTTAATTTATGTAAATAATAATTATACAATATTATTAGCAATACTATTAATTTAAAAAATATAATATTGTAGAAGTACATTAAATTGTACATAAATTTTTCATATTATGTTCCTAATAAATACTAAGTAAAATTACACTAAAAAAACATATATTAAAAATAAATACAACATATATAAATTCTAATTAATAATATATTCAATGTCTCCGACCTTGATTTAATGGCTTTCCTCTTTAAATTTTTAGATGTTGCCTATGATTTCATATCTCGATTGGTCTCAGACTGATTTTGCATCTCACTTTGAGTAATGCGAGTTTGAGTCTCATCTTGAATAGAGGCCTAAAATCAAAAATTAAAAATAAGCAAACAATCAATATATGTAGATTACAATTCATCGAATGCAAGATACTCTTTTCAATAATAAAAATAACAACAATAATAAAAATAAAATAGCCAAACCAACATACATATATATATATATATATATATATATATATATATATATATATATATATCCAACACCTAAAACTATGTTTGACCAATCCCCGTACATGGCGACACAATACATACCCAACACCAATCCCCATTTAAAACTTAACCAGTCCCTTTTGTACTATTCACAACTGACCATTCAATTATCTCAATGGAATGTGTAGACACCGGGTCCCGAGATAGCCTAAATTAAAATTACTTAGTGATGAAAATAATATATGTTCACAGGCGAAAATGTGGGAAATGATATTTTCTTGTAAAAACTGCTTAGGAAAAAAATGATTTGATGAAGTGGCAGGCCGCCCCTCGCGAGGGACAGGCCTCGTGAGAGGCAGCCCCTCATGCTGTGCGCTGTGCAGAGCCGCCCCTCGAGAGGGGCGGGCCGTGCATTGGGGCCATCCCTCGCGAGGGCGGGCGCGCTGCAAGGCCCACCCCTTTGCGAGGGGCCTCCCCTCGCACGTGTGCACGCTCCGAGGCCGCCCTTCACAAGGGGTGGGCGCCGCCCCTCGTCATCTTCCTTGTTATTTTGGCATTTTTGCTACTTGAAAATTTTGGAATTTAATTTTGAATTTAACTCCAACGTTTTTCGGGACTTTTGAGAGTCAAATCCATTTTTTTCCATTTCAAAATTAAAGATTTGAATTTAATTGACTTAATTTCTTCCTAAAATCTAGATTTTTGGGGAGAGTGATAAATTGTTTTTGGAGAGAGAAAGAAGGGAACTTCAGATTTTATTTTTTATAATTTTTGAGAGAGATTAAAACAATTTTTTTCTTAATTTTTCTTCTGGAAAAAATTTTGTTTTTATCAAAAAAAGGCACTTGAGATAGAGAAATCAATTCTCTTTTCTTAAAGTTGTAAAATTTTCTTCCTTTTAATAGAATAATTTCTTGAACTTTTAGAGAGAGAAACTTGTGTCCTTTTCCTATTTTTAGTTTCATTCTTGTGGATTTTGACAAGGAAAATAATTCATGTTTCAATTCTCCCAGATCGACAATTCTGAAGGTAAATTTTTGGGTTCAATTGCATTATTCTATCACTTTTTCTTTATCTTTCCACCATTGTTGCATGTTCTTAAAACTTGAAATTTTTAGTGATTAATCCATTGATTTGTTGTTTTTTGCTCATGATTTGAGTTGTTTTAAAGGTTTTTTTGGATTAATATGCCATGAAATCATGTAAAACCACATGAAATTGCATAAAATAAGGTTGTTTTTGGCGGAAATTTGACAAAAAGAGGGGAAAAAAACATTCCTGCTTCATTCCTTACCCACGAGAGGCAGGAAGGAGGTCAGCCCGCCCTTCAACCACTTTTCATCTTTTAGTGTATTTTAATCCGTTTTATCCCGTTTTCGATCTTTTTCGATCCATATTCGTGTGGTATGCGTTTTTTTGCATGATTTTAATATTTTTTTTCTAATATAATTTTTATTTTTATTTTTTTATTTGATTTAATTGATTTTTAGATTTATTTGCTAACATTTATTTTATTTTATTTTATTTTGTCTACAAATCTTTTTTTTTCTTGCGTGAGTATTTTCACTAGCAAATGAAGGATCCATGAAGATTCATAGGCATCTTTTGGTTTGATTTGTCATTTTTTTATTAATTTTGTTATTTTTCATTATTTTGTCTTTTTTCTATTAGTTAGTTTAATTTGTAATGAATTTATTTTATTTTATGCATGTTAAAAAGAAAATTACAAAAAAAAAATATTTTTATTAACAAATTAAATTTTTTCTAATAAAATAGGACCAATATCCTAATTTTTAACCAATAAATCTCAATATTAAAAAAGAGTTAATTTTCTTCAAACTAGGATCACTCATCTAGATTTTCTTAAATATGCCTAAAAATAACTCTTTAATTTTTAAGTGTTCATGAAGGAACCAATGTTCCTATTTCAAATAATACCTCATTGTATGTATGAGTTTTATTCATGTTACTTTAGGTTTATTTTGGGGAAATTGTATTTTTGTCCCAGATTTTACGTTTTGTCCCAATTTTATCTTTTAATTTATTTCTTTAGTTTATTTTATTTTATTATTTTATCGCTTTCTTTTCAATGCTTATTATGCGATTAAATTTTAATGCATGATGTTTGAGAGAAAGATGGAAACTTAATATTAAAAACTCATTTATAATTAACCAATACATTAATAAAAATGAAGTTTCGAACTACTCTCTGGTTTAGACCCCCAAGTCAAATTTTTTCAATTTCTTGTAAATTGGATGGCGACTCCAAAATACCTCAAAGGTGTCTAAGGGTTTTATATGATTAGATAAACTTTTTCAATATTTTATTGGGCAGGAATTCCATAATAACTTATGTTGCTCAAGATCTAGACGCGACCCCTCTTGCACCCTAAAAGCGGGCTTTCGAAAAAAATAGGGTTCTGCGCGCGTCATAGTGTCGACTTCGCTGAGAATCTTGAGACTTTACTTCAAAAGTGTCTTGGTTAATATATATAATTGAGTTTTCACAAATTAAAATTCTATCTCTTTTTGAAAAATTGCATTGCATACATGCTAGAGTCTTAGAATTATGCTAGATGGTCCCTATTCTTACCCCGGTGCATTCCCAAAGCACGATACTACGTTCACTCAATGTAGAGAAGTATTAAGGATAATCAATAGCCCAAGCCTCGTACTATTGTGGTATATTAAGTGGAGACCTAAATGTTTATGCTTATGATGAGCTAGACCCGTTGGCAGGAACCATGCTTGGGTAGCCCTAAAGTATCATCACCTTTGATTAAAACTCATATAGTGGCAATAGATACTTTCCCTAGGTAAAATATATCGTAATGTTGTGCAAGATATATGGACTATTGTAGACATCGAGTCCTGAGGCAGCTTAGATCAAGGTTACCCAATGATGAAAATGATACTTGTTTACGAGTAAAATGATTAAAAGTGACGATTTCCTTGTCCAAGTCTTGTTTTTATTTTAGTATTTTATTTTATTTATTTTTATTCTATTTTATTTTTATTTTATCTTTCAAATTTTTTCTCTCGAGTTTTCGGTGCCCTATCGCCGTGCGATCTGCGCGGCGTGCGGGGCGACTCTTATCGGCAGCGCGCGTGTAGGCCGTGCCCCGAGCCGCGGCACCTGCGCTCGAGGTGCAGTGCTTGCGCGCAGCATGCGGCCCCCTACATGGGAGCGCATGCTGCACAAGCAGCATGCGCCTCTCGCGCAGGCGCGACATGTGACCGCATGGGTGCACGTCGCGCTGGCGACATACGCCCGCAGGAGCGCACGTCGCGCTGGCGACATCCGGCCGCAGCCCACACGTCGCGCTGGCGACATCCACCCACAAGCCCGCATGTCGCATTGGCAACATGCGCCCGCAGAGGCGCATGTCATGCAAGCAACATGCGCCTGCAGCCCCTGCACGCCGCATATCTCACAGGCGACATGCGGCCCTGCCCGCCGCGATATGCTCGTCGTCTTCTTCGCCAGCACACGATTTATTTCCTATTTTCTCGAGATTTTATGGTGAAATTCAGGATCCATTTCCATTTTTAAGGGAAAAATCTGGTTTTGAAGGGCAATTAAGGATTTTTGACCAAAAATTCTTTGAAAAAACCTAATTTTTTCAAGAGATATAAAAAGAAAAATGAGAACAGATTAAGGAGGGGGTTTTTTTTTGGGTTTGAACGGCAGAAGAAAACCCAAAAATTAAATGAGAGTTCTTGAGAGCAAAATAACTTTTTCTTTTCTGAAAAATATTCTGAGTTTGTTCTTGAGCTAAGTAAATCGATTATTTGTGCTTAAGGCTCAATTCTCACAATCATATTTTCTACAAACAATTTTTAAACAGTGATTTTTAGATTTTATTTTCAAATAAATCGACGAAAGAATTAACATTTTCTTTTATTTTGTAACCAAAGCTATATCTCTGAGGGTAAATACTGGGCTAAATCACCTATTTCTTTTTCTTTTTCTAATTTTTTTTGCTAATTAGTTTTTTCTATTGTGTATATTTTATATGATTCTTGTTCTTTGATTTTGCTAATCTGTATATTGTATATTGTATATGTTTATTGTCATTTGTTATATTTGATGTAAACTCAAGTTTTTTCATTATGATTTACATGCATATTGTTGTGTATTATTGATATATTTGTTATTGTATATTGTTAGGTTGTTATTTGTTGTTTAGGACTAATATTTGTTATCAATCTTTTTACTATGATTTACATGCATATTGTTGTGTATTATTGATATATTTGTTATTATATATTATTAGGTTGTTATTTGTTGTTTAGGACTAATATTTGTTATCAATCTGTTTATATTTTATTATTCATTCATTAATGTTTATTATTAATCATGCTATTGTATATTGTTAAAGCTCTTTACAAGCTTTTCACCGTTGTTCATTATTTTTCTGTTTATTGCCACTACCAATTTATTCTTTGAAATCACTATTGTTCATGGGTTACTTGTGTGTTACGATTTATTATTAATAATTAACTTAATCATTAATCTAGTTATTAAGTTATTTTTTATTTGACTGCTGTAATTAATCTGTGGGTTGCCATAATTTATTTGTATGTATATTAATGAGTTTATCTTGAATAACATTAACTTAAATTAATTCATTTGCATAATGCATGAACATGGTTTATAAACTAATTAATATTAATTTTTATTTCTATTTGATTCTGACTTGCTATTACTAATTGGGTTAATTGATTGTTTATATTTAGTTAATGTGACTGATTATCTCTATTTAAGTGATTTAAT
Source organism: Excoecaria cochinchinensis (assembly GCA_947683425.1). NCBI lineage: Eukaryota > Viridiplantae > Streptophyta > Magnoliopsida > Malpighiales > Euphorbiaceae > Excoecaria > Excoecaria cochinchinensis. The sequence continues at coordinate 4,258,490 of CANTUQ010000150.1, read as the reverse complement.
TGATTATTCTGACTATTTATATTTAATTATTTTAATTGATTGTTTAATTGATCGTTTGAATTAATTAATTTAATCAATTAATTGCTTGCTTATATTATATTATTTATTTGATTTAATTTACTAACATTTTATTTTATTCCCTCCTTTTTTATCGCCTCCAAATTTATTTGTTTCTACTGTGAGTGATACTCCTGGGCGAGCTGGAGGATCAGGAAATCCAATACCTTTAGAACTATGGTTTGCATATTTAAATTCCGCATTTCCTTTCCGTCGATTTATTTATCGTATTTGTGTATTACATGTGAAATTGATCATTTTTTTATGCAAGCTTGAATAAAAATCACCAACAATATTTTTATTAATAAATTGGGATTTTTCCTAATAAAATGGATCAATGTCCTATTTTAACCAATAAAATCTCAATTTCAAATGCAGAATTAACTTTTATAAAATGGGATCACTCATCCTTATTTTCTCAATCAATGCCCAAAAATAGTTCTCCAATTTTTAAGTTAATAAAAAGGAACCAATGTTCCTAAAATCCAATAAATGTCTCGGTTTATGTATGATTTATCTCCGTCGTTTAATATTTATTTATTTATTCACTTTGGGCCCTTGTAATTAATTTTTGGGGTAAATTTTACTCTTTAATTTATTTATCAATTTTTTATTATTTTCTTTATTGCTTTCCTATATGATTGAAATGTGTTTTAAATTTATTGTATGATCGCGTGAGATGAGAGGTGAAATTTCGATTGTTAAAACTCATTTATAAACTTAACTTAAGGCATTAATAAGAGTGAAGTTCCGAACACCTTCTCTAGTTTAAGACCCTCGAGGTTAGATGACGTTTTCCAATTTCTAGTAAATTGGGTGGCGACTCCAAAATACCTTAAAGGTGCCTAAAAGGCATCATGAGGCTAGATGATCCTTCCAATGTTTTATTGGAGAGAGGCATTCCAAAATGTCTCGTGATGTCCAAGATCAGAAGATGCGAACCAATTTCTCGAGCTCTAAAAGTGGGTCTCACCGAGAGGGCCTTTGCTAGGTTCGGCAACCGTCACAGCCATCGTGTATTGAAAAAAATCAAATAAATTAGATTTTTTTCATCAAAGGCTTTCATGCCCCGGGGAGCCCATCTTAATTTGATTGAAGTGTTCAAAAATATAATGGCCAAAACTCATACGTATGCATATCAGATAAGAGATGTTATGTTGTCGGTTTTCCACCGTGCACCATGTGCGTCCATTGGGTTTCCCATTATCCCATGGATTAATCCCACCTAAGAAAGACACCACATTACTTCCTATGTGGGAGTGATAAGGTTAGAAGAATTTACTTACTTATATGTGTGTGACGCGCACGGAACCAGCAAGGCGCTCATTGAGCCTGCCTTTTGGGGCTCAAGGGATTGGTTCGCGTCTTTTTGATCTTGGGCATCATGAGTCATCTTGGATGCCTCCTTTCCAATAGAACATTGGAAGAGAGGATCTAGACCCACAATGCCTTTAGGCACTTTTGAGGTATTTTGGAGTCGCCACCCAGTTTACAAGAAACTGGGAAAGGTCTCTAACCTCTATTGGTCTAAACCAGAGATGGTGTCCGGAACTTCACTCTTATTAATGACTTAAGTTAATAAATGAGTTTTTAAGAAATTAAAATTCCATCTCTCATCTCACGCGGTAATGCATTAAATTAAAGCGCATTCATTCACATAGGAAAGCGATAAATAAAATAGTAAATAAATTACAAAAATAAAAATGGGACAGAACAATCCCCCAAAATAAATAATAAATAATGTTTACAATGTTAGTTACTTTAATAAGATGAACAATTGGGCTTATTTGCATGATGTTTCGGATGATTTCATTTCGCAATATCATGATGTATTTATTTTTGACATTAATTCAACTAATACAATTGCATTTAATCTCGGGACTTTGGAAAATTCAAAGGAAATCTTGATAGCATCTAATATAACTTTTGAAGAGGAAAATTCTGAGAGATAACAATAAAAAAAATAAAAATGAAAAGGCCTTTGCTTGGACTTGGAATGACATGTTAAAAATTGACAAGGGCATTAATAGGACAACAAGCTTCAATTTGCCAACTTAACAGCAATTGAAGTTTCAAAAGCTATTCTTTTACTTCTTAAGCAATCTAGGACACATACAGTGCAGGCAAACGAAATCAAGCTCCAATCATTAAGGGGGCTGACTTAGAAGCTGGACTAATAAATTCAAAACAAATGAAGCTTTGAAAGCAAAATAAAAAAAAAACACAGTTTTGTCCTAAACTATCTGGGGGTGGTTTGTAACTAAATCTCAACCATTAAGGGATACTTTAGTAATTGAGCCCTTAAAGGCAACAAAAGCAAGGTGTGGGATTTGACAGTCAAGATTCAATATGGAGAACTCACCGTCTTAGCTAGTTTGTATGGGGGTCAAAAAGGGCAATATTAGAAGGAACAACCATCCCGGTTGACGATGATGAAAGTAAGTCCAAATGAGCAAATAGACGTCGACAAACTGAAGGAGGTCTTATGGCAAAAAAAAGGAGAGAAAAATAATAATAAATTTTCGCGGGTTGAAAACCGAAAAAAAGGCGATCTTGCTAAAATTGGGTGCCCTGCCAAGGTGAAGATAGGAAAAAAGGCATTCTGAGCAAAAATTAAGGGTTGAGAAAAAAATTTTAATCATGAAAACCCGATAAGGCTGATTGATAATAGGAGTTTGATGCTCACAAGATCTATCTCGAGATTAAATGAGGTCTTGTATTTTTTAAGTTAACGCCAACTAAAGATCACGCATGATGATATCAAACTGAATGGTATCTGCATCATCTTCTACACCTTCCACAAACACCAATAATTCCCCAAGCCAACATGGTATCTACCAATTATTTTCTTGTGAAGGATCAAATCACAAGAAGGTTCTTCTATAGGGCCCCAGTGAAGATAGTGTGTACACTATGCGGTCACCTCCAAAGTAAGCCTTTAATGCTAAAATTCCAACAACAAATGAGTGGCAGATGTGGAAGCCCACTATTTTTATAATCTATTAAAAAAACTATTTTTATATTTATTTTATACAAAAAAGTTAAAATTTATAGATGTGGAAGCCCACTGAGTCTAAGAAAGTCCAACTTTGAAAATACTATCTTATCAGTCTTCAAATTCTTATCTCTTTCTTTAATTGACTATTCTCTATCTCCTAGCCCATCTCATTGTGGTCATCATTGTTTAGTCATACATAATTATTTTTATGTCACTCTTCTTTCTCCAGGTCATCTGATTATACACCAACTCCTTCATCCACGTGGTTAACAATCCAAAGGGTACCCCATCAATTCACGAGGTAATTGGGAAGAGTTGGTTTGTTTGATATGATTTTTTGCATTAACTTAGAGAGGATTAAGAAGAGTAAGTTTGTTTGATATTCTTTTTTTTCTTTTATAATTGAAAAGGTAATAAAGCTATAATCATGTTAAAATATTTATGCCGCAAGTTATTATATGAACTCAGTCTAAACATTATGTGAATCAGCTATAGTTTTATTGATATATATATATGTATAACTATAGTATATCAAAAAAATAATTATATTAATACATCAATTTCGTTATGATTAAATTTTGTTATATCTAATATCATAAAATTTTGAAAGCAGTTTGTTCATTTCTTTTTCTTTTTCTTGAGGAAAAAAAATTCAGAGGCATTATTTAGATGTAGATGTAAGTTTAGAAAATTCAAAACCCCATAATTTTCCATTAAGTCCCAACAAAATGGAATGATAGAATTTCCTTTTTCCCTTTATCTTCTCCACGAATATGGATGTGGGACATCAATATTTATACGATTTCTTTTTATTCTTTTGTTTAGCCTTAGTTTTTTTTAAAGACTAAGTCAGTCTTATCCTTTGAGAAATCCATTGGCATCTTAGATTCACAAATGAACCTTTCGTAGACCAAATATGTCTAGCATATATTCTGTGCTCAGATTGAGGAAGCAATTATTGCACAGACTGAACTAAACCCTATTACAAATTTTTATCATGCAATTGGAACAAGTAGTCACTCATAAATGTATAAGAAACAATTATATTCAATAATGAAAAAATAATAATTCAAATGCAAATGTGAATAAGTAAATAACAACATAAATTGTAAATACTTTTTGCTTATCAGAAATCAGGGTCAGTCCCTCTCCATCACCAAGCTCCAAATCTAAAATCAAGTCATTTAGGAACTAACTCCATGAATGTTTGGTCTCCTGATCAACAATAGCCCAGGCAATTGGAAACATTTGTTGGTCAAAGAGGATTCTAGTAAATTAAAATCTCATTCCTTAAATCAAATGGAGGAAAATCCTTCCTATAAATACATTGCACAAAAGAGTTTAACTAGGAAAGGAAAAACTAAATAAAGAAACTAAGGATTAGTTACAAAACAGTAACCATAATTCTAGGCCCATAAATATAGAAAATAAGTCAAAAACTAGCTGTTAAGGATTATAAAAGAATTAGCCATTTTGAATCTTGTATCTTGTCTTGATCATTTCCTTATTTCAGTTTTGCTTCTTCACCCTTTTTTAAGTTAAAGGGAAGGAGAACATGGACTCCAAGCTTGTCACACAAACCTTAAAAGGTAGCTTTAGCTAATAGTTTAGTGAAAATATCGGCTATTTGCTGAGAAGATCAAACAAATCTTGTAACCAAGCTTCTAAGAGCAACTTTCTCTCTTACAAAGTGATAATCAATGGCAATATGTTTAGACCAAGAATGGAAAACTGAATTCACAATCATGTATAAAGCACTTAAATTGTCAAAGAATAATTGTGGTTGTTGATGTAAACTAACTCCAATATCCCGTAGGATCAATGTGATCCGTGTAAGTTCAGCTGTAGTCACTGCCATAGACCTATATTTTGCCTTGAAACTTGACCTAGAAATTGCTGGTTGCCTTTTTGAAGACCAAGAAACATAGTTGCTTCTAAGATACACACAATAACCCAATGTAGTTCTTCTTGTTATATGACATCCAGCCCAGTCAGCAAGACCAAAATTTAATGTTCCTTTAACATATCAGATTATCCTCTTGATCTCTTTGAAATCACCTATCATATGATTCTATACCTTTTGGCATATCTTGTGCATAGCATGAACAATATCTGGCTGAGTGTGAGTTAAATAAAGGAGAGCTCCAGCTAGACTTTGATAAGTTTTAGCTTTAAATGTTGTATAATCTTTGTCTGTTTGTTGTACTTTCATAACCATAGGAGTATTGAAGTGATAACTTGATCCCAAGCTAGCTTTGATAATTAAATCCTTGTCATATTTTCTTTGAGAGAGATTGATCCCAGAGGTTGTGTATTGAACTTTTAATCCCAACAAGTAGGGCAATTATCCCAAGTCTTTAATAGCGAATTCTCATCCTAGTGCATCAATAAGTGCTAAATGAAGGAGTCATTATTTCCTGTTACCACAATATCATCAACGTAAATTAGCATAATGATAATGATTGAATTTTTGAGTAAAACAAATAATGAAGAATCTACACTACTATAACTAAAACCAAAGTGAATATAAAATTTTGATAGTTTGCCGAACTAAGCCCTCAAGGATTATTTTAACCCATAAATAGATTTGTGTAGCTTGCACCCAAAGTGAGGGAGTTGAGAATCCTTAAATCATGGAGGTCGTTCTATAAAGACTATTTCGCTAAATTCCCCATAAAGGAATGCAATTTTCACGTCAAGCTTTCTTAATGTCCATTTGGATGTCACGGTAATGGCAAGAATGATTTGAATTGTAATGACTCTTACTATAGGACTGAAGGTCTCATAGTAGTCAACTCCTAGTATTTGGGTATAGCCTTTAGTGACTAGTCGTGCTTTATAACGATCCAGGGTACTATCTTTGTTAAGTTTGGTCTTAAATATCCATTTAGATCGTATGATATTGGTGTGCGCATGTCTCGATACAAGAGACCATGTTTTATTTGAGTAGAGTGCATAGAGTTCTTGCTTCATTGCCTTGTACCAATGGGGAATGGAGACAACTTTCTTCCATGTAGTGGGTTCTGCTATATTAGTCGTATATATGAGTGCTTCAGGTTTGGAATTCTTTCTCTCTCTTATTCTTTGCGTTGCCATAGCTAACTCAGGATCAAGTTTAGGTCTTTGAGCTAATTGACGTCATGTTATCATCTTATGTTGTTGTTCATTTGTTGTTCATCTTATGTTGTTCTTCATTTGTTGTACCTGCAAGAGGAATATCAATAATTAAATTATTTTAGATATCTCGATAGTTATTTGACAAAGATGAAGAAGAATAATTTTTTATTGAGTCATCCTGTTCAGGTTGAGAAATCGGTTCAAGTTGGTGTAAAGGTTGACCAACTTGTTGATTCATGTATGTGTGATCAATGTCATGAAAGCTTACTTTGGTTTGAATATCCTGATCCAAGTCTGCTTCTTGTGGGATTTCCACTTCGGTGTGCGTATTATCTGCTCCTTGAATTATCATTACCTCTCCTTGAGGATTATCCATGATATTATCCATCATTGTTATAGTTTGGCCAACATCGAGAATGTTCTTTGTTTTGTCATTCAGAATCTGTATCCTTGTAGAACATGGATTTATTAGCTTATTTGGAGTGTCTAATTACTGGTTCTTTTTTTGAATCCAAGTTTCCTTATTAGTGTAAGATAGTAACTTTGGAGATGCAGTATTAACATCATCAGTGTTTTTATCAAAAGGAAATTGGCTTTCATCAAACACCATATGCTTGGAGATATACACTCAATTGGATTAAGTGTTAAGACAATGTTACCCTTTTTTATTGAACTATACCTAATAAAAACACGAGAATATGTTCTTTTAGAAAACTTGTCTTTTCCACAATTGCGAAGGTAGGGATCGCATATGCATCCAAAGCTCCTTAGATTTTCATAATTGGGGTTAGTACCAAAGAGTTTTAAAAATGGTCACTCCATTTTGAGTTTTTTTGTTAGCAATCTATTTATAATGAAAACTGAAGTAAGAAAAGCATCAACCTAATATTTCATTGGGAGTTTTGATTGAAAAAGTAAGGCCAATCCCATCTCAATAATGTGGCAATGTTTCCTCTCTACCACACCATTTTACTCAGGGGTGTTAGGATAAGAAAATTGATGTTGAATTCCACAATGCCATAGATGAGTTTCAAAATTTTTTGACATAAACTCACCACCCCCATCACTTTGGAAAATCTTAATTTTCTTATCAAATCAATTTTCAACGAGTTTTTGTAATTTGACAAATTGTTCAAAGAAATCAAATTTTCCTTTTAAAGGTATAATCCAATAATAACGAGATAAATCATCAATTATGATAGCATAATATTTAAAATTTTGACAAGAAGAAATAGGGGCAGGACCCCATAAATCACAATGAAATTTTTCATAAGGTTGTTGAGAAATATTCATTGAGAAATTTAAAGGAAGTTTGCAACTTTTTCCCATTTGACAAAAAGGACAAATGATTCCTTATTTTTTCTAATTTGAAATACTAATAAATTCTTTATTTTTCAAGAAATTTAAAACTTTATAATTTACATGACTCAAACGTTGATGCTAAATTATTGGCAATGCAGTATTGGAGATAACAGAGAGAGAAAAATTTAGTAATTCTTCTAAAGTATAGAGACCACCTTTCTTGACAACTTTAGCTATCATTCTTCCCTGTAAATCCTCAACAAAAAATTCATTAGCAGTGAATTTAATATTGCAAGCATTATCTTGAGTTAATTGACTGACAAATAAAATTTTTTTCTTAGTTTCAGGCACTATCAAAATATTATTTAATTTAAGGCTACATTTTTAGTATTTATAAGACCATCACCTACGTGAGTAATTTTGAGACTATTACCGTCACTAACATATAATGCTTCTTTTTATTCAAAAAAAAAATATAATACTTCTTTACCATAATAGGGAGTGAGTTTAGAAGTTTTACCAATATAGTTTATGATGTGTATTGTCACACCCGAATTAGTATAGAGAGTAAGATCATGTTCCTCATTTATGTTAAGAGCGGCTAATGCTTGAGGTAGCTCTTCTTCGGGTTAGATGAAATGATCAAATTTGCTCCAGTATTTGATTGCTGTATGATTTCTTTTGCCATAAATTTAGCATACAATAGTGTCATCCCTTTTGTGAGATGATGAATTACTTGGCTGATTTTCGTCAATTTTTTCTTTGAAAGCTTGCTAATTTTGATTGGCAGCAAGACCAAAGCCACGGCCACTAGAATTAAAGCAACCTTTATGGCCATGACCTATTCCACGCCTATTATAGAAATCTTGACGATGATTTTTTTGGTTATCATTAATTTCAGCTTCCATTTGTAAAGTTTTCTTGTGAGCCTTCAGTGAAAGAATAAATTGGTTGTAAGAGGGATAAGGAAGCTTGAACAGCATTACCATTCAAAAATCTTTGTATTTTAGACCAAAACCTAGTGCAAGTTAGAAGGCTTTGTTGGTTTCATCAAGAGATTTTCATATGGCAGTAAGCTTATCCCAGAGACCTTTGAATTTACAGAGATATTCATCAAGTGTCATGTTCCCTTTTTTGTAAGAGACATGAGAGTATCAGTGTAACACCCCCTACCAATAACCTATAACGATGGTCATGTAATATAGAACTGCTAGTAATGGAGTATCACACAATAGTGCACAGAGATCTGATAACACATGCTAGAACTGTTTCCTGATTTAATCACAGTCATACATTATAATTATGCATACTAATTAAATTTTTTTCATTCATAATTCACATTCTCATATTAACATTTTGTCATTTCATTTCTTGTATATTCTACTATATGCACAATATTAAAGTGTCGTATATATATATATATATATATATATATATATATATATATATATATATATATATATATATATATATATATATATATATATATATATATATATATATATATATATATATATATATTTATATATATATATATATATTACATGATTACATTTACATCACAAAATGAACCTACTATTGGAAAAGTTAACAATTATGGCTTAATTTTTTTGTTATCCTATATCGGGAAATTGTAAAGAAAGGGGAATTTGTTAAAACTATAAATATAGCCCCTCTCTTTCTAATTGAAATCATCCCATAATTGCCATTCTTTCTTAGGGCAATTCTTTCTCTCTTTTGTAAATATCTCACTTGTATTATTTTTTTGAAATAGTGAAATATAATTTGATAGTGTTCGAGAATGTAGGCATAATTGGCCGAATCTCGTTAAATTCTTGTGTTATTTATTTGTCTATTTAATAGCTATTGTTGGATATATTGTTAGTAAATTATTATGCTGCTAAATTACTTAGGAAAATTCTATCTAAGGAGATTGGTTTTTAAGTGGGACCATTTGTGACCCCTCCAATCTTTCCTGGGAATTCTACCTTGTGTGATTTTTCAGTACAATCATTTATGCTTTATTCACCTGCATAATAGTGTTCGAGGTGAATTTAGTGAAAATTGAGTTTTCACAATAATTGGTATCAGTAGAGTCTAGGTTCTTTCTTAGTATGCTCTGTGGTTGCAGCATAGTCTGATCTTCCACATCAGAAAAAATTTTTCCTTGGGCTATTGACATTCCGCATCAACAGCTGTTAAATAGTAATTGTAGCAGAAATTACAAATCCATCTAATGCTTCTTCCTCGTCTATTTTAGTAAGAAATGCGATGGAAAATGTAAGAGTTATGGTGAAAATTTTTGATGGTACGGATCATTTTGGCATGTGGCAAAGTGAGGTTCTAGACTCTCTCTTTCAGCAAGGTCTAGACATTGCCCTTGAAAAAAAGAAACTAGATGATGTTGATGAGAAAGAATGGAAGTGCCTTAATCGTTTGGCATGTGGTACAATTCAATCGTGCCTTTCTAGAGAGCAAAAGTATGCTTTCTCGAAAGAAACTTCTACAAGTAAATTGATGAAGGCACTGAAGGAAAAATTCTTGAAAAAAAACAGTCAGAACAAGCTCCACATGAAGAAAAGACTGTTTTATTTCAATTATGTTTCGGGTACCATAATAAATGATCACATCACCAGTTTTAATCAGTTAGTCGCTGATTTATTGAATATGGATGTGAAATTTGAAGATGAAGATCTTGCTTTAATCTTGTTTGGATCCCTTCCTGAGGAGTTTGAGTTTCTTGAAATAACTCTACTTTATGGGAAGGATGTTGTGTCTCTCAGTGAAGTTTGTGCTGCCTTGTATAGTTATGAACTGAGAAAGAAGAACAAAAAAGAAAGCACAAGTGGAGCTACAAAAGCTCAAGTAGTGAGAGGTCAGTCACAGAGCAAGACTAAAGAAAAGAAAGGGAGATCAAAGTCGAGGCCCAAATTGGGCAAAAATGAATGTGTCTTTTGTCGAGAAAAAAGGGCACTAGAAGAAAGATTGTCCTAAGCTGAAGAATAAAGGCAAACCTGATAAGGGAAAGGTTGTTGCTGATTCAAATGTAGCTGAGTGTAATTATGAAGACTTAGATTTTTCACTTGCTGTTACATCGTCAACTAGCTCTTCTAGTGTATGGCTGCTTGATTTAGGCTACAGTCATCATATGTGTCCCAATCGGGATTGGTTCTATGAATTTAGAGAACTAAAAGATGGAGTTGTTTATACAGCAAATGATGTCCCTCTCACCACACATGGGATTGGTTCCATTTGTTTGAAAAACCATGATGGATCAATTAGAATCCTGAAGGATGTTCGTTATGTGCCCAGTTTGTCAAAAAATCTCATTTCCATAGGGGGTCTAGAAGAAAAGGGTTTCGAGGTGCGAGCAAAATATGGAGTAATGAAGATAATCTCTGGTGCACTTGTGGTATTAAAGGAAATTTGAAATAATATTAGATTGTACCACTACCAAGGTACTACTGTTATTAGTACAACAGTAGTGGCTTCTACTGATGAAAAGCAGTTAGAAGCAACCAGGTTATGGCATATGCGCTTGGGGCATGCAGGTGAAAAATCCTTGAATCTCCTGGTGAAACAAGGATTGTTGAAAGGAGTTTGGATTTGCAAATTGGATTTTTATGAGGATTATGTCAAAGGGAAAAAGACAAGGGTGACATTTAGAATAGCAATCCACAATACTAATGGTATTTTGGACTATATTCATTCTGATTTATGGGGACCTTCCCAGACGGCTTTTTTGGGAGGAACACACAACTATATGACATTTGTTGATGATTTTTCCCGGAGAGTTTGGGTGTAGACTATGAAGACTAAGAATCAAGTGCTGGGAGTTTTCCTCAAAAAGAAAAAGACGGTGGAAACTCAAACAGGCCAAAAGATCAAGCATCCCCGTACAGATAATAGCGGGGAATACATAAGTGATCCATTTATGAAGGTGTGTGAAGATAAAGGCATTGTCAGACACTTCATAGTCAGAAATATACCACAATATAATGGAGTATTAAAATACATGAATCGGACATTGCTGGAGAAGTTCGGTATATGTTGTCCAATGCTGGGTTGGGCAGAGAATTTTGGGGTGAAGCTATTACATATGCTTTCCATCTCATTAATCTCCTACCATGTAGTGCTATTAGTAGTAAAATGCCATTCGAGAAATGGTTTGGAAAACCTATTACAAATTATAATTCCTTACATATGTTTGGTTCCACTGCATACTATCATATTAAAGAATCAAAGTTGGATCCACATGCAACGATAGCAATTTTTATGGGAATCACCTCTGGTGTGAAATGATATCAACTTTGGTGCCCAGAGTCAAAGAAAATAATTTTCAGCAAGGATATTACATTTGATGAATCTATCATGTTGAGAAATGTGACAAATGAAAGTGTTGAACAGACAGATGGTACTCCAAAACAAGTGGAGTTTGAAAGGAAAATTGTTAGCTTAACAAATGAGGAAGCAGATGCAAAAACTCATATGGTAAATGAGGAGTCAGATAAAGAAGAGATTTTAATCCAAGAACCTCCACAACAACCTGAATTAATTGCATTAAATAAGCTAAAGAGGACTGAAAAAGCCTGCTCGCTATATTGATATGGTGGCTTACACATTCCAAATTGTAACTAATGACATTCCTATCACTTATAATAAAGCAGTCAAAAGTTTAGAAGTAAAAAAGTAGAGAAAAGCCATGAATGATGAAATGCAGTCCATTTATAAGAATCATACATGGAAGCTAGCTAATCTCCCGAAGAGAAAGAAGGCAATTAGGTGCAAATAGGTATATGAAAAGAAAGATGGATTTCCTGACAAGAATGATGTTCTCTACAAAGTAAGGCTGGTGGCTAAAGGCTACGCTCAGACAGAGGAAATTGACTATAATGCAGTTTTTTTCTCTAGTTGTAAAACATTCCTCCATTCGAATTTTGTTATCTTTAGTGGAACAATTGGATATGAAACTAGTTTAGTTGGATGTAAAAACTACATTTTTACATGGAGACTTTAGAGGAGGAAATCTATATGGTTCAACCCAAAGGATTTAAAGTTGCTGGAAAAGAAAATATGGTATGCAAGCTTAAAAAATCATTATACGGATTGAAGAAATCTCCGAGGCAGTGGTACAAACGATTTGACAAGTTTATGATGGGGCAAAAGTACACAAGAAGCAAATATGATCAATGTGTTTATTTGCGCAAGCTACAAGACGAATACTACATATATCTTCTTCTTTATGTTGATGATATGTTGATAACTTCCAAGAGTCTGATAGAAATTGAGAAGTTAAAAACTCAGTTGAATACGGAGTTTAAAATGACGGATCTAGGTAAAGCCAAGAAAATTCTTGGTATGGAGATAAGTGGAGATAGGAAATTAGGGAGACTTTGTTTGACTCAAAAACAGTATCTGAAAAAGGTGCTAAAACATTTTGGCATGAATAAAAAGTCAAAACCTGCTAGTACTCCTCTTGCACCTCATTTCAAGCTTAGTGCATCTTTACCTCCAAAGAATGAAGCAGAACGAGAATACATGGCAAAAGCACCATATGAAAATACTGTTGGTAGCTTAATGCATGCTATGGTGTGTACAAGCCTGATATTTCACAGGCGGTTGGGGTTGTGAGCAGGTATATGCATGATCCTAGAAAGTAACACTGGCAAGCTATGAAATGAATTCTGTGGTACATTCTAAACATCGTAGATGTTGGTTTGGTAGTTCAGCGGGATGATTAAGATGGTCAATGTGTAGTTGGATATTATAATTCCGACTATGCTAGTGATTTGGACAAGATCAACTACTGGTTATGTCTTTACTCTTGCGAAGACACTAGTTAGTTAGAAGTCAACTTTACAGTCAATAGTTATTGTCCACTACTGAGGCAGAATATATGGCAGTTACAGAGGCTGTAAAGGAGGCAATGTGGCTTTAAGGGTTGCTTGGTGAACTAGGGGTTCAATAAAAGCACATCAAAGTGCATTGTGATAGTTAGATTGTTATTATTTTGGCAAAGACCAAGATTACCATGCAAGGATGAAGCGTATCGATTTTCGTTATCACTTTGTATGAGAGGTTCTGGAAGAAGGTGGAGCAATAATCCAGAAGATTAGGAACACTGAGAATCTTGCTGATATGTTGATAAAAGTGGTGACTGCAGTCAAGTTACAACATTGTTTGGACTTAATCAATATTGTTAAAAGTTGAAGTTGGAAACTTTAAAACGCATTTGGTGACACTACTAAAATTGAGTTTTGTGAGAGATTTTAAGATGTGAAATTGTGCCAAGGTGGAGATTTGTTGGAAAAGTCAATAATTGTGGCTTAATTCTTTTGTTATCCCACATCGGGAAATTGTAAAGAAAGGGGGATTTGTTAAAGCTATAAATATAGCCCCTCCCTTTCTAATTGAAATCATCCCATAATTACCATTCTTTCCTAAGGCAATATTCTTTCTCTCTTTTTTAAATATTTTATTTTTATTATTTCTTTGAAATAGTGAAATATAATTTGGTAGTTTGGCCGAATCTCATTAAATTTTAGTGTTCTTTATTTGTCTATTTAATAGCTATTGTCGGGTATATTGTTAGTAAATTATTGTGCTGTTAAATTACTTAGGAAAATTTTGTTTAAGGAGATTGGGTTTTAAGTGGGACCATTTGTGACCCCTCCAGTCTTTCCTGTGAATTTTACCTTGTGTGATTTTTTAGTACAATCGTTTACGCTTTATTCACCTATATAATAGTGTTCGAGGTGAATTTGGTGGAAATTAATCCGAGTTTCCACAACGCCTACATCAAAACTACTCCCTAATCCTGTGTTGGCGATATTTTTGCGGAGTTTCCTTAACGGTGGTGTGATCACTAGTACCTGCACCGGTTAACACTCGTGCTAAGCATAAAGCTTAGTGGAAAATACTTGATTTTGAACGACCACTCACAATAGTCGATCATTAATCACACACATATAATAATAACACATAACTATATAAATATATTTCATCATGGAAAGATTACATTCATAGAATACGTACGATCATGCAAAAATTATGCTAATAACATATGTACACCATCACAAATACATTTTTGTTGCTATTGTTTCAATACATTAAAGAATATCACTTTCAAACTACTAACATCATACTCATCAATGGATATTCAATAAACAATCATATCAAAACATTTAACACAATTCATTATTCATCTGTTTTCCTATGGTAGTAGATAACAGAAAAAAATAGGTGCCCATAAGTACAAACATAACGATAAGTACCTGAAGGTATAGATCGTAAAATACCCATAGGTATACAGAATAGTATGTACCCAAAGTTACAATATAATGGGAGACTCGTAGAATCTCTGACACATAAAGTGTCAATAGAATAGTAGGCAGCTGCAACGGAGGTCCCTATAGGCATGTCTATTTATCCACAACCTAGACTAATAAGTAGGCATCACATTTTTAATTATCATTTTATTATTAGTAATATCTAGTACATTCATAACACATCACTATTAGAGCACATTCCAATATACAAATATTATATACAATTAATAACATATACTAATTATTTCCTATCATTTTCGACAATCAAATAATAAATATGCATGCATTTTCTTAGTAAAATTATCATTAAATCATCATGTTAATAATGGTATACACTTATACTTTTTTTCATAATGGAATAAATTTATACTATAATGATTAACACACATTGGACAAACTTTAGAAACTTCCAATGAAAATCACCCTTACTATGCTAAAAATAGGGAACATGACGTACAAGTTGTAAGTCAAATTTTAGCTGGGCTTTTTCACCAAGAAAATGACATCTCTAGGCAAATATTCTTCTAAAAAATTATTAAACTATGTCTTAAGTTCATTTTGATATAAAAATCATCTAATTTGGACGTCAGACCTAGGAGTTATGGCCTCAGGAACACTAACTATTCCCACTGCACTGGCAGGAACAGACGTGTAACTTTAACCATATTTTCATAGGTCTTGGTGTCTCATAACATTTAAAGGTCTATCTCTTACATTTAATCTTCAACTAGAATCACTCCAATTGGAGGTCTGTAAGCCAAGATATAGCAAAAATAAAGTGATAGGGCCAGGGGGTTCCTAGGACAAAGTTTCAATACCCTAACTCCTCCTGACTCTATAGCCCATTTTAATGCAAACTAATACCCATTCATCATTCAATCACTCAATCCACATCCATAGCACACTTACAAACCATTGAATTTACACAAGCACGTACTTAAGAAATCAAATATTTCCAAACCTATTTTGGATACATCAAACTTCTCTTCAGCCTTCCTTGGCTCCTTCCTTCTCCTTTCCCTTCCTTATATGGCTAGAATCTTCCACTAATTTACCATATAATTCATGTTAATGACATCCCTAAACCCATAAATTTCAGCTGGTATCAATAGAGAAGGATAGAAGGAGAAATTACCAATTAAACATACCTTAATTGATTAGAAACTCAACTTGGTTCAAGTGTGCCTTTGATATGTGAATTAATTGCATTAAATGAGGAGGTGATAGAGAGGTGGTTTCTGAATTTTCAGCCAAGAGTGGCCTATCCTTCTCCTCTCTCTCTCTCTCAATTCTTAATTTATATGCACACTTTCCATCTTCTAGAATAGTGAATGTCAAAATCCTATTGGTTGATGGTTAGTAATTTTCCATTTAATCTTTCACTTATATTTTTTTTTCAAGGACGCATTTCACAGGATAAACCCATGAAATGCACCGCCAAAATGGCAATAAAATGCCAATTTGGCAAATGAAGCATTTCACGGGTTTAGCTTGTGAAATGCATTGTCCATTTCCCCACTTTCTTTTATTACTATTATTATTATTATTATTATTATTATTATTATTATTATTATTATTATTATTATTATTATTATTATTATTATTATTATTATTTAATCCTTTAATTTCATATTTACATACAATTATTCCCTTTTTATACCATGACCCATAATACTTTTCAATTTATGCATATACGCTACCTTTTTTTTTACAATTATCAAATTACCCTTGTCTTTTAATTTAGTGATCTCCATGTCTATTAACACACTTAACTAATCGATTATGCATAATCGACCACAATTATGCCTCAGATACGTTCTAAGACAAGTAGGGTATAATTTGGGCCCTTACAATCAGTGAGAAGAATTTCCATTTCCTTGAAGCTCTGTAAAAAGCTTGTCCTCAACATATTTCCAAACACGAAAGGCTGCAGTTGTATCATCCAAGTCAAACAGAACATCTTCAGCAATGGTTCTTAGTAACCATGTGGTCAAGAGGCCATCGTTGTTAAGCCAAGTGTTGTAAGCTATATTAATCACTTCGTAATCATCAAATTTGATCATTTTTGGCAGTTCATCATCATCTTCAAAATGGTTTTGAACTCCAAGACTTCAAATTAATGGAATTACCTAAGATTTCCATGAAAAAAATTTGTTTGGCTAAGTTTCAAGGTCACTAGACTTGAACATTGATGAAAATTTTGTATTGTGAGATGAGGTTCAGTAGTAAGGGAAGAATTGGCAATGTGATTAAAAGTTTACTATCTCACTCTTTGTGTGTAATGGCTCTGATACCATAAAGAGGATTCTAGTAAATTAAAATCTCATTCCTTAAATTAAATGGAGGACAATCCTCTCCTATAAATACATTACACACAAGAGTTTAATTAGGAAAGGAAAAACTAAATAAAGAAACTAAGGAGTTGGTTACAAAACGGCAACCATAATTCTAGGGCCATAAATATAGAAAATAAGTTAACAATAGCTATTAAGGATTATTAAGGAATTAGCCATTTTGAATCTTGTACCTTGTCTTGATCTTTTCTTTATTTTGGTTTTGCTTCTTCACTGGTTTCTATTTTTTTCACATGCAACTAGCAGTTCTCATTTACAAATGCCCTTTACAAAGCATCCATCTAGCTCAATAACTTTCCTACACCCTTTTATCCAACTTCTTTTAAGAGCATCAAAACATACATACATGTACACAAATAGACTGCTGCTAGGCTCAGTCTCCTTATCAGTTTTAATCCAAATAGAACTGCTAGGACTTGTTTGCTTAATATAATGAGTGTAATCAGCTAAACTACTAAACTCAAAAGTCCAATAGCCCATAAACTTTCTCATTACTAGCATTTTAGCCCTTGTACATAATGTCCTTCCTACATAAAGATCCCAATTTTCCCTAACTAAATTCTAAATCTTCCAAATCTTGATATTAGGTTGAGAAAGAATTCTTTCTTCAAACTTTCTTGCTATGAATGCTGATGTACACAGTTTGTTCTTATTCTTCTTAGAGCACTGATGACGGGGATTATATTTTTTAATCTTGAAATCCCCGAATCCCTCTCTACACTAGCATATAATTCCCACTCATACCTTTCTACTTTGCACTTAACTCGCACCCTATGCCTTTCATTAGGCCTAAGCTTCAATGAAAGCCCATTTTTAACACCATAATCTACAACCGCCAACCTAAATTGCATAACATTATCAAATATCATCCCAAGTTTCCATACTATCACCTCACACTTGGGATCATAATAAGCTTTTCTACTTCTCTTCCTACTAGGAAGATCAACACCTTCTATAATATATGGATCCAACTCATCCTTACTATCATTACTATCCGGGTCATCACTATCAAGATACTCTGTGTAACGGCCCGACACTTATAGGCCTAGAAGATGGATTAAAGATTAGCTTGGTGAATCGAAATGATAATATTTAATAATAGGGTAAGGACTTAATTGAAACAAAATAAATATTTAAGTGATTAAAATGAAAAAATTGGAAAGGTGGAATATGCAATTGAATTCAACAATATAGTTTAAGGGTCATAAAGTAAAATGCCATGACTAATTAATTAATGGAGATTAGTTAAAGCTAAGTAAGATTATGTTAATTAAAAGAGGATTTGATGTGGCAACTCATGGGAGAGCCACCAAATTCATGTTCATGCATATAAAAGATAAGGAATTAAGAGAGAAAAAAGGGGTATCATTCCCATCTCTCTTCAAAATTCAATCCTCCCATTAATCCCAAATGAAGCACACATTCACTTCGTTTATTTTGAATTGAATTCTGAATTATGATTTGAATAATTAGAAGGGATGGAAATAAAGATTAAATAAATCAACAAGAATATAGAAAAGGAAAAGTATTATCTTGAGCAAGTTTGAAGGAAATTGACTCATTTCCACGTGAATTTGAATGTGTGTAATTGTTTAAGATTGATTTGTATCATGCAATGAGTATGAATTTGATGAGAAAATGATGGTTTGATGAGGAATTAGCTGGATTAAGGGTTTATACAAATAAAGAATAGTTTTTGAATGAATTCTATTTTTGGTTCATTTGAACCACTTCTGGAATTTTGGCCATAAGTTAGCCTATAGACTTCGAAATGATATGATTCTAATTGTAAAAGAACCACGAGACATAGATCTATAAATGTCTAGAAGAAATAGAAATCTATTTTTGCTTCTAAGATGTGTTAAAGTCCAGTTGAATGTATAAATTAGATATTGTCCCCACTGTTGGAGCAGTTTATGTTCTAATAAGCATAACTCTTAAATTACAAGTCCAATTGGAATGATTTTTATGTCATGATAAACTTAAAAGATATATCTTTAAATCTTATATGACATAAAAACCCATTTCTACATATAAGACCTTCAAAAATTTCATTGAATATATAGGTTTGTTGATGTCTGTACATTGGGAGCAGTTGATGTTCCCAAGGGCATAACTCCTAGGTCTGATGTCCAAATTGGGTTATTTTTGTGCACTTTTACCCATAAATGTCATTTGTTAGGTGGAATTCCTTAAACACATTAGACTCAAAATCCTGCCAATATTTTAGCAATATAAATTATGAGTTTTCGCTTAACTTTTGATTGAACAAAAGTGAAGTGTTCTAGATGTATTTCTGTTTAGGCATAATACAATGTATGTAGTGTATAAATGTAAAGTGCGATGATAGACAGAATACTTGAAATAAAAAATATTTAAAACATATTTAACCTTACAGAAAATATATGTTGAATAAACAAAATTGGTTTTCAAATGATTTCTTTTAAATTAAGAATAAGTTTAGCAAAATCGAAATTGGTTGTTCTGGAATCCACTTCTGTTATATATGTTATGGAACCACTTTTGGTACAAGTTCTAGAATCCAATTCTGGTAAATATTCTGGAACCACTTCTAAAACCAATTCTGGTACACTAGAAGTGAAAACTTTTCTGGAACATTTTCTAGTGATATTATGAATGTAATGCTCGTGTGAAGCATTATGTCTGTGAATAATAATTATTGGTACTATGATTGTTAATTACCCAATTTATCTGATTTTGGAGTGTACATGCAATTATATACTCATGAATGTACACATGTGAATGAAATGTTACTAAAAATAATTCTAAACTAATAATGCTTAGCCAGTCTAGGATGTGGATAAATAGGTATGCCCATAAGGTGCTCGAGCAGCTACAAATCTAATTAACACAAGTTGTGTCGTTTTTTAAGACTAGTTGTCTCTAATAAATTCTTACCTTCAGGTATACGAACACTTATATTCATGTAAACCTCACCTACGAATGTGCCAGATCTTTATGCCTATGGGTATTAATAAATTCCCACCTTTGTGTGTGCCTGATCTGTGTACCTTCAGGCATCCGGTACATACCTTCTTCAAATTTAATCATCTCGTCCAAACCTTCTTCAAATTGATGACATCTAAACTCTTCTGTCAATAGGGCATCCGGTACATACTTACTAAGGCGATTGAATTCTTTCTCATATTCAGCCACACTCAAATTTCCTTGCTTGAGACTCACAAATTCCCGCCACTTGGCCTCTCGATATGCTTTAGTTACAAACTTTCTTTTGAATTCTTGTACAAAGAATTCCCAAGTCAGATTAGTGGGTCGTTGTAGATTCCTCAACACTAGTTTCCATCAATCATAGGCTGGTCCTTGTAATAATGACACAGCACATTCCACTCATTGCTCTTGAGGGAAATTCACTTCTTGTAGTATTCGGTCTATCTTCTCTAACCAATATTCTGCTATGTCCGATTCATCCATGGAAGTTCCTTTAAACTCTTTTGCCCCTCTTTTCCTAATAAGATCCGAAGGGGTCTTAAGAGATGTCAGCCTATCAATCATTCGCATAAGCCCTTGCACTAACGTTACATTTTCTGGCACTAGAGGTGGATTTGGATTCTTATCCGGTGGAGGCTCAGGTGCGAATGGGTTTCGGTTAGCTTTACCCGGGTTAACACTTCCAGTAGTCTCACCTATCTCTTCACTAGGATCAGTCTCCATTATCACTCTACAACACAAAAGCAATCATTATCTGCATTAGGGCCACACTCTAAACAAACTCATGAGCCTAAACCTATGCTCTGATACCACAACTTGTAATGCTCCAATGTCCCTTGGAGGACAAGGAAGCGCTACACGGCACTAAGCATACAATTACCTATTCAATTAACATTACTTAATATCACTATCACTATTAGCATACACTAAGGACTATAAGCCATACACTACCACTAGCTCATACATTATTACTAGTTCATTATAGTTCCCATATTACAAGTTACAGATTTCACTTCTTAACTCACATATTACTATACAAATTATAAAAGAATAGTTCATACAAAAATGGAGCTTTAACTTTACAAAATCATTACACTCAAAATGACACTTCCCGCTCTTAGGGTGGCCTGCAGAACTCCCTTCAAAATATGACTCCAATTCACAACCTACACGGGACACAAGCACCCGTGCTAAGCGAGAACGCTTAGTGGGGATGTAGATAAACAAATACCAATAAAAACATTCACAAGACACCATACAATAAACAAAAGGGAACATGCTTAAACCATATAACATTTCATGTAACAATCACTAAGTCGATATTGCTTTAGCATGCCAATATCCATTAGTACATATTAAACAAGAAGGTTGCAATAACTATAAACCGCTATAAGTCAATAATCACATACCATGCTCAATAATCACTACACTATGCCAGTGGAAGGCTTCACTGTCAATATCACTAGTTCACTTATCATGGCATCGATATTACATGATCAATAGGAACAATATTATCAATATATATATACAAAACACAATATTCCTTAATACCACATCATTATCAATCATACACTTACATTTGTCATTGTTAGCCTGAATCGTCTTAGAGGTGGATACGGGCACAATAAATATTAATCACTAGAGGCCGAAGTCTCAAACTCTTTATCTCTAGATACCAGTGGTATCGATCACTAGACACCCGTCGGTGTCACACTAGCAGCCGCAATTCATTAGCCCTTCATAAGCATGCTTATTTATCCATGACTCGACTACAAGTTTATTAGTTTATTCAATCATTATGCATTTATTCTCATGGCATTACCTATTCACATAATACTCAATCGCATAGTAATACATAGTAATATTTGTTATCATAATGTGGCTCATTCCCATAGTATTATTTATTTGCATGGTATTATTCACATATTAAGATTCAATCGCATAAGTAGATACTCATCACATATTAATAATCTCACATAGTGATGCAATCAAGCTTAGTTAGGCTTTGTCATGCATCCCAAAATCTCATGATGTTTTAGAAAAGAAAACAATGTTGAAGTACCTCACGGTAACAACCAATCTGGTTGTGACCGTGAAATACACCAATTCTCAAAACAAAATGCATAATTTTATACCTCACGGTGACAACCAATCTGGTTGTGACCGTGACATATGAAATAGTTCCTGGACAGAATGCAAACTGGGGTATCTTACGGTGGCAACTAAATTCATTGTCACCGTGATATACCATAACTATTCGGACAAAATGCAATCTCTGTATGCCCCACGGTGACAACCAAATGGTTGTGACCGTGACCCATGCAAAATTGCCAATACACAGCTGTGTTTTACCAAGACACAACTGTGCTATATACACACTTTGCATTCTTGCATTCACTATCTTTTGACTAACTCACTCACAACTCATGCACACTTTACCACATCACTTCACATGCCATAAAACACAGTTAAACTCCTACATGCATCTTTCTAAACTCACTGTACAAATTAAAATAAACAATTATACAAGGTATCAAGATCAACTTATCAATCTTGGCATATCAATAGCTTCTACTATCCACTACATGTCAATATCTCTAATTCCATTTCAATAATCATTCTACACTAGTTCACTATTCAACTCAAGACACTTAACAATATAACACACAAATAACACATACTTTAACACATCAAAGCATATAAATACACATACAATCCCTAACCTCTTGAAGCACTCCTTCCTTTCTCTTCTATATAACCTTCTCTTTACCCTTGGCTGGTCTACTTGACTCTTCACCTCATATACACATACAACACATGTACAATTTCCATTAGACTATCACCACAAGGAAAAAATGGTTTCCCGATGGAAAATAAGCAATTTCTGTCGGGAAATAAATTTTTCGACGGAAAATATTTCTATCAGGATATAAATAGTAGGGAAATTTTCTCGACATAAATATTTTCATCAGGAAATGTCCCGACGGAAATGGATTTTTCGTAGGGAATTTCCAGACGTAAATGCATTTTTAGTCGGGAAATGTCCCAATGAAAAATGGAATTCCGTCGGGAAATTCCCGACGGAAATCCATTTTCGTCGGGACATTTCCCAGTGGAAATGCATTTCCGTCGGGAAATTACCGACGGAAATCCGTTTCCATCGGGAAATTTAATAAAAATTTTAAAATTAAATTTTTAATTAATTATTTAACCTGCAATATTAATTGTAAAATAATGAAAATGAAGATAATACCTAAATTTTAATATCGAATACTAATTGAATATAATAATTGTACTAATCATAAAGTTAATAAGCATTACGCAAGATCATGATAGTTACATGTATATGTCTGTTTCAAAATCCTAAACTAAGATGATGGCGGCGGCGACAGCTAACGAGTACGATCAGACTGCTGCGATGATGAGGCGACCATACCTTTCAAATTTGCCATCTCATTGCGTAGCTCAGATATGTAGTCGAGAGATTGTTGCCACCGAACTTCTGAATCTTGCCACCGAGCTTGTGATTGTTGCAATTTAGATCTCAGCTCACTAACAGTATTCTGAAGTTCATGTACTTCCCTAGAGGCAGACCGTCTATTAGATGCGGCTGTACTTAAGCTTAAAGAATGCGAGGGACAGGACCTGGCTAAAGAACCTAAGCCAAATACCCGTCCTCACTGGTCTCTACCACTAGCCACTTCATAATAAATCTGATTCGCATCACCATTATCGGAATTCTGTGAACGTTGCTGAATTGTGTCTTGAACTTGTTCCTGTCATAAAACAAATGTTTTATAATAAGAAACGATTAATAATAACTAATATTAAATATTTGCAAATTATTATACTTTTGACATACATGTAAAACTCTTGACCGAGAATTGACGAACGTTTGACCATCATGATTTTTGGTGTGGGTGTGTAAAAAGACCTCACCATAGGTAGGCGGTCTACCCATTGATGCTTCCTGCAAACATAAAAAGATTTATTGAGTATTCGTACAAATTTTTATAAAAATTTTGGCAGAGTTTCCCCTATATTTTAACCATACCCCCTGTACACAAAGACAGAAAAACACTTCAAATTTATTATTATACTTGCATCCAACATCCAACAACAATGCAAACTCCTCACACAATTAACATTCCCATCCTCCTCTATGTTAATGAGATAAATCTTAAACATTAATCACAGTAATAACAGTAAATTATAGTAATATCCATTGATCCTTCCTCAAACATAAAAAAAAAAAATTATAGGTGAACTATAATCTATTGAGTATTCGTACAAGTTTTTACTAAAATTTCGGCAGAGTTTCCCCTATATTTTAACCATACCTCCTGTACAAAAAGACAGAAAAACACTTCATATTTATTGTTATGCTTGCATCCAACATCCAACAACAATGCAAACTCCTCACACAATTAACATTCCCATCCTCCTCTATGTTAATGAGATAAATTTTAAATATTAATAATATTAATTATAGTAATAACAGTAGTATTTTGTAATACTTACAAGTTTATCTGCATGTTCCTGATGGGACATTGATCCTCCAGTATGCAAGCATGAACTGACTCCCTCAAGTCCTCCCCGTCTATTATTAGTATTCCGCTCTGAAATGGAAAGGGCCTCGGGCGTCGACCAATACTCTTCCCAGTGTGCCCATGTATCTTCGGTCATGTACCGAGGTCGTACTCCACCAGTGTGTAGCAAGCACACTAAGTCCTTATAACGCGCTCGAGCACGACTCTCCCATGCATCATACATGATGTCGTCAAACACCGAATCCTAGTAAAATTGTTTCTTATAAGAATGAACAAAAAATAAATTATAAGTAAGTGTAAACTATAATTTGAGCTGTAATTAATGTTATCATAATTTATTACCTTGAATTCTTCAAAATAAAAATTTTTTGTTTCTTGTGACACCTTCTTCCAGACATAACCATCATATTCAATTATGTTCTTGAACGTGGTTGTCATGTTGCATGATCACTTTCCTGAAGGATTCAAACTAATATACAACAATCCTAATAAAGTTAATAAAATTAACAACTATCATTAAAATCAATACAAAATTAAATATTAATCACTTACTCCCCAGCTCTAATGGTGATATAGATTCTTCCATCAACTCCAACTGAGCTAGGTATAAGTTGTTCCGCTGCATCTGTTCCTGATACCTGAGTTGACATAGATTCGGTGTGTGCTAAAGGAGTCGATTCAGTAGAGGGAGTGGTAGATGGTGTAACAGTAGGGATGGTCGGTGATGCGCCAGTCTGAGTGCAGTCATTGAAACCAGGCGATGGGGATGCTCCATCACCAATACTGTCACCTCCATCATGCACCCTGAGACGTGGAGGAATCATTTTACTCTTCTTTCACTTAAACATATTTCCAACCTGACATTATGAAAAAATTGCATATTGTTAGATAATATAAAATAATCACATTATAATAAACGTATTAAATAAAAAAATAAAACAGTGCAATATTAATTGTTCTCACATGATATAAAATTAGGTAAACAAATTATTTGCTATCATCACTAAGCTGTAAATCGTAATCACAATCATCCTCATTTTTCGATGAAGAAGAATCAAATTCAGGCTCGTCATCGGATCCCTCGCCAACCAAAGTTTCCTCATCATCCTCACAGGAAATTTCAACAAAGTCATTGTCTACATAGTTCAACGTTTCATTATCATCATAATTCAGAGATTCATTTATTTCATGAACTTCCGGTTGTTCCTCTTGAAATGCATCGTTATTTTCAGAGCGTTCACTTTGTCCGGCGGCTTTCCTTTCAAAGATGCCTCTTGGTTTTACTTTGCATGCTGCTAACCATTCCGAGTTGTCACGTTTTAAGCTTGGATAAGAGACATAATATACCTGGATCACTTGCATTGCCAATACAAAAGGTTCAAAGTTACTAAATCTTCTACGCTAGTATTCATCAATTAAATTGTATCTGTTATTTATTTTTGTTCCAACGTTATTAGTTGGATCAAACCATTCGTACTTAAATAATATACAGCGTTTTATTGGCAATGCAAGGTACTCCAATTCAAGTATATTAACAATTTTCCCATAATAATCCATCAATTCTCCTTGAATACAAACCCCACTATTTACCGTTTCCTTGTTATTACCATGACTCTGAGTATGGAATTTGTATCCATTCACGAAATACACCGGATACGATTTAACATATTGCAAAGGTCCTTTTGCAAGATCCATGATGTACTTGTTGTCAATTGAATTTGTTGATGCCTACATATTAAAATATTCTAACATAATTTAAATGAATATTTCATATATAATTGTATATATAGATTGCATTATTAAAGGTCACAACTTACATATGTCTTGAACCAATGATGAAAGTGCTTTTCGACTTCCTTGTTCATCTCATTTTGATTTCTTTCAGGCATTAGCTCCCGTATCCATTCCTCAAACAATCTAAAATGCCCATATACAACATTTTATTACACCCTCCATACAGTAAATCAAATGAGCAATTTTGTGTATATATTAAACTTACCGCACAAAAGGTTGAACTTCTTCGCAATTCAATAAAATATAACTATGTGCCGCTGTTAATTCTGCCTCTGTTAGCATTTTCCTTATTGAACGGCCATGTAAACGCCCAAGATACGTAAATATGGATAAGTTTCCGTCCTGATTACTTGTTTCCCCGCCATCATCATTACGTGATATTTTCCGCTGTCTTGTGTGTACATGTGGCTCAAAATAATGTGAACAAAATGTACTTGCTTCTTCGACCAAGTACGCATTACATCTTGAACCTTCAACTCTAGCTTTATTTTTAACGTTTTTCTTCAAGTGGAACAAATACCTACATGATATTTTTAATTGACATTAATTACCATAACAAATTATAATAAAACTGTAATTGCATATCATAGATAGTTACCGCTCAAATGGATACATCCAACGATATTGAACAGGACCAGCAAGTTTTGCCTCATGTGCTAAATGCACAGGCAGATGCTCCATACAGTCGAAGAAGTTTGGAGGAAAAATTTCCAATCTTTCCATATCTGCCGCATTTATCTCACATGATGTTAAAGTTTTGAAGAAAATACTTAGCTTTTGTTATAGCTTCCCACACTTTTATCGGCAATAACTCTCGAAATGCTATTGGGAGTAACCTCTGCATAAAAACGTGACAATCATGACTTTTCATACCGAATAACTTGTACTTTCTCATGTCGACGCACCTTGCCAAGTTCGATACGTAACCATCCAGAAACTTTAGCCCTTTTAACCACTCACACAAGACTTTGTTTTGTTTTTTGTCCAAAGTGTAGCATGCTTTGGGATATTTTTCGGTTATGTAATCTTTGTCTAACTCAGGCTTTCTACATAACAACTTTAAATATGCCCGTGATCTTGCATTGTCCTTGGTCTTCCCTTCTATATTCATAATGGTGTTGAACACATTATCAAAAATATTTTTTTTAATGTGCATCACATCTAGATTATGCCGTAACAAATTAGTCTTCCAATACGGCAAATCCCAAAAAATGCTTCTTTTCCTCCAACCAAAGTTTTTGTTGATTCTTCCATTAACTTCATTAGCATCAAGTTCTGTTACTGTAAGTAAACCCAATTCATCAATGTCTTGTAAAATTTGCTCACTACTTCTGACAACAGGAGGACTAGCTTGTACAATTCTATTCTTAATAAACCTATTCTTATTCCGTCGGAACGGGTGATCAGGTGGAAGGAATTTCCTATGGTTGTCAAACCATGAAGTTTGAAGATAAAATGCATTTGAATCATCGCCACAGTAAGGACAAGCTAGTTTTTCGGCCGTGCTCCAACCCGATAACATAGCATAGGTGGGAAAGTCACTTACCGTCCACATTAATGCTGCTTTCATCATAAAATTCTGTTTAAGTGATGCATCATATGTTTCAACACCGATATCCCAAAGCTGTTGCAATTCATAAATCAATGGCTGCAAATATACATCAATTTTGTGCTTCGGTCTAGGTCCTGGAATAATAACTATCAATAACATATATGCCTCATTCATACACATCCATGGAGGCAAATTATAAGGAGTAATTATGATTGGCAATAACGAATATTGTTGCCCTGATTGACCAAAAGGTTGAAATCCATCTGTACTCAAACACAGCCGAACATTTCGAGATTCAGCAGCAAATCAGGATAGGTGTTATTGAAATATTTCCATGCAACTGCATCTGATGGATGACTCATTATTCCACCTGTGCTTTCATGCTCATCATGCCATCTTATGTGAGGTGCAGTAACTTCGGATGCATATAGTCTTTAAAGCCTAGGAGTTAACGGAAAAAAATACTTACGTTTCCAAGGTAACAATTTCTGCTTATTGCTGTAATTTCTCGGTTTGTACCTAGGTTGACTGCAAAATTTTCACTCTTGCAAATTCACGTCATCCCTCCAAAACAACATACATTCCAACCGGTAACAGTCAATTTTCTCGACAGGCAAACCCAAGCCACTGATCATTTTCTTCACACTGTACAAATTATCAACCATTTTATGGTCAGGAGGCAATGATTCATTGTACCACGCAAGAATTTTATCAAAACTTCGATCCGAAATATGGCCTTCGGATTTTATATTCAATATTCGAGCGACCGACGATAACTGAGTTATATTATCACATCCTGGCCATAACTCTTGATCTACTGAATTTAACAAATCATAAAATTTTGTTGCATTTTCATTGGGTACTTCCAGCATGGGTGTATTTTCCCTAAAATCATGTCCAGCTGCATCGTAAACCATTTGGACGTATAGATTATCAGTGACCCCTACATCATATGTAGAAAATTCCCCCTCTCTTTCAAATTGACCCTCAGATGCCGACATGTTACCCATATTTCCCATCGAGGTGCTACATATTGATGATTCTCAATGTCGTGTCCATTCAAAATAATTTTGGACAAATCCCTTTCTCAACAAATGAAAATACACTTTATCAACTGGAAGATAACTAAGGTGTTTGCACTTTTTACATGGACATCTTATTTTAGCCCCATCCATGTATGCAGGTTGAGAACTTGCATATTCAATAAACGACTGAACCCCTTCCACAAATTCAGGATTAATATAACCATCCCTTGCTTTTCGTCTATACATCCAAGATCTATCTACGTTACTCATAATTAATTTTAAAACTGTTACATGAACAAGGACACATCTCAATTAGAATTATAAATATCTAATTCCCAAAAAAAAAACTTAATATATTAGTCAATAAAACTAGAAACTCACAATACAAATATTATTACGAAAAATACAAACTTAATTAAGACAATTGCTAGTCATTTAAACAATAATTATGCTGATTATTATGCTAAAAACATAGAAAAATACAAATTGTCATATTATAGTCAGCTTCATTACAAAAAAAAATAAAATCAACAATACTAATAAAAAAATAAGTTTACAAGAATATTATATTCAATAATAATAATATTAATAATATTCAATTTATTTACGTTAATTATTCATATTATTATCTAACCAAAAAAAATACTAACAACCATACAAATTAACATAAATAAATAATAATTATAACAATACAAATTAACATAAACAAATAATAATTATAATAATAATAATTAAGATACAAATTTTACAGGTTTTATTTCAAAAAAACTAACATGTATAACACTAATAATATGAAAAATACTATTAATACATTTAAATTAATAAACCTATAAAAAAAGGAAATATATATATATACAATAAAAACAACAAAAAAAAAATTTCTCAAATAAAGTGTTAATCTTATTATTTTCTAATAATACTAACAACATTAAATTTGTCATTTAATTAATTAACAACAATCCTACTAATACTATATAACACTAACAATAATCTATTTCAACAATTGTTTAATTAACATCTAATTACAAAAATTATTCTAATAACAACAACATTACACATTAAAAACACTAATAATAATACATTACAAACAAATTATTCATAATATTATTTAACAATAATTAAATATTTAATTAACATAAATCAATTAAAATAATTCTAACAACAATTAACATGTTTATTCTCTTGTAATATTGGAATTACCAACTCAATTGTTGCTGAAGTATTAGCGGTTCGGAAAGCTCTGCAGATCTCCAATGACTTCCTCATCCAGCAAAATATGTCTATCCTTTTTTAGATTGATTCTTAATCGGTGGTAGCTTGGTTGAACAACTCTGGAGGTTCAAGACCATGGAAGCTTGGTAGTGTGTTCAATAATATTAATAATTTTATTGCTAGGTTCCATAAGATTTCCTTTGTTCACAAATAGAGGGAATGTAATTTTCTTGCTGATAGTTTGGCAAAACAGGGGGCCCATCGTGAAGATGATTTTGTTGCTTGGTTGAATTAGAAGATTGGGTTAGTATGGGTTTGAAGGAGTTTTACCAGTTCTGTTATTGGTTGCTTAATTCATGTTTAGTGGCTGTAATAGGTGTTGCTGCAGAATTTTCTTCTTGTTGGTTTAATTGGTGATTTTGGGGTGGATGGCAATGTTTGAGTAGGGTGCTTCATAGGGGTCTGTTTTAGCATGGCTGTGAGATTTTATTTGGGCAAATCCCCTGCTACTGCACACTTAGCCTTTGTATAGTTTGGTATTGATGGGTTTTTGAACAGTGGATATTATGGGTTGCTCACACTTGGAATTCACTCTGAGTGAAGCTGCTATCACTACAAGAAATTACACTTTTTACGACGCAAAAAATTGTCATGAAAAATTTATTTTTCGTCGCTGAAAAGATAAGGTGATGATTTTTTATCGTCACAGACAACGTAACGGTAGGCGCGTAACATTAAAGTTTACGTGACGATTTACTTTTTTGTCACCATAACTATCATTTTTGTGACGAAAATGATTATCGTCATCTTTAGTTCTTACTTTTCATGACAAAAATTATGTCATAAATAAAATTATATTTCGTCACATTATATTGTTTATCGTCACTAAAAATTGATATTTTTTATGACAAATTTAAAATTCGTCACGAAATTAAATATTTTTAATGACGAAACTCTACTACTGGTCAAAATCATTAAGCATTGGTTACGTAATTATCGTCACAAATAAATATAATTTTCGTCATAAAATATTTAATTTCGTCACTAAATCTAATACTTTAAGTGACGAATAATGATTTCGTCATTAAATTAATGTATATTAATGATGAATATAAATCGTCATATTACGTTATATTTTAGTGACATAAATAGAGATAAAAATAATTGTCACAAAAAATATTTTTAGTGACAATTTTTTATCGTCATTAAATTATATTTTTTTATTACAATATTAATATCATAATTGTAAACATTATAACGTTATTTATGAACTAACAAGTTGACAAATTATGACAAATATACTTATCACATATGCATTGTATTAAAAATGACACATTTTAAATTTAATGTCATACAATCAATTAAATTTCTAAAGAAAATCTAATATAATGTATTTATTCAAATAAAAGGTTAATTAAAAAAAATACTTTCTAATACAAAAAATTAAATTTACATCCTAATCCAGAAATAAAATCTGTTGAAACCTCAAAATTTGCATCCTGTTCCTGCAAAAAAAAAATCTTATATTAGATAAAAAAACTCAATCATGTAACACCCTTCATTTATACACACAACGATTCCTTTCACTATACCCATATGCCCTATAGCTATTTAGTACTACTATTCATTCAATCAAAATACAAATGTAACTTAATTCTACCGAAATTTCGGCAGAGTCCCCTTTATAATGTTGCCTACCCCCTGTAATCAATAAAATCTTTACACTTCAAATAATCATATATTTATTCACCCCACTTCAATTCAAACTCCAACACAAGTTTGCCCATCCTCTAATTCAGATCCAATCTCACACACCACATATTATAATATACTTGTATCATCCAATTTCAGTACTCAATTCAATTATACAAAATACAAAGGTATAATATTGATACGTCAAAACTATCAGCTAAAAATAAATGCACAAGTATCACATTGACATAAATAAAAGAGAAGTTACACTTGTTACCTGAAAATTCATAAACATCGCTATCAATTGAACAGTTTGGATGAACCTAAATTAAAGAACTGCAAAATTAAAAACCACTAAAACATGAGATATCAAGAAAGTCAAAGAGTTTCAAAATCAAATACAAGTAAAACATACATAATCTTTACCATTTAAATTTGCCCCTCAGAATAAAATATGAACTTCTCACAGCCAATGGGTTCTCTTGGTGAACTATAACACAAAAAACTGTAAAAGAGTGTTAAGGTCACAGAGTGACATGCATAAATATGTTGGCCAAACTCCCATCAAAAGTGTTAATATCAGAACTAATTCTCTTCGATTGCACTTTGGCATTATTCTGAGACCAGTTTTTCCATTATAAGAAAACACCTCCCAAAACAACTATGCAGAGACCAACATTGGAAAACAGTTAACAAAGGAAAACATACCCTTTGTTACTAACCCATCTTGGACAGTTCATTTGCATCCTTTTTAAGCTAATTCTTTTAATTCAATTAACTACCATTAACCATTCTCATTTTTATTGAACATGTGAAATTGTTAGCACATTTAGAATTTAAACAAACCAGGTTAACTCCTCTTCCTAACCAAGCCGTGAGGGTCACAAAGAGACAAGTTCAACATACTCTTCAAATTTCACTTTAGTTTATCATTTTACATTTGTGTAATGTTAGCTAACATGCAAGTTCAACAAGGTAACAAAATAACTTTAGAATTTCGTTATAGTGACAGAAATAGCTACACCGGAATAGCTTATCAATTTTCAATATCTAATTATCAATAAGCTACAGGAGTCATTTAATAGCAAATAAAACTAGAACCAAATATCAGCATCCCCTAATATACATAATTGGCCAATTAGACATTAAACTTCACAACACATAACACAGAAATTCCATAGCATGGTTATCTTATATAAAATCATACGGAAAGGTAGATTTGATTTACTCCAACCAATTACTCAATTAACACAGGAAATTCATCAATCAATTCAGTAAACCTTAACCACACACATACTGTAAATATAAATCGCACCTTAACAATTTAATTTATGAATAAATCTTTTGGGAAAGGTAAGTTTGGTGGCCACTAACCTATTTTCTGCATTTTTTTAGTCTTTTCCCGGTCACCGGAGATTCGCCGGAGTCTCGCGGAGGTTCGCCGGAGCTCCACCGGAGGCACTAAGACCATCGGAAGGAAGTTCGACACGTCGGGGTTGCTGTTCCGGTGGTCACGCGCCGAGAACGCCCTCCGTTTCGCCGAAATCGTCGTCGGTATGTTCGGTTTTCTCCCTCTCCGATCTACTCGTCGCCGGCGATTGAGGAGGATCCATGGCCACCGGAAGCTTCGTCTGGCCACCAGGAATCCCACTGTGCCCTTCGTGTCGTCAACCGCCACCGGAGTTCGCCGGAAAACGCTGATGAACTCCCGATTTTTCCTCCCATTTTGCTGAAACGACGACGTCGCGATGGAGGGGGAAAACGCCGTGATCGGCAACGGCGATGATCCCCGGTTGCTCGCCGTCGACTGTCGCCTCCCTCGCTGCCCCCGCCGTGCTCCGCCATCACCCTCACTCTCTCTCTCTCGATCTCTTCTTTCTTTTTTTCCCGATCTCCCTGTTCCTTCTTTCGCCCTCTTACTCTTTCTTTTATTGTTTTTCTACTCTTATTTTATTTCTATATCATACAATTCCCTCAAATTTTAGCTTAATTCTCACTAATTTAGTTTAATCTCCATTAAACTAGTTTATGCTATTTTCACTTGTCTAGATAATTTAGACCATAATAAATTATCACATTTATAATTATTTTTATTTGTCTATATACCTTTTCATTCTTTAATTAATATTTTCTAACCCAATTACATGTAAACATACCTATATGTTTGTACATATATTTGTCTAATATTTATTTGCAAAAATTAATTTACGTAGCTTTAAGGAAAAATTACACCTCTTATGCCTTAAAATTTAACCTTTGATAAATTTTTAGCGCGTCAAGCTATTAATAAAAATACCGAAAATTTTAGGGCGTTACAATATCACGTCTCTTTTATTCCTAAATCACGTTCTTTTCAAGCTAATCCCTCACTCTCTTATTTTAATTTTTTACCTGAAGGAATGGCAGCTCATAGTGGCCGGCAGAGAGGGAGACGACGAAGAGAGAAACGCTGAGGGGAAAAAATATAGCAATAAGAAAGGCTACTAAAATTGACGAAAAAGAAAGAAAGGAGGGAGAAGAACTTACCGACGGCGACTGGTTCAGATTGGAAGAGGCCATAGAAAAAGCGAAGTGCGGGTGGGGGAGGACTCGCGAACCAGCTGTAACCGAGGAGAAGGAAAGGAGAAAAAGAAAAAAAAAAAAGAAAAGGTTCTGTGTTTTTTACCGTCCCCTGTTGGCAAAATGACGTCGTTCCAACATAGGATGGAGTCATTTTTGTCCAAATGTTTTTTTTGGTCCTCCACCCAGTATGTCTTATTTTTTTTTATTATAACTTATCTTGGCTTAAAATTTAATACAATAAATTGATGGATTGATTAACCTTGCCATTCGGGTAACTGAATTCAAAGAAATCTTATTTGTGACAAAATAATTTATTGTCACTAATTTATTTAATTATGACAAAAATAATTTGTCACGAAAAATAAATATTTTGTGACGATTATATACGTTACAATAAGTTATTATTTTGTCATTAAATTTTTTTCCTCCAAAAAAATGGTGGGAAATTATCTCTCCTAAATAAACCATGACGAAATATATTTTTTCGTCACCAAATTAATCTTTTAGTGACGATAATTAAAACATAAAATGACGCAAGATAATTTCGTCACAATAATAAATAGTATGGTGACGTTTTAAAAATTTCGTCATTGTAAGTTACAATTAGTGACGAAATTTTATGCGTCATTAAAAAATTCGTCACAAAAAGTCAAATTTCTTGTAGTGTATTGGAGATGCTGATAATTCTTCTGGGACGTGCTATGAGTGACTCTGTTTTACAAGTGGAGCTGCTACTTTTTTCATTGGATTTTATTGGATGTTGAGCAGTGATTTGGTGTTCTTCCTCTCAGCATTTTTAAGACAGCTCTTGAGTTCTGCAAATGGAGTCTGACGCTTAGTTCTAAGAAAGCTTAGTTTTGCATATTTTTCTTCCTTCTGTATTCAGTGCTTTCCTTCTTTGATTTCTGCTCTGTTGGTTTTCAGCTTGTTTCATGGAGCTGGTGTATGTTCACATGTTCCTTTAAAACTTCAATTATTCAGCTTATCAAAAAAAAAATAATTAACACTAATTAATAATTAATTTTTTTATTACACAATATTTAATATTTAACAATATCTAACAAACATAAATAAATTAATAATAATAATAATAATAATAATAATAATAATAACTAAATTTTTAAAAAAAATAAAAATAAAACCAGATCTGCCTACCTGACGCCGGAGGAGGAGGAGGAGGAGGAGGAGGAGGGGAGGAAGGAGGAGCAAGCGGAGGAGGGGACGCGGCCCACGCCGGAGCAGCTGTGGTCGACGCCGGCGGAGAGGAGGTGGCACGCGGAGGGAAGGAAAGAGAAGGGAAGATCGGAGCGGGAAAAGAGGGAAGGGAGGGGAGAGAGGAGGAGGAGGGGAGGGGAGCCGCCGATCAGAGGGGAAGGGCGGACCTGCAGACGCTTTGCGGTGGTCGGCTGCGTGAGGGCTGAGGAGCAGAACGCGGAAGGGAGAGGGAGGGGAGAGGGAGGAGAGAGAGAGTAGAGGGGGAAGAAAAAAATTATAGGGTTAATTTTATTTTAGCGATGGAAGGATTATTTCGTCGCAACATAGCGACGGAATATTCATTCTGTAGCAATATTTAGCGACGGAAGGAGTATTCCGTCGCTAAATAGCAGCGAAATATTCATTCCGTCGCAAACTTTAGCGACAAAAGATAATTCCGTCGCTAAATTAAATAAAATTATTTTCCTATTTATTTAGCGACGGAATATATAATCCGTGAGGGCTGAGGAGCAGAACGCGGAAGGGAGAGGGAGGGGAGAGGGAGGAGAGAGAGAGTAGAGGGGGAAGAAAAAAATTATAGGGTTAATTTTATTTTAGCGATGGAAGGATTATTTCGTCGCAACATAGCGACAGAATATTCATTCTGTAGCAATATTTAGCGACGGAAGGAGTATTCCGTCGCTAAATAGCAGCGAAATATTCATTCCGTCGCAAACTTTAGCGACAAAAGATAATTCCGTCGCTAAATTAAATAAAATTATTTTCCTATTTATTTAGCGACGGAATATATAATCCGTCGCTAAATAGCGACGGTTTCAACGTACCGTCGCTATTTTTAGCAACGGTTTTAACAAACCATCGCTAAAAATTGTCGGAGAAAACGGAGGGAAAGCTTGGCGCCATTTTTAGTGACGGAATTTAATTTCCATCACTAAATTGCGACGGAAATTTATTTCCGTCGCAATTTAGCGGCGGAAAATAAATTGCATCGCGAATTTGCGGCGGAAAATAAATTCCGCCGCAATTTAGCGATGAAAATCACTCCGTCGCTAAATTTTCGTCGCTAAATTAAACTTTTCTTGTAGTGTATACTTATAACTTCAAATTTAAATCAGAAATAGAAGGAGATGAAGAAGACAAACTCTATACCAAGACATACCTTGCTAGCTTAACTATTGCTACTTAATTCTTAGAAATCCATGGCAAATTGAAGAAAAAGAGAGAGGGAGACAGATGAAGAGTTGAAGAACAAAGAAGAAGAGACCAATATGACAGAATTTCCAATTCTCTCTCTCATCTAAACCCTTATCAAGAAGGAGGTGTCAAATTCCCATCCCTCTCAAACTAGGTGGCCGGCTCCTACAATCCCACATGGCTTCCACTAATATTCACTTAACATTAATTAATCACTATTACACTAATCAATCTCCACTTATCACTTAATCATGCAAGTTACACTTTAGCCACTATAATATTTTATTTCTTTACAATTAAGTCCCTAATTTCACTTTTCAATTAAGTCCAAGCTCGAAACCCTTATTAACACTCATACCATTACACTAATCACACTCAATACTACCAGGGTGATTTTTGGGGTGTTACATTATGAACTTTCAATAAGTCATTTAACTGTTTATTTACTTATAGTAGGTTATATGTTATTAAATATAACATACCGTTAGTTACTTATTTGAAATGTAAATATGAAATCAAGGACCGAACTGGAGTAAAAGATAAGGAATTCAAATAAAGAAGCCAGAGAGACATAGATTGTAGATGAAATACTGTTAAGTATAATAGTTTTTGTGAAATAATGTATTTTAAACTTTGAATGTATAGCAAGTGAATATTAAAGCATAATTTGACTTGTACAGGTAATTAAGTAGAATAAATTGACATACAAATTTTTGAACTTGTAAATTATGATTTGAATAAAAGGTATTTAATAAATAACTAAACTTGCCACACGATCAGTTATGAGTATTGCGTAGCACTCCAATTCCTAATCTACCAGCTGATTTGTGATTCCTTCTCCCATCAATGTCCTCAAATCCTCTGTCAACACCCACTTCCCCTAATGGTAGTTCCTATGTAGCATTTCCCTTTGTCCTCCTTCTCCTGTCTCTATTTTCCTCCCTAACAACTTCCTTAAAACCTTTTAACTCATCATCTACAACACTGTCAACTTCATCAGCTTAACCATCTTCATCTGAACTGCTCTCATTATCAGCCTCATCATCAAGATCCTCAGCTTCACTTGAAGATGAGTCAACCCCAACTTCTGCACATTCAACATCAGTCAACCCCAACTTCTGCACATTCAACATCTACTTCATCATTAACATTTTCACCAACTGCTACTTCAAACTCAAATGCCTCTCTATGTATTTGCTCATTAGGGTTTTATGTTGCCCCAGTTGGAACAGTATTATCTGTACTTATATTGTCCCTACCCGCAATTATTGTGGGACATGCAAAATCCACTACCTTACCTCATTAACCACATGTACAATGTAAATACCCAAATTATCACTATTTCTCAAGTTTTTCACCAGCTCAAGAAGTTCAAAGTCATTCTTCAAGATAATAAACTCTTTACTGACAGGATCAAAATGACTAAATCCCCCAATCTCTACATATCCTGTTATCTTCGAATGATATGCCAATTCAACCAATGAGAAATGGTCTTTCTCAATAATCCGTTCCTCAACTTTTTCCTCCCCTACATACTTAGACAAACCACCCATTTTAACAGTAATACTCCCATGGTGAAACCTACACTTTATAAATTCTTCCATTTCTTACCATTGTAAACAATAGCAAAATAAGAAAAAAAATTAAAATAAGACATGGAAATGTAGCCAAAACGGAGAAGTTTGTAAAAAAATTTAAAAAAAGGCCTAACTTTTGCACTCAAATAACAGATAAACCACACGAAGCAAATATATACACCCATTACAGAAAAGAAAAAAAAAACAAAACAAAACAAAAAAAAAAAGAAGAAATCGTACCTTCTCTCTAGACCAACCACCAAGTCCTTGATCTTCACTGCCACTCGCCTCAAATCCTCAATGTGTATATTGCAAATCCACAAATTCGAATCAACCAGATACACTATTTTCTTTCGCTGTTTATGATTTATTTCACTCACCTTCACTGTTCTCTTCCGCTCATTTACAATATTCCGGATTTAATTGATGAAAGATGAAAAAACTTCACACAGATGAATGATTGAACAAAGAATTCCTTTCCCAAATTGTTTTTCCCCCTTTCTTTTAACAGCAACATTCTTTTCTTCCTCTAGGTTTTATTACCAACACGTGTAGGTTATTTGTGCATGACTGCCATGTGTCGGTTTAGCTTAGCGATTGCTTTTCACGCAATACATCCTCCCAAAATATCCTGAATTTTGTGTTTAAAAATATCGCAATTTTCAAGTTTAAGTATTTATTCAGCCATCTGAAGAGTTTATGTGTCAAAATAAATTTTTTGTACAAATTTGAATGTCTCCGGATGGTTTAACCTAATAATAATAATAATACCCTAATATTATTATTATTATTATTATTATTATTATTAAGTGTTAATTTGTCGTATTCTCCAATTTTTGTTTTGGATGGTTGCATCCAGCCTGTGATGCATAACTAGAGAAAAATAATTAAAACTGAGCCGCCTATACTGCAGATCTAAGTAAGAAGACGTCATTACTTGCCACATTCTATAGGAATTTTTTTTTTTTTCTAGATATTGGAACTTAAATATTTAAGCTGATGGTCCCAAATGGTAGCTCTCCATGTACAAAATAACATGTTCATATGCCTCCATAATTGACCTGTCAACAGTGATCGCAATAGGCAATGATATTCTAATTTTTTTCATTTATATTAATATTATTTATTATTTATATTATTTTTTATAAGATAATTTTTTTCAAATTTAAATAAAAGATATTTTAATTTAAATAATGCATTTTATTTAAATTTCTATTTCTTAGAATTCCAACTTTGTTTAGAAAAAAAATTCTGCATATTATTGTTTTTCCCATTTAGTTGTAAGTATTTCATATATTGTATTGATTTCTTTTTCTTCCTTCTCAATTTTTGATCTTTTGTTAAACGATTTATTCTTTTACTTATTCGGTGCTAGATTCTACGCATTTTTTTTGATAATAGTGTCAATTTTGAATAGTATATAGAGATAAAATTTTATCTCGCAAATTACGCGGGCAAAAATGGTTTATCATTAATAAATATCCCATGTACGCAAATAGATATATGTTCATGTTGGGCTTTTGCAAAATTTCTGAGATATTATTGTTAGGTACGAGTAGTCAATTAACGAGGACAATATTTAGTGAAAGAAGAAAGCAAACAAATGACTAATAAAGGGATAAGGGAATTACTTTAACAAAGTGATTTCGTGGAAAGCATTTCAAATAGACACTTTAGAAAAAAAAAATTAATACTACAAACTTAACATAAGTTCAGTCAGAAGCCTAAGAAAATGAGTGCACACTTCTTTTGTATATAATAATAAAAGGTTAGATGTAAGTTTGAAAAATGAAAGCTCCAAGAAATTGAGTCCCTGCAAACAAATGCCACAACATTATTATTATTATATTAAATCTCTATTCACTACGTACACATGTATAGCTGCTCCTTTCTTCCAACAAAAAACATAAGCACCTTAAGCTTCATTTACTGTAACTTACAGCTCTCTTTCTTTTGAAACACTGCTCAACTGAACTCATAATCCCATCCCATGTCGGAGGAAATTGTGTTGGAAGTGTTAGCAAAAGTTTCCAATCTTCTCATCCAAGAATCTGATTCGTTGCTTGGAGTTGAAGATCTAATTCAATGGTTCGAAACCCAACTGCGAAGAGAAGCTGCATATACTCCAGAAACTATTTACGACTTTGAAGACGTAATTGATGAGTTGATAATCAGATCAACCAAGAGAAGAACAGGAAATGCTTTAATTCGTATTTTCCTGGCTTTAGCTGATGATATACCAAAACATTTCTTTCATCTTTTGGCGATCTTAGATTTGATTTATTATTATAAACTTCGTAACAAGTTGGAATTACTAAAGCCTTATTTTTCCTCCACATTTAGTGCTATTTGCGCCGCTGGTTCGTGGCAGGAATCACTTGCTCTATACGACTTAAGCACAGGCAACACATTTATTTCTCCTGTCATAAGTAAATTGGCAATATTAGCCACTCAGCAGCAGCTCAGATCTGGCATCAGAAACCAATTCAGGATGTTAAGAGATGAATTCAAGTCCTTGCATAGTTTTCTAAAAGTTGTAGAATCAAAAGGGCTCAGTGAAGATGGAGTGAGATGGATGGAGGAGCTATTCGATGTCTGCTGCACGGCTGAGAATGTTGTAGGGCTCTTCATGCAACTGCAGATAAAGAGAAACTTAGTTTGGGCTCCCCATAAATTCATATCCCAGCATAAACTTGTCTGGCAACTGGCTCGGATTAAAAAAAAGATCTACAATGTTTCTGGGAGAAGATATCGAGCCATTCAAACAAAATCGTTTTCACCCAGTTACTCTTTCAACAGCTTTGATCACGAGGGAAGGGAACTTCCTTTTGCTGCTGACCAACTTGATATGGTCAGTTTTCAAGAGGATGTGGATGGAATTATAGCACAGCTGCTCAAAGATGATCCTCGTTGCCTCACAATTTCAATCATTGGTGTTGCTGGCATTGGCAAGACAAGTCTTGCAAGCTTAATCTACCACAGCAAGATTATTGCTGATAATTTCCCTCACCGTGTTTGGGTTTATGGAGATAATATCAAGAATATGAAGCAAATTTTCAATCTAGATGATGATTCGGATTTATATCGTCGGAATGAAACAAAGGAAAGCTATGAAAACAGGTTGAGGCAGAAGGTTAATGCTTTTTTTGCGGAAAAGAAGTATCTTATAGTCATTGATGGCTCGTATGCAAGTGAATTTTGGAGAATAATGGGAAGGGCATTTAGAGATATATCTAATGGCACCAGAATAATTTTCACCATTCCCCGCCTAGAGGATGCTCCACCAGTCACCGATGCAAATTTCATTTACAGGCTGCATTTACGGAGCGATTACGAGAGCTTGGCATTGTTCTCACACTCTTGGAAGAAAGGCCACTCTCCAAAGTTGGAAGAAAGTGCTAAGAAGGATATTTTACGAAAATGCGGAGGGCTGCCAGGGGTGATTGTAAAACTGGCAGAAGTACTATCGGAGAGAGGGATAGAAGAGTGGTCAAGGGTACTTCAGCAGCTAAATCAAGACAAAGAACATTGGTCACAAATCCTACAAGAGATCAACAGATATTTGCCTTTGAAATTGAGGCGATGTCTCTTTTATTTTGGATTATTTCCCAGTGGCCACAGAACCCCTGCAAGAAGATTGATTGCTTTGTGGGTTGCTGAGGGATTGGGGAGACAACAGAATGAAGAAAAATCCCCTGAGCATGTTGCAGAGTCATGCTTGATGGAGCTGATAAACTACAACATGGTTCGAGTGACAGAGAGGAAACTGAACGGCAAGATTAAGACATGTTGCCTACCGGAGGCTCTGCGATTACACTGGTTTGCAAAAGCCAAGGAAGCTAATTTTCTTGAAGGCCACAATCAGAAAACTGCAGTGACATCCATGCGCCGTCTTGCTGACCATCTTGATCCAAATGATGCCATCTTCGATCATATACATGGTAACAGCAGTAGTTCTATGTATTCTTGCTATAAACATCTAGTTTCTTTTCTATCCTTCGATACTCGACAAGAAAGCAGAGCAGGGGATGATGTAGGTAACTTTCTTGCTCGATGCATTTCTAGCAATTCCCTCCATTTCTTGTGGGTTTTGGATCTTGAAAACGTATATAAGCCAAAATTACCAAAGGCAGTAGGTGAGCTCACTTTGTTGCGGTACCTAGGCTTTAGATCAACTTATCTCGGAATACTTCCTATTTTCATTGACAAATTGCTTAGCCTTCAAACACTGGATTTGAAGCGAGCCCACATCAGCAATCTCCCTAGTGTAGTCTGGAAGATGCAAAAGCTGAGGCATTTGCTTCTAGATGAGAGTTTTCGCAGCGTGTTTGCACCTCGACCAGGAGATGGCTACCTACCGGAGCTTCAAACACTGTGGGGTGTATTTGTGGATGAAGAAAGTCTAGTAAGAAATGGCCTGGACATGTTGTTGAATGTCAAAAAATTGGGGTTGACATGCAAGATGTTGAAATCATACCAACATATGGAAATGTCCTCGCAATTGGATGCTGTAGCGAATTGGGTTCAAAATCTAAAACAACTTCAATCCTTGAAGTTGAAATCATTCAATGAATCAAATCAGCCATGGGATCTACACTTGGAGTCTCTGTCAACTCACATGGATCTCACCAGTGTATACTTGGTAGGAAGGCTAAAGAATCAGAATCTGATATCTGAGATGCCCCAGAATCTGGTAGAGCTCACATTGTCAGCATCTGGATTGGGAGAGGACCCAATGCAAACATTGGACAAGCTTCAAAACCTCAGAATTCTGATACTTCTGCAGAGATCATTTACTGGGAAGAAAATGGTTTGCAGTTTTGGAGGATTTCCTAAGCTTGAAGTGCTTAAATTCAAGAAGCTAGAGCCACTAGAGGAATGGAATGTGGAAGAAGGGGCATTAGCTAGTTTGAAAGGGTTGGAGATCGAATCTTGTACTAGTTTAAAGATGCTTCCTGAAGAGGTCCAGCGACTTAAATTTCTCCACAAATTAAAATTAATTAATGTTCCAGTTTTATCATCAAGAATCAATTAATTAATCTTACTTGATCTTGCTTCTGCCAGCACTCAATCATCAAGCGATAGCGAGGTGTTCTTTGTTTATTTTTCCTTTCTTTTTCAATGTTTTTGCATTTAGTATTATTGATGTCAGTAATTATCCAGAAGTTCTGTTGTCGTTGTTGATCTGTAGTTTCCAAAACAAATTCTTGAAGCAAGAATGAATGGTGTAAGATTCACTGTTGAATTTCATTTGATGAAGTGCTATTTAAATCAAGCTTTCTTTTATGGATGAGAACTTAGTTACTGTCATTCAATTGCCATGTATGCAAGCATATCCATGAATTCCATTAGATATAATATAAAATCAGAAGATTTTAACCCATCTTAAGCCAAGATTAAGTACCTAAAACAACTAATTCACATATGCAAGTTAGACAAGTTGCTACGTTGAGAGGTACAAGTAGGCAAATGAACTATTATCAAACATTGGACATCTAAAGAAAAGTGGAAGAATGAAGGAATGGAATGTTATGGCCCCCATATTGTGCTATAGGCAATTTACTGGGCCAAAGCTAAGGTCCTTTCCACTTTTGTTGGATCATATTTTAGATAGTATTGTTAACTGATTTGATAGTTAAAAAAATAGAAAATACCATATACGACAAAAAAAGACATTAGGCTTTATTATTCCTTTTCTCTAAACAGTTGACATTGAATTGTTGGTATAAAAGACTAGTTGAGTTCAGCTAGGGAAGGTATGGGAGGCA
The DNA here is from genome assembly GCA_947683425.1 of Excoecaria cochinchinensis. NCBI lineage: Eukaryota > Viridiplantae > Streptophyta > Magnoliopsida > Malpighiales > Euphorbiaceae > Excoecaria > Excoecaria cochinchinensis. The sequence goes on along the minus strand of CANTUQ010000150.1, from coordinate 4,214,223 downwards.
GAGAATGTCCTTTCATCCATCATCAGTGCTGGCAATATATTTCTGAAGATGGAAAATCAGAATAATATTACAATGCCAAATGACTGCTTGCATTAGAATAATGAGAAGATCTTAGACATTATATTATGCATGGGCCAAAAATAGTTGAGCATCCTGACCTCAAACTTTTGGACCTGCAATATAAGGCATACAGGTTGTATCTGGTTCCATTTGCTTAACTGAACATTAACAACGTTACAATTGGTTGATTGATAGAAGGAAGAAACATGTGGGAAGGGAAATAGAATCACAGTAAGACAGATCACTCCTGCAATTGTACATTGAAAGAAAAATGAGGAAGCGAAATAGATGAAGAGGGCTAACACACACACTGTTTAGAACATGTCATGCAATTTTAATATTCGGACTTGCAACAGCATTGAGTTGCTAAATCTAAATGCTATTAATGCTGGGATTTTGATAGCTAAATTAGAAATAATCTCTCATTAAAACATCTTGATACTTGATATCAAACTGAGGATTGTTTCTGCAGTCATTTGAAAGCTGGAAACAGGTCCTATGACTTCAGAGCACTCCTTAAATTAGAGATTCTCAATTAGTAATGCAAAGATATCGTTCACTAAACTTGAATATAAACGAAACTTATTAATCCAGTTGTGACACAAAAAAAAAAAAAACTAGAATTAAAGAACTACACAATTGAATCTTAGATCTTGATCATTTTGATTAAGAATTCCAATGCAACAGTTCTTGGTGTGGTGCACCAGAATAAGGCTGCCAAAATTTTTCTTAAGAGTTGCTGAAACTAGTGATATCTTCTTTGAAATATCAAGTTGAACAGCATATCATAGAGATGGTGAATGTTAACAGCATTTTCAATGTGGAGTAATCAGCATCATGATCCAACAATGTATCTCATAATAGTCTTGTATGTTATGGAGCAATTGAAATTACATATGGCGTTAAGAACTTCTGTTCATGTTAGACAAACCCTCACCTTACCATAAATCTAAATGAATACTTAGTCTTGCTGCTAGGTAATAAATGTATTGTGCAGAAGTGGAAGCATTTAACATATAGAGAGTTTATCATCTATGACATTATCACAAATTCCACATCGGATGTCTAAGGTGGCTACAGGGGCCTCATCAGTGACTTCATCTAGGAGCATAGTAGATTCAAAGAAAATTGATGCCATAAAATACAAGACTATTAGAGATACATTGTTGGATCATGATGCTGATTACTCCACATTGAAAACGATGTTAACATTAACCGTTCAAATTTGTTGCTAGTAGAAGATGCTATACACTACAAGAAATAGCAGTTTTCGCGACTGAAATGGAAAGGACATTTAGTGACGGAATTTTTGTTTCCGTCACTAATTAGGGATGGTAAAAAATTCCGTCGCTAAAAATGGCGGAAATAATTTCCCTTTAGTTTTAATGACCGAAATTACGACGGAAAATACATCCGTAGCTAAAATTAGCGACGGAATTTAAATTTCCGTCGCTAAATTTATTAAAAAATTAATTTCTTCTATTAGCGACGGAAATTAAAATCCGTCGCTAAAATTAGCGACAAAATTTAAATTTTCGACGCTAAAATTGTAAAAAAAAGTTAATTTCTTTTATTAGCGACGGAAATTAAATCCGTCACTAAAATTAGCGACGGAATCCGTCGCTAAAAGTAGCGACGGATAATGTATTTCCGTCGCTAAATTTATTTAAAAAAAATTAATTTTCAATTTAGCGACAAAATTACAGTTTCCGTCGCTAAAAGTAGCTGCGAAAATTATAATTCCGTCGCTAAAGTTATTTGTCATTTTTTATTATTAACATTAGCGACGGAGTAAAATTTCCGTCACTGAAAGTTTTTAATTTATTAAAACACACCCCCTCTCTCCTCTCTCTCCTCTCTCCCCTCTCTCTCTCCCCCCGATTTCCCTTGGTTTTTGCCGTCCCCACCCGCCGCACTCCCTCCCTGCCGATCTTGCCCCGCCTCTCCCGACGGAAATTTGTTTCCCGACGGAAATTACTTATATATTTTCCGTCTGGAATTTGCGTCGAAAAACCGTTTTTTCCTTGTAGTGATATATCATGGACTTCTTACATCCAAAAACGCACTCTGTTCCTAACATAGATTTTTAAGATACTTCTAGCTGATGCCAATAATTTTATACCACGGGGAAGTAACATATCAGGCAAGAGAGGATGTATCCATTGCTCCTTGAATATCAATATTGAAACTGGGCACTTATTTGCTAGAAGACCAAATTTGCACAGGTTCCTCCTCTTTTATTTTTTAATTTTTTTTTGGTGCACATTTATCTTCTTGATTAATATATGTTAGGACTGCAAAATATCAGTTAACTTCACATTAGTATGATATTGTCCGTTTTGTACCAAGATCGCACAGATTTATTTTTGGTTTCCTCCCAAAACGCCTCATACTAATGGAGTTAGGTGCACGTTTTATATTTAAAGTGTTTTTTCTTAATTTTTCAATGTGGGACTTGGGTTGTACCCCAACAATCCTCCCTTCAAACCAAGTACCACACAGCTTATGTCATTCTCTCGAGCGATAATCCATTTGATTCGTCGAATCATCCTGCACCGCCGTTATCAACCAATAGGACGTGCCACCTGACCACCACAATATCAGGAAAACTTTTGACACAAGGCACAAAATATGAATCTCCAATCGCAAGGTCGTACCGGGAGCCTCCCACACAATGCATTCCACTATTCCGGATCGTTTTCAAAGCATGACTCTGATACCGCTTGTTAGGATTGCCAAAAATAACTTAACTCCACATTAGTATAATATTATTCACTTTAAGCGAAATCCGAACGGATTTGTTTTTGGGTTCCTCCTAAAATACTTCATACTAATGAAGTTAGGTGAACATTTTATATTCAATTAAGGTGTTTTTTTCTTAATTTTCTAATGTGAGACTTGGGTTGTATCCCAACAATATAACCATGGTGTTGCACAAGTCTAGATTCTTTGCTGTTCCGTATTTAGTCATGCTGGATATTTAATCATTAAGTGACACCAGATGAAGCGCTCTGTTTGGCAGCATCTGTAAATTTTCATATGGCACAAATTAACAATGACATATGTTTGCTTCTTTAGCTAGTTACAGCTGCAGTGAAGTCAAACTAATATCGAAATGAAATTTTATTAATTACATGCTTATTGGGAATATAATCAAATGAAATATCTAACTTATCAAATGCTTTTCGTATGAATGTCAGCATCAGGGCAGATTGAGACTGTTATGATCATCCTTTGTGTCAACTGTTTGACATTCTCTTAGCATCGGGAACAAGTTATCAAATGCTTTTTGTTCCATGCACCAATGTTGAAAATTCTTATTTGATCCCGTCTCGCATCAAAGAAACAAGACAAGTGTTTAAATATTCTAATGTTTAATATAATTCGATAATGTTGAATATAATTCGATAATGTTTAATATATATATATGTCTGTGTGCGCCCGCGCGGCTGTGTCAGCGAAAATAAGCAAATTGAGAGCTTAAAAAATAAACACAAAAAAAAAAAAAAAAAATGGAAGAGTTCATCTCCTTCTTGTTGCGGCCATTGCCACAGAAAAGTGCAACTCTGAAGGTAATTTAATTTCAATAATTAATTTTGGAATTACTGAATTATAAATCACGATCATGAGTATCTCTAATAAATTAAATTAAATGGTTGTTGAACAGTGGATGTTCTATACGCCTGGAAACACAAACAATGGATTAGAGAGCTGGAATCCAAAACTTGAGAATCCATGTACTTGGTTTCATGTCACCTGCAACAGCGAATACAGTGTAGTTAGGGTGTATGTGCTCTTCTCATCCTTTAAATTTCTGCTAATCTATCTCTTAATTATTGTTCATTTCCAATATATTTATTGCTATTGGCTACTTGCAAAATTGATATTCTTTTATTGGTGCAACTGCTGGAGAAATTGAAAAAATTTGAATTTTGATCACTAAAATGGACCTTGGAAGTGCTGGATTATCAGGAACTCTTATCCCTCAGCTTGGACTTCTGCCCAATCTTCAGTACCTGTATGCTCTTTTAGTTTTTCTTCTATTTTTTTAAGCCTTGTTTGGATCATGATTTGCAATGGAAAAACTTGATTTGATTTTATGAGGTATTTGAAATTGATGGCACTGGCAGAGAAATATCAGGGAATAGCATAAGTGGAAGCATTCCATCAGCAATTGGTAATTTAATAAAATTAATCAGCTTGGGATTGGACCATAATCAGCTAACAGGCTCCATTCCATCTTCTCTTCGCAACTTGCATTCTTTGAGGTTTATGTGAGTATTAAAATTAACTTAAATTTTAAAATTCCCATTTATTTTTTTTTCTAATTTGGTTCATGTTCATATTATATTTTTTGCAGGAGACTCAATAGTAATAAGCTCACTGGCTCTTTGCCAATGAATGCAGTTAGCCTTGTTAATACCGGCAATTTGAGGACATTGTGAGTTTATCAATTCTTTATATTTGTATATCTATTTCTATTAGTGAAATGAGAATTCTTCATTGTCGTATTTATTTCTATTAAACTAGGATTCATTATATATTTACCGATCAAGCACATGTCACATCTCACAGCAGCAGCATTATCTAAAAACATCTAAATATGCAAATCCTTGCACAATATAGAAGCTTAAACAGAATAAAAAAATTAAGCACATATATTCAAGTCAGAGGTAGTATCAATTCCAAGTATGTATAACAAAATTCGCAGCCGTAAACAGAAATTCTAAAGCATTATTAGTAGACAATCAATTTTCAATTTTTTCTGTTGATTTTAGCATAATTATTGATCGTCATTTTAATTAAATTATGATATCTTATCCAAGGAAAAAACAGAAAGTGCTGCAATAGTGTGAAGGATAATTGCTGGCACAACTGCATGTGGATGAGGTAAAAGAAGGGACTTATTGTATAGGTAATGAAGCTTAGTTCTCCAAATTAGAGTCTTCGATTGTATAAGTGCTCTCATGTTGCATCCAATACCTAAAAATAACTTCTAAAAACAAAATCTAAGAGACAAGATATAAATGTGAAGAGAGTGAAAAAAAAAAGGAAACAAGAAGCTTGCATGCAAGATCCAACTACTGGACAATTCTGCTATATAAAAGAGAGGACAATTCTGTTGGGAAATTTTTAGGATCAATAACATAAATTTCATTTCCATCAAAAATTAATTACATATGTCTAGGCTTACATTGAAACCATAAAATTAGATCACTAACTCACTAATTTCACTAATCAATCCATAATTCCATTACTCCACTAACACCATTAATACCACTAACTACACTAACACTATTAACACCACTAACTAAATAATAATAAACACAAAACATTATAAACATGTAAAAAATAAAATTCACTAATTTAATCACTACATAAAAAATAATGATTTTGAATCAATTCTCCAACATGCTCCCTTAATTCAAAATCGTACACAATTAATTATTTTGTTGGAGCACTTCTCTCCAATATGCACATTGCTTTTCAATTTATTTTTTGAAGCATTTCTCTTCAATTTTTGATGCACTTCTCATCAAATATCATTTATTAATTCACCTTCTCATCATACTTCAATTATTGGTGCACTTTCTTATCAAATTTCAATTGTTGATACACCTTTTCATCAAATTTCAATTATTGATGCACTTTCTCATCAAACTTCAATTGATGCAATTTCTCATCAATTTTCTACTATTAAATTTTCTTGGAACACTTCTCTCCAACTCTCAAAAAAGAGATTCTTGCTCTTGTGCCAAATTCATTTGATCATTTGCAAACCTCTAATCATGTTTCATATGCCCACAATTGATAATTTTCTCCATTGAACCAGGAGAGGCAGAATCCTGTGCAATTTTTTTTACAGACCCATGACCAATAAAGGCTCTGATACCACTGTTGGAAAATTTTTAGGATCAATAACATAAATTTCATTTCCATTAAAAACTAATTACATACGCCTATTTATAGGCTTACATTGAAACCATAAAATTAGGCCACTAGCTCACTAATTCCACTAATCAACCCATAATTTCATTACTCTACTAACACCACACTTAGAAATAATAAATATTGATAGAAAAGAGTGTATTTCATTTCTCAGTTTTAGAGTATATATACATGAATAATATGTGCATAACTGAATGATAATTATCAACATTTACAAATAGAAAGATAATAACAAATTGCTGTTATCTCTTATCCATAATACGCCCCGGACAAGCTGATGGTGGAAGCCTCTGTAACCGAAGCTTGGAAAGGAATCTGCAGAACAACGTTTTTGGCAGTGGCTTAGTTAGTATGTCAGCTAACTGATCAGAAGAAGAGACAATGCCAACTGATATCATTTTACTTGCGATCAACTGACGCACAAAGTGAAAATCAATTTCAACATGACGTGTCCGAGCATGAAAGACAGGATTAGATGATAGAAAAACAGCACCAACATTATCACACCAGATGTGTGGAGGGCATGATAAGTGAACTCCTAATTCATTGAGCAAACAGAGCAACCACTTAATTTCAACTGTGACATTTGCAACCGCTTTAAATTCAGACTCAGTGGAAGATCTAGCCACTGTCTTTTGTTTGCCAGATTTCCAAGCTAATAAATTATTCCCAAGATAAATTAAATAACCACCGGTAGAACGCCTATCATCGGGACATCCAGCCCAATCAGCATCACTAAATGCAGTGAGACGATTAAGAGCACAGGGTTTAATAAAAAAACATAAATTTTTGGTTCCTTGTAAGTAGCAAAGAAGACGCTTTAAAGCTTGAAAATGCACAGTAGTAGGCTGATGAAGAAATTGACAAAGTTTATTTACTGCAAAACAAATGTCCGGCCTTGTGAGAGTGATATATTGAAGACTACCACAAGCAGCTCTATAATTTTGGGCATCAGAAATTGACAAAGAAGAACCATCTGCCTTTGACAAAAGAGCACTAGCTGCCATAGGAGTTGAAAAAGGCTTGCAAGAATGCATACCCATTCGATTTAATAAGGTGGAAATATAATGTTGCTGAGAAAGAGACAACCCACAAGACATAGTAGAAACTTCAATACCCAAGAAATGATTTAGAACTCCCAAATCACGTAATGGAAACCCATTAGCCAGCTTAGAGACAACGTAATCAACAAATAAAGGGTCACTGGCTGTAATAATAACGTCATCCACATAAACTAACAAAAAACATGAACAACCATTTTTATGATAGAGAAACAGAGAACTATCAGCATGAGAGCCAGTGAAGCCAAGAGTAAGCAAAAAAGAACTCAATCTTTGGAACCATGCACGAGGTGCCTGTTTTAGACCATAAAGAGATTTCTTCAATTTACAAACATAGTGAGGAAACTGTTTGTCAATGAAACCTTGAGGCTGAACCATGTATATATTCTCAGATAAATTGCCATGGAGAAAGGCATTACTAATGTCCAATTGACGAAGACACCAACCCCGAGAAACAGCAATCGTGAGAACAGCTTGAATAGTAAGAGGTTTCACCACCGGACTAAACGTTTCTGTGTAATCCAATCCATACTCCTGCGTATATCCTCTTGCCACAAGACGGGCTTTAAACCTCTCGATTGAACCATCAACCTTACATTTAACTTTGTATATCCAGCGATTACCAATAACATTGCCAGTAGATGGAGGTGGGACAAGATCCCAAGTATGATTTCGTTGAAGAGCCATGTATTCTTGTTCCATTGCCACTCTCCATTTAAGGAGTTTATTTGCTTCATGAAAAGAAGAAGGTTCAATGACAAAGGAGCTTGGAGTTGCTTGTGCTAAATGAAGAGAGGCCAACTTTTTAAGGGTGGAATCACGAAGTTGCATATTGTGGGTACGGGTGGAAGGTTGGGGACGTGGAAGTGAAGGTGGATGATGAGGTAGGGAATTTGGATATTTGGACAAATCAACACAAAGATTGAGACCACTAGAAGATGTGGTCGAGGAAACATGAGTTGAAGTGGTAGGGGAAGATATATCTGTGTCATTAAGAGAGGGAGGAGATAAGGGTGACATTGGTGGGTCCATTTGTGGAGGTGGCTGTGAATCTGACATTGGAGAAGAATGAGAGATAGATGGAGATAAGGACGAAGGAGGTGGGTCATTTGATGTAGTGGGATTTGACTGATTTTGAGGTGAAGATAAGGACAAAATAGGTGGGGCAGGTGGTATAGTGGGATTTAAAGTTAAATTTGAATGGAAGATAGGTGGATGAGGTTGTTGAGATATTGAGGTGGTAGAAGAGATAGAGGCTGGCGGAACAGGTAACCATGGAGAAGAAGAAGGCAGCCCGACTTGAGACACAGGAGAATTATTTGGAACTTGCTTAAATGGAAAAATTAACTCATCAAAGACAACATGACGGGCATAATAAATTTTACCAGATGACTTATCGAGACACCTATATCCAAGATGAATTGGAGAATAACCTAAGAATACACATTGAGCTGACCGAAAAGAAAATTTATGTTTTTGAAATGGGCGAAGTAAAGGATAAACTGCACAACCAAAGACACGGAGAAATTTGTAATCGGGAGACTTGAAAAATAATAAACTAAAAGGAATTTTTTGATTAAGAGATGACGAGGGCATACGATTTATAAGAAAGACGGCAGTTTCAAAAGCAAATTGCCAGTACTTAAATGGAGAACCACAATGACCCAATAATGTTAGACCAATGTCAACAATGTGTCGAATTTTCCTCTCAGCGGTACCATTTTGTTCATGAGTGTGAGGACACATAACTCGATGAATAATCCCATGTTCACGAAAATATTTATGTAATGGCCGAAACTCCCCGCCCCAATCAGATTGAAATTGTTTGATTGAAGTATTAAATTGCTTTTCAACTAAGACTCGAAATTGACAAAAAATAGAAAATACTTCACTTTTACATTTCATGGGGTAAATCCACGTGAACAAAGAATAATCATCAATAAAAATTAAGAAATATTTGTCACCATTTGAAGAACATATTGGAGCTGGGCCCCAGACATCAGAATGCACTAATTCTAATGGAGAATTACTGTGATTATTTGTAAGAGATAAAGGTAAACGATGCAACTTTCCTAAACAACAAGAAACACATTTTCCAGTAGACAAACGAGTACTAGAACAGGGTAACTTAAAACGATTGACTAATTGACGAACAGTCTGAAAATTAGGATGTCCAAGCCGAGCATGCCAGTTTTCCAAGTTGACAAGATAAGCAGCGGTTGGTGAAGGAAGGGTGGAGCGAAGAGAACCAGTGAGTTTGTAGAGGCCTAGATCACTTGTTCCGCGCAGCAGAGTTTTCTGGGAAGTCTGGTCTTTCACAACACAATGGTCAGAATGAAACTGGAAATAACAATTATTATCACGGCAAAATTTTTGCACTGACAGTAATGATTTTGTAATGTGAGGAACATGAAGAACATTATTTAAAAGCATGGGTTTAGAGAGAGTGGCAATAGAACTAGAACCAGTATGCTTGATGGGTAACTTTTCCCCATCACCAACAGCAAGTGCATTCATACCTTTATATTCATCCGAAATATGCAAGGAAGCCAAATCTGGAGTAACATGGTGAGTAGCCCCCGTATCAGGATACCAAGTAAATGAACGATCATCTGCAGTATGTAAGTTTGCCTCAGGAGCAGATGGAAAAACAGAACCATTAGCCAGAGGATGAGAGTGCCTAAAATTTTGCAAGCTGGAAGAAGACTGGCGGGGAACAAAATTTTCATCAAATCTTCGTCTGCAATTAAGAGCAACATGGTTAGTATAACCACATATCTGGCATGTTGTATGAGAACTGCGAGATGAGGAATGTCCAAAAGTATTGTAGCCTCGTCTTCCACGATTGCCAGAGCGACCACGACTTCTAGAAAAATTTGAAACAGAAGAGACATTGGACTGATTGTGTGATGGTGTAACTCGTTGAGCAACATTGACACTAGGAAGTGTTGTTTGCTGCGCTTTTAATAAGAGTTCATGAGCAACCAGTTGGCCATGAAGCTCATTAAAGGATACTGAATCTGACCGTTGTTGAAGACCACCTATGATACCATTATAATCAGCCCCTAATTTTCGAAAAATGATAGCATTGAACTCAGATGGTGAGATAGGCTGTCCAGCAAGTGCCAATGAATCCGCCAGCGTCTTTGCTTGAAAAAGATATTCTGAAATAGTTTTATCATCCTTTGAAAGATTATGTAACTCAATATGCAACTGAGTTCGTTGGGCATGGCTAACAACGCCATATGCTGCAGCAAGTGCTTTCCAAACCTCTGAGGAAGAAGACAAACCGATGAGATGAGGATAGACGTCTTCTGTAATTGATGACAATAACCAAGAAAAAAGTATTTGATCTTTGGAGAACCAAGTGAGATAGGCTGGGTTTGGTTCCATGAGATTTGTAGTGACATTATGAATCTCTTTAGGTGGTGCAGGTTCTGTCCCATTTAAAATACCATGAAGGTTATAAAAATTCAGCTATGGAGTGAATTGTAATTTCCAAGGCACATAATTCTTAGATGTGAGTTTGATAGAAAAGGTTTGGTTGACAGAGGAGGGAATAGTTTGAGATGAGAAAGATTGACATAAAGAAGGAACAACAATAGGAATTGAAGATACAGAAGTTGAAGATGATGACGTGGTGGTCATTGTGGGCTCTGATACCAACTTAGAAATAATAAATATTGATAGAAAAGAGTGTATTTCATTTCTCAGTTTTAGAGTATATATACATGAATAATATGTGCATAACTGAATGATAATTATCAACATTTACAAATAGAAAGATAATAACAAATTGCTGTTATCTCTTATCCATAATAACCACTAATGCCACTAACTACATTAACACCACTAACTAAATAATAAGAAACACAAAACATTATAAACGTGTAAAAAATAAAATTCACTAATTTAATCACTACATAAAAAATAATGATTTTGAATCAATTCTCCAACAAATTCTGCTAAAACTGCAATGCTTCACATATTACATAGAGGACAATTATGCTAAAAATGCAATGCTTCACATATAAAAGATAGAACAATTCTGCTAAAACTGCAATGCTTCACAAATAAAAGAGAGGACAATTTTGCTAAAACTGCAATGCTTCACAGGTTGGACTTCCACAAATTCTTTCCCCTAGAAATTTTTCAGACAATATATTTAAAATCAAAGTCAAACTTATTAATAGACATACAAGAGAGAGGTAAATGAAGAATTATTTTAAAACAACATCATTGCTACTATCTCTTTAAATATGACAAAAACCAACTTCAACAATTGAAAAATAGATACACACTACCAACCTAGAAATTGCCTTGCGATTTGATCTATTTACCTCATTTTACTTGCAGCAGAATAATTTAATAACAATTTAAAGGATGTGACTTGCAACGACCATGATTAGCATTGCAATTAACTTGCATTAAACATTGCAAAATAAGTTACACAAAATTTGTAATCAACCCAGGAGATCAACATTACAAGTCAGCATTACAAGTAATATACAAGGTTAAGTGTTGCAACAGTTACATTCACAACCCGAGATTCTTAATCAACCCAGGATTTTTCATTATGTGTTTTTGGGATTGATTTCACTCATAATTATTGAACTTATATTCAAATAATACTAATATAATGAAAGAATTTTTGTTCTATTAAAAATCACTGAACTTAGAATATGTATACAGAAAAGTCACTTTAACCGTTTTATAGTGAAAAAACCGCTAAAAAAACTAGCTGGCACATACACTCAGTACCCCCTACACACATGACCTGACACGTGGCAGGTGGAATGCCACGTGGACATTTCGACAAGTCAGCTTACCATGTGGTATGCTTACATGTCATTTTTTCACGTGACATGCTACATGTCGAGCCATGTGCGCATGGGGTGCTGAATGTACACACTAGCTAAAATTTTCAGTGGTTCGTTCATTGGAAAATGATCAAAGTAATTTTTCTGTATACATATTTTAAGTTCAGTTATTTTTAAGAGAATAAAAATTCTTTCATTATATTAGTATTATTTGAGTATAAATTCAGTGACCATGAGTGAAATTAACCTTGTGTTTTCGTGTGCGTGTGCAAATACATCTCAAGAGGAGTAGGCATACTTCCCAACTTATTAGACTAAAACAAATATTAGCAACATAAACATCACCAAGCTATTACAATTTTGTCAAAAATTTATTGTAAATTTTGTTGGCTCAAAAGGCTAACACTCAATCTTGAATTTTGATCATTAACAAAACATTTCTATCAGTTAAGTTTTGGATCTTTATGGTTTATATTGTGCAGATCCAAAAACAGATAAATCTGAAATCAGGTGCTTTATCTAGAATAGAACAAAACATACGTGTTTTAATTCATCAGACTTGACCTAATCTGTTACCTCATCAGACTGGACGTGATCTATTGATTAATTTTTTATAGGAAATATTTGTAAAATCAATTCTGAGGATTCACACACTCACAATCATTTTCCAAAATCATATATTAACTTATTTAAATTTATTTCTTTCCAAATTCTTAAATTTTCCATATACATGTTTGTTTGAAAAAGGAAATAAAAAATTTCGAAATATTTTTCAAATTGGATTTTGTCATTTTCTACATTTAAATATTTTTTAAAATCATATCATATCTTAGCTTAATCAAAATTATTTCTTTCCAAAAATCAAATTTCCACAATTATGGTTATTTGAAAAAGGAAAGGTTTCTGGATTATCTTTTTCAAATTGATTTTTTCATCTAAGGAAATACAAATTTAATCCCTTCTAGTATGGAAATATTTTTAAATGTTAGTTCATACCCAATGGATAGAAAATTTTCTCTATAAAATGAATTTTATTGAGGTGTTCTAACATGTGAGTTAAAAACATATTTTCTACTTGTGCTCTATTCTATTTGTAAGTTTTTCATTACATCATGTACTCACACTATCACATCTCCTCAATATGATTATAGTTTCTATTGTAACTATGTTAGTGAGGCTTGATAAATTTGTGAGATAAAATTGTGAGGTTAGATTGCTAGAGTTTAGAAAAATAAACTAGCAAGTGTTTAGGTTCTTTTACTTGGGAAAAAAGGGCTAAGTTTTTTTATTCTTTTACTTGAGAAAAATGGTTAAGTGTTTTAGATTTTTTTACTTAGTAGAAAAACTTGTAATTGGCTTCTAATTTTTGCCCGCTAAATAAAGTCACATTAGAATGAGAGAAACTCTTAAGACAGATTATTTTAAGAAGAGGATATAGGCGGTAGCCGAACCTCTATAAATCGCAGTGTCAAAAAATTTCTATCCCATACTCTTTTTAATTTCGTGCTCTATATATTTTTATTATGCTGAAATTGATTGTTTTATATCTGTCACGTGGTCTATAGAACACAATCCATAAACCGGTATGTGTTCTAAAAACCAGATTAAACTTGAATCTTCTAAATTATTTTAGCAAGTCAAAGTCTGATTTATTTTCACTAAAAGTTTCATCCATATGTATAGTTCATAGTGGAAAATGTTAGTTGAAAATTAATTTACGTTTAATGCATGAAATAAATTTATTATGAACTTAGTTCCTCATGTCTAAAACTGCATGTGTTCTAATTTGTTTTCAGTTGCTGAAAATTCTGTCTGTTCTATATCTATTATGTATTCTATAGAACAGAGTCAGAAATTCAGTCTGCATTCTAAAAAATGAAATGAAATTGATTTTTGTGAATTATTTTGGCAAGTGATAGTATGATTTCTAATCATTAAAAGTTTTGTCCATGCATGTATTAAACGTTGAAAAAAAGTTGATTAAAAATATTTTAAGTTAAATACACGAAATTGATTCATTATGATCTTGGTGCTTTACATTTAAAATTGCCCATGTTCTAATTTATTTAGATCACGAAAATTTTGTAATGATCTATTCACTCTCTTCTAGATCATATATTTGGGGCTCACAAATTTGATTTTATTTTTATATATTTTTAAATATTTTAAATTATATAATTAGTAAAAATATTATAAAATATAAAAATATATAAAGTCAGGTATCAGGCTAGTTAAACACGCATTTTACATGCAAAACTCTAATTCGCCTATTAATAAACTGCTTTTAATTGGATTCGAACCAAATTAGACTTAAATATTAAAGTATATATCCAAATCCTTTTGTTAATTTTATTTAATAATTTAATTTTCATTTATAAGTAATTTTTTTAATTGATAGAAAAGTAATTTCTGTCAAAAAATAATTTGTAAAGTATCTAAAAATTGATATAAGTGGAATTAGGAGTGTGGAAAAATAAATTTTTTTATTATTAAAAAATCGGTTTGAAACCGAATTGGCTTATACTAGTTGCAAATTAAAATTTGATTATTCGCCACCGAATAAGGATCTCAATTTTTAAAAATTTAGAATTAAAAAAAAAAAAAGAAAAGAGGAACATGAAAACTTTGCTCAAAAAAGATATAGAACACAGGAAGCTCTGCTACACATATTCCGTCCTTTATGTGAATGGAATTGCAAAGGAATATGTGGGTCTGCATTTTGTTATTTGTTAGAAATTGAAAACAAAATCTACTGTACGGTCCATTTTTTAAAAGCGAGAACAACTTCGCACCAAAATACATCAAATCTCAAAATATTTTTCGCATAACTGAATCGACAGTTAGCGTGTATCAGAGCTTTATGTGAATCCTACTTTTGAACAACTCCGTAATTTTGACAAAAATATCTCAAATCTCAAAATATTTTTCACATGACCCATTATTCAAATCTTTTTTTAAAAAAACACATTATTTAGAAAAAAAATGCCTCGAATATATAGCTAATTTGATCATATTATTTAATTGTGAAGGGGAAATAATAGAATAAATGGAGGTAACAATAAAATTGATACTTACCTCTTGTAGCGCGTAAATCTCGTTGCGGAAGCGATACAATGATCCACTTTTATTTGGTCACCGGTCCGGCTTTTACCCACTCGAGATAAGAGCAACTAGATCACAATCTAAAAACCCCTGAAAGATTACGACAGAAAACTTGTGAGTGGAAACGAGCAGCCTTGTGGCGTATACGTTTTCTCGTTACCAAATAATGAGATCTCTCATCTATTTATAGAGATCATAAAGGCTAGAGACTTATCCCTAGTCTAACTCAGATTTCTTTCTGATATACGATTTGGTAATTTTAATCAGATTGAATTACCCATTTCAATCTGGATTGAAACTCAATCCATTATAGAGTTATGGGCGTATCCCAACTCTATCATCTCCCACTCACACATGACGGAACACATTCCATTTATAATCTTCAGTTATACAGGCTAATAGATGGTGTGATCAGCATAACTCGAGATCACTAGTGCTATACACCTGTTAGGGATATATAACATCTCGAAAAAGGCAATCCTTTTATTTTACTATGCCTAACCCTAGATAACCTTCTCACAATCATTGTTTTAACTCATGATCTCATAAAATATCTTTCGTGTTCACTATTATGTTTTTACTTATAGAAACGATAATAGACATGTCGGTGAACCACGAACTCTTATGAATGTGATCAAAAGGTTATTTTTCCCTCTTAATATATGCCATCCATCATAATTCAACTCACTTTTTTAGTTAGATTCTCTAGGCCTAAATTTTTCCCAGACCTCTTGAAAAATAACCAAGCTAGCCACATTGAACCATACTTCAGGGATAAGTTAAGAGTTCTAAGGGTCAAAATATAGATAGGGTCTCACAATAGGGAAATATAGATTGGACCAGCATAACTCAAGAGCACTAGTGCTATACACCTGTTAGGGATATATAGCATCTCGAAAAAGGCGATCCTTTTATTTCACGTATGCCTAACCCTAGACGACCTTCTCACAATTATTGTTTTAACTCATGATCTCATAAAATATCTTTCGTGTTCACTATTATGTTTCTACTTATAAAAACAATAATAAACATGTCGGTGTACCACGAACTCTTATGAATGTGATCAAAAGATTATCTTCCCCTCTTACTATATGCCATCCACCATGATTTAACTCGCTTTTCTAGTTAGATTCTCTAGGCCTAAATTTTTTCCAGACCTCTTGAAAAATAACCAATCTGGCCACATTGAACCATACTTCAGGGATAAGTTAAGAGTTCTAAGGGTAAAAATATAGATAGGGTCTCACAATAGGGAAAGTTGAGATCAATAGTATTAAATTCCCATCTCTTTAGTCACTTAAACACACACTGTATAAAACATGTATTATGGTGTTCTTTCCTTCCCTTAAAGGAGCGCATGTATCACATTTTGAAAATGTGAATATGAAACACCATACAGAAGTATAAGGTTGCAATGCGCCGAAGCACTCAACTTTAGTCCGCTTACTTAAGGACTACTTCTGGCTTTTAAGACAGAACATGGTAGTTACATATAACTGACCATCGGATTCCACACGATCCTTATTTGGATCTCAATCCAAAGTATACAACCTCATGTATGACTTTATCTCACGCCTTAACAAGACCAATCTTGTAATTTCTGCAAGACGGCACTTTTATTTTGAACAGCTCTCGAGCATACTCATTTGTTCAAAAATTGCCTCATCTTAGTTTTTGCCAACTCATTGACAAAACTAAGGTAAACACCCTTGTGAGTGGGCTATTTCTCTGTCTGACATGCTCATTACTCAAATAAATGACAGTAAGTTTTCCCACATTAAACAGTTGCACTCATGTATTGCCAATAATGAACTTTATTATTATTCATAAATAATAACGTTAAGGGATTGCAAAAAATAAATTAAGTTAGTACACATCAAATTCTATGCAAACCCTAAAATCTAATGTGTCTTTCAAACACATCTTTCGTTACAGGTTTAGTCAACAGATCTGCAATCATCTCATGCATAAATATGTACTGTAAGTTCACATCTCCCCGTGCAACAATGTCTCTTATATAATGATACTTAATGTCGATATGCTTAGTCCTACTATGAAATTTTGGATCTTTCGTGTAAGCTATCGATGACTGAGTGTCACTATAGATCGTCACTTGTTCCTCTGAGGTAGTTACTTTTAAATGGTCCATTAACCGTTTTAGCCAAACTGCCTTTTATACTGCAGCTGTAGAAGTTACAAATTCAGATTCCATTGTCGATAAGGCTACACAGGTTTGTTTCTTGCTACTCCATGAGATGGCACCCTTGCTAAGCAAGAATATGAAACCTGAAGTGGATTTTCTCTCATCCACATCTCTAGCCCAATCAGCATCAGTGTATCATCTCAATTGCAGATCCTTGCCTTGATAACAGAGAGAATAATCTATTGTACCTTTGAGGTATCTAAGTATCCTCTTAACTGCTTTCCAATGTGCTTCGCCTGGGTTAAATTGATATCTACTTGCCATGCCCACTGCATAGCAAATATAAGGTCTTATACATATCATAGCATACATAAGACTACCCACGGCACTGGCATATGGAACATTTCTCATACGTTTCACTTCTTCTGGCGTCTTTGGACACATCTCTTTGCTAAGAAACTGATTCTTGGCAATGGGGCAGTCTATGGGTTTGCAGTTCTGCATATTGAATCGTTCAAGGACTTCGTTGATATATATCTCTTGAGAAAGAGATAACAACCTTCTCGAACGATCTCTTGAAATCTTAACTCCAAGAATGTAGTATGCATGACCCATATCCTTCATTTCAAAGTTAGATGATAACCAATCTTTGATTTGATTTACGTACTCTTTGTCATTTTCAGCTATTAGTATGTCATCTACATACAATGTTAAAATGACAAAATTATTTTTAGGGCTTTTATTATACACACAATGGTCTTCATCAATCATGTTGAACCCATTCGACATGATTGTATCATGAAATCTGAAATACCATTGTCTTGAAAACTGTTTAAGGCCATAGATTGATCTTTTCAATCGGCAAACCTTACGTTCGCTGCCTTCTTCGATGAAACCTATAGGTTGATCCATGTAGATTTCTTCATTTAGTTTTCCATTGAGAAAATCAGTCTTCATATCCATTTGATATAACTCTAGGTCTAAACTCGCCACTAAGGCAAGAATTAACCTTATAGACGTAAATCTTACAACAGGTGAGAAAGTATCCTCATAGTCAATCCCTTCCTGTTGTGTAAACCCCTTAGCGACTAGCCGAGCTTTATATCTTTCGATACTTCTATTAGCTTTTCGGTTCACCTTGAGAATCCATTTATTCCCAATCGGTTTACGTCCTTCCGATAGATCAACCAGTTCCCAAACACGGTTTGATCTCATGGATGCCATTTCTTCTTCTATTGCATTTATCCATTTTTCTTTAGCTAGCTGGGCATGAGAAGGCCTCTTTAATATTTTTAGGCTCTTCCTCGTCTTGTCGGACAACTAAAAGGGCTCCGTTCAAGCTTTCGATCTCAAATCATCGACGAAGAACACTTATCCTTTTAGATTTATGCAGTTCCGAATCTTGATAAACATGTCTCATATATTCATCGTAATTTGAAATGCTCCCACTGGAATCATGTTTCATACTCCCACTAGAGTCGAGAATGCTCCCACTCAAATCAAGGTCTCGAACATCCGAATCATGTGTAGGAAGAAAGTTTTGACCTTCTTCCTCTATTTTCCTCCCACTCGGATAAAGTGATTCTGATGGTTCATCTTCCTGAGTTTCATAGAAGGTGAAATCTTGATTCACTTTGCCCAAATTTGGAAACTCATTTTCCAAGAATATGACGCCTTGTGATTTAAATTCAGTCATTGAACCATTCTCTTGCTCACCCATGAATATGTACACTTTTATTGGGCCACGTGTCAATAACGCATTACGTTATTGACACGTGTTTGCGCGCATGTGGGCCACCGCCCATACACGTTGGGCACGTGCATGCCACGCGCCACCTTTCCGGCTGATTTTGCTCTCCGAATTTTAGCCGGTTAGGGGTTTTTGGGGTCTGTGAATCCAATGGTGGGGTCAAAAATAAAAAAAATCCCAACTTCTAGTTTAGCATTTTGAATATTCAAATTCGTTCCCTCGGGTTACGGTGTACACATACACGAAATTAAGCCAAAATATACACACATATATATTTTTCACACAAAAAATAAATTTTTATTGCGTTTCATGCTTCCTAGATCTACCAATTTTACTCATAAAATTTTAGATCACTTTTAAGCCACATGCCAGGACGCAAAAAAATGAAGGCTCTGATACCAATGAAGGGGAAATAAAAGAATAAATGGAGGTAATAATAAAATTGATACCTACCTCTTGTAGCGCGTAAATATCGTTGCGAAAATGACACAAAGATTTCCTTTTATTTGGTCACCGGTCTGGCTTTTACCCACTCGAGATAAGAGCAACTAGATCACAATTTAAAAACTCCTGAAAGATTAAGACAGAAAACTTGTGAGTGAGAACGAGCAGTCTTGCGGCGTATACGTTTTCTCGTTACCAAATAATGAGATCTCTCATCTATTTATAAAGATCATAAAAGCTAGAAATTTATCTCTAGTCTAACTCAGATTTCTTTCTGAGATGGGATTTGGTAATTTTAATCAGATTGAATTACCCATTTCAATCTGAATTGGAATGGATTGGAACTCAATCCATTATAGAGTCATGGGCGTATCCCAACTCTATTAAATTGATTTTAAGGATTAGAAGTGCTCTAGTCTAGAAAACAACTGGACATCGTAATAAATGTCTTCACATCTCAATTTTGCAGATCCAGTTTGAAATTTGATGTAAAGATTTTATTTTTAAAATTCCATTAAGACCTAGTTAGAGTATTAATTTACTTATCCTTTTATTTTAATTATAATTCTCTTATTATGAATTAACCATACGTTATCCTATTTGATGTACATGTATATAATCATAAAAAGTTAGATGCAGTATAATAATTTTGAAAGAGATAAATGTAAGTTTGAAAAATGAAAGCTCCAAGAAATTGAGTCCCTGCAAACAAATGCTAGAAGAAACATGTAGGAAGGGAAATAAAATCACAGTAAGACAGATCACCGGTACAATTATACATTGAAAGAAAAATGAGGAAGCGAAATAGATGAGAAGGGCTAACACACACACTGTTTAGAACATGCAATTCAGACTTGCAACAGCATTGAGTTTTTGTGCATGAAAATTAATGTGTTACTTGCCAAAATATCAAAGGGTGGTGTAAATCTAAATGCAAATATTGGGATTTTAATAGCCAAATTAGAAATAATCTCTCATTAAAACATGTTGATACTTGATATCAAACTGAGGATTGTTTCTGTAGTCATTTAAAAGCTGGAAACATGTCCTATAACTTCAGAGCACTCCTTAAATTAGAGATTCTCAATTCGTATGCAAAGATATCATTCACTAAACTTTAATATAAAATAAACTTATTAATCCTATTTGAGACAAAAAAAACTACACTTAAAGAACTACACAATTGAATCTTAGATCTTGATCAGTTTGATTAAGAATTCCAGTGCAACGGTTCTTAGTGTGGTGGGCTGGGGGGTTCTATAGTTAGGTTGGGCCTACTTTATGACCAAGCGCAGCACAAGTACAGAAATACTTAAAAATGCAAATTAATTTTTATTTGGCAGGTTGAATATGCTGGAAACACAAGAAATATAATTTCCAAACCAGTAAACTCATTGTTGTGTTTTGTTCTAAAATTTTCTTCATATATAAACACAAGCATATAAATTTTCTTCTAAAATATGCTGTCAAAGTATATTAATTTGCAATTAAACTTATCACATTATACTTGTATGACTCTATTCAGGAGACGATTTGTGCGCTATGCACCAAATTAACATTGTTATATTCACCTACTTTCTTTGTTTATTATTATTATTTATTATTATTATTATTATTATTATTATTATTATTATTATTATTATTATTATTATTATTATTATTATTATTTGCGCATGATACTTGCTCAGAGGCTAGTTTGTGAGAAATCTGAACCTACTTTGCAATGTAAGATTTTTAATAAATCATAATATGGAAGCTTGTGAAAATCAGAAGCCTTGAAAGTTCTTGAGGTGGCAGATTTGTTAGGTATCGTTCCTCCTCAGAACAAAGCAGCTCTCCTTGAGTCGTTGACCAAAGCAGAGGAAATGGAAAGAGAGAACTGGAAGAGCTCAAAGAAGGAGAAATGAAGGTGCCGGTCGGGCTCTTGAGGTTCATTTTGGGGTCTCTTTTGTCTTTTCATTTCCTATGATCGTCTTGTCTTGGAATATCAGGGGGTTAAACTCAAACATCAAATAAGGTTTAGTGGCTTCTTGTATTAGGAAAAATAACCTGGATATGGTGTTGCTGCAGGAAACAAAAATGCAGGGGGTTAATTCGATTCTTGTTAGAAAACTTTGGGGAAAAAAGAAATCTGACTGGATTTCTATAGATGCCGTAGGTAGTAGTGGGGGCATTTTAATTACATGGTATTCAGGGTCCTTTCAAAAACTCAGTCACCTCATGGGCCAAAGTTGGATAGCAGTTAAAGGAATCTTGGTGGAGTTCAATTTAACTTGTTGGATAATTATTGTCTATGCCCCTTGCGGAGAACAGAAACAGTCTGAATTGTGGTCTCAATTGGGAAATCTTCTGGATGATGATTTCCCTATCCTCATAGGAGGGGATTTCAATGTTGTTCTAAGCCCTGCGGATAGATGGAGGGGAGTCCTTAATGGAAAAGACAAGAAATTCCAAGAATTCTACTCTAGCTCTGGATTAATTGATGTCCCTCTGATTTGTAGGAAATTTACTTGGGGGAATTCAGTAAGCCAAAGTAAAATAGACTGCTTCTTAGTAAACAAAAACTGGCTTCTGGGTATTAAAGACATATCTCAGACTGCTCTCCCTAAGACCATTTCGGATCATTCCCCCCTTATCTTAACTTGCTCAAAAATCAATTGGGGGTTAAGACCCTTTAAATTCTTAAATGCATGGCTACAGGGTGCAGAATTCATGAAGAAAATTAACGAGTGGTGGTCTAACATTGGGATTTCATCAGGGAGCAGTATACAGGCTAAGTGAAAACTGCTCAAAAAATCCATTGTTAAATGGAACAAAAGCCACTTTGGAAATGTTGATTCGGCCATCTCAAAACTTGAGGAAGAAATTGTGCTCTGGATTGTGACTTAGAAAGTGAAGATCTTCATGAGGTAATCAGGGGATTCATGATTTCCAAAAGAAATTCTCTCATTAGTGATCTATAGGGCAAATTAAAATCCAGGGAATCTATCTGGAGGCAAAAATCTAGAATAAAATGGTTAAAGGAGGGGGACCAAAACACTAAATACTTTCACATTTCTGCTGCAGTCAGAGCCTGTCACAACAAAATAGGGAGACTAGAAACAGAAAGTGGCACACTTACAGATCCGGTGGGAATCAAGCAGGAAATCCATGAGTTCTATAAGAATCTTTACAGTGACAGCTCCAACAACAGGCCTTCCTTTCCTCAAAACTCTTTTAAGAAGCTATCCCCATCCTCGGCTAAATTCTTGGAGCTGCCTTTCTCCCTTGAAGAGGTCAAAGCTACGATCTGGAGCTGTGATAGTTCTAAGGCTCCTGGACCGGATGGTTTCAATTTTGCCTTTATTAAAGCAGCGTGGGATATTATAAGGACTGACATTTTTGATATGGTGGTAAAGTTCTATGATGATGGCATTCTCCCAAGTGGCGCCTCATCCTCCTTCATCACTCTCAACCCCAAAGTGGTGGGGGCAGATAAGCTTAAAGACTTTCGCCCAATTAGCTTGATTGGCAGCATGTACAAAATCATTGCAAAGTTGTTGGCAAACAGACTGAAGAAAGTTATGGGAGAGATCATATCTAAAGAGCAGTGTGCATTCATCAAGGGTAGACAAATTCTTGATGGGGCTATGGTTGCTAATGAGCTTATCCACTCCTTGAAAATCTACAATCGAAGTGGTATCATTTTTAAAGTGGATTTCCACAAAGCCTTTGACTCTGTTAATTGGGATTACCGTAGTTCAGTTATGGAACTCATGAATTTCGGATCAAAATGGAGATCATGGATTCAGAAGTGCATTGGCTCCGCAAAAGTGTCAGTTCTTGTCAATGGCTCCCCAACCCCAAAAATTCATCTTTCTCGTGGACTTAGGCAGGGAGACCCCCTCTCTCCTCTCCTCTTCATCATGGCTGCTGAAGGCCTTTCAGTCCTTATTAAAAAGGCAAAAGAGGTCAGCCTTTTGAAAGGTATAAACCCGGTTCCAGTCTCCTCGCAGGAATTAGAAATCACGCACATTCAGTATGCGGATGATACGGTGATATTTTTAGAACCAAATATAGAGAGCATCCAGCAGATGAAGAGAGTTCTAAAGGTCTACGCAGCAATATCAGGGTTGGAAATAAACTTTCATAAAAGCTCCTTAATCGGAATTAATGTTGGGCAGGAATGGTTAGAGAGATGTGCCAATCTTGTGATGTGCAATATTTAGCAGTTGCCCTGCTTGTATCTTGGCCTACCTCTGGGTGCAAATCAAAGGAAAATTGAGACTTGGAATCCAGTGATTCAGAATTTTCAAGCTAAGTTAGTCGGATGGAAGGGGAAATATTTATCTCCGGCTGGTCAACTCACTCTTATTAAAGCAACCTTGATGAGCCTCCCTATCTACTATATGTCATTTTTTAAGATGCCAGCTGGGATCACCAAGTCACTTACCTCCATAATGCAGAACTTCTTTTGGAGAGGTAATGACAGCAAGAGATCCTTTTGTAGGGTGAAATGGAGCAAGATTGAGCAGCCCAAGTTCCTTGGAGGTCTGGGGATCGGCTCTATTTCTCACAGGAATTAGTGTCTTTTGTTAAATGGTTCTAGAGGCTACAACCTAACAGTAAGGCTATCTGGTAGAAGCTGATCTCTAAGAAATATGGTATTAAAAACTGCTTAATTCCATCTTCTATTGCCTCACATAATACCTCCTTGGTATGGAAAGACATTGATAAGGTCAGATCCTCCCCCATCTTCTCAAGCTGCTTAGCAGTAGATGTAGGCAAGGGAGATGCCTACTTATTTTGGCATGATAGGTGGATCGTGGATGAACCATTAAAATTTAAGTTCCCTCAACTGTATAAAATCTCACTCCTGGGTGGTGCTAGTGTGATGGAATGTGGTAATTAGTCAAGGGGTGGGAGTTGAAATGGAGGAGGGTCCTCATGGTATGGGAAAGGGAAATGCTTGTAGAACTGGAATCACTGATTAACTCTTTCTCTCTTTCACTGGGAAGAATGGATAGGAAAATATGGGTACATGATTCAAAGGGGGAATTCTTTGTAAAATCGGTAAGTCTATTTCTGTCTAATCTCACCGCTTCCTCATCTGATCTGAAGCCTTACTCTTCGTTTCTCTGGAAAAAGCTTGCATCACCCAAGGTTGAACTTTTCTTCTAGTTTTGTTTACAAAATCGAATCAGCACAAGAAGCTTTCTAGCGGGTAGGGGTATTCTGCAGTCCAATGATGTTACCTGCCCCATATGTAATAAATCAAACGAGGATACTAACCACCTGCTTATCACTTGCACAGTCTCAGCGACGTTGTGGTATAATATCATCAAATGGTGGGGCTATGAATTTTGCATTCCAGAACAGTTTAACGATCTCGTGATTCAATGGCCTTGTTTTGCGAGAGGCCTCATTCAACAAAAGGTTTGGTGTATCATATTTTTATCCTGCATTTGGACTATATGGCTGGAGAGAAATGCTGTGATCTTCTCGGGTAAACCGATAAGTTCGGCCTCTCTGTTTCATCTGAGTCTAGATCGGGCCTCCATTTGGATCAACTCTCATCGGGATTTGAATAGTTTAAAAGGGCAGAGTCTTATTTTAGCAGCTGAAGGTATCAAAAAACTTCAATCTTATCGCGTCCCCAGGCCAGTCAGTCTTTGGTCCCCTCCTAACCCAGGTCATGTGAAATGGAACACGGATGGCTCGTCATTCGGAAATTCAGGTCCAGCGGGGATTGGAGGAGTGCTTAGGAACTCTGATTGTATTATAGTGTCCTTGTTCTCTTGCAATATTGGGGTGAATAACTCCTCAGTGGCAGAAGTTATGGCAGTCCAAAAAGCTTTACAAATTTCAACTGATTTTCTTGCTGGTCAGAATTTAGGTGTGTGTTTTGAATTAGACTCTCTGAATGTGGTATCTTGGCTATCCACTGATGCAGTAGACAGACCTTGGAAATTGGGGTATGTGTTTAACGACATCAAAAATAACTCCTATAGGCTTAAGGAAGTTTATTTTGTTCACAGAAGAAGGAAGTGCAACCACTTTGCTGATGCTCTTGCTAAACAGGGAGCCTATCGATGGGCTGATTTAGTGACATGGCTAATCTGATCCTGGGCAGAGGTTTTACTGCTGAGTTTTGACACTTATGGGGATAGTTGAGGGGCTGCTGCATTGGGTTTAAATTTGGCTATGAGAATGCTTACCGACCTGAAGTGTGTCTCCAATCTGAAGGTCTGCTGCTATCATGAATTTACATCTTTTGTCTCCTTCCCACATTTAAAGAGATCCTTGAACCTGGGCCTCTAATCTAAGCATATGGAACTTTGCTGCTAAATTTGGCTTATTTGTAGTGAGGTATTAATGTCCCTCTCCCCTGGTTATATGCTGTTGCTTCTGTCTTTTGGTAATTCACAGGATCTGATGCCATGCTCCTGGGCCTGTCAGGTGCAGCCCTGTTTGTGTACCTTTGATATTGCTTTCTCTCTTAATAAAATTCACCCGTTTATTAAAAAAAACATATATATATATATTTCAGTTATTGGCAGACAAAGTGCAGCTTCCACTGATAAGAGGTGGTCTAAACTCTTGGAGATCAAGAAAGCAACTTTCTGAGATTTAATGATACTTCTGTCTCCAAAATGTAGATAATAATATTCATATGGGATCAATAATTATCTCTGTTTGATCACCAAATTATAAAATTACCCATTACAAAATTAATTTATTGTGTGCTCTAGCCTTTGCAACTCTTCAAACTGTTGTGAGATCTCATCTACTAGTAAATTGTAACTTAGATCAAGATCTTCTAAAGAGCTAGTATAAGCTGCTCAATTGTGATGGAATGCTCTTTGCCAATTTGTTCCTGCTGAGATTCAAGAACAATAGTCCTAAGCACCCTCCAAGATGCTCTAGGATTGCTCCATTTAGATTATTTGCTGCGTTGAAGATTGGATAGCATTCCTATTTCTTTAGGAAGGCTACCTGAGAGCTTGTTCTCGTTAAGAGTCAATTCAAGCAACCTTAGGTTTTCCAATTCTTTTGGAATTGTCCTAGCTGATTGAATGAGAGGTCTATATATTGCAATTTAGGCACCTTGCCGATTTCAACGCTTACCATAAAATTTGTTATCACTTAAATTCATGAAACTTAGGTGCTAATGCATGCCAAAGGCTTCATATATGTTTCCTATGAGTTGGTTTCTTTCAAGACGAATTCTCAGCAAGCCACTACATTTTCAAGCATTTTGGCATAGGACCACTAAAATAATTGTCAGAACTAGAAAAAAATTAAAGTTTCCCACCAAGGCATATGTCTTGTGGCAAATGGCCGATGAACATATTTGATTCAAGTTCCAATGTCTTTAAGTGAGCGAGGTTGTTCAACTGAGAATGAAAGGCCCCGTTAAGATTATTGAAACCCAAGAAAAGTTCAACAAGTGATTTTGTAAGGTTGCCTAGAGAAATTGGAATTGCACCACGGAGATTATTATATGACAACCCAAGATCTGTCACAGATTTCAGCATTCCAAGTTCTTGAGGTATTGAACCAAAGAGTTTATTAACATCAAGATAAAGAATGGATACCTCAAAGAGAGCTTGGAATTGCACAACTTAGATTGTTATTCAACAACTCAAAATCTGTCATAAATCTCAGCATGCCAATTTCTTGAGATATTGAACCAGAGAGTTTATTGCCATAAAGATAAAGAATAGATATATGGTTTTGTCAAGTTTTCTATAGAACAAGGAATGGCATCACTGATATTGTTATTCGAAAACTCAAGATATGTGAAAGATCTCAACATGCTAATTTCGTGAGGTATTGAATCAGATAGTTGGCTTCTAAAAAGGAAAAGAGAGGAGATATTTGTCAAGTTTCCTAGAAAAAATTAATTTTCTAAAATAGAAAAAAATTTAAGTTTCCCACCAAGGCATATATTTTGGGGTAAATGGCCACTAAACTTATTTGAAGAAAGATCCAATGCCTCTAGGTGAGTGAGGTGTTGGGTTTTGTGCATCAAAATCAATATAAAAATGCAATGGAATATAAATCAAAACCCACCAGAATCCATGCAATCCAATTGATTCAAGAGTTTAAGGATCCGTTGACGAGCAGAAAACAACGAATTAACGATTAATTTTGATCGGATTGAATTCTTTATCCGTCAATGCAAACAATTTGCTCCAAAGGTCGAATCAAACTCCAGGTGCTGCTCAAAGGAACGACCACCCTCTACCGATATCCACACGCAAACAACGATGAATGGATTGCAAAGAGTCTACCTCCTTTCTTCTGCAACTAGAGTCTTTTTCTAATGTTTTCTTTCTCTATGTCTTTTCTAAAAGACCGCAGAGAATAGATTTTCTCTCTTTCTGTATATTTCTAAAATGCTAGAAAAATGAGATAAAAGTTATGGTTTTTCAAATTACACATATATCTATATATATGTGTTAACATGTTAACCCTAACTCAACTTGAGTGGTTAATGTGTGGAGGGAATTTAGGGATAATATGCCTTATTCAAAATAAGGAATATTTCCTTATCTCCATAATATTATTTTGAATTTATATCTGACATATTTCAAGTTCGAAATGCCCAAATAAACCCTATCCTCTTCATTACGTTCTTGATATGCAATCCAATAGATTCATATTATGCTGGCGGCAGTGAGCCCAATCCTATTATAAACACACAAGTTATAAGTGGCCTCTAGTAAGATATTATGACTACCCAAATAATATAGATATTTATAGTCTGATATTAACCAATCAATAGAATATGTTATAATTTTTTTATCAAACGATATCTTATTTAAACATAAGTCATAATCCATGTTAAACAAGTATATTATTCAAACATATAATTTCTTGATCACTAAGTAGACTGATAAAATTAAATAACATTGATCACTCTATCAATTCATTTGAGTACGGCCATGCATTTTTTAGTCCTACTTATCGAGGGACCGGCAGAAAGGATTGTTGGTTTTCGCCATGGTGGGGCCAGTCGGTTTGACCGGCTGGCGTGCCAGAAACCGGCACAGTACAGTGCCGATTTTTGACAAAGGCTGCACCTTCACGTGGAGCTGCAGGCTGCAGCTCCACATGAAGAGCATGCTTAAATAATTTTTTTTTCTGGTTAAACTAAAAAAGAATCTTCCCTCATTCATTCTTCACTTTCTTTCTTTTTTCACTTTCGTCACTTTCTTTCTTCACTCACTTTCTTTCTTTCTTTCTTTCAACGTATTTGCAAGGGTTTCAACCATTTTAATTTATATAGTTTTATCTTGTAAATAATAATTAATATGAAAAATTGATTTTTAACAGATAAATCTGATAAATTGCAAATTTGATTTTTTTAAGTGTAAACATCACAATAATACTTATGATATGTGTACATATAATGTAGGCAGAAAATGTTGATTTCGGCTAATGAATTATATTTAATTATATGTTTAATCTTAAAAGAATTATCAATGTCGACTCGAGCAATTTATCTGTTAAAAATTAAATTTTCAGATTCATCATTATTTACAACATGAAGATATTTGCTTGCAAATAATATTTTTTATTTATTTTCATATTCGTTTATATATATGCTACAGCTAATCAAATTAAACTCAAATTATTGGAAAACAGAAAAAAAAATAGTGTTCTTTCCTTTAATGTTGAAAATAAATAATCTTCAAAAACTTCACCACCTACAAATTAAACATGAATATAAGATTAATATCAATATAAACTTTGTTTAACAAAAATAATTATTAAATCATAATAACATTACCTTTAAATATTATATTTGGATTACATATAAATTAAAATGGATCAAAATTTTGTAAATAAAATGAATGAACCAAAGTAAGGAAACAAAAAAAAAAATAAAGAAAGAAAGGTAGAAAGAAAGAAATACATGAAGGAAGGGATGAAGGTGAAAGCAAGAAAATGAAAATGAATTAGGGAGGGTAGATGAATAAGAGAAGAAAAGACTTTAAAAAAAAAATGTGCAATGGACTGCAGCTTCACGAAAGCAAAGCTACAGCACTGCAGCTTCACGTGAAGCTGCAGTTCTGCAGCTTAAAATCAGCCAGAAATCGGCGCTGTACTGTGCCGATTTTTTGCACGCCACCGGTCAAACCGGCTGGCCCTACCCTGACGAAAACCGACAGTTCTTTCTGTCGGTTTTCAACACGCCAGAAACCCAATAATGTTTACCGTTGCACCACTTTTCAAAATTCTTTAACAAATAACCCCAAAATTAAAAAAACCCCTTAGATATCTCTCTTATAAGAGAGACAAATTCCATCTTAATTAGTTCTTTTCTCTACATAATTCTCATCATATCCAATTATAGCCTTTATTATTATCCGATTAAAGATAACATCTGATTGTATCAAAACATGATCATATAGGAAAATGTGATAATCTCAAGTCTAAGGATTTTATAACATAACTATTATGACCCATATAGTGATCTTATTGCGGGTCTATCCAGTATTTTATTCTCTAACAAGTACCTACAAGTTTGATTTATATCACCATATATAATCATCTCACAATTACCTATCAAACCCATACTAGTCTTAATTTTATCATTATTCTTTTAAGTGATAAATGACTAAGGATATTTAGAATAACTTTAAATTGTTATTTACAAACATTATTATAAAGTAACATGCCAACAACATATTAATGTGGGGAAAACCTCTTTTATAAAATAAAATATGAGATTAAATAAAAGTCCAAATATTTGACTTAGAGCATAACTACTAACATGAGATTGTTCAACTGAGAATGAAAGGCCCTGTTAAGATTATTGAAACGCAACTAAAGTTCAACAAGTGATTTTGTCAAGTTGGCAAAAGAGCTTGGAATTGCACCAAAAAAAAATTATTATATCCCAAATTAAGATATTTAACATATCTCCACATTCCAATTTTTTTCGATATTGAACCGAAGAGTTTATTGTCATCAAGATAAAGAATGGATAGCTTAGTCAAGTTGCCTAGAGAGCTTGGAATTGTACCACTCAAATTGTTATTTGACAACACAAGATCTGTCACATATTTCAGCTTGCCAATTTCTTTGGGTATTGAACCAGAGAGATTGTTGCGATGAGGATAAGGAATGGATAGATTTGTCAAGTTTCCTAGAGAACTTGGAATGGCATCACACTGAGATTGTTATTCAATAACTCAAGATCTATCACAGATCTTAGCATGCCAATTTCTTGAAGTATTAAACCAGAAAGTTGGTTGTCATAAAGATAAAAATGGGATAAGTTTGTCAAGTTACCTAGAGAACTTGGAATGGAATCAGTGAAATTATTATCTGACAAGCTAATATACGATAGATCTCAACGTTCCAATTTCTTCATGTATTGAACTAGAGAGTTTATTGTGATCAAGATAAAAAAAAATGATAGCTTTGTCAAGTTGCTTATGGAACATGGAATTGCACCATTAAGATTGTTATATGACAATTCAAGATCTGTGACATATCTCAGCAATTTCTTTCGGTATTGAACCAGAATGTTTATTGCATAAAGATAAAGATTGGATAGGCCTGGCAAGTTGCCTAAAGAACTTGAAATGGCACCATTAAGGATATTATTTGACAAGTCAAGAATATCAAGTTTTAAAAGGTTAGAAATATGTGAAGGAATAATTCCATGGAATGAGTTGTTCCAAAGGTCAAGCTCCACCAGGTTTGGAAAACAAAAAAGAAGCTTTAGACTCTGAAACCTACCTTTCAAAGAAGAACTTCGAAGGCTAATATTAGTCTCCATCCTTCACAGTTGGATCTTAAAAAATTAATTGATTAGAAAAAAGAAATTAATATAAGGTTTAAAAAGTCCACTTTTTATATTCTTATATTGGCATCTTAGGTTCACAAATGAACCTTTCGTAGACTTGCAGTTGACGTCAAGAATTACTCTTTCATACACACACGGCGTTGCTAATTGTTGAAAAATTAATTAATGATTTACATCTACACTATAAATTTTATAAATTATATTTATACCAATTACTTGATCAATGATGAATATTCCGCTAAGTTCCTAGATAATTATTAATTATAAGAATCAATATTCATAATATGAAATTGTCACATTATACTTTTGAATGTAATATGTGTTTCTCTATCCTGCAAAGCCTTTTTAAATATTTTTCATGAGTTTGTGATCTAAGGTTTTTCGTGAGTTTGTGATCCGAAACGTGTTTCTCCAGTTGTGACGTTAAATTACGATGGAAATTTTTCATTTACCAATGAAAAATAGGCATTGGTAAATTTATCTCACACTCCCTCGTTCCGTGCACTTTACATTTCAATTCACGCCACACTTATTTTAAATTTAGGTGTTGAATTAGAAAGGTTGAAAGTTTAAGTATAAAAAATGAAATTTAATATAGTTCAAAGGGTATTTTAGGTATTAAGTCTATATAATATCAGATAATTTTGAAAAGCAATTTGTTCATTTCGTTTTCTTTTTCTTGAGATTTTTTTTAAAAAAAAAATATATCAGAGGCAATATTTAGATGTAGATGTAAGTTCAGAAAATTCAGAACTCTATAATTAATTTTCAATTAAGACGAAGCAAAATGGAACGATAGGATTGACTCTTTCCCCTCATCTTCTACACGAATATGGATGTGGGACGTCAATATTTACACGATTTCTTATATTCTTTTATTTAAAGCCTTAATTGGAGGCACTTGACTTGACTTGGTACAACAATGGTATTGTCAAACCAAACCAAAATATCGACCCATTGTTTTTCCCAAAGGACTAGCGAGTGATATTTTCATAAACAGGAATTTCTGCAATTTCTGTTTTCGATGGTTGCATCCAACGTGCGATGAATAACTGTAGAAAAATAATTAAAATGAAGCCACCTATGCTGCTGATCTGAGCAGGAAGGCGTCATGTTTAACCTGATGGTCCCAAATAATAGCTCTCCATTTACAAAATAAGTTAATAACATGTTCAACAGTGATCGCAATGGTCAATTATTGCGTGATATTCCAATTTTTTATTTATATTTATATTATTTTTGATAAAATAATTTCTTTCGAATTTAAATAAAATATTTTATCTAAATCCCTATCTCTTAAAAAAAATACATTAATTGATTTTAAAGATTAGAAGTACTCTAGTCTAGAAAACAACTGGACATCGTAATAAATGTCTTCATATCTCAATTTGATATAGTTGTATATACTTATAAAAAGTTAGATGCATCATAATAATTTTGATAGAGACGTAAGTTTGAAAAATGAAAGCTCCAAGAAATTGAGTCCCTGCAAAGAAATGCTACAACATTATTATTATATTAAATCTCTATTCACTACACATAGCTGTCCTTTCTTCCAACCAAAAACATAAGCACTTGAAGCTTCATTTACTGTAACTCACAGCTCTCTTTCCTTTGAAACACTGCTCAACTGAACTCATAATCCCATCCCATGGTGAGGGTAAGCAGGTTGGAACTGTTAGCAAAAGTTTCCAATCTTCTCATCCAAGAATCTGATTCATTGCTTGGAGTTGAAGATCTAATTCAATGGTTCGAAACCAAACTGCGAACACAAGCTACAAAAAAAGACAGTTTTTTTGGCCGTCAAAAAGCACAGGAAGCTATTTACGACATTGAAGATGTAATTGATGAGTTGATAATCAGATCAGCCAAGAGAAGAACCAGAGATGCTTTAATTCGTATTTTCTTGGCTTTAGCTGATGACATACCAAAACATTTCTTTCATGTTTTGGCTATCTTGGATTTGATTTATTATTATAATCTTCGTAACAAGTTGGAATTACTAAAGCTAAAGCTTGATCCTCCCCCCGGATTTACTAGATTTCGTATACAAAAAGTTACGTGGCAGGAATCATTTGCTCTATACGACTTAAGCACAGGCAACGCAGTTATTTCTCCTGTCATAGCTAAATTGGCAACATTAGCCACTCAGCAGCAGCTCAGATCTGGCATCAGAAACCAATTCAGGATGTTAAGAGATGAATTCAAGTCCTTGCATAGTTTTCTAAAAGTCGTAGAATCAAATGGGCTGAGTGAAGATGGAGAGAGATGGTTGGAGGAGCTCTTCGATGTCTGCTGCTCGACTGAGAATGTTGTAGGGCTCTTCATGCAATTGAAGATAAAGAGAAACTTAGTTTGGGCGCCCCAGAAATTAATATCCCAGCACAAACTTGTCCAGCAACTGGCACAGATTAAAGAAAGGATCTACAATATTTCTGAGAGAAGAGATCAAGCCATTCAAGGAGGATCGTTTTCACCGAGCAACTATTTCCCAATCTTTCGTCGCGATGCTCCTTTTGCTCCTGACCAACTTGATATGGTCAGTTTTCAAGAGGATGTAAATGGAATTATTGCACAGCTGCTCAAAGATGATCCTCGCTGCCTCACAATTTCAATCGTTGGTGTTGCTGGCATTGGCAAGACGAGTCTTGCAAGCTTAATCTACCACAGCAAGATTATTGCTGATAATTTCCCTCACCGTGTTTGGGTTAATGGAGATGAGATCGTTAATGATTTGGTTTTCCCGGAAAAGAAGTATCTTATAGTCATTGATGGCTCGGACGCAAGTGATTTTTGGACAAGAATGGGAGGGACATTTAGAGATATATCTAATGGCACCAGAATAATTTTCACTATTCGCCACCTACAGCATGCTCCACCAGTCACTGACACAAACTTCATTTGCAGGCTGCATTTGCGGAGCGATTATGAGAGCTTAGCACTGTTCTCCCACTCTTGGAAAAAAGGCCACTCTCCAAAGTTGGAAGAAAGTGCTAAGACGAATATTTTACGAAAATGCGGAGGGCTGCCAGGGGTGATTGTAAAACTTGCAGAAGTACTATCGGAGAGAGGGATAGAAGAGTTGTCAAGGGTACTTCAGCAGCTAAATCAAGACAAAGAACATTGGTCACAAGTCCTAGAACAGATCAACATATATTTGCCTTTGAAATTGAGGCGATGTCTCTTTTATTTTGGATTATTTCCCAGTGGCCACAGAACCCCTGCAAGAAGATTGATTGCTTTGTGGGTTGCTGAGGGATTGGGGAGACAACAGAATGAAGAAAAATCCCCTGAGCATGTTGCAGAGTCGTGCTTGATGGAGCTGATAAACTACAACATGGTTCAAGTGACGGAGAGGAAACTGAACGGCAAGAGTAAGACATGTTGCCTACCGGAGGCACTGCGATTACACTGGTTTGCAAAAGCCAAAGAGGCTAAATTCCTTGAAGGCCACAATCAGGAAACTGCAGTGACACCCATGCGCCGTCTTGTTGACCATCTTGATCCAAATGATGCCATCTTTGATCATATACATGGTGACAACAGTAGTTCTATGTATTCTTGCTATAAACATGTAGTTTCTTTTCTATCCTTCGATACTCGACAAGAAAGCAAAGCAGGAGATGATGTAGGTAACTTTCTTGCTCGATGCATTTCTAGCAATTCCCTCCGTTTCTTGTGGGTTTTGGATCTTGAAAACGTATATAGGCCAAAATTACCAAAGGCGGCAGTAGGTGAGCTCACTCTGTTGAGGTACCTAGGCTTGAGATCAACTTACCTCGGAATTCTTCCTATTTTCATTGACAAATTGCTAAGCCTTCAAACACTGGATTTGAAGAGAGCCCACATCAGCAATCTCCCTAGTGTAGTCTGGAAGATGCAAAAGCTGAGGCATTTGCTTCTAGATGAGAGTTTTCGCAGCGTGTTTGCACCTCGACCAGGAGATGGCTACCTGCCGGAGCTTCAAACACTGTGGGGTTTATTTGTGGATGAAGAAAGTCTAGTAAGAAATGGCCTGGACATGTTGTTGAATGTCAAAAAATTGGGGTTGACATGCAAGATGTTGAAATCATACCAACATATGGAAATGTCCTCGCAATTGGATGCTGTAGCGAATTGGGTTCAAAATCTAAAACAACTTGAATCCTTCAAGTTGAAATCATTCAATGAATCAAATGAGCCATGGGATCTGCACTTGGAGTCTCTGTCAACTCACATGGATCTCACCAGTGTATACTTGGTAGGAAGGCTAAAGAATCAGAATCTGATGTCTGAGTTGCCCCATAATCTGGTAGAGCTCACATTGTCAGCATCTGGATTGGGAGAGGACCCAATGCAAACATTGGACAAGCTTCAAAACCTCAGAATTCTGATACTTCTGCAGAGATCATTTACAGGAAAGAAAATGGTTTGCAGTTTTGGAGGATTTCCTAAGCTTGAAGTGCTTAAATTCAAGAAGGTAGAGCCCCTAGAGGAATGGAATGTGGAAGAAGGGGCATTAGCTAGTTTGAAAGAGTTGGAGATCGAATCTTGTACTTGTTTAAAGATGCTTCCTGTGGAGGTCCATTGACTTACATTTCTCCACAAATTAAAATTAATTAATGTTCCAGTTTTATCATCAAGAATCAATTATACCCAGAATGATGATGGAAGATTGATAATCCAGAGCATGCCAAAACATTAATACTAAGTATGTTTGCTCTATTTGTTTCTTTTTGATTTCAACTTCTTGATTTATACCATTTGATTACTAAATTCACTGATTCATTTGTTTTGATTGTGAAGGGATATATATATATTCTTGGCTTGGTATTCAGACCTGATGTTTGGAAGCAGTTCATCATGCCTCGCACCTTTTTGTTGTATTGGGTATAGAGTACTATGTGTTATTTGGATAGCAAATATCTGCAGAATATATTATATGCCAAATATATGTATATATCAATTTTAATTTGTAGTTATTTCGGTTCCATTAATTACCAAAAATTCAAAAAATCGAAATTTCTTAAAATGATAATAAAATTTTCTAAACTATTAATTGGTTAGATTGGTAAACAAGAGTTTAGTTCAATTATTGGTTCAGTTAGTACAAAAGTTTAGTTCAATTTCTATTTGTGTTTTTAATCAAATTTTAATTTTTGATTATTTTGATTCAATTATAACCTAAAATCAAATCATACTCCCCCTAATTCATAGCCAACCAACTAGTTCTCCAACAAGTACACGTCTTAAAATAAAATTAAAAAAAAAAAAGAATTCAGAATGAAATTGAAAACTTTTCACTCTACGTACGTTTCC
This sequence comes from Excoecaria cochinchinensis, assembly GCA_947683425.1. Lineage (NCBI taxonomy): Eukaryota > Viridiplantae > Streptophyta > Magnoliopsida > Malpighiales > Euphorbiaceae > Excoecaria > Excoecaria cochinchinensis. Next base: position 4,177,790 of record CANTUQ010000150.1, on the reverse strand, counting down.
ATTATTTTGCCATTTTTGAACCCATTAGTGTACGATTCACTGGTGAATTTCACATAGTGGACATGTTCTAGTATGGATCAAAATCACTCTGACATATTTCACATAGCTGACTTGTTTTAGAATTGGGATTAAAGTTAGTTAGGGTCAAAATCTGGTCGAGATTAAAAAGAAAAATATTTACATTGTTATGGAGAGAGACAAGGCAAGCAGTGGAGGAGCCAGGAGCATGGGATTTAGCACAAGCTTGAGACAAGACTCTTGCAGGATCAACACTGGCCTGTGGCTCAGCTGCCATGGCAATATCAGCATTAAGCATGAGTTGTCTAGCATAAATTCCAGCATCTACTCCCTTATCAGACCAGCCACCTACTCCATCTGCAACTCCTATTGTTTGCTTCTCTACGCATACAAAATAAGCATCATCTCCTTCGCTTGCCCTGTATAAAATTAAATATCAAAAAACTATAAAAATTTATTCATATTTTCCTACTTGAGAGGAGGACTTCTCGGTACGCAGTAAGATGTGCACTCATTCAATTCAGAACATGATCACACCGCTACACAATGCACTATGAAGAAGAGGATTTGGGAACAGATGATTTTTCAAATGAAACTTAATAAATTTATTTCCAAAGAAAGAATTGTTACTTTGCAAAATAGGAGAATCAAAGATTTCAATTAAACTTGAAACGGTAAAATAAGAAAAATAAACTCACTGTTTTCTTATATCATAGAATTCAAACTTTTTTTTTTCTTTGGATAGAATTCAAATTTCATATCTAAATCAAATTTCATTTCTTTACCTTGAAAATCAAATTTATAAAACCATCATTTTTGTTTGTTTATTTTATTTTATTTTAACTTGTAAAAGTCCGAAGGGACAAGTGGCCTCCGAACGCAATGACCTTTGTTACAGACTGTCATTGTGGCTAACGTAATTGTAGGAGTAGATAGAGCAGTGATTGTAGGTAGGAGCCGATATACTTGACTTTCCAAATAGAAATTTGTGTATAAATTCATGCCATTACTGAGAAATAAGATAAGAAGAACATTTGTTTTCTTACATGGTATCAGAGCCTTAGGCTCGTATAGAAAATCTGGAAAGTCTGGGTTTTCTGGGTTCTTCATCAGCGAGGTGAATCTGCCTTACTCCGGTGACCTAGCCCCGGTGACCTATTCCCTTCACCACCGACCTCAGAAGGAGCGCCGGCAGATTTTCGGCCTACGCACAAAGTTCGGTGACCAGAAGACCGGCGAGTGAAGCTCACGCGCCTCCACAAGGATCTGCCTCCACCTTCACGCGCCGGCGCGTGGGAGAGATTCCGGCGTCCGATTTGCTCTCCGATCCCATCTCCGGCGTCGCCTGGGTGTGTCCGACCAGACCACGGCGTCAGTTTCCCCATCTGGTGTCTCCAAAAGGTCTCTCTCCCTCTTCTGTTGTTCTCTGCTTGCCCCGTTGTAGCTGTGGAGATCAGCTCTCTCTTACTGCTACTCTGCGTGACCTATTTGAGCTGTGGAGATCAGGTATATTTGCTGTTGGGTGTTTGGATATAGTTGGCTGTTCGGGAAAACTATACTTGCTGCTAGTTTTGGGTATATTTGCTGCTGGCTCTGGGTGTTTGAATACTTGCATTTATTTTGAGGAGCATATTGACCGCTGGTATTGGGAAGTTTTTTTGGTATTTATTTTTGATTAGCAGTTAAATGGCAGAAACGGGTAAGTTGCGTAGTGAAGATAATAAATCCAGTGTGACTGAAATTTTATCAATGCCCATCAAAATTACTGAGCATAAATTAAATGGGTCTAATTTTTTAGAATGGAGTAGGAGAATAAGAATTTATTTAAGAAGTGTTGAGAAAGATGACCATTTAATTGATGAACCTACCACTGATAAAACTTGGCTTAGAGATGATGCTCGGTTGCTTTTACAGATTACTAATTCTATTGAAAATGATGTGGTAGGATTAGTAGATCACTGTGAGTATGTTAAGGAATTAATGGATTATTTAGCTTTCTTGTATTCGGGTAAAGGAAATGTTACTCGCATTTATGATGTCTGCAAAACTTTTTATCGTGCTGAAAAAGATGAGGCCAAATCTCTCACTGCCCATTTTATGGAGTTCAACAAAGTATATGCAGAGTTGAATGTCTTATTGCCTCTCAGCACAGACATTAAGAAGTTACAAACTCAGCGGGAACAAATGGCTATTATGAGTTTTCTGGCCAGTCTTCCTTCAGAATTTGAGACCGCCAAATCTCAAATTTTATCTAGTCCTGAACTCACCACACTTCAAGATGTTTTCAGTAGGCTGTTACGAACAGAGAAAAATGTTCACCTATCTCAACAGCCCAGTGTACTAGTTGTTAAAGGAGGAGAAGGAAATGAAGTTGGAAGGAATCGCAATAGAAGAGAAAATGCTACCAAAAATAATGACTTCAGCAATGTTAACGCTACCAGAAGTAATGATTTTAGCAATGTCACTTGCTATTATTGCAAAGAAGTTGGACACACAAAGCGATATTGTAGGAAACTACAAAATCGCAATCAGAGAAATCAGACTGCCAACATTGCTGCTTCTAGTTCATCTTCTGAGAAGTCAGTTATTATTCCAGCTGAAGAGTATGCTCGTCTTTTGAAGGAATCCACTCCAATTGATGATTCAGGTAAAACATGCCTTATTTCTTCCTCAAATCAATGGGTCATTGACTCAGGTGCTACGGATCATATGACAGGTAACCCTCGAATATTTTCTACCTTTCAGCCTCATAAAGAATCCTCTCATGTAACAATAGCTGATGGATCAACTTATCATGTTAAGGGTTCTGGAGTTGTTAAACCCACATCCTCCATTACTTTATCTTCAGTCCTAAATTTGCCTAATCTTGCTTTCAATTTGATCTCTGTAAGCAAACTTACTAAAGATTTACAGTGTTGTATCTCATTTTTTCCTGACCATTGTCTATTTCAGGATCTTGTGACGAAGCAGATACTTGGTAGAGGACATGTATCTGATGGTCTTTATGTTCTGGATTCATGGGTACCTCGCTCTGTGGCTTGTTCTAGTATTACTACACCTTTTGAAACTCATTGCAGGCTGGGACATCCTTCGTTGCCTATTTTGAAGAAAATAAATCCACAATTCAATAAAGTCTCATCACTAGATTGTGAGTCCTGTCACTATGCAAAACATCATCGAAGTTCATTAGGTCCTAGAATTAATAAACGAGCTGGGTTTGCTTTTGAATTAGTTCACTCCGATGTTTGGGGGCCATGTCCTGTTGTATCCAAAACAGGATTTAGATATTTTGTTACTTTTGTTGATGATTTCTCTAGAATGACTTGGATTTATTTTATGAAAAATCGGTCTGAGGTGTTTACTCATTTTTCTGTCTTTTGTGCTGAGATTAAGACTCAATTCAATGTTTCTGTGCACATATTACGGAGTGATAATGCTAAAGAGTACCTGTCAGAACCATTTCAAACTTATATGACTCAACATGGCATTCTTCATCAATCATCATGTGTTGATACACCCTCTCAAAATGGAGTGGCTGAACGAAAGAACAGACATCTCCTTGAGACTGCTCGTGCCTTGTTGTTCCAGATGAAAGTTCCTAAGTAGTTTTGGGCTGATGCAGTATCCACAGCATGTTTTCTGATTAACCGGATGCCATCGACGGCACTTTGTGGTGATAGTCCCTGTCATGTCCTTTTTCCTCATAAACCTTTATTTCCAATAGAGCCAAGAATTTTTGGAAGCACATGTTATGTTCGTGATGTGCGGCCCAATGTTACAAAACTGGATCCCAAAGCTTTGAAGTGTGTATTCTTGGGATATTCTCGTCTTCAAAAGGGTTATCGGTGTTATTCTCCTAATCTCAACAGATATGTGGTTTCCACTGATATAGCATTTTCAGAGCAAATACCATTTTTCTCTACCAATTCTACTTCTATCAATCAGGGGGAGGAAGATGAATGTCTCATCTATAAATCTATATCACATTCTGAACCATCAGCGGATGATAGTGTTTCTCATAATGTCTCTCCTGCTGATCAGACTTCAATTCCAGACAAACCACCTATTGTTCAAGTTTATTCCAGGAGAACAGTGACTATTGATACATGTCCTACACCAGAATCAACTTCATCATTAGATCCTCCAAATGATCTTGATCTTCCCATCAGCCTTCGCAAAGGTAAACGCAATTGTAAATCTACTTATTCCATTGCTAATGTCGTTTCATATGATAACTTATCTCCACCATCTAGTGCTTTCATTGCTTCTTTAGATTCCATTTCCATACCTAAAACAGTTAAAGAAGCTCTATCTCATCCTGGCTGGTGCTCTGCAATGCGTGAAGAAATTGAAGCTCTAGATGATAACCAAACTTGGGAGTTAGTAGATCTACCTCACGACAAAAAGGCTGTTGGATGTAAATGGGTTTTTTCAGTTAAAGTTAATCCAGATGGATCTATTGCTAGACTTAAAGCCCGGCTTGTAGCCAAAGGATATGCACAGACATATGGAGTAGATTACTCTGACACTTTCTCTCCTGTAGCCAAGTTGGCTTCTATTCGTTTATTCATCTCTCTTGTTGCTTCCCAGCACTGGCCATTACATCAGCTGGATATCAAAAATGCATTTCTTCATGGCGATCTTCAAGAAGAGGTATATATGGAGCAACCACCTGGTTTTGTTGCTCAGGGGGAGTATGGAAAAGTTTGTTGTTTGAAGAAATCTCTGTATGGATTAAAACAGAGTCCTCGTGCTTGGTTTGGCAAATTTAGTAAGGTTGTCCAAAAGTTTGGGTTAAAGAAAAGCCAAAGTGATCATTCAGTGTTCTACAGACAATCAACAGCTGGGATTCTTCTTCTTGTTGTATATGTCGATGATATTGTGATTACAGGAAATGATCATGAAGGAATCTCTTCTCTTAAGTCCTTCTTGCATGACAAATTTCGCACTAAAGACTTGGGCCAACTGAAATACTTTCTAGGAATAGAAGTTTCAAGAAGTAAGAAGGGAATTCTTTTGTCTCAAAGAAAGTATGTTCTTGATTTACTTGCAGAAACTGGAAAATTAGGAACTAAGCCATGCAGTACTCCTATGATTCCAAATGTACAACTCATAAAAGATGATGGCGATCCGTTTGATGACCAAGAAAGATACAGGCGTTTAGTTGGAAAACTGAACTATCTAACAGTTACTCGTCCAGATATTGCATTTGCAGTAAGTGTTGGTAGTCAGTTTATGACAGCCCCAACAGTCAAGCATTGGGAGGCATTAGAGCATATCCTATGTTATTTGAAAGGTGCTCCTGGATTAGGTATACTTTACAGTGATCATGGACATAACCGCATTGAGTGCTTTACTGATGCAGATTGGGCAGGATCCAAGACTGATAGAAGATCAACTACAGGCTATTGTGTATTTGTTGGAGAAAACTTAGTGTCTTGGAGAAGCAAGAAACAAACTGTAGTATCCATATCAAGTGCAGAATCTGAATATAGAGCTATGTCACAGGCTGCATGTGAAATCTTATGGATTCGTCATTTGCTTACCGAAATTGGTATGAATTCCTCGTCTCCAGCAAAACTTTGGTGTGACAATCAGGCTGCTCTCCATATTGCTTCCAATCCAGTGTATCATGAGAGGACCAAACATATTGAAGTTGACTGTCACTTTATTCGCGAGAAAATTCAAGATAATGTAATTTCAACTGGGCATGTGAAGACAGCAGAACAATTAGGAGATCTATTTACAAAAGCTTTAAATGGACCCCGAGTCAAATATTTATGTAACAAGCTGGGCATGATCAATATTTATGCTCCAGCTTGAGGGGGAGTGTTACAGACTGTCATTGTGGCTAACGTAATTGTAGGAGTAGATAGAGCAGTGATTGTAGGTAGGAGCCGATATACTTGACTTTCCAAATAGAAATTTGTGTATAAATTCATGCCATTACTGAGAAATAAGATAAGAAGAACATTTGTTTTCTTACAACCTTGAAACTTACAATAACATACACATAAACTTTTATGGGTTAATTTCACACATGATCACTGAACTTATACTCAAATAACACTAATATAATAAAAGAATTTTTGTTCTCATGAAAATCCTTAAACTTAAAACATGTTTACAGAAAATTCACTTTAATTGTTTTTCAACGATTTTTTTGGCCAAAAAATCCAACCGGCACGTACACTCAGCACCTCATGCATAAATAACTTGACACGTGATATATCTTATGGAAAAAATGACATGTAAGTATGGCACACGGCAAATTGACTTGTTGAAATGTCCATGCGACATGGCACATGGCATGCTCATATATCATTTTTTTCATGTGGTATGACACGTGTCAAGTCATGCGTGTACGGGGATACTAAGTGTACGCGCCTGCTAGACTTTTCGGCGAAATAATCGTCAGAAAACGATTAAAGTGATTTTTCTGTAAACATGTTTTAAGTTCGATGATTTTTATGAGAATAAAAATTCTTTTATTATATTAATGTTATTTGAGTATAAGTTCATTGACTATAGATGAAATTAACCCAAACTTTTATAGTATATAGGTTAACGAAATAAGATTGATTATATATATATATATATATATATATATATATATATATATATTAATTGCCATCACATTCTGCTATTATTTAGATCAATTTGATCTTATTATATGAAATGCAAATTAGAATTTAATTTAAGATTATCATTTAGAAGGGTTTAAACCTAGTAGTGTGAAAACAACATAATTAATATGCTGGACCCATGTGCTCGTCAGTTAACACTATAAAAAAACACAAATTAGGGACGGAATGTACAGTTAGCCACGAAAATCCCTTTAACCAATTGGGTGGCGAATTTAGCGACAGAATAACAACGGAAAAAAAAGAAACCGTCACTATCATTTGGCAGAAATTGATAGCGCCATATTTTGCAACTAAATTAGCGACGGTATTGGTCATCATTAAAAATATTTTATTTTTGTATTTTGAAAAATTATGTTGCGACAGATATTTTTGTCGCTAATAAATGTTGAAATTTAGCAATGAAATAGCGACGGCATTATTGGTCTTAGACACATGGACTAATTCAAACAATCCCATATCAGAAAAACAACTTAAATAGGATAACTGTAGAAAAATAAGTCTTGAGACAGCATTGAGAACACTGCTTGCTGCATCTTTCTTATGCCTGTGTGTGAACCTTTTGCAAACTTTATTATTCCTTTTCCCTAAACAAGTGACATTGAATTGTTGGGACTAAAGACTAATCGAGTTAAGCTAGGGAAGGTATGGGAGGCAAAGAATGACCTTTCATCCATCATCCGTGCCAGCAATATATTTCTGAAGATGGAAAATCATAATATACTTACAATACTGGATAGGATGTAATTTTATAGTGTGTTTAGGGTATTTTTGGTTGAATTAAGTGTTATTTTGATGATTTAAGGTAGGTTTTTCTTATGTTTTGAATTATTAATTTTCTCTTCTTAATTTTGTGTTAGTTTGAGTGACTTAGAAGAATTTTCGTATTTGAATGTGCTTGAAAGAACAGTAGCTTACTAAAAATGAGACAAAATCTGGAACCAAAGCAAGATTCAGCTTTGGTAAAGAGATTAAAAGCAGCAAAAAATCAAAGAAAGTGGAAAGGCAATCTGCTGGTGGCCAGATTGTGTTCTTCATCCTCTTCCTTTGTTCTATTATCTGTTGGTGGCTAGATTGTGTTCTTCATCGTGTTCTTCTTCTTTCTTTAATTTCTTTTCTTTTGATATTATGATGCATTTGATGGATTTTAGTTTTAGTTTAGATTTTAATATTATCATGAACTAAATTTTATAGTTAGGAATATGGTGAATCTTGACTTTAAGATTATGTAGTTTATTTTGGATTTTATGAACATGATTGATGTCGTTGTTTGAGATTATGTTTTTTTATTGAGGTTAATGTTTGTTGGATTGATCAAATCAACATGAATTGAACCAATTAATCTATTTGATCAATTGAATTAATTTTGTGTCAAATAAAACATAACTTGAATTGAAAATATGAATGATCAAATTTATTTTTGTCCTTGTAGTTGTTTGATTTTAAATTACGTGTTTTCCATTTAACTTAATACTTTCTCATTTTAGTTCTTTTACTTATCAATTGAAAGAATTAAATTAAGATTAGGTTTAAAATACCATGGTCATTGGATTTTGAGAAATTTAGGGTGAAATCGCTATCTTATGTGAACTATCATTCGTTTGCATAAAATTTGGAAATTACATAATTAAAAAGTTAAGTGAAACCTAATCCTAACATTCACAATAATTGTTAATTCTTTTATAAATTAGCTAGTGTTTGATTGTCTTTGTCATTTATTAGCATAATTTCACTTTAAGTTTCATATTTAAACATTGGTTGTTTAAATAACATAAGCATTCTAAAATTCCAGTACTTGTTGGGTTGTTATCTGAAGACGATATATGGACTTACCATCCTTTACTACTTGCACAACAAAGTATAATTACTCTTAGGAATTAGTCTATTTTCCTCGTGTCAATGCCAAATGACTGTTTGCATTAGACTAATGAGAAGATATTAGGCATTAAATTATGCATGGACCAAAATAGTTGAGCATCCTGACCTCAATCTTTTGGACCTGCAATATATGGCATACAGGTTATATCTGGTTCCATTTGCTTAACTGAACATTAACAGTGTTACATTTGCTTGATTGATAGAAGGAAGAAACAAGTAGGAAGGGAAATAGAATCACATTAAGACAGCTCACTAGTGCAATTGTACATTGAAAGAAAAATGAGGAAGCGAAATAGATTAAGAGGGCTAACACACACACTGTTTAGAACATGTTAATTTTAATATTCAGAGTTGCAACAGCATTGATTTTGTGCATGAAAATTAATGTGTTACTTACCAAAATATCAAAGTGTGGTGCTAAATCTAAATACTAATGCTGGAATTTTAATAGCTAAATTAGAAATAATCTCTGATTAATGTTGTTTCTGCAGTCATTTGAAAGCTGAAAACAGGTCCTATAACTTCAGAGCAGTCCTTTAATTAGAGATTCTAAATTAGATATCGTTCACTAAATTTAAAGAACTAAACAATTGAATCTTAGATCTTGATCAGTTTGATTAAGAATTCCAATGCAACAGTTCTTGGTGTGGTGCACCAGAACGAGGCTGACTCACACTCTGACTTCGGAATAGCTGCCGGCAAGGTGAAAAGCGAATCCACTCATTTTAGCACCCTATGGCCCAAAAATTAATTGGTTTTTCTTGCGAAATAGGTTCATACTCCTTACAGAATTTTTCATCTTCGATTTGATTGATGTCGAGATCAAATGTATCATCCTCTTTCACAAGGAATTGGATCTTAATCAGAAGGGGATTATTGCAATCAATCCAATCATGGAGGATGACCAATTAATTTTTAGCATATCCATGTTCCGAGTAATCAGTTGAATTTGCATATCCATGTCAAAAGCTCTAATGAAATTCCCCAACATGGTATCTGCATCATCTTCTACACCTTCCACAAACACCAACAATTCACCAAGCCAACATCTGCCAATTATTTTCTTGTGAAGGATCAAATCACAAGAAGATTCTTCTAAAAGGCCCCAGTGAGGATAGTGTGTACACTCTGCAGTCACCTCCAAAGTAAGCCTATAATGCTGAAATTCCAACAATAAATGAGTGGCAGATCCTATAATGCATGTACATATAATCTAAAAAAATAATAATAAAAAAAACTATTTTTATATTTACTTTATATAAAAAAGTTAAAATTTATAAAAATATGAAATTTATAGATGTGGAAGCCCACTGAGTCTAATAAAGTCCAAATTTGAAAATACTATCTTATCAGTCATTCCTTCTTGCTTCAAATTTTTTTGTGATATTATCTCTTCCATCAATTCACAATTCTCTATCTCCCAGCCCATCTCATTGTGGTCATCGTTGTTTAGTCATACATAATTATTTTTATGTCACTCTCCTTTCTCCAGGTCATCTGATTCTACACCAACTCCTTCATCCACGTGGTTAACAATCCAGAGTGTACCCCATCAATTCACGAGGTAATTGGGGAGAGATAGTTTGTTTGATTTGATTTTCTGCATTAACATAGAGAGGATTAAGAAGAGTGAGTTTGTTTTGTTATTGTTCTTTTTCTTTTATAATTGAATAGGTAATAAAGCTATAATCACGTTAAAATATTTATGCTGCAAGATATTATATGAACTCAGTCTAAACATTATGTGAATCAGATATAGTTTTGCTGATATATATGTTTAACTATAGCACATCAAAAAAACATTTATAGTAATACATCAATTTCGTTGTGATTAAATTATGTTATATATGTTAGAAGGTGGAAGTGAGAATTAGAGAAAGTGAATTAGAGAGAAAGATATATCTCTCAAATTTTGGCTTGCATAAAATACTTGGTATAAAAGGTATTTACAGGGAGTTTGGGATCACTCTATAACTACAAATTATTAAATGTCTAACAACGTTCTACATAACTTATTAAATGTCTAACAACTTTCTACCTAACTTATTAAATGCTCTCTATAAAAATCTAGTCATTAAAAATCACAAAATTATTCTAGAGATAAATTCTAGCCACACATTATAATTCTATAAAAAAAATATTTTAAAAGAACTCTAGAAATTCTAAAGTTCAAATTAAATATATTTTTAACACTCTCTCTTAATTTGAATTTTTCTTCTTCATCCCAAGTCTTGATCTTAATTTTTGAAAGTGTTCGAACTTGAGTGCTTTTGTGAAGATGTCCGTAACTTAATCATGTGTCTTCACGTACTTGAGCTCTACTTCTTTTCTTTCAATGCACTCCCTAATGAAATGATATCTTGTTTCTATATGCTTACTTCGATCATGGTACACCGGATTCTTAGCAAGTACTTGTGCAGACTTATTGTCGATGTAAATCTCCATTGCTTCTTCTTGAAACAAGTGAAGTTCCTTTAATAGTCGCCTTAGCCAAATCACATGACAAGTACAAGAGGTTGCCGCTACATACTCGGATTCACATGCAGAGAGCGTAACAAGTGGTTGCTTCTTTGAACTCCATAAAATCACACAATTACCCATGTAAAATGTAAATTCGGTAGTACTCTTTCTATCATCAATATCTCCAGCAAAATCGCTATCACAATATCATATAAGCTTGAAGTCATTGGAGGAAGTATAAAATAATCCATACTCTAACGTACCTTTCAAGTACCGAAGTATTCTTTTTGCTGCCTTCATATGAGTTGTTGTAGGAACTTCCATAAAGCGGCTCACTGCTCCAACAGCATAAAAAATATCGGCTCTTGTGCATGTCAAGTACCTCAAGCATACCACAAGGCTTTAGAATAAAGTGGTGTAGCCTAAACCAAAGTTATCCAGTGATAAAAGTGATGCTAGTTCACAAGCAAAAGAGTTAGAAGTGATGATTTTCTTGTCGAAACTTTCTTTTTAAATAAAAAATTATTTTTATTTCGGTTTTCGGGGGGTTTTTAGGTGGCCTACGTACCTCGCTCGGGCTTCGTTTTTTTTGGATTTCTTTGGTTTTGAGTTAGAGTTAAACTCAAATTCCTTCTTTCCGATTTTCAAAAGGATAAAATTTTATTTTTAAAGGATAATTAGTGAATTTGAATAAGAGTAAAACTCTTAAAACCTAGTTCTTCTAGGGGATGATATAAAAAGAAAATATTATAACCATTAAGGAGAGAGCATTACAACAGCGGAACAAAAGCTTCTGAAAATAGGATTTTTGAGAGCTAAAATTTCTTCGATTAATGCTAATTGTTCAAGAAACCAAAGCAATTAATTCTTTGTGTTTAGCATTCAATTTCCATCATCTGTTTTTCAAAAATTAGAGTTTTCAAACTACAATTTTTTTGGTGACAGAAAGCTTTGATCCAAGCTTCGATGAGAAAATCTTCTGCTCTTCTTTTGCTGCAAACATCAACCTTTGAGGATAAATTTCGGACTTGGGCCAATTCCTTTTTCTTTTTCTTTATTCTCTGTCGTTCATTTGTTCTTCCAATTGTAAATTGCTGTAAATTATAATTAGAGTATTCTGTTGTTGTTTGTTGTAATCAAGTTGAATTTAGATTAATCTAATTAATATATTTACATGATGCATGCAACGTAATTTAAATATATAAAATATTCGGTAATAATTTTACTTTCCATTTTGATTTTATTTTTGTTCATTAATCCATTTTATTAATTTTCTGTATTATTTTTGTCAAACATTATTTTGCTAATAATCTTAAATATCTTTCTCAGTTAGGATTATTTATTTATTTGCTTCACTGAGTTATTTATTTTCATTATATGTTTGATTTAATTTGCTAACTTTGTTTTTATTCTTGTTTTTGTTGTCCACCAAATTTGTTTGTTTCACTTTTAGTAATGTTCCTGGGTGAAGCCGGAGAATCAAGGGATTAAAAGCCTTCTAAGTTTGGTTTGCATTTTAATTTCTTTATTTTCTTTATTTTATTGTTTTGTATATTTTATGTAAAATGATTTTTGGACGCGTTTTTAGAAAAATTCATGTTTTTTTACAATAATAAAAATTGGGATTTTTATTAATAAAATAGGACCAATGTCCTGATTTCAGCCAATAAACTTTCACTTTAAAATGAGGGTTAATTTTCATAAAATTGGATCACTCATTCCTGTTTTCTTCATAAATGCTTAAAATTAATTCTCCAATTTTTAATTGTGTAACGAAGGAACCGATGTTCGTAAAATCTAATAAACGTCTCGATTTATGTATTGTATATTATGTATTTTGCCCTTTTTATGTTTTATTTTATTTTGGGCCCTTGTAGTTAATTTTGAGGCAATTTTATTCATTCATTTATTTATTTATGCTTTCTTTATTTTGGGGGATTGTTCTGTCCCATTTTCACTTGTAATTTATTTATTTATCGCTTTCTTTACTGCTTTCCAAGAATGCTTGAGATGCGCTTTAAATTTTATTACATGATCGCGTGAGATAAGAGATGAAATTTCAATTGTTAAAAACTCATTTATAACTTAACTTAAGGCATTAATAAGAGTGAAGTTGCGAATACATTCTCTGGTTTAAGACCCCTTAGATTATATGACCTTTCCCAATTTCTTGTAAATTGGGTGGCGACTCCAAAATACCTTAAAGGTGCCTAAAGGTTTCATGTGATTAGATGAACTTTCCAATATTCTATTGGGTAAAGAATTTCAAAATGTCTCGTATTACCCAAAATCAAAAAGATGCCAACCATCTCAGACCCTAAAAATAGGCATCCAAGGATTCGACTTTCGGTAGGGTTCGGCTCGCGCGCGTCACAGTGGCGACTCCGCTGGGGATAATCGAAACTTTGCTTCGAAAGTGACTTAAGTTAAAATTATAATTGAGTTTTTAAGAATCAAAAATTCCATTTTTATTCAAAAAAATTGCATTCATTAGAGCCTTAGAACTATGCTAGTTTGTCCCTTATTTTACCCCGGTGCATTCTTAAAATACGATCCTACTTTCACTCATTGAAGGGAAGTGCATAGGATAATCACCAGCCCAAATCTCGTACCATTAATGGTATATCAAATGGAGACCCAATCGGTCATTATGCTCGCAATGAGCTAGACCCATTGGCAGAGACCATGCTAGACCTAAAGTAACACCACCCATGACTGAAACTCATGTAATGGCAATAGAAACTTCCACTAGGTGATATGTACCCTAACAATGTGCTTGCTACGTGGGCCCTTATATATTGAACAAATTTAAATATATTAATTAGACACTCATTAAAGGCTCTCATGCCCCGGTGGGCACATTTTTAGTCTATTTGAAAGGTCTAAATATATAATGGCCAAAACCCATACGTATGTGTTTTAAATTAAGAATGTTATGCTTCTAGTTTTTCACCATGCACTATACGCGCCCATTGGGTTCCCCGCTGATTGCACGACCTCCTGTGTGGGAGTAACAAGGTTGGAATTATCTACCTGCTTATATGTGGTTATCTATGCTGCATCAACATGACCATGCATCTTTAATGTCACTCACTCATCATGCTAACAATTTGAGTCTTTCGGCCATCATAGGTACGAATCAGTGGTCTAGGGGTCTTGACGACCGATTGGTAAGAAGAAACCCATTCTTTGAGTCACTAGAGCGAGTGTCGCATTGGGGTTCAGAGTCATTTTCAGATAGCACCGAATCTATTCCTTCAGAATTATCACTGGATATGGCCAACCCAGACTTAAATGCCACCTGGGCTATTATCACCGAAGAGATGAACCAAAGGGTTCAAGAAATTGAGCGCAGATTTGAGGGATTTGAACAAAGAATAATGGCAATGATGGGTAACTTAGCTGCTACTCTAGCACCACCACTTAGCTGCTCCTACCGCGAGGCAAGCCGAACAGATTTCGATTAGGGAGGCACCTCCGGTAGCAGTTATAGAACCACCCCCTGTTGCTGAGCCTAGAGCTCTTGCAAATGTTGAGCCTAGAAGGGTTGGAGGACATAGACCTGAGGAGGATTTTGTAGAGGATGAGCAGGAAGAACCCAGTGTAGTGAGAACTAAGCCTCCTAAAGAGGATGTTGCCTTAAAAAAGATAAAGGAGAGAGTGAAGGCAATGGCCCGCCTATTTTCTGTTGGAAAGGGGATAAGCCCCGACGATAGGGATTTGGATGACGAGAAGATGCTTCCTCAGAGGTTTAAGATGCCCGATTTGCCCAAGTTTGATGTCACCTCAGATCCGTCTGCTCACATTAAGCAGTACACGCTGGTGATGAAGGGGACTATGCTTACTAAGAGATAGAAGGTGGAATATTTCTGCCTTAGCTTGACTGGGCTTGAGGTAACTGGTACCATAGTTTGGATAAAAGAACAAGAGAAGATTGGGACTTGTTGACCGAAGAGTTCCTTAAACAGTATGATTGTAGCACCCGAATGGAGGTTACCTTGAAGGATTTAGAGTTACTTCAATAGAGATCTAACGAGTCATTCCATGAGTATCATACTCGGTGGAGAAGTCGGGTAATGGAAATGAAGAGGAAGCTGGATACTCCAGATTAGATTTTGTTATTCATTCAAAATATGAGCCCATATCTCAAGGAGGGGCCAAAGATGAAGGGGCTCAAAGATTGGGAGTCTTTAAAGCATATAGTTATCAAAGCAGAAGGTGAGTATTTGGCAAAGAAGGCAAGCTAAGATGGCTTTATTAAGAACAGCTTCGAAAACCAATCAGGAAATAGATCGGCTAGCACTGGAAGTAGTAGCAGTAGCAAGAGTGGCAGGACAGCTAAGGTCTTGGCCATAGAATCTAACCAAGGCCAAAGGTATTATTCGAATTTGGGTCGACCTCTGACTTGAATTTTGGAAAGGTTGGTGAAAGAAGGGCAGTTAAGACCTTTAGAGCCGAGGCCGGCTAGAAACCATGGTCAATCAGGACACAGGGGGGATCAATTTTGTGCTTATTATCAACATACAGGGCATCTAACGGACCTCTATAGAACTTTGAGAAACAAGATCCAGGATCTCATTGACAATAAGCAGATCACGGATCCAGAAAATAGGGAGAAGAAAAAGAAGTCTGGTAACAATGCGGTTTCTCCACCAGTGTACATGATTAGGTCTAGCTTGCCCGAATGGTACGTATTGCAAGATTTATATGGTGATGAATATGTTGCCATCACTCGTAAGATGAATGAAGAAGGGATTTCTATGGCGACAATAGATTGTTGGTCCACCAGTGAAAGTGAAGAAGAAGATGAAGATTGTGAGGAAGATAAGGAACTTGCAAATCCTTGGGATTCAGACAATGAAGGAAAGAGAAAGGTTGGGGCTATAACCCGGAGTGGCAGTGTAGTTCCTGAGGTAGAGAAGCCTCAAGACCCAGTGCCTACGCTTGCAGGAAAAGAACTTGAAGAGGATGGGTTAATAAAATAGTTGAAGAAAATAACGATCCAGATATCCATTTGGGATTTGTTGAGACAATCCCCATCACATAGGCTGAAGTTATTAGAAGCTTTATGTGAGTCCACTGTTGCCACCACCATCTCGCCATCTGAGTTGCTAGACCTAGTCAAAGGGGTTCAGGGGAAATTTTGGTTTATTCTGATGCAGATTTACTAGCTGAAGGCCGCAAACACAATCGCCCATTGTATATCAAAGCACATATTACACTACAAAAAAAACACAAATTAGCGACTAAAATTAGCGGCGGAAAAATTTTCGTCGCTAATTAGCGACTAATTAGCAACTATTTTGAGATTTAGTCGTAAAAATTAATTTTTTCAGTTTTAGCGACTAAATAGCGACGGAAATAAAGAAATCGTCGCTAATTTTTGGCGGCAACAGATGGCGCCATTTTTTTGCGACGAAATTTAGCGACTGAAATTTTTTAGTCGCTAATTAGCTACGTATTAGCGACGGATTAGAGACATGCAAATTTACCGACTAAATAGCGACGGATTATTCCGTCGCTAAAAAGTTTTCAAATTTATTAATTGTGCAGAAAATTAGTGATAATTTAGCGACGGAATAGCGACAAACAATCCGTCGCTAACAAAATTGTAAATTTTTAAAAAATTTAAAATTTTGATTATTGATTTTACTAAATATTATAATAATAAAAATATACACACATGCTTATGGTTATTAATTATTTTTAATATTTTTGAGTTAGAAATTAAATTATATTAGAATTCAGTCATTTAATTAATCTCCATAAAATTAATATTTAATCTTGAAATTATATAATTAAAATAATTGTAAACAAAATTTTAAAATTTTTTTAGTACTTTCATAAATTAAAATAAATTTTTTCATTGTATTTTTTTAGCTTGTAATCATTTTATATTATGGATTTTATTTTTAATTTATGTAAAATAAATTTTTTATTAATCAATTATTTAAAAATTTAATGAAAATATTAATTAGATGGGTAAAATTAAATTAATATTAATAAAAAATTTTATTAAGAAATATGTGTTGATATTATTTTCGGTTTTTGAATTCATAACTTTGATTAAATTAATATATGTATGTATATATATATATATAGATAAAAAAAATAAAAAAATAATCCTGTAGAAAAAAAGTTATTGAATATTAAATTTAGATCCGAAAATAGTTAAGTGTTGATTTTAATTAACCCTAAAGCAGGAAAGAGTGAAGATAGAAAACGAGAGAGAGAGGGACCGCGCTCAGAGAGGAAGGGGCAATCCTCACCAGCGTCGTCCCCTCCATCGCGCGTCCTCTCCCTCGCGAGCCACCAGACGCCAGATCCGGCGTTGCCCCTCCACCCCGCCACTGCTCACCCCCACCCCGCCGTTGCCTCTGCCTCGTGCACCGTCTCCCTCGCACTCTGTCAGTTCGCCGCTGTGACGTGCGCCGAACCCCGACAAACCCAGCAAGGGCCCTCACTTTGAATCCGCTTTAGGATTCGAGGTATGAAAGGTTCGCGTCTCTTGATCATGGGCGCCATGAGGCATCATCGGTGTATCCCTCCCAATAGAACATTGGGGAGAATGACCTAGCCTATTGACGCCTAAAGGCACCTTTTGAGGTATTTGGAGTCGCCACCCAATTTGCAAGAAATTAGGAAAAGGTTTCTCACCTCTAACGGTCTAAACCAGAGTTATGGTGTCCGGAACTTCCCTCTTATTCATGCTTTGGTTAATTATAAATGAATTTTTAACTTCTTAAGATTATATCTCTCATCTCACGCGATTGATGCATTTAAATTAGATAGCGCATTGAAAGCACGTAAAGAAAATAAATAAAAGCGATAAGCAAAGTAAATAAAGAAAGCGGTAAACACCCAAGCACTCAATTACAAGAGAAATAGGGGCGGAATACAACCCCAATAAAAGGAAATTAAGAATACAAATGGGGGCGGAATACAACCCCAAAAATAAATAATAGTTGCCCCAAAATTAATTACAAGGGCCCGAAATGAAAGAAAATAACTTTAAACACTCACCCAAAAATGAAATGAAAGGACATTCATAAATCGGGACATTATTTAGGGAGCATTGGTTCCCTCGCGCTTGTTCGAAATTCAGGAACATTGGTTCCTTCGTATTAATTTGAAGAGGGTTCGAAGAGTCATTTTTGATTGCTTGAATTGAAAAACCGGGATGAGTGATCCCATTTTATTGAAAATTGACTCCTCGTTTTTTAGTTGTGATGTTTTTATAGTTGGGCTAAGACAAGGGTCATTGGTCCCAGTTTTATTAGTGAAGAATCCAATTTATTTGTAGAAATATTTTTGTGATTTTTTATCGCACGCGTGCAAAAATAAAACAAGTACTTACAAGTAAACACATAACACATAAAGAGAAGGAATTAAGAAAGATCTCACCGAGCAAGGCGATATTCCACGTGTCGCGACCCATTCGGGGAGCCGTGAGAACGCTTACACTACCCGACCCAAATTAAACTCATACAAAGATAATATCGAAAATTATATTAGTAAATACTCTAAAAATTAATCAAACAAAAGCGAGGTAATAACAATAATAAAATTATGGCGATGGTAGCAACAATAAAATAACACTAATAATGATAAAAATAATAATAATAATAATAATAGTAGTAACAATAATAATAAAAGATAGCAACAAATACCAAGAGATTAATGAAGTAATAATAATAGTAATAAACTTTGAAAATATATTAATATGCCAATATTAAAAATGATTAAGCTAAAATCTAAAATAGAATAAAATAGCAAATTAAAGGAGAACTAAAAAAATGGAAAATGGAAACCAACGTGAAGAATAAAAATGGTGGAAGTTAAGGAATAAAAATTAAAGTATAAGAGTCTAATGTCAATCATAATACTAATTGTAATAATAATAATAACAATGGATGGACATAAAAATCAAATCAAAACAAACCAATAATACGTTATTAATGATAATAGGATAGTGAGAATGCAAGCAACAACAATATATACACTAGTGCAAATAAGGCAACGACATAGTAAAAATAATAGTAATAATAATAATGATAAGAAGTATATTAACACATTAAAATGCTAAAAATAAATAATAAAAATAATAGTAACAAAAATAATTTTAACAACAATAAATAATGTACAAGAGAAATAAAAGAGAATAAGTCCAAGAATGTTTACCCTCAGAATTTTTAGATTGGGGAAACGGTGTCCCGATCGATTTTCCTTGTCGGATTCGTAATGACAAAATAAAAAATGTAGAATTTAATATTTTGAAATGAAATTAAGAAAAATACTTTGATAAAAATATTTTTGGTGGATGATTTTGAGCAAAAAGAAATTAGTTTTCCTAAGCCCAAATCACCCAAGAAAAATGGATTATGTATTTTTGAAGAGTAATTAAGGATTAAAATTTGAGAAAGAAAAAAAGAAGTTAAGAATTTTTTGAAGAAAAAAAAAGGTTGAAGAAAACCCTTTGCTGGAGAGGAGAAATTGAAAGAAAAAGCCTAAAAATTTTTGCCGTCCTTCCTTGAAAATGAGGGAAAAATCCTCATTTAAGCTTGTCTTGGCAAAAAATGGCAAAAGACAAAAAATCCTTTATTTTTAGTTAATCTAAAATAACATAAAATGGTGAAACACTGAAAACTGAAAAAAATCAGAAAATCAGACTGAAAATAGCGAAAAAAACGGACAGGAAAAAAAACAGGTCGCGCGGAGGAGCCAAGGGCGCGCGGCAGCCTGCGCGTGGTGCCCTGGCACCGCGCGCGGCAGGCTGCCTCGCGCAGGCGGGTGCGCGCGAGGCAGCTGCCTCGCGCGCAGGGGGGGGCGCGCGGCGCCCGCCCCTGCGCGCAGGGGGGTCGCGCGGAGCGCCCCGCCTCGCGCGCAGGGGGGGTCGCGCGGAGCGCCCCGCCTCGCGCGCAGGGGGGGTCGCGCGGAGCGCCCCGCCTCGCGCGCAGGGGGGGTCGCGCGGAGCGCCCCGCCTCGCGCGCAGGGGGGTCGCGCGAGGCGCCCGCCCCCGCGCGCAGGGGTGGTCGCGCGAGGCGCCCGCCCCGCGCGCAGGGGCATCGCGCGAGGCGCCTGCCTCGCGCGAGGCGGGCGGCCTGCCTCGCAGGCGCCCCTGCGCGCTGGGGCAGCCTGCCGCGCAGGCGGCCCCGCGCTGCCGCAGCGGCACTCGCGACCAAAATTTTTTTTATTTATTTTTTATTTTTTTTATTTTTTTTTTTAATTTTAATTTTGATACAAAATTAATATATATTTTTTCTCCATCTTAATTTTAATTTCCCCAAAAATATATATTTTTTAATTATTTTCCGAAAAACACATCTTTTGACAAGGAACGATCGGTTCTCACCTTTCTTGCCGAAAATCGGTCTTCTATTTCATCATCGGGTAATCCTGATCTTGGACCGCCTCAGGACCCGGTGTCTACAGTTGCCCCCAATTTTGGGGAACTTAGAACCTAGGTGCCTAAGTGAACCAAAATTCAGAAAAGAGAGGAAAGAGGTGCGTACCTGAGGCGGTTGTCTTCCCGAACTGGCTGGAGTTACTGTGGGTAGTTATCGTCTGTTTGTCGACGTGTTAACTCCCGTTACCTTGACATCTAACCTGTTGATGCGGATATACTCATGGATTGAAAGGATTTAGAATATTTCGGGAAGAGCTCAATGCCACGAAGGATAACGCTCCGCAAAGACCGAGGATGCCTTGAAAAAAAAGGACTTAAAGACAAAGCTCCGAAGAGACCGAGAATGCCTTGAGAAAGGACTTAAAGATAATGCTCCGAAGAGACTGAGAATGCCTTGAAAAAGGACTTAACGACAATGCTCCGAAGAGACTGAGAATGCCCCGTAAAGGAGGACTTAAAGATAATGCTCCGAAGAGACTGAGAATGCCCCGTGAAGGAGGACTTAAAGATAAATTTTTGAGGAGACTGGGGGTGCCTGTTGGACAAGGACTTAAAGGTAATGCTCCGAAGAGACTGAGAATGCCTTGTGAATAAGGACTTGAAGATAATATTTTGAAGATATTGAGGATGCCTGTTGGATAAGGACTTAGAGATAATGCTCCGAAGAGACTGAGAATGCCTTTTGAGCAAGGACTTTGAAGGTAATATTTTGAAGATATTGAGGATGCCTGTTGGATAAGGACTTAGAGATAATGCTCCGAAGAGACTGAGAATGCTCCGAAGAGACTGAGAATGCTCCGTGAAGGAGGACTTGAAGATAAAGTTTTGAGGATGCCTTTTGAAGAAGGACTTAAAGATAGTATTTTAAAGAGATTGAGGATGCCTGTTGGATAAGGACTTAGAGATAATGCTCTGAAGAGACTGAGAATGCCCCGTGAAGGAGGACTTAAAGATAGTGTTTTGAAGAGATTGAGGATGCCTGTTGGATAAGGACTTAAGGATAATGGGGAGATTAGATGCACGTGATAAGTGCTTGTGCTAAGCATGTGCAAAGGATTACGCGTTGCAAAGATCATGGGCACGAAATGTGTGCGAAGAATTTATTGTGCAAGATATATATAAAGTTCATGCATGCGTGAATGCATGTTGAGGCACCATCAAATGCCATACCTGTGAGATGCATATGTATGCAATAATGCAGGATAAGAGTTCATCCGAGTGGATTCGGAGGCGTCAGCTGATTTGCAGCAGGATCGGTGCCCCCTGGAATTGCTTTTGAGTTTCGTGCCTCTGGGGGATTATGAGGTTCTCCTCTGGTACCTGTAGTCATTATTTGAAGGTAGTGCATCCCTCGTGGATTTTCACACTAGCTTTTCTTAGCGGGAGATGCGTCCTTGTCGGATTTTCACATAACCCTGTGCCTTATTTTTTGCCTGGAATGGACCCAACTCAATCCAGCGGCTTTTATTTATTTTATTTTTTTTGTAGGGCAGACTGCCTATCGCCAGGTTTTCACCCTGCCCCTTGGCCTAACTTTTGCTTAGAGCGCCAGTCACGGTTTTCATCTCTAACGGCCTTTTTTTTTTTTTTTTTTTTTTTTTTTTTTGAGAGAGAAGTTGGAGTTGTTGCGAAAGGTTTTTCAGGTATGATTGGCATGTGCTTATGTCTCAGATTTTGGTTGGATGAGCTTAGTTTTTTTTTATCATGAGGGTGCTATAGAATTGGCTTTACAGTTCATAACAGGAGGAGCTGACTGAAGTGCCTGAGTGGCGAGAGTGGCAAGGGGTAGATGGTAGTAATGTGTTGGTTTTATATCTGACTGAGACAACTTTGAGTGTGCAAGATGAATTGCTCTGGTCATACCAATACATCTTTGCATAAATGCATATATTTCAATATGATTTCATATCACATGATCACTATTTGGCAATAACTCGAAAAAATATGAGACATCATCTAATCTCGGGATAGATCTTGAGAGCATCAAACTCCTGTTATCAATCAGCCCTCGCGGGTTTTCTTGATTGAATATTTTCTCTCTTTTTTTTTTTTTTTTTTTTTTTTTTTTAAAAAAAAAGCCTTTGCCATGGACCCTTTTTCAGTTCGTCAAGATTGGTTGAATTCGCTTTCATCTTCGTCAGCCGGGGAGACTGCTGCTTCTGGGAGTGGTTCCTCTTAATATCAAAGTTTTGGTTTTAGCCCTTGTGCAGACTGGTCGAGGTGATGGGTCCCTTATTTGGAGGTTGAATGCGAAGTTTCATGCTTGGCTTTTATTGGCTTTGGCGGTTTGAGCCCTGGAATAGCCGTTCAACGGCTGAGCTAGGGTAACAGGTTGGGCTTGGATGATTTGGAGTACTTTTATTGGCCTTGGTAGTTCAAGCTTTCGAAATGGTTTTCGTCGGCTGGGATTGGGTGGATAGCTCGGGGGTTAGCCCTTTTGGGTCATTTTCAGTAGCTAAAAAAAAAAAAAAAAAAAAAAAAAATGGCAATGTGCAGGCATGTGTAGATCAACGGGATTTGAACAAAACTTGCCCCCAAATGGCATTCCCTTGCCCCCTATCAATTATCTCTTTTCTTCACACCCAATTTTTTTTTTTTTTTTTTTTTTCAAAACCCAATTTTTTTATTTTTTTATTTTTACAACCCAAAAATTTTTTTTTATTATTATTTTTTTTTCAATTTTTTTTTTGACAAGATTTGCTCAAGTCCTGAAGTTTACACATACGTGCACTTTTTATCTTAACCACTGGGACCATTGTTGTTCAATTCGGTCGGGCATTAAATTTTGGCAAGAAATTTGGTTATGAGGGTTTTGGATGGTTAAGGGTCAGTCATAATCGGTTTTGGAGTACACATTCCGAATGGGTAGAGAGAAAAAAGGTCATATGGCTTAGTTCTGATGGGTTGCATGTTTTCTCATGGTGGTTTTGAGTTTTATTTGTCCGACTTTTGGCGTAACTTTCGAGGCTTGATTTTATTCGGCGACACCATATGTAGCTCAGGTGTTGTGGATGCGAAGAAGTGGCTTTCAAAATTCGGTTTATTGTCATGTTGGCACGTGGAAGCAGCGTTGGTCTTGAGATCGTCCTTGTCCATCTTCAGCGTGTCATACTAGGTCCGGGCAAAGGCTCCTTTTTTTTATCTCTCAAATTTTTATCTCACTTCAGGAGTAATAACAGATGCCATCAAGATTTTATTTGGATTCCCCAAAGTTCCGAGACTAGATGGAGTCGTATTAATTGGGTTAATGTCAAAATGAATGGATGCATCGTGATCATGAGAAATGAAATCAAGGAAATATCGCATAAACAAAACAGAAATTGTTCAACATGTTACAATAACCAAATTGTCCTACAAGAGTTCTGGAATTGAAAAGCAGTAAGCATTAAAAACATGATCTTCTGCTTGTGGCTTTGGAGGAACATGCCGATGAAGTGGATTGGCCCGATCACATCTATGGTGGAAGGATTGCATTCTAGTCTACTCCCTTCTTCTTCTCTCTTTTCTCGGGATCCGGGATTTGCTTGGAATCAATAAGGTCCTGAACCCGGTCTCTCAAAGTTTGGCAGTAGTCTGTCAAATGTCCAGTGTGCTGGTGGAATGCACAATATCGATCTGCTCTGTGGTGGGGCTGCCCCTGACTGCTGGCAGGCTTCGCCGGTAATGGCTGCAGTAACCCCCTTTTCACTAGCCTCTCAAAAACCCACGACAAGGGCCTACCCAACTCAGAGTAATATCTTTGATTCCTTCTCACTGATGACTCTCCCGCTTTTTTAACATTGCCCTTACAGCCATCTCGGATATTTAGGTTTGCATTCTTCAGAGCATGCTCTTTCACCAGATCTTCATCATCCTCAAGCATATTGTCATGTTCCTGAGTAGGCCTCTTACCACCTCCTTGTCCCACTGGTAAATCAAACGGTTCCTTGCCTCGGGGCTTAGTGGCACTAGGAGATGCCGTGGTTCTCGCTGTATGGGCTATCCCGACAGGGGTCGACTCAACTCGGTTAAAGGTAGCCGCCATCAATCGGGCTTGTAGGACCAGTGCGAGGGCGTCTATTCTCTCCTTAATCATAGCTTTAATCATAGCTGTCAACCTCCTTTCGAGCTCCTCAAGCCGTCTATCCATCTCTTGGGCCATTGATGCACGAGTCTCCTCAATCTGTCGTGAAAGGCTGGCCATACTCAATTCTTGGTTAGAGCCCTCTTGTTTTTCACCTTCCTGCTCCTCGCTTTCGCTGCTGGACCAACAGCCTATCATTGCCACAACAGTCTCTCCTTCATCTGCCTCAGGGCCAGTAGTAGTGGCATACCCATTTCCATACAAGTCTTGCAGTACATACCATTCCAGTAAGCCTGAACCAATCATGGCACAATGGGCTGACTTCTCTTGACTTTCTCTCTGCCCAGGATTAATAGCCTGTTTGCCATCGATCAAGGCTTGAATTCGGTCCCTTAAAGGACGACAGTAGTCTGTTCTGTGCCCTGTGTACTGATGATATGCGCAATACCAGTCCGTCCTGTGCTTAGGCTTCCCTTGACTTGGGGCGGGCCCAGCTGGCAAGGGTTGCAACTTTCCTTCCTTGATGAGACGGGTGAAGTGCCAAGATAATGGTCTGCCCGAGATAGTGAGATGTTTGGGAGCCGGTCCTATGGCAGAGACTTCTGCCGCCCTGTTATTGCCCCCGTTATCGCTGCTGCTTCCCTCATTTTTGCCTGAAGCCACATCTGCAGATCTAGCCACTCTATCTAAATGCTCAGCCTCAACTTCAATGGCTATGTCCTTAAGTGACTCCCAATCTTTGAGTCCCTTCATTTTTAACCCATCCCTCAAATATGGACTAGCATTTCGGATAAATAACCTGATCTGATCTGAGGTATCAGGCTTTCTCTTTATCTCCATCACTCGATTCCTCCATCGGGTCAAGTACTCATGGAATGATTCCCCTGACTTCTGCTTCAGCACTTCTAAATCTTTTAATGTGACCTCAATCTTGGTACTGCAATCATACTGGCCAAGGAATTCTTCTGTTAACAGATTCCAGTCTTCTTTCGCTCGTCGATCCAGCCCATGGTACCAATCCACTGCTGGGCCAGCTAAGCTGAGACAGAAATAGTCCACTTTTTGCCTCTTAGTCAACCCTGTACCCTTCATGATCAGGGTGTATTGCTTAACATGCGCAGAAGGGTTCGATGTACCATCAAATTTTGGCAGGTCTGGCATCTTAAACCTCTGGGGCAACAGCTCTCCATCATCCAAATCCACATCTTCAGGGCTCACTCCCTTGCCGGCTGTCAACATGCGGGTGATTGCCTCAATTTGCTGTCTCATACCCCTCATGGCCTCGTCTTCTACCCTGGGTTCTCCACCCCTCACGGCTTGATGGGCTGCTATCTCCTCAACCTCTTCTTCCATTGCGAAATCCTCATCAGGGTTTGGGATCCTTGCTCTTCCGGGTTCAACTGGCACATCCGTAGTTTTAGGCTCATTTACAGGTTGATGGGCAATAACTCCAGCGAGGGGAACCTCCCCACCAGTAGGCGGTTCGGCTTGCCCCCGAGGAGGGGCTACCGGCGGTTGTGGAGCAACTGGTGCTTGTGGAGCAGGGGGCTGAGCAAATCTTTCGGCCATTGCTCCCATCATGTCCAATATCCTCCGTTCAAAATCCTCCAGTCTCCTGGCGAGGTCTTGGGTGGTTAGGTTTTCGGTCTCTTCTGCCATTGAGGATGATTCGCTACTTGTAGAGAGTGACTCAGAATCCCAAACAGGCACTAGTTCTAGTAATTCAAAGGGGGAGTTTGCCGTCACTAGTCGATCGTCAGAATCTCTAGTCCACTCAGATGAATCTAGGATTGCTGAAAGATCAAGATTGTTAGAATGATGCATGGATGACATGTATAATGCATGATCGTGCCATGCAAACAGTCTTTGATGAATGCAAGATCCATGGACTATCACGGTACGATGGGATGCATGGAAGAAATTACATGCAGGATGGTATGTGCATGCGAAAAATAATATGCAGACGAGAGGATATACACACACACAGCATGAGATTAAATATACAGGATGATACGTACATGTGAAAAAAAATAGCATGCAGACAGAAAGATATATACGCACACAGCATGAGATAAGATATTATTATTTGTACATGTATTTATTTTATTGACATGCATGAATGACATGCGATGTATGAGCATGCCGTGCAGTATTCACAACCACATGCAAGCAAATAGATCCTTCCAACCTTATCACTCCCACACACGAGGTCGTGCGGTCACTTTCCTAGGCGGGCTTCATCCAAGGGTTAACAGGGAACCCATTGGACACGTATGGTGCACGGTGAAAAACCGGCAGCATAACAGTCTTAATCTAATGCGCATTCGTATGGGTTTTGGCCATTACGTATTTGGGCAATCCGATTAAACCAAAGTGGGCCCAACGGGGCATGAAAGCCTTTGATGAAGACCATTTGATTTGGTTGATTTTGCTTAATACGTGATGGCCCATATCACAAGCATCGTATTTAAGGAGCATGCCCCCTAGGGAAAGTTTCTATTTGCCATTAGATGAGCTTTGGTCAAGGTGATGAAACTTTTAGGGCTACCCAAGCATGGTCCGCGCCAACGGGTCTAGCTCATCACGAGCATAACGACCGATCGGGTTTCCATTTTGATATACCAAAAGGTACAAGGCTTGGGCTGGTGATTATCCCTAACACTTCCCTACAATGAGTGAAAGTAGGGTCGTGCTTTGGGAACGCACCGAGGTAAGATAGGGACCAACTAGCGTAAGTCTAAGGCTCTAAAATGATATGATGCGAATTTGATAAGAGATAGAATTTTAAGTTTTAAAAACCCAATTATATTTTAACCAAAGCACTTTCGGAGTGAAGTCTCAAACACAAAGTCCCCAGTGGAGTCGCCACTGTGACGCGCGCCGAACCCCGACAAACCCAGCAAGGGCCCTCACTTTGAATCCGCTTTAGGATTCGAGGTATGAAAGGTTCGCGTCTCTTGATCATGGGCGCCATGAGGCATCATCGGTGTATCCCTCCCAATAGAACATTGGGGAGAATGACCTAGCCTATTGACGCCTAAAGGCACCTTTTGAGGTATTTGGAGTCGCCACCCAATTTGCAAGAAATTAGGAAAAGGTTTCTCACCTCTAACGGTCTAAACCAGAGTTATGGTGTCCGGAACTTCCCTCTTATTCATGCTTTGGTTAATTATAAATGGATTTTTAACTTCTTAAGATTATATCTCTCATCTCACGCGATTGATGCATTTAAATTAGATAGCGCATTGAAAGCACGTAAAGAAAATAAATAAAAGCGATAAGCAAAGTAAATAAAGAAAGCGGTAAACACCCAAGCACTCAATTACAAGAGAAATAGGGGCGGAATACAACCCCAATAAAAGGAAATTAAGAATACAAATGGGGGCGGAATACAACCCCAAAAATAAATAATAGTTGCCCCAAAATTAATTACAAGGGCCCGAAATGAAAGAAAATAACTTTAAACACTCACCCAAAAATGAAATGAAAGGACATTCATAAATCGGGACATTATTTAGGGAGCATTGGTTCCCTCGCGCTTGTTCGAAATTCAGGAACATTGGTTCCTTCGTATTAATTTAAAGAGGGTTCGAAGAGTCATTTTTGATTGCTTGAATTGAAAAACCGGGATGAGTGATCCCATTTTATTGAAAATTGACTCCTCGTTTTTTAGTTGTGATGTTTTTATAGTTGGGCTAAGACAAGGGTCATTGGTCCCAGTTTTATTAGTGAAGAATCCAATTTATTTGTAAAAATATTTTTGTGATTTTTTATCGCACGCGTGCAAAAATAAAACAAGTACTTACAAGTAAACACATAACACATAAAGAGAAGGAATTAAGAAAGATCTCACCGAGCAAGGCGATATTCCACGTGTCGCGACCCATTCGGGGAGCCGTGAGAACGCTTACACTACCCGACCCAAATTAAACTCATACAAAGATAATATCGAAAATTATATTAGTAAATACTCTAAAAATTAATCAAACAAAAGCGAGGTAATAACAATAATAAAATTATGGCGATGGTAGCAACAATAAAATAACACTAATAATGATAAAAATAATAATAATAATAATAATAGTAGTAACAATAATAATAAAAGATAGCAACAAATACCAAGAGATTAATGAAGTAATAATAATAGTAATAAACTTTGAAAATATATTAATATGCCAATATTAAAAATGATTAAGCTAAAATCTAAAATAGAATAAAATAGCAAATTAAAGGAGAACTAAAAAAATGGAAAATGGAAACCAACGTGAAGAATAAAAATGGTGGAAGTTAAGGAATAAAAATTAAAGTATAAGAGTCTAAT
The DNA here is from genome assembly GCA_947683425.1 of Excoecaria cochinchinensis. Lineage (NCBI taxonomy): Eukaryota > Viridiplantae > Streptophyta > Magnoliopsida > Malpighiales > Euphorbiaceae > Excoecaria > Excoecaria cochinchinensis. The sequence goes on along the minus strand of CANTUQ010000150.1, from coordinate 4,149,000 downwards.
GTCAATCATAATACTAATTGTAATAATAATAATAACAATGGATGGACATAAAAATCAAATCAAAACAAACCAATAATACGTTATTAATGATAATAGGATAGTGAGAATGCAAGCAACAACAATATATACACTAGTGCAAATAAGGCAACGACATAGTAAAAATAATAGTAATAATAATAATGATAAGAAGTATATTAACACATTAAAATGCTAAAAATAAATAATAAAAATAATAGTAACAAAAATAATTTTAACAACAATAAATAATGTACAAGAGAAATAAAAGAGAATAAGTCCAAGAATGTTTACCCTCAGAATTTTTAGATTGGGGAAACGGTGTCCCGATCGATTTTCCTTGTCGGATTCGTAATGACAAAATAAAAAATGTAGAATTTAATATTTTGAAATGAAATCAAGAAAAATACTTTGATAAAAATATTTTTGGTGGATGATTTTGAGCAAAAAGAAATTAGTTTTCCTAAGCCCAAATCACCCAAGAAAAATGGATTATGTATTTTTGAAGAGTAATTAAGGATTAAAATTTGAGAAAGAAAAAAAGAAGTTAAGAATTTTTTGAAGAAAAAAAAGGTTGAAGAAAACCCTTTGCTGGAGAGGAGAAATTGAAAGAAAAAGCCTAAAAATTTTTGCCGTCCTTCCTTGAAAATGAGGGAAAAATCCTCATTTAAGCTTGTCTTGGCCAAAAATGGCAAAAGACAAAAAATCTTTTATTTTTAGTTAATCTAAAATAACATAAAATGGTGAAACACTGAAAACTGAAAAAAATCAGAAAATCAGACTGAAAATAGCGAAAAAAACGGACAGGAAAAAAAACAGGTCGCGCGGAGGAGCCAAGGGCGCGCGGCAGCCTGCGCGTGGTGCCCTGGCACCGCGCGCGGCAGGCTGCTGCGCGCAGCCTGCCTCGCGCAGGCGGGTCGCGCGAGGCAGCTGCCTCGCGCGCAGGGGGGGCGCGCGGCGCCCGCCCCTGCGCGCAGGGGGGTCGCGCGGAGCGCCCCGCCTCGCGCGCAGGGGGGGTCGCGCGGAGCGCCCCGCCTCGCGCGCAGGGGGGTCGCGCGAGGCGCCCGCCCCCGCGCGCAGGGGGGGGTCGCGCGAGGCGCCCGCCCCCGCGCGCAGGGGGGGTCGCGCGAGGCGCCCGCCCCGCGCGCAGGGGCATCGCGCGAGGCGCCTGCCTCGCGCGCAGGCGCCCCTGCGCGAGGCGGGCGGCCTGCCTCGCAGGCGCCCCTGCACGCTGGGGCGGCCTGCCTCGCAGGCGCCCCTGCACGCTGGGGCGGCCTGCCTCGCAGGCGCCCCTGCGCGCTGGGGCAGCCTGCCGCGCAGGCGGCCCCGCGCTGCCGCAGCGGCACTCGCGACCAAAATTTTTTTTATTTATTTTTTTTTTATTTTTTATTTTTTTTTAATTTTAATTTTCATACAAAATTAATATATATTTTTTCTCCATCTTAATTTTAATTTCCCCAAAAATATATATTTTTTAATTATTTTCCGAAAAACACATCTTTTGACAAGGAACGATTGGTTCTCACCTTTCTTGCCGAAAATCGGTCTTCTATTTCATCATCGGGTAATCCTGATCTTGGACCGCCTCAGGACCCGGTGTCTACAGCCGCCATGGCCCATCGCCATCGCTACTCGTTCCTCGTCTCTTACTCACCGGCGACTCCATCCAGATCTCTTTTCATTGAGCAGCTGAACCTGAACCAGTTCCGTCATGTATCATCTAACCGGAAGTGTCATCTGCGGTGGCAAAGATCGTAAGTTCTCGCTCTCTGTAATTGAATTATTTTGATCCGAACTTTGACATGCTCTTCTAAATCATTAAATTCTGTCTAAATAATACTCTAAATTAATTCTTTGAACTCAAATTTTTTCCTTATCTGTTATTTCAGAACCTAATTCGCTATCTATGGTTACGCCTCTGTTAATGGATCTTTATAGTTCACCATGGCTTATGCTTACTAGAAAGCCGGTAAGCATCAAGAGCATGCTGTGTGAGCTTTTTATTTGTCTGTTTGTTTATTGTTTGGTTGCTAAGAAAATAGATAGAAAAAAAAAGAATCCAGTTTTAGTAGTTAGTTCTTTTTTTACTCATGCGAAATGGTTCATTTTATGTTTTGTTCTATTTCGTATTTAATTTTTTAACAAGTGACGGGTTTCATATCACTGATTATCTGTAGTTTTTTGTTGTTTTAATTCTTTAGGTTTGATTTATATTTTCGAAAGAATCCGCTTGGTGGTGAGTATACGGTTTTTGCTGGATTGGATAATCAATGAGTAGTTTTAGCAACAAATGAATATTCTAGTAAAAAGAAGTATGCTTTTACTGCTTTTTCTAATTTGATTTGCTAGGATCGTAATCCTAGATATTTTTAGTTTCAACTTAAAATTATGAAACTGATTCTAGCTATCCAGTCTTTATATTTATAGGATTGACACATCTAACTATTAATCCTATAAATGACTTTTTCATCTAACTATTAATCATTTGATGAATTTGCTATTGTGATATTGAATTAATGCATGTTCTTATGCATAACTATTGTCCTAAGCTCCTATTATATGTTTATTGCTATTCCCTCCATTCCCCTTTAAGTATCCATTTTGAAAAAGTTTACGAGCTGATTTTGTTTCTTGGTGATTGTCCAAATCGTGTTCTTGTGATATTGCCTTACTTTTGATTTTATAAGTAAATTTCTTTTGACAGAATAATTAGTTGTCTAAGTAGTGTTTGCTGTTAACTACAGGATGGCTTCTCTGAGTATCTTAGAGGAATTGACTATTCTGATGTCTTATTGTATGCTATTCTAGAGGGGTCAGTACTTTCATCAGATGGATTTTGTTAGTACTTGTTAGTGTTATGCTTTTCCAATTTACCTTTTAATCTTTTAATGATGCTCTTTTTTCTCCAAAGTAAGCTACTTCTTATATTTGATATGAATTCCTTTCTATTTAATCTTTTGGTGCTTAAGTTTTATAAATATAATAGTGCATTTCTTCTGATGACTGGGTGATAAAATTTGGATATCACTGCCTTAGGTTACTTAAGAATGTTTCTCTTCTGAATATTAAATGATGAAATTTGGACAACCTTTGGTTTGATTGGGGTATGGTGATTAAATGTGCGGATATTTAAAAGTGTTAAAAGATTTTTTTTTACAGGGGTTAGGCAATATTGTAGAGGAAATTTTGTCGAAATTTCGGTAGAATTTGTTAGTACGTTTGAAGTAATTTATAATTTTAAGTAGGAAATTTTAATATTCTAATGTTAATCCAGCTTATACATTAAATCGGATTATTATTGTTGTATTATTTTTATTATGGAAAAGAGTATCTTGCATTTGATAAATTGGTATTGGAATTGCTTTTTTTATTTTTTATTTTTTTTATTTTAGGCTTCTATTCAAGATGAGACTCAAATTCTCAGTTCGAGATCAATCAAGTTACGAAATCACAATGTATTATTAATCAAATTTTATGTTGTATTTATTTTTAATGTAATTTTGCTTAGTATTTATTAGGAACATAATATGAAAAATTTATGTAATTTTTCTTTCAATTATTTTAAATGGTTTTATTTTGTTGAATATAAGTTTAATTTTCAGTTTATTTGGTTTGGTTCAAAATCGAACCGATCATTTGCATTTCTAATTGTATAATTTAATATATTTGTATAATATTATATATTTTTTAAATTAATAGTATTGTTAATAATATTGTATAATTATTATTTATATAAATTAAATTTTGGGTGTAATAATAATAATAAATTAAATTAAAAAAATTAAAAATTAAAATAAAAAAATAAAAAAATTAATATTTTTGCGACGGAACAGCGACTGAAATTTTCGTCGCTAATAAATTTTTAACATTTTGTCAGGATTATTTAGCGACGGAATTTTTTATATTTAGCGACTATTTTTTCGTCGCTATTTTTAGCGACGGTTTAAGGTTTTAGTCGCAAATTTTTTGCGACGGCGCTATTTACGACAGTTAGTCGTTTTGTCGCTAAAATAAATTAGCGACGAAATTTCTTAAATTAGCGACGGAAATGGCCGTCGCTAATTTCCTTTTTTTTTGTAGTGTTAATGGCAAGCATACTGCCTGCGTGATGGTTGATGACGGCTCTTCTACAAATGTATGCCCTTTGGTTGCCCTTTCGGCTTTTGGGTTGGATGAAAACATGTTGAGTGATTCTGACCTAACCATCATAGCTTATGACAACTCCCGAAGGCAGGCCTCGAGGACTTTTCAAGCAATAGTCAAGATTGGGCCCATCGAAATAGAAGCAGAGTTTGTAGTCTTATTGATCCCTGCTAATTTCTCAGGTTTACTTGGAAGACCTTGGTTTCATAAGTTGGGGGGAGTGCCATCCACCCTGCATCAGATGATTAAAATACCGCATGAGGGGAAAGTAGTAACTATCAGGGCTGCTAGGAAAAATTAGGTTTCTGCACTAGAAATCTCCAAACAGCTGTTCAGTGGTTTCCATGTATCAGTAATCGACGAAGAAGGAAGTTCAGAGAGCAGCTCCCAAGTGGTAAATATGATGAAGCTAATGCACTTCCTCCTAGGAGCTAGTTTAGGTAGGCATTCGCAAGGGCCATAGTCACCTATCATAATGAAGGGTGAGAAGGACCGAAGAGGACTAGGCTATAAAGGTGTAAATGGTAAAGGGAAAGAGAAGTTAGCAGACATTCCTCATATTTTGGAAAGCTTTATGCCAGCAGCTCCTCTTATGCTTATTGTGGAGAGGCTGAGCCTCAATTTATCAATAATCAGATTGTCCCAGGATTTGAAGTTTTTAATGATTTGTTTGATTGGGCTGATGGGACCATCAAGCCAGGTGAAGATTTTTAGGATAAAGAGGTTATGACCCAAAGCACCATAGAAGACAAAAATGAGTCGAAAGAGGTTTATACTGACAAGTTATTTGCCACCAGGGTGAAGGGGAAGGAAAAGATAGAAGTTGAAGCACCAATGTAGAACTTAAAGATCCAAGATCCAGAAGCTCCACCAGAGGTAGTTGGAAAGCCACCACCAAGTCAAGACAACAGTGACCTGTTGGCTGCAACATTTGCCTCAATGGATGAAGAAGATTGTAGTTATTTACATGTTCTTTTTGTTTCGTAACTTTTTAATGATGATAATATGTGCAATTCCAATTTTATTAATGAAATGAACAATTTTGCCTACTTGTGCGATATTTCTGATGATTTTATTTCACATGATCATACACATGATGCATTCATTTTTTACATTAATTCAACTGATACAACTCCATTTAATCTCGAAACTTTGGAAAACTCAAAGCAAATCTTGATAGCGTCTGACATAACTCCTAAAGAGAGGTTAAAATTCGAGAAAATCTTAAAAAAATATAAAAAAAGTCTTTGCCTTGACCTATGAAGACATGCCGGGTATTAATAGAAATATCGTTGAACACGCTATTCCGACTTCCCCAGAGTCTAAACCGGTCAAGCAAAAGTTTAGAAAGCTTAGGCCAGAATGGGCAAAGAAGGTAAAAGAGGAAGTTCGTAAGCAGATTGAGGCTAAATTTCTAATAGAGGTTCAATCCCCGATGTGGCTAGCTAATGTAATCCCTGTAGCTAAAAAGGATGGGAAAGTTCGTGTATGTGTGGATTATCGGGATTTGAACAAAGCCTATCCAAAGGACGATTTCCCTCTACCTCATATTGATGTTTTAATAGATAGCACAGCTTCTTGCATGATGTACAGCTTTGTAGATGGTTATGCTGGATATAATCAAATCCTGAACAGAATTGTAGATCGGATTAAGATGGCCTTCATTACTGAGTGCGGTACATTTGCTTATCGGGTTATGCCTTTTGGACTGAAGAGTGCAGGCACGACTTATCAGAGGATGGCCAATAACATTCTTGATGACTTGATTCAAAAGGAAGTGGAGGTGTATGTAGATGATATGATGATTAAGTTGGCTATTAAGGAATGTCATTTTGAGGCTTTAGAGAAGTTTTTTCAAAGAATTGATAAGTACAACCTTCGCTTTAACCCTAAGAAGTGCATCTTCGGAGTCACCTCTGGAAAATTGCTTGGCCATGTAGTAAGTCAAAGAGGAATTGAAATAGATCCCAACAAGGTCAAAGCAATTAGAGAAATGCCAATGACCCAAAAGGAGAAAGATGTTAGAAGCTTCTTATGAAAACTTCAGTACATTAGTCGGTTCATAGCGAAACTGTCTTCGATTTACGAGCCAGTGTTTAAGCTTCTCAGAAAGGACCAGCCTGTTGAATGGAACAATGATTGTCATAAGGCTTTCAACACTATTAAGGAATATCTCTTGAATCCACTGGTCTTGAGGCCACCTCTGCCAATCAAGCCATTAATCCTCTATTTAGCAATTAAAAGTAGCTCAGTAGGCGCCATGATGGCTCAAGAAGATGAGTTTGGGGTAGAATATGCAGTTTACTATCTCAACAAAAAGTTCCTCCCTTATAAGGTTGGGTATGTTGAAGTGGAGAAGATATGTTTGGCAATAATTTAGGCCTCGAAGAAGTTGAGACACTATTTCCACTCATTCAGGATTCAGGCAGTCGCTAAACAGAATCCTCTAAGATATCTTCAGGAAGCACCTTCTTTGCTAGGAAAAATGGGTAGGGGGTTAACATTGCTCCAAGAGTTTGATATAGAATACATCGCTAGGAAAACCATTAAATGGAGGGCTATAGTTGAGTTCCTACCTGATCACCCTATTGAAGGAGACCAGGTTGAGTACAATTTCCCAGATAAAGATGTCATGGCCATTATAGTTCAGGGGTGGCAGATGTATTTTGATGGGGCAGTTAATAACAAGGGGGAAGGTGTTGGGATCATTCTGATAACCCCGGATGGTGAAAAGTTACCACTGGCTAAGAAACTGAGATATAAAGCTACTAACAATGAATTCAAATACGAACCATGTGTTTTCGGTTTGGAGACTCTTTTGGCCCTGGGGGCAAAGTCTGCAGAGGATTTTGGAGATTCATCGTTGGTAATCCGTCAGATTCGAGGAGAATGGTCCATTAAAGAAGAAAGATTGGTACCATATGTAAAGCACCTCCACATGTTAAGCGTTCAATTTGAAACTTGCACTTTCCATTATGTCCCTAGAGATGAGAATCAGTTGGCCGATGCCCTTGCAACTCTGGTGTTTATGTGGGATAATCTCGAAGGAATGGTTATGAAGTCTATATTGATCTCAAGTTCGCAAAGGCCTTACTTTGAACATGAACAGGTGATGGCTGTTGAAGTTACTGATGGAAAACCTTGGTACTATGATGTTCAGAATTACTTGGAGAGGTCGGTATTCCCGAAAGAGGCTTCTGAAAAGGATTGAAGAATGATCAAAAAATTATATAGTCAGTTTCTCAATGTGGATGGTATACTGTACAAGAGACAAGCAAATGGCATTCAGTTAAGATGCATAGCAGAGAAAGAAGCTAAGAGGGTTATGGAAGAAGTCCATGTCGGTATTTGCAGAACTCACATGAATGGCTTATTCTTAGCAAAGAAAATCATGCGCCAAGGGTTCTATTGGATCACTATGGATACAGACTGTTCAAAGTTTATAAAATATTATCAGCTGTGCCAATAGTATGCAGATTCGAGGCATGTACTAGTGTCAGAATTACATAATTTATCCTCGCCATGTCCATTTACAATGTGGGGGATAGATATTATAGGGGAGATACGCCCTACCACCTCTAATGGACACAAGTTCATTATAGTCGCCATCGATTACTTTACCAAATGGGTCGAGGCTGAATCTTTTAAGAGGGTAGATGCCAGAGACATGGCCAGATTTATTGAACGAAATTTGGTATGTAGGTATAGCCTCCCACATTATATCGTGTCTGATAACGGGGTACAGTTCTTAGCTGAAACTAAACGGGGTACTGCAAAAGTATGGAATACAGCACCATAAGTCCTCCCCTTACTGACCTCAAGCTAATGAAGCAGTTGAAGTAGATAACAAGAATGTCAAGAAAATTTTTGCTAAAATGGTACAAAATTACAAAAACTGGGCGAAAAAGTTACCTTTTGCACTATGGGGCTACAGAACTACCATCAGAACATCGACAGGTGCCGTGCCATTTTCTTTAGTATATGGAACAGAAGCGGTTCTACCAGTTGAAATGGAGCTCAAGTCTCTAAGGGTGATTATAGAAGCTGAAATTCCAAAAGCAGAATGGGCGCAATAACGATTACTGCAGTTGAACCTGCTGGATGAGGGTAGGTTGCGAGTTTATTATCACAACCAGGTCTACCAAAAGAGGTTAGCCCAGTCATTCGGTAAGAAGGTTAGGAAGCACCCATTGAAAGAAGGAGACCTAGTCTTCAAGCAGATGAGCCCAGGAGTACCAAACGTCAGGGGGAAATTTAGGCCAACATAGAAAAGTCCTTTTGTGCTAAAGAAGTTATGTTCAAAGGGAGCGGCAATTTTAATAGACAGCGATGGGAACAAGTTCAAGGAGCTGGTCAATGTTGACAGATTAAAGAGGTTCCGTGGCTAATGATCAAAAATAAAAAGAAGAGAATAAATGCCCTGCGGGTCGAAAATCGAAAAAAGGTGGCCTTACTAAAATTGGACGCCCTGTCAGGGTGAAAACCAAAAAAAGGCACTCTGGGCAAAAATTAAGGGCTGAGAGAAAATATTCAATCATGAAAATTCGAGAGGCCTGATTGATAGCAGGAGCTTGACGCTTGCAAGATTTATCCTGAGATTAAGTGTAGTCTTGTGTTTTTGAATTTTTGTCAATAAGTGATCAAGTGTGATGAAATCATATAGAAATGTTCATAAATTTGCAATAAAGGACTCAGTTTGCACTTTTCATGATTATCTAGTTCTTTTCATGATTAGCCCAGTCATTCGGTCAGATGTTTAAGCCAATTGATCCTGTTGTCGACCGCAGGGCTAATCACCCACTCGTTATACTCCGGCAAGCTACTAAAATCAGAATCGTCAGACCTCAGAATGGTCGTACTTAAGGGTAACTGCCCCCAAAGTCCGCATTAGCCAGTAATAAATGCACCATAAAAAGCTAGCGACAGATTCATAATGGTCTGACACCCTCCAAACTGGCGAACGCAACGGGCTGTGATACAAAAGGAGGCCCTATGAAGCCTGTACAATGGGACACATCCCGAAGGCCCGTCCTGAGTCACGTAATCAAGGCATATCCAGGGGCTCATGAAACTAATATCTCCATCTGCCAGTGCAGCTATCCATATAAAGCCTTTATAAGGAGAGTCGAACTGATATGTCTGCTGTCTAAGGAAAAAATGCACCAATAAGTATGCATCGATCACCCTAGTAGGGCATTCTGTCAATAACTTTAGCTTCTCTTGCAGCCACACCTGAAAAAAAATAAAAAAAAAGAGTCAAAAAGAAAAAAAAAGTGAAAAAGAGAAAAAAAAAAAAGCCGTTGGAATGAGTTGGATCCTTTCCAGGCAAAAGTAAAGCACAGGGTTATGTGAAAATCTCTAATGGGATGCATTTCCCTATAAGAAAAGTTAGTGTGAAAACCCACAAAGGGCGCACTACCTTTAAAAATAATGACATAGATTACCTGGAGTAATAAGGGGCTCCCGATCATTGAAGCAGTAGAGTCAGTGCAGAGAGCATCCAAGCCAATGATCATCTCGGCTAGAATAACTGGGAAAGGGGTCAGCCCGCGATAAATGCCATCTACAATGCTAAGCAGTCGATAGTCGCCAAATGGTTCGTCTGAGGTCACTAGTAGGTATCTGGACAAGCAGATCAGTAAAACTACACTAGCCTGATAAGTAGGCACATTTGAAAAGTCACCGAGTGCATCAAATAGGGACTCTAGGGAAAAGAAATCCCCTCTAGGAACTAGTCGAGTAGACTCAGAATGTGGTATGCCCAAGGCAAAGGCCACATCCCTAAGCTGATATGGTCCATAACTTGGAACACAAGGAAGGGTACCAGGAGAAAATCTCACGTCAGTAATGGCAGCGAATTCTTCGGCCAAGGGACACAGCTCTTGGTGGGTAAACCGAAAAACGTGAAACCGAGGATCCCAATAGCGGATGGCAGCCAGTAAAAGGTCTCGATCTAACTTGACAGTCTCAGACTTAAATAGAGAGCTAAAATGTCAGTTTCCCAAGTCTTGGGATCATCTAGGAACCGGTGCAGTTTGCTAAAGATGGGCATCGACATATTCAGAGAGTTATACATTAAATAAATAAGTTGGATAAATGAAAAGGGAAAAATAAATTAGAAGGAAAAAGATGAAAGGAAAATACCTAATTGAGAGTTCTGGCCTAAAGGAATGAAAAGAAAGTGACATGGAAAGCAAAGAAGAGAAAATTCAGTTTATGTGGCAAAGAGGGAAATCAATTTGGCCTATCTTAAAAAAATTAGACTACTTTTTTCGTGCATTTTTAGACTCGTGCATTTCCACTAGCATAACTTGCTTTTTATTATTTTGTACATATATAATTTGTTTGCAGGAAAATGTTCAATAAACGGTTTCAATGGCAAATATTCAAGTCAAGAATATATTCAGGGAGTAAAAAGGTAAGTAAGTAAGTTAAAAAAAAAAAAAAAGCATGGCCGAGGTGCGGCTCGCATGGCCGAGGTGCGACCATGAGGCCGCACCTCATGAGGCTGAGGTGCAGCCACGAGGCCGCACCTCAGGTACCCGACGTGTGGCCTCATTTTAAGGCCACACCTTGGGAGGTATAAGTGCCTCCCTTTTGGCCGCACCTCAGTCCCTCTCTCCTCTCTATTTTCTTTTGCTTTTCTCACCCATGTTCTCTCTAGCCTTAAATCGTTTTTATGTCATATCTTTTTAGTTTGTGATCCGTTTTGTGCATTGTTTGCGTCAAAACAATCCTTATTCAACTGCCTTCAAGGTGATTTATTTTTTTTTTTGAGATTTCTCTGTCCTTTTGTTGAGTGAATATTTCGCCTAACAGGTTAGTTTTCTTTTTTTTTTCTATTTTATTAAGTTCTTTATTTTTCTTTATCTTTATTTTATTTTTCGATAGAATAAAAAAAATACATCATAAATATGCTTACCTTGTTCGTCGCCCACAGTGAAGAAAAATGATGAAAAATAATAAAAATGGGATGTATTGTAATGTAGTAAAAAATAGGTATTTATGTAAAAATTCTTGCTATGCAACTAGGCGCTGCTTTTCTTTTTTATTGCTTATCTAGATTATTAGTAAAAATAGTAAATGTAAATAAGTAAAAATAATAGTCGTTATTTTGTAAGATTATCGGTTTGTAACATGTAAAATGTATATAATTTGAACATTGAGATTGCTTGTTTAGGGCCTAACCCTGTTCGATGGCGCATTTCAGCCAAAGTGCTGTCTAAATTTTCTTAGATTTGTAGCATGAAAAAAATGAGTTTAATTTATCTTGTATAAACTAACTGCCATTTTTCTTCAGGATGCCTCAGCAGCGTAGAGTGCACCCAAGAGTTGATACACCTCCACCTCTGGAAGATATGATAGATGATCAGAGACTGCGACTCGAGACTTTATGTCAAATGAGGATTATGCCCAGTAGATTCATGTCTTGACAGTTTTTACAACAGATGGCCATGTGGGAGGAGGTGAGCGCCCTGATAGCATCTGCTGGATGGACAGATTTCTTGAGACTGGCTTATCAGACATACCCAGAGATCACTAGGGAGTTCTTAGCCACATTACAGTACAGGGGGTACCGGAGGCCAGACACGGAGCCTGGGGTCATATCATTTCAGGTTAGAGGCCATTATCACGAGATGAGCCGCTTGGATTTTTCTCTAGCAATGGGCCTTCCAACAGGAGATCAGGTTATATTACCAGATAGGACGGTCCCCGCGCATTGTTCGAAGCAGATAGCAGCACCGGGTGTCCCCTATTGCCATAATCAAGCCAAGAGCACCTTATTGCGATCACAGACTTTGAGATACATCCAGAAAGTACTGGCCAGCAGTTACCTGGGCTGAGTCGGGAGTCCTAGTTCCTTGAATATCGCTAAGGTTTGGAGTTTATGGGCGATGATGACTGGTAGGCAGCTGAACATTGCCCACGAGATATTATCTACACTGGTCAGAGCTGGGCAAGGGACCACCGGGCATATATGCATTGGAGGGGTGGTGACTAGGCTACTCCTTCACTTGGGACATGAGCCTCACAAAATTCGTTGAACTCTTTTGAGGTGAACTCGCCTCCTCTATCGAACCTTAGAGCTTTGATTTTGTAGCCACTCTCCTTTTCTACAAGAGTCTTAAAGTTTTTGAAAGCAGCAAATGCTTCAAATTTTTGCTTCAAAAAGTAAACCCATGTCTTTCAACTAAAATCATCAATAAAGAGGATGAACTATTTGTTGCCACTAAATGATTATGGATCAATTGGCCCATAAACATTGGTGTGAACAAGTTGGAGTGGCGTGGTTGCTCTCGATGTGGCCTCCTTTTGAAAACTCTTTCTCGTATGCTTGCCCAAAAGACACGCGTCACAAATTTGATTGGGATGGTTGATTAAGGGCATCCTTTTCACCATGTTCTTCTCTCCCATATCCTTGAGAGCGTCAAAGTTCAAGTGTCCAAATCTCATGTGCCAACGCCATGCTTCCTCCTTTATTGTAGTCTTCAAACACTTTACATCAAGTGTCTTGAGATTTAATATGAACATTATATTCCTCAACATAGCAACCTTGGCAATCAATGTACCATTTTGATCTCAAAGCCAAAGATAATTATTTTTCATGTGAATATCATACCCCTTTTCCAAGAGTTGTCCCAAGCTTAAAATATTGCTTTTTAACTTGGGCACATAGTAGACATCATTAACAAGGTTATGGCTACCATCTTTGGAAGAAATGATAATTGTACCTATGCCTTCAATTTGAATTTTTGATGAGTCCGCAAAAGACACATTACCTTATGTATTTTCATCGAGCTCCACGAACTTTTCCTTTAGCCCACACATATGGTTGCTTGCACCGTTGTCTAAATACCATGAGCTCTTATCATCCTTCTCTCCCTCATTGAGTGCTAGCAATAAAGTTGATTCATCTTCATTTTCTTCCTTGTCATCCATAAGATTAGCTCTTGTCTCACCATTATTCAAGGAACTATAGCATTCCCAAGAATAATGGCCCAACTTATGACAATTGTAGCACTCAATATTGGATTTTTCATACCTCCTTTCATTTGTCTTCAAATTATGGCCTCGTCCTCTACCCCTTGCACTTCCACGACCTCTACTTGATTGCAAATTTCTTATCTCATCTTGGCCACCTCTTCCTCTTCCACCTTGGCCACGTCAATGACCTCGTCCTCTTCCTCGTTCATGTCCTTGTTGGCTATCTCCTCTATCTTCCTTTAAATAAGCTTCGGCTTTTAGAGCTTGCTCCAATACTTCTCCTTGTCTTCTACTAATCTTATCTTCATGGGCTTGCAAGGATCCCTCTAGTTGTTCAATGGTCATCTCCTCCAAATATTTTGATTCTTCAATAGAGCACACCACATAATCGAATTTTAGAGTGAGAGTTCGAAGTATTTTTTCCATCACACGAACATTCTCCACATTCTCGCCATATCTCTTCATTTGATTTGTTATCACCTTTACTCTCAAGCAATAATCTGAAATTGATTCGAATTCCTTCATCTTCATTGCTTCAAAATTCGTTCTTAGAGATTGAAGCCTTACTTTCTTTACCTTTTCTACTCTATGGAAAGACTTTTGCAAGATCTTCCAAGCTTCTTTTGAGGTAATTGCATCAGCCACCTTTGGAAATATTGAATCATTCAAACATTGGTGGATAATGGTGAGGGCTTGTTGATCCTTCTTTCTTATCTTTACCAATTCATTTCTTGCATTTTGAGACAAGGCTCCTTCATCTTGTGGCTTCTCATACCCTTTTTCTACTATCTTCCATGCATCATGTGAGCTTAGCAAGGCTTTCATTCGAAGACACTAACTCTCATAGTTATACTTTGTAAGACGAGGGTATTGGAATAAAATCATATCAAAATTGGACATTTTTTCACTCTCTCTCTCTCTCTCTTTTCACAACTTACCCACTCTAATTTTTTTTCTCACACACTCACAATAGCCCAAGAAAAAAAAATTTCTGATGTGAAAGATCAAACTATGCTACAACCACAGACATCAGATTATGATACAACCACAGAGCATACTAAGAAAGAACCTTGGCTCTGATACCACTTTGTTAGAAAGTGGAAGAGAGAATTAGAGAAAGTGAATTAAAGAGAAGGATATATCTCTCAAATTTTTGCTTGCATAAAATGCTTGGTACAAGAGGTATTTATAGGGAGTTTGGGATCACTCTAAAACTACAAATTATTAAATGCCCAATAACTTTTTACCTAACTTATTAAATGCTTAACAACTTTCTACATAACTTATTAAATGCTATTTAGAAAAATCTAATCATTAAAAATCACAAGATTATTCTAGAGATAAATTCTAGCCACACATTATAATTCTAGAAAAAGATATTTTAAGAGAACTCTAAAAATTCTAAAGTTCAAATTAAATATATTTTTAACAATATATAATATCATATAATTTTGAAAGCAGTCTGTTCATTTCTTTTTCTTTTTCTTGAGAAAAAAAAATCACTATTTTCCATAATTTAAATGTAAGTTTAGAAAATTCTAAACTCAATAATTTTCCATCAAGTCCCAGCAAAATGGAACGATAGAATTGGCTCTTTCCCCTCATCTTCTCCACTAATATGGATGTGGGACATCAGTATTTACACGATTTCTTATTATTCTTTTATTTAAAGCCTTATTTTTTTTAAAAGACTAAGTTACTCAAGTCCCTTGAGAAATGCATTGGCATCTTACGTTCACAAATGAACCTTTCGTAGACCAAATATGTTTAGCACATATTTTGTACTCAGATTGAGGAAGTACTTGCACAGACTGAACTAAACCCTATTACAATTTATAACAGGTAATTGGAAAAAGTCAGTCACTCATAAATGTATAAGAAATAATTATATTATAAAATGAAAAAAAATTCAAATGCAAATGTGAATAAGTAAATAACAACATAAATTGTAAATACTTTTTGCATATCAGAAATCAGGGTTAGTCCCTTTCCATCACCACGCTTCAAATATGAACTCATGTAATTTAGGAAAACTCCATGAATGCTTGGTCTCCTGATCAACAATAGCCAAAGCAATTGGAAACACTTGCTGGTTAAAGAGGATTTTAGTAAATTAAAATCTCATTCCTTAAATCAAATGGAGGAGAATCTGCTCCTATAAATACATTACACAAAAGAGTTTAATTAGGAAAGGAAAAACTAAATAAAGAAACTAAGGAACTAGTTGCAAAATAGTAGCCATAATTCTAGGGCTATAAATATAGAAAATAAGTCAAAAACTAGCTGTCGAGGATTATTAAGGAATTAGCCATTTTGAATCTTGTATCTTGTCTTGATCATTTCATTGTTTTAGTTCTATTTTTTCACCCTTTTTAAGTTAGAGGGAAGGAGAACATGGACTCCAAGCTTCTCATGCAAACCTTGAAAGGTAACTTTAGCTAATGGTTTAGTGAAAATGTCGAATAGTTGCTGAGAAGGTCAAACAAATCTTGTAGCCAAGCTTCCAAGAGCAACTTTCTCTCTTACAAAGTGATAATCAATGGCAATTTAGACCGAGAATGGAAAACTGGATTCACAGTCATGCATAAAGCACTTAAATTGTCAGAGAATAATTGTGGTGGTTCATGCAAACTAACTCCAATATCCTATAGGATCAATGTGATCCGTGTAAGTTTAGTTGTAGCCACTGCTATATCCCTGTATTCTACTTCAAAACTTGACCTGGAAACTATTAGTTGCCTCTTTGAAGATCAAGAAATATAATTGCTTCCAAGATACACACAATAACCCAATGTACTTCTTCTTGTTGTATGACATTCAGCCCAGTCAGCATCACAAAAGCCATACAAGTTGAGAGAGCTTTGTTGAGTGAATTGAAGACCGAAATTTAGTGCTCCTTTAACATATCGAATTATCCTCTTGATCGCTTTAAAATCACCTATCGTAGGATTCTATACCTTTTGACATATCTTGTGCACAGCATGAACAATAGTGTGAGTTAAATAAAGGAGAGCTCCAACTAGACTTCGATAAGTTTTGGCTTCAAATGTTGTATGATCTTTGTCTATTTGTTGTACTTTTATAACCATAGGAGTGTTGAAGTGAGAACTTAATCCCAAGCCAGATTTGACAATTAAATCCTTGGCATATTTGCTTTGAAAGAGATTGATGCTAGAGGTTGTCTATTGAACTTCTAATCCCAAGAAGTAGTGCAATTGTCCCGAGTTTTTAATAGCAAATTCTCATCCTAGTGCATCAATAAGTGCAGTTTTGATTAAAAAAGTAAGGTCAATCCCATCTCAACAATGTGGCAGTGTTTTCTCTCAGCCACACCATTTTGCTCAGGGGGTGTTAGGACAAGAAAATTGATGTTGAATTCCACAATGTTGTAGATGAGTTTCAAAACTTTTTGACATAAACTCACCACCCCCATTACTTTGGAAAATCTTAATTTTCTTATCAAACCAATTTTCAATGAGTTTTTGTAATTTAACAAATTGTTCAAAGAAATTAGATTTTCTCTTTAAAGATATAATCCAATAATAACGAGAGAAATCATCAATTATGATAGCATAATATTTAAAATTTTGACAAGAAGAAAAAGGGGCAGGACCCCATAAATCACAATGCAATTTTTCATGAGGTTGTTGAGAAATATTCATTGAGAAATTAAAAGGAAGTTTGCAACTTTTTCCCATTTGACAAAAAGGACAAATAATTCATTGGTTTTTTTCCAATTTGAAATACTAATAAATTCTTTATTTTTCAAGAAATTTAAAACTTTATAATTTGTATGACCCAAACATTGATACCAAATTATTGACGATGTAGTATTGGAGATAGCAAAGAGAGCAAAATTTTGTAATTCTTCTAAAGCATAGAGACCACCTTTCTTGATAGCTTTAGCTATCATTCTTCCTTCTAAATCCTCAACAAAAAATTCATTAGCAATGAATTTAATATTGCAAGCATTATCTTGAGCTAATTGACTGACAAATAAAAGGTTTTCTTAATTTTAAGTACTATCAAAATATGATTTAATTTAAGGCTACCTTTTTTAATATTTATAAGACCCTCACCAATGTGAGTAATTTTGAGACTATTACCATCACCAACATATAATGATTCTTTACCATGATAGGGAGTGAGTTTATAAGTTTTACCAATATGGTTCATGATGTGTGACCCGAATCAGTATAGAGAGTAGGACCATGTTCCTCATTTATGCTAAGAGCGGCTAATGCTTGAAGTAGCTCTTCTTCGGGTTGGACGGAATGATCAAATTTGCTCCAGTATTTGATTGCCGTATGATTTCTTTTGCCACAAATTTGGCATACAATGGTGTCATCTTTTTTTTGAGATGATGAATTACTTGGCTGATTTGCCTCAGTTTTGTCTTTGAAAGCTTACTGATTTTGATTGGCAGCAAGACCAAAGCTGTAGCCACTAGAATAAAAATGACCTCTACGGCCACAACCTATTCCACGCCTACGATAGAAAGCTTAATGATGATTTGTTTGGTTATCATTAATTTCAGCTTCCATTTGTAAAGTTTGCTCATGAGCCTTAAGTGAAAGAATAAATTGGTTGTAAGAGGGATAAAGAGGCTTGAACAGCATTACTGTAGACACCGAGTCCCGAGGCGGTCCAAAATCAGAATTACCCGATGATAAAAATGATACTTGATACAAGTAGAGGTGTCAATAATGATATTTTCCTTGTCGAAAATCCCCTTTGTTCGTCTAAAAATTTTAATTCAAAAATTTGCATTTTTTACTCTAATTTTTAATTTATTTTTATTTTTATTTTATTTTTATTTTTATTTTTTTATTTTTATTTTTATTTTTATTTTTCCTTTTATTTTATTTTTATTTTTTTATTTGCGCGCCCTGCGTGCAAGTTGGGTCGCACGCGTATGGGCCATGCTCGCGCTAGAGCCGCGTGCGCGCGCAGGCGCAGGCACGGCGTGCTCTTGTCTGGTGACGTGCGCCCGCAGGGCCGCACGTCGCCAGGGGCGACGCGTGCTCGCAGGGCCGTACGTCGCCAGGGGCAACGCGCGCCCTGCTCCCGCAAGGCCGCACGTCGCCTGGGGCGACACACGCCGCCAGGCGACGCACGCCCCCTAGTTGCTCGTCGCCCAGGGCGACATGTGGGCATACCCGCAGGTAGCCTCACGCCTGCCCCTGCCCCTTCTCGCGCTGTCGTTTTCACCTTATTTCTTGGTCAAATTTTCAGGCTGTAAAAATGGGTTTCATGTTTTTGTGTTATTTTTGAACAAGGGAATTAAAAGAGCACTTGTCTTTTCCTATTTTGGGACGAAGACAGAAAATAAAATAGGGTTTTTGGGATTCATTTCGGGGAGGCTAGATTTTATTCAAAAAAAGGGTTTTAGTTTTCTCTCCAGCAAACCTTTTTTTCTTCAAAAAAAATTCTTAAGCTTTTTTCCCAAGTTTTAATCTTTTCTTCTCTAACAAACATTTAATCTTGGGTTTGATTTAAGCAAGAAAAATTAATTTTCTTTACTTATTCATCCCACCAAAAATATTTTCTTGAGCTAATTTATTTAAAAACATAGATTTTCATATTTTTTTGGGTGTTTATCACCATAAATTCGACAAGGAGAACTGATCAAGGCATCCTATTTTCTGATCTATAAATTCTAAGGGTAAACACTTTGGACCCATTCTCGTTTTATTTTCATATATTATTTACTACTATTAATGTTGTTTTCTGCCATTATTATCATATTTATTGTCTAACATTTTAATGATGCTATTTGCTACTGTTGGTATTTCATCTTTAGTTCCTTTTTATTTGCCTTCCTTGTGATTTCTTAAGTTGTCGTCAGCCTCCTTCTCCTTATTATTATTATTATTATTATTATTATTATTATTATTATTATTATTATTATTATTATTATTATTATTATAGTTTCCCTGTTACCACTACTACTATCATTATTATTATTATTATTATTATTATTATTATTATTATTATTATTATTGTCTTATTATTATTGTTGTTATTATTATTTTATGGTATTATTATTATTAGTGCTATTATTTTATATTTATCATGTGTTATCATAAATTATCATTGTGATTTTGTTATTATTTTTATATTACTATTACTATTATTATTATTATTATTATTATTATTATTATTATTATTATTATTATTATTATTATTATTATTATTGGTGTCCTGTTATCATTATCAATATTATTATTATTATTATTATTATTATTATTATTATTATTATTATTATTATTATTGCTTTGATGTTAACTTTTATTATTATTATTGCTTTGATATTTGCATGACCCCTTTTTATTTACTTTGCATTAGGGGTGTACACAGTTCGGTCCATATCGCTCTTTTACAAATCTCCATATTGTATTGAAATTTCAGTTCTTATAAATTTCGGTACAGTTCGGTTCTTATTAACTTCAGTACATTTCAATACGGTTCTTATAATTTTCAGTACACAGTTCGGTTATTCGGTTCTTTCGATACAAAATAAAACTGGACAATACAATACGGTATTTCGGATAATTCAATATTTTAAAAAATTTACAATATAAATATACGCAATAATAAATACAAATATAATTAAAATATTTCAACAAATACATACAATTTTCCATTCAATTTTAAAAAAATATTTTAATTTATCCCTCTCCTTTATGAAAAGAGAAAAACGTATTTTAACAATAGTCACTCTAGATGAAATTTTAAATTCGAGATAAATTATTTCAATAAATTTCCTAAAATTCTAATATTTAATAAAATTAATTGGTAATCCATCCCTAATGATCATCCGAATTAAAGATTATGTACAAGCCTATTGATCAAATTTTTAATTAACTAATAACGTACTATTAACGAATACCACAAAATCAAAAGTTGTGTGTGACTTGTCCTTACTTTTAGATGTAGCCGCAAAGATTACAGTGGCAGCGACGAGAAGGAGGAAATGCAAGTATGAACTAAAACCAACGGAAAAGATAGGGAAATTGTGGGGTTTGACACGATTTCGAGACAGAAAAGGAAAAGGCAGGCACAATTTAAGCTTTTTTTTATTTATATATATATATATATATATATATAATAAAATATAAAATCGGTTGGATTCTGACGCAGCGAAAATATTTCAAAACGAAATAATTTTATTCCAACTTTAAAAGCGCCCTCTAAACTAAGGTAACAAACAATTTATATGAAAAAAATAAAAAAAATTACAATAATACTCCTAAAACTTCAAATTGAAAAACGAAAACCCAAATGCTATTTTTGAGGCACGAAATGGGCTATTACTGTAATGGCCACAATACCGGGATAGCCGTGAATAGTGCTTTCAGGACAGAAATTTCACCTGGAGGTGAAAAATATTTTATTTGACCATCGAAAAATATTAGTCATGGTGAGTCCAGTGATAAAATTCGAAGTGAAAATGAGGTTAAATAGATTTTCAAAAAGTCAAAAATAAGAAAAATCCTGGACCATATTTAGGGGTCCTGGTTTGACTAGATTTCTAAAAAATAGTAAATGACCTCCAAAAATTATTTTGAGAGTATAGATGAGTTTAGAATAATATTTAGAAATTTTTAGTAAAGAAAAAATTAATTTTACGGTAACGCTGAAAATTGTCGAATCAGACCGGTTAGAGTGAGCCAGTCCCGAAAATGGTTTCCGATTGGGCTAAAAATTTTTATGGAGACTTAATTAATTATTCGGGGAATTTTAGAATTAGTATGGTGTGGATTGGAGTTTGGGAAGGAGGAGAATTTATTTTAGTTTGATTAATGGGCTATTAAATCAAAGTGGGCCTAGAATTTAAGATGTTGAATCAGCCCAGCCCAAAATCAGCCTAATTAAAGGCTGAAAAATCAGAAAATCTGGAGAATTCCAGATTCTCTTCAGCCCCCTTTGTCTCCCTCAAGTAGCCGAAGTTCCCTTCTCTTCTTGCTCTCAAATTTTCTTCTTTTCTCCTGTAATTTTCTACTCAATTCTATCCTCCCTAATTAAATCCATCCCCTCTCTAATACTATTGCAACCTCAAATTTCTAATTGAGTGAAAAATTTGAGAATTTCCAAGGGGTTCAAGTTTTAGATTTGAAGTGAGGTAAGAGAAATTGAAGGTTTTAAATTTAATTAATGATCCCAATGGGTAAATTAGGGTATGTAGAGAGCAACTATGTAGTTATATTGTGGTTAGAATGCATGATTTTTATGGTGGCTTAATTTTGAATTTTGGCCATACTTAGGGAATAAAGAAATTGAAGGTGAGTGGTTACAAATTCTATTTATTTCCAATGATTTAGAGTAAATTTAGGTTATGTTTAATTAATAACTATATAAAATATGTGTAGATAATTGAAATAAATGTTATAATTAGGACTTAGAAGACTAGAAATGATAGTTTGAATGGCTGAATGAAGAAGAAATAAATTGTAGAATAGGAAAGTTAAGGGAGTCTAATGGTATTCTAAGGGAAATTATGGTATACTTTATGTATATTAATGGAATAAAGATGTATACATGTGATTTAATGAGTAAAATCATGAAATGAATAATAAAGGGATAAAAACAAAATATGGTGAGTGAATTGGTTAAGTTGGCCGAATGTCAAAAATTGGAGGATTTAAGGTGTAGCTTTATTAATTATTAAAAATAAAAGCATAATATGAAATTAGGATAAAAATTAAGTATATGAGAATTTATTTAGAATTTATTAAACATAAATGAATATTTTAGAATAAATTAGTATTTTATATTTATGATAAAAATTAAGTTAAATGTGTATTTTAGATGATATTATGGCATAAAATGAATAAAGCTTTATAATTGAGTATATAATAATTTGTTTAGAATTTATTAATTAAAAATGAATATTTTAGAATAAGGTAGTACATTTTGTTCATAAAGGAAATGAAATTAAATTAGTAGCTTCAATGAGATTGTGGTTGTAATGATCATGTTATTTGATAAATGGTAGAATAATTATGGTTTGGTAAGAAAATGATGAATATTATAAAGTTTGGTTATGTGACATAAGGGTATATTATAATAAAATAATGTGAAAATATAATTGTCTTGCCCTTAGTAATAGTCTAGTAGTTAAATCTAGTTCGAGATATAATTGGCTAGCTATAGGGACAGTAAAACCGCGGTGTGACTCATGGCGACTCACTATTAGTAGACCAATGGCAGTCTACAAATGAATGAATGTTCAAAATGTCAAATAAAATGAAATGTAAGTGTATTAGTGATTCTATGGGGTCATTTTGGGAATGATGTGGATTTGTGGGGTCTACGTCTCGCATATCCGGTTCGAAAATTTCTACTGGACCGATACTAGGGGCAAATTAGTAAAAAAATAAGTAAAATTGATTAAACTTGAACAAATGCATGAAAAGAAGGAAAAAAGGACTAAAATGAAATAAAAATTGTAAAGATTAGGGACTAATTAGCCAAGGTAATATTTATATAGTAAATGAAGGTAAATTAAAGAAAAGGAAGGTTTTTGGGTATAAATACTAATTTTAAGTAGTTAACTTAGGACTAAAATGAAATTAGCCTTAAAAATAATAAAGTGAGAAATAAATAGTAAATTAGTAAGGTTTATATAAATTAGGATAGATACATCAAATATTGTAATGAAAATATACAATCAACAGTTAGATGGAAATTCTTAGAATTGTAATCACCACTGAGCATACTTAATGCTCAGCACGTAGTTTCTGTTGACTGCGTGTAGGTACAGGCTAGGCGTGGAGCAAAAATACGACTTTTTAGAAGCTTTTGGATCCAAGCAAGCACAAGATTTTTCTATAGTTTTTAAAGTATGGCATGTATATACTTTTATGATGATGAATTTTTTTGGATTTTGTAATTTATGGTGTGTAATGGACATTATTATGTACTGGATCTTATAATACTGTTTATGATGTTTGGATGATAAAGAAAATATTATAGGTGGTTGTTGTGCCCGTGTGGGCTGCGGTTTGTTGATTTGCAGGTTTGGGTAGGTTAGAATTATAGTCGTTATGCTGCCGAAATTTTCATGGATTTAATTAATAAAATCGGACAGTTATAGGTCATCGACTAAGCACAACTAGTCACATTTAAAATGGTTAAGCATAATTTATATGAAACAAATTTATCCAGAAATAAGTACAAGTAACCTTATTAGAGACTGACATAACCGCTAACGTACGTTAGAAAAGTTATTTTAAGGTGTTACAATTACGGGGGACTAAGTTTCATAAAAGTCAACCGGCTCAAAATGAACTTTCCGGAAACATATAATAATAAGCAAACGGACACCTGTTGCAAAATTTATAACAAAAACAATAATTAATGACGATTGGTCTATTCAACTCGCTCCAAATACTGAAAACCCAACTCGTTCGCATTAGATTCCCTCCAAATATTTCGATTTCCTCCAAATATTTCAGTTCCCTCCAAATATTTTAATTCCCTCCAAAACTTAAAATAAAAAATATTTCTACTAAAATTTTTCAAATTTTATTCTTAATTTACTCTAAAAAATTAATTAATAAGATAATTATATACTTATATAATTATATTATATATTAATTAATAAAATTTTATTAATATAATAACTGTATATAATTATATTATTAAAATATATTTTCAATTACTCACATAAAAATTATGCTAAATACAGATGATTATTAGTTGAGTAAAGTTAAAAATAAAAGAAATTTAAATTTTATTATAAATAATTATATATAATTTTATTTTTAATTTACATATTCATATAAATATTGTGATAGAAATATATGAGTGTTAGTTGAGTGACACTAGAAGCAAATGAAATTAATTGATAAAATGATTATATAATAAAATCTTCAGTTGTATATAATTACATTATTAAAATAAATCAATTATTCAAATATATATTGTGTCAAAAATAGATAACTATTAATTGAATAACATTAAATATAAATGAAATTAATTGATAAGGTAATTATATATATAGTTTCGGCTGATTATATGGTTAGGATCCATCCATATATATTACCTTGGCTCAGTTATTATACTCAATTTTATTAAATTTGACTTAATAGTTAAAAGATTA
Source organism: Excoecaria cochinchinensis (assembly GCA_947683425.1). NCBI lineage: Eukaryota > Viridiplantae > Streptophyta > Magnoliopsida > Malpighiales > Euphorbiaceae > Excoecaria > Excoecaria cochinchinensis. The sequence goes on along the minus strand of CANTUQ010000150.1, from coordinate 4,124,750 downwards.
TTAATTAATATTATAATTAATAACTATAAGGGTGAATGTAAAAGTTGTATTAAAAGTAAATAAAATTAATTGGTAAAATGATTGTGTATATAAATATTTGTACAAAAAAAATAAGTAGTGGTGGAGTAACATTAAAGTTAAATTAAATTAAATATGAATTAGTAAAATTTAATTATATATAATTAAATTATTAAGTTACAACTCAATTACTCATATAAGTATTGTGCCAAAATAGATAAGTATTAGTTGAGTGATACTAAAAATAAATGAAATTATTTGGTAATGTGATTATATATTTATATAATTACATGAATTGAATTGGTAAATTTCATTATATATAATAATTATTATATATAATTATATTATTAATTTATATGCTCAATTATTCATATAGGTATTGAACAAAAAATATATATGAGTACTAGTTGAGTGATACTAAGAATAAATGAAGTTAATTAATAAGGTGATTGTATATTTATATAGTTATATTAATTAGTAAAATTTAATTATATATAATTAAATTATTAACTTACAATAGATAAATACTAGTTGAGTGATATTAAAAGTAAATGAAATTAATTGGTAAGATAATTATATACTCATATAATTACATTAATTAGTAAAATTTAATTGATATAATAATTATATTTGTTTATGTATATAAATATTTGTACAAAATGAAAAATTATGTAGTAGTTGAGTAACACTAAACGTAAATTAAATTAAATACAAGTTATTTTATTTGCACATTCATATAGATATGATAGTTAAATTTATCTTATTAATAATCAAAATATTTATTTTAATTTATTAACTATTTATTATATTAATTTCGTACATTAAAATATTTAATACAAATAATTATGAAAGTTTCAAAAAAATACAAATAATTATGAAGTTAAATTTATATAATAACGACATAATAGAAATTATAAATAATATTTATATATAAATTACTAATATTATATATAATAATTAATAAATATCGGTTATTTCGGTCCAATTCAGTACAGAACAGTTCGGTATGGTTCAATACAGTTCTCGATTCGGTTCCAGTACAATTCGGTTCGGTTCTAATTAAAAAGTCAACAGTACAATTCGGTTCAGTTCTAGTCAAAAAAGTCAACGGTACAATTCGGTTCTGAATCTTTTTTTTCGGTATTTCGGTTCGATACAGGAAGATACAGAACCGTGTATACCCCTACTTTGCATGTAAGTTATTTGTATATTAAATTAACATATTCTATATTTATTTAGTCTTTATTTGATTAATTTTTAGAATTATTACTAATGTCTTTTAATGTTATTTTTTGGTGTGGGATTTAAATGTGGTTTGCCTTGCATGAGTGTTCCCGTGACCACATGGATGGGCCACGACACGTAGAAAACCTGCATCGCTTGGGTGAGACCTTTCCTATCCCTTATGTGTTTATGTTTGCTTGTAAAATAAAATAGTTTTATCTTGTATACATGTGCGGTAAAAAATCATAAAAATATTTTATAACTAAATTGGGATTTTATTAATAAAATTGGAACCAATTTTCCTCATTTTAGCCAATTAATATAAAATGTCACGAATAAAATGAAAAGTTAAGTTTTCCAAAAATGAGATCACTCATCTCGGTTTTTCAAGCCAACAATAGAATAACTTTTCGAGCCCTCTTTAAATAAATGCGAAGGAACCAACGTTTCTAAACCAAACAAATGTCCCGATTTATGTATGTTTTTCTTATATTTGATTTTATTTGTTTGTTTAAATTTATATTCATGTATTTTCCTTTGGGCCCTTGTAATTAATTTTGGGGCAACATTATTTAATTTTCATTTGGGATTGTATTCCGTCCAAATTTACATTTTTAATCTTCTTTTATTGGGATTGTATTCCGCCCTAATTTCTCTTTTAATTGTGTGCTTGGCGTGTTACTGCTTTCTGTTACTGCTTTATTTATCGCTTTCGTTTATAGCTTTTGAGTGCTTGTAGTGCGCTTTAATTAAATGTATAAATCGTGTGAGATAAGATATAAAATTTTAGGAAATTAAAAACTCATTTATAATTAACCAAAACATAAATAAGAGTGAAGTTCCGAACACCAATCTCTGGTCTAGACCGATAAGAGGTTAGAGATCTTTCTCAATTTCTTGTAAATTGGGTGGCGACTCCAAAATACCTCAAAGGTGCCTAAAGGTGTCGTGAGACTAGATGATCCTTTCCATTGTTCTATTGGGAAGAAGGCATCCAAAATGTCTCATGGCATCCGAGATCAAAAAGACGCGAACCAATCTCTCGAATCCTAAAAGCGGGTTCAATGTCACAATTACCATTAGAAAATCTTCGTATTTTGGACCAAAACCTCGTGCAACTTAGAAGACTTTGTTGGTTTCATCAAGAGGTTTTCGTATGGCAGCAAGGTTATCCTAAAGACCTTTGAATTTACAAAGTTATTCATCAAGTTTCATGTTCCCTTTTGTAAGAGACATGAGAACATCAGTGTAACACCCCCTACCGGTAACCTATAATGACAGTCATGTAATATAGAACTGCCAGTAATGGAGTATCACACAATAGTGCACATAAATCTGATAACATATGCTAGAATTGTTTCCTGATTCAATCACAGTCATATGTTATAATTATGCATACTAATTAATTATTTTTCATTCATAATTCACATTCTCAAATTAACATTTTGTCAGGTCATTTCCTCTGTATTCTTCTATATATGCAATATTACAGTGTCATATATATATGTGTGTGTGTGTGCGTATACATATATACACACGTGTGTTATATATATATATATATATATATATATATATATATATATATGTATACACACACACACACACATATATATATGTATACATATGTATACATATATATATATATGTATGTATGTATGTCTATATATATATATATATATATATGTATGTATATATATATATATATATATATATATATATATAAAGTTTATTTCAAGGAAATATAATAAATTTAAAATGATTTTTTTTAATACTATAAAATTTGCAATCACAAAATCCATGGTAATGAATATTAACTGAATCTTCTTCTATCCATCCTAACAACTTTCTTAATTCTGACTTTAAATATTCTCTTTGTTCTACTATAGAAAAATCTATTTGAATAATATTAACTGTGAAGATGATGCTGATGGTGATGACATATTTACATCTTCTAATGGTGAAGACATTTTTTATAAAATACATTGCAAAAATGATAAAAGAATATTGATTAAAATCTATTTAGCATGAAAATATTGACAATCACAAAAACCATCTAAATGTAAATCAGAATGCTGTTGAATTAAAACTTCTCTTAAACTTAATAATTCTTGCCTGACTAAAACCCTTTCTCAATTTTCAAAAAAATCTAAAGCTGATAAAACATCAATAAAATGTTGAACGAAATGACTCATACTTATAAAATACCTTATGTATTATACTCTGTTGAAATATTACAAGGTTGAGATGGAGTAGCAGTACATGAACAATTCCTGATGAAAATTAATTGAAGATCTAAGGTTTTATTACAGAAAGATGTAGATATAACTAAAGGTTTTTTATTCTTGCTTTCTTTAATCTTTTTCTTTCAAGAAAAGGCTCTACCTGGCTCTGAATGAATCATCTGCTTAAATAGATGAAGATGAGATGCTGATAATTATTGTTCCTGATAAATTGTCTTAATGAGTCATCTAGCTTTTTCTGATAAAGTATTTTTTGAAATCTGACAAGCTGAGTCATTTGGAGTTTTTTGAATAATAGAGATAGTGGAGAATCTGATGAGTGTGCCTGATAGTGTGTCTATTGATTGAAGAATCTTATCTTACATTTGTTGGCCATGAAAAGAAAGTTGTCTGGTGAATTATTATTTAATGAGCTAAAAAGTAGTCTGAAAAATTATTGCTGCTGAGCTAGAGAATCTTTACTGTTGATGTCTGCACAAAAAGGTTAGTAAATTTTTTTTTTTTTACATTATTATTATATCGTCATATGGGTCTTGTGAGTCAACAAAATGGTGTGGAGCAGGGGCCACTTCTTCTATGGATGAATTTCCTTTCTCAAAAGATACATGGCTGAGGATTGTTGCTACTTCCTATTCTGATGAAGATGACATAAGGAGACTAATGAGATGGTGCTTGCTAGCTGTAAAGTCTGGACTTTGTTCTGAATGGACCTGCCTTTTATCCTGATAATCCGGAGTCTAATAGGAAAATCTATTATTATCGAATTTTTCTCTGACTGCTTCTCGAATAGCTCTCTGTTCCTGAAAGGAATCCCACCACTTTACTCGATATTCTCGATAAAGTATTGGTATAGCTAAATCGGTTGGCACGTGATAATTCTAGGTAATTATCCATGGAATTTTAAATTCATTACAAAACTGAAGTAAGGAATCATTGATTTTGGTCTGATAAAGCTCCTTATACTTTAAGTATCCCTGATGAATTTACTGAGGAAATATATTCTTGATGGGGCCAAAAAAATTGAACCATCGTAAAATCCAGTGAGGGTATAATCCTGAAAACTTATGCAAAAAATAGAAGGACCATGAATGATTATAATTTCTGAGAAAAAATGCTTTAAACCATGCATCCTAATAATCATAGTAGTTGTAGTATCTTCTTGTAGAGTATCCTGTTAGAACTTTATAAGAGTAGGGTTTTAATCCTCACTCTGCTAAAGTCATGATTCTGAAGATCTTTACCTTGCTATAATTAATCTTTGTAGAGTCCTAATTATAATTATGTTCTATTACCACTGAATCTGTTTCTACCAAAATCATTTCATAAAATTCTTTGGTTTTATATGGGCACTCTTCAAAAAAGTGAAAACCCTTGGGAAATATAAAGTCAATAAGCTTATAAAAGCTTTGATTATCGATTAGGTTTTGCTCTTCTGGTTCTAAAACTTTGATGAACTGAAGATGAGGGTTTAAAGTATAAACTGATGAAGTTTTTCTAGGAGAGGATGATGAGGCTAAAGCTAGAGCGGATACCACTGTTGAAAATGTTGGAGGCCTAAAAAGAATGAATGGTGGAGTTCCTAAGGTTGGTGGTCGGATAAGAGATGATGAGACTGGAGAAGAGAACCAAAGGGTACTCAGTCTTGTTCTAGGGGAAAAAGCTGAAAATCTATTGGGAGATAGTGGGATTGCTTGATTAGTATTGATCATCTGATTATTACTCTGATTTGAGGAAATGCTAGCTTTACTTAACATCTTCTTATTATCTTTACTCATTTTCCCTATAAAAACTCACGGGAAAGAAAATCAGGTAAACAATTATTTTGACCTTTAATAAATTCTATCTCAAAATCAAAATTACTGAGAAGGGCTTCTTATCTAGCAAAAATTTGTTTAGAAATTAAAATTTTAACATCCTTTTCTAAAATATGTTTAGCTGAAAGACAATTAATTCTTAACAAAAACCTTTTCATATAAAGATCATCTTCAAATTTAATGATGCACAAAACGATACTTAATATTTCCTTCTTAATCGTAGAACAATTCTTTTGAGTATTATTCCATCCTCCTGAATAAAACCTTACTAATTCTTCTTTATCTTCTCTTTTCTGCTTAAGTATTCCTCCATAACCAATATCACTTGCATCTGTTTCTACTATTAAAAAGGCTTCTGGGTGAGGGATACTAAGACATGGGAGACTTTTGACTCTGGATTTTATTTGCTTAACTACTTGAGTATGTTCTTCTGTCCAAGGTTCTGGGATTTTCTTTAATCTATTATAAAGAGGCTAACAAATTTTTCCTAAATCCTAAAAGAAATCATAAACGTAGTTTAAACATCTTAAGAACCTTTGAAGCTGCTTTTTATCTTTAATTTCATCTGGAAATTTTTGTGTAAATTCTAAGCTTCTATCTATTGGTCTAATAGCTCCCTGATCTATATCATGACCCAAAAATCTAACCCTGATTTGGAATAATTTCATTTTAGTAGAGAAATTACTAATCTACTATTATGAATAATATTATAAAACTTTCTTAAATGGATAAAGTGCTGATTAATATTGTCAGAAAATATTAAAACATCATCTATATATACTATAGAAAATTTACTGATTGGTCTTACTATATCATTCATTATATTCAGAAATTTTGACGGAGCATTTTTTTAATCCAAATGGCATTACTTTCCATTCGTAATGACCAAAAAGAATATTGAATTATGTCTTATACCTATCTTCTTCTTAGATCCGTATTTGCCAAAACCCTGATTTCATATCAAACTTAGAGAATATTTTTGCATTATATAATCTTTTTAATAGATCTCTTTTATTAGGAATAGTGTACCTAATCCATTGTAAGACTTTATTTAGGGGTTTATAATTAATAACCAGCCTACGGACTCCTCTCTCTAATTCTGTTGCATTCAAAACATAAAAAGCTGAACAAGACCATGGTGATTTTGAGTCTCTAATTAATCCCTTATTTTTTAAATCGTGAATTTGTTTTCTGCAAAGTTTTTCTAATTCTTCTGACATGTGTATGGCTTTAGATCTTGTGGGAATTTTCTTTTCATCAAATATGGTAGACTGACTATATGTTTTCTTCTATTCCAAAAGGCAATAGGTATTGGAGCGCAAACATCTTTAGAAAAGATCTTATCTATTTTCTTTATCTTTTCTTTTATTTCTGTCTTTTCTAATTGGTCCTTTATCCTTTTTTCGCTAATTTCTTTTATTAGGAATTTTATATGATTCTGCTTGTTATTTATAAAATTAATTTCCTGAATATTTTTCTTTAACTAATTAATGTCTGTAGATATCATTAGAAAAGCGAATTCAAAAAGAATATCTTTTCCTAAGACTTTAGTAATTATTCCATTATCACAAACCTGAAAAGGATAAAGCATTGTTATAAAAGGTGTGCGTAAAATTACTCCTAAATTTAGATTTTAATTGAAATTAACTGAGTTTTATTGCAATAACCTTTATTACATATCTTAACCTTAGATAACTTATAATTAATATGTAATTTAGATCCATTAGCTGAACTAAGTCTTTCTAAAGTTTTTTCATAATATTTAGTGGGAACTAAACCTTCCTAAATGCAGTTTTTATCTGCTTCACTATCAACTAAAGCTAAGGGTGTAAGATGAAAATCATCATTTACTACTATATCTAATTTAACGTACCATTTTTTATAACTTACTCTAGAAATACTGTTAACATATTCTTCCTTATTTTCTAATTCTTTAATTACTAAAGAGGTGGATGCCTAATTTTTATCTTTACTAGGGAATAATTTACTTAAACTATCTTTAAGATTTTCTTCTTCTAAGAATTGAACTTTTCTTTTTAATACGCTCATTTCCTATTTTAAATTTGTTTCCATATTGTTTTCCCTTTTTACTATAGTCTTAGTAGATTTTAATATATACTGCTGTTGGTCGTAGGTTACGTAGTAGTCCCACCATCTTTTCAATTGTCCAGCAAATCCTGAGATTATTGCTTGAGCTACATAACTTTCACTATTACCTGTTGACCTATAGGCACTAGCTGCCATAGTCATTTCTTGTAAAATATTTAATATTCTATATTCTGATTGCCCATCTAGATTCCATTCATAGACAGATTTGTCATCATAGCTTGCCTGATAAATATTTTCCTTTTCTTCAATTTGTGTATTTGGTGGAGTAGGTCTAGAGTAATAATTCCTAGTGGTAGGTAGTGCTGCATTTCTTCTTAATTTATTTATTTCTAAAGGTTTTTATGAAGATTGCTTAAATTGATTTCTTATTTCAGCTATAGAATCTACGTCAAAGTTAGATTCTTGAACTTTATTTATTACCACTACCTGTTTATCCTTTTGTTTATTATCCTTGCTTATTTTAGAATTACTGATATTAATATTTCCTAATCTTTCTTCTATTTTCTTTAATATAGATTCTTCTTTATTTAAATTAATAGTTGGTCCTATAAACTCAAAAGGTTTAAATAGAGGGTTTTATTCTAAAACTAACGATTTTGTGGTTACAGGTTCAACCTGATATGGCCTTTGTATAACAGTTTCTATCCTATTAAGCTAATTTCCTATAGTTTCTAAAGTTTGATTAGTAAAATTATTTTGAAGTACAATTTGTTGGACCCTTTTATCTATTGAATCTTCCTTTTTTTAAATCTGCAAAAGGAATTCCTACATATTCTTGATCATTTTTTTGTAATATTATATTTTCTAGTGGAGGCTGTATAGATATTACTCTTTCATCGTTAGCTAAATTCCAAAGTTTTCCTACCTTACTAAGCATTTTTAATTCCTTTTCAAAAGGATAGTCAATATTATTATTATAACAATAATTTTCAAACCATAAAAATAAAGGAATATTAACCTTTTGTTTTTCCATGTCTTTATACCAATTTTTTCTAAATTCATCTAATTCATCCTGAGAGAAATTGTTAAAATACAATTCTTTTTTTTCTTTATTATAATCTGCCTTTAAATCTGCCCTAAGAAATTCTTTGTTTATTTCAAATACCATTTTCTTATTATAAATTTAGCTGAGAAAAAGTTTCCATTTGTGATCTAGTTGGGCTTACTAAGGATTCATTTTCTTCTGTGTAAATGGGCCTAGGTATATTTCCTCTAAAATCTATTCCTTTTATATCTAGGTTTCTAGCTGATTAACCCTTGGTATGGTATTAGCTGAAGTAGAAGGCCAATTATTAAAATAAACTGATTGTTTTCTAGTCTGAGGAGTATTTGAAAAATCTATATCTACAGATCCATCCATATGTTCTATTATTCTAGAGGTCTGATTATCTAAGTCTATTAATCTAGGTTCACTTACCTCTTGTAGGTTCCATCTTGCTAACCTAGTAATTTCATCCCATTTTAATCTTTTAGGTATTTGAATATTTGAGTGAGCTCTATTTCCTTCAAAAATTATAGTTTCGTTTCTAGTTAAAGTATTTACTAACTTAGGATTTATTGAAGTGGTCATAACCTTATAATATACCCTATAGATTATTGCTACAGCCTTAACATCTTCTTTAACATTTAAATTTTTTATTTTAATAGTTAAGGTTAAGGTATCCATTAAATGTCTATCGAATAAACTAAGTGTAAAACATGGATAACAATTGAAATAAACTGGTCCATTAGCTAAATTAGTTTCTGCCATAACAAGTAGGGAATTTGAAAAGTATAAGTGTCTTGCATCTCTTAAACACATTAAAATCGGGACATCTAATCCTAACCTGAATAAAGGCTTAATTGATATCTGAACTGCACCTATATGTAAAAATCTATATTTATTCCTTCTATGACCATTAATTGCTTCTTCTGAAAATAATTGAATACTAGAGTGTTCCTAATTAATGAGCAAAGTCTGTTCAGTGGTTTTAATAGAATAATTAATCATAAAGTCAAAAGTTTCTATGGAATATATTGTCTTAATATTCTGTTTAGGAATAGTCCAGTTATGCAAATCTTGTTCAACTTTATCTATATTAATTTCTAGGGAATTCATATCTAAGGGATAGGAATTATTAATATTTTGGTTTGTATTAGAACTAGATCTTAGTTCTCTGTCAGAGAGAATTCTAGATAACCTATTCATAATGATTATTTAAACTAAATTTGCTTAAAAATAATTAACAGTAAAGATTGAACCTGAGAGTATTCATGGGACCACCCAGCTGCGGGACCACCTTACGCCTTTCCTGGGCTACTGGCTGACCAATGCACACCTTCAGGGCTGACCAACGTTTCCTACTCACCTGTACTATCTTTTCTGCAACTATTTCTAAGGCAAACTTAATTAAAATAACCGATCTGAATAGCTTAAATAAAACTATCTCCTCTTCCCCCCAGGCTCTGATACCAAAACGAACAGGATCGGACATGATTTCTATATTTTATTATGGCAAATTCAAATTCAAGAAAATGATAGGTATAAAATTGGATTTAATATTCCTTTTGGCCATTATGAGTAGAACGTAATGCCTTTTGGATTAAAGAACGCCCCATCAGAATTTCAAAATATAATGAATGATATTGTTAGACCAATTAACGAATTTTCTATAGTATATGTAGATGACGTTTTAATATTTTTGAAAAATATTACTCAACATTTTAACCATTTAAAAAAATTTTACAATATTATACATAACAGTGGATTAGTAATGAAATTATTTCAAGTTAAAGTCAGATTTTTAGGACATGATATAGATTAGGGAGCCATTAGACTTATAAATAGGAGTGTAGAATTTACAGGAAAATTCCCAGATGAAATTAAAGATAAGAAACAATTACAAAGGTTTTTAGGATGTTTAAACTATGTTCATGATTTCTTTCAAGATCTAGGAAAAATCTGTCAACCACTTTATAATAGGTTAAAGAAAAATCCACAACCTTGGACAGAAGAACAAACTCAAATAGTTAAAATGATAAAGACAAAGGTAAAGAGTCTCCCGTGTCTTAGTATCCCACATCCAGAAGCTTTTTTAATTGTAGAAACAGATGCTAGTGATATAGGATTTGGAGGAATACTTAAACAGAAAAGGAATGATAAAGAAGAGTTAGTACGATTTTATTCAGGTAGTTGGAATGATACACAGAAAAACTAATCTACTATTAAAAAGGATATTTTAAGCATTGTTTCATGCATCACGAAATTTGAAAATGATCTCTACATGAAAAGATTTTTATTAAGAATAGATTGTCTTTCTGCAAAACATATTTTAAAAAAGGATGTTAAAAATTTAATTTTCAAACAAATTTTTGCCAGATGGCAAGCCCTTCTCAGCAATTTTGATTTTGAAATAGAATTTATCAAAGGACAAAATAATTGCTTACCAGATTTTCTTTCCCGTGAGTTTTTACAGGGAAAATGAGTAAAAATAATAAGAAGGTGCTTAGTAAAGCCAATATTTATAATCAAGTCAATAATAATCAGATGGTAAATACTAATCAGATGATCCCTTTATCACCCAATAGGTTTACTGCACTTTCACCTAGACCTAGACCTAACACCCCTTGGTCTTATCCACCAATTTTCTCTGCTTTAATCCGACCCACTCCACCACCTACACTCCTTAGACCTTCAACTTTAGGAACACCTCCTACCCTTTTCAGACCTCCTACTTTCTCCACAATAGTATCCACTCCCTCTTTTGCATCATCATCCTCAGCTCCAAAGAAATCATCTTCAGTTAATTTCTTAAATCCTCATAGGCAGTTTATTAAAGTTTTAGAATTAGAGGAACAAAGCTTAATAGAAAATCAGAGTTTCTATAAGTTAATTGATTTTATATTTTCAAAAGGATTTCATTTCTTGGAGGAATGCCCAGACAAAACCAGGGAATTTTATCAAATTATCTTAGTTGACACAGACTCAGTGATAAGCACAATTATAATCAGGATTCTACCAAAATCAACTATAGCAAAGTAAAAATTTTCAGGATTATGACATTGGCAGAATGGGGATTAAAACCCTATTCCTAACAGGGTATTCTGCAAAAAATCAGTACAGCTATTACGATTATCAAGACGCCCGGTTTAAGGCCTTTTTCCTCAGGAATTATAACCATTCAAGGTTCTACTTTTCTCACTAATTTTAAGGGTTTTATCCTAATTGGTTTCTAAGGTGGTTCGACTTCCTTGGTCCTATAGAAACTATCTTTCCTTCACAAGTTCATCAGGGTTATGTAAAATACAAAGAGCTTTATCAGACCAATATTAATGATTCTTTACTTCAGTTCTGTAATGAATTTAAAATTCCTTGGATTATTACTTGGAATTATCATGTATCGACCGACTCAGTTATCCCAATACTTTATCGAGAATATCGAGTAAAGTGGTGGGACTCTTTTCAAGAAAATAGGGCAAATTCAGAAGCAGTCAGAGAAAAATTCGATAACAACAAATTTTCTTATCAGACTCTACCTTATCAAGATAGGAAGCAGGTCCAGTCAGATTTTAGCCCAGATTTTACAACTAGTAACCAGCATCTTATCGAACTCCTTACCTCAGCTATGTCAGAACAAGAAGTAGCAGCTATCCTCAGCCATGCAACTTCTGAAAAGGGAAATTCTTCAACAGAAGAAGTGGCCCCAGCTCCACATCATTTTGTTGACTCTCAGGATCCGTATGTTGACATTATAATAATTTAAAAAAAAAAGTTTTTCCACTAACCTTTTTGTAGGTGTCCACAGTAAAGATTTCACTACTCAGCAATAATTCAGAATACTTTTATGCTCATCAGATTAATGACTCTTCAATCAAGCACTTTCATCATGGCCGAAAAAAGCAAGAATCTTCAGGCGCACTATCAAATTCAGGATAAAGATCACATGGCAAAAAAGATTATCAACAGGACATTTCCAAGATTCTTTCTTATCAACAAAGAACAGCTCATCAGTTTCAATAATTCAAGACTCTCGAATCATCTTCTTCAGCCTATATAATCAGATCAATTCATCAGTAGAGCGCAGAGCCTTTTTTCGCCAAGAAAAAATAGAGAAAATAAAAACAAGAAATCTTTAATTATATCTACTTCCTACTGTAATAAAACCTTAGATCTCTAGCTTATATTTACAAAAGCTTGTTCATGTACCTCATCATCCCCATCGTGTAATATTTCTTCAGAATATAATACATCAGGTATCTTTTAAATATGGATCATTTTGTTCATCGTTTTATTGATGCTTTTTCAGCTTTAGATTTTTCAGAAAATCAAGAAAGGGCTTTACTCAGGCAAGAACTTTTAAGTTTAAGAGAAGTTTTAAATCAGCAACATAATGAATTGCATTTAGATGGATTCCAAAACCCTGATTTCATATCGAATTTCCAAAATATTTTTGCATCATATAATCTTTTTAATAGATCTCTCTTATTAGGGATAGGATATCTAATCCATTGTAAGACTTTATTTAAAGGTTTATAGTTTATAACTAATCTAGGTGCTCCTCTTTCTAATTCTACTACATTCATAACATAAAAAGTTGAACAAGACCATGGCGATTTCGAGTCTCTAATTAAACCTTTATCTTTTAAATCCTGGATTTCTTTTCTACAGAGTTTTTTCTAATTCTTCTGACATATGTATAGCTTTAGACCTAGTGGGTATCTTCTTGTCATCAAAATCCTTTTCATAGGTAAACTTACAATGTGACTTTTTCTGTTCCAAAAAGCATTAGGTATGGGTGCGAAGACATCTTTAGAAAAAGCTCTTTCTATCTCCTTCATTTTTTCTTTTATTTCCTCCTTTTCTAATTGGATTTTTATCCTTTTTTCATCTATTTCTCTAATAGGATATTTTATATGATTTTGTTTATTTTTTATAAAATTAATTTCTTGAATATTATTATTTTTTAGCTGATTAACATCTCTAGAAACCATCAGGAAAGCAAATTTGAATAATATCTCTTTTCCTACTATTTTAGTAATTATTCCATTATTATAAACCTGAAATGGATAAAGCATTGTTATAAAAGGCGTACCTAAAATTACTCCTGAATTTAGATTCTTAATTAAGATTAATTGAGTCTTGTAGCAGTAACCCATATCTTTACCTTAGATAATTTATACTTAATGTAAAGTTTAGATCCATTAGCTGAACTAAGTCTCTCTGAAGTTTTTTCATAATATTTAGTAGGTACTAGCCCTTCCTGAATACAATTTTGATCAGCTCCGCGATCGACTAAAGCTAAAGTAGAGAGATGAAAATCATCACTTATTATAATATCTAATTTGACATACCACCTTTGATAATTTACTTTAGATATGCTATTGACATATTCTTCCTTATTTTCTGGTTCCTTAATTACTAAAGAGGTAGACGCCTGATTTTTATCTTTATTTAAGAAAAGTTTGCGTAGATTATCTTTAAGATTTTCTTCTTCTAAAAATTGAAGTTTTCTTTTTAATATGTTCATATCTTGTTTTAGACCCTTAACTTCTTCCTAAAGATCTTGAATAGAAGATTCCTTTTTAGCTTGTTTAAATCTTTGACAAATTTCATTGAAATCATATGGCTTATAATCTTTTTGCTCCTTTTGCCCTATTAGATCTTTTAATCTAAGTAAATAATTTCTTTTTACTTCTGGGTCATCTATCTTATCTATTATATCTAATAAGAATTCTTGTTCATTATTAAGCATATTAATCTGACTACATTAACATTTTCCTAGACATTCACATGATTCGGTTTCGCTACTAGAATAATTTCCTTCGCTTATTATATTTAAATCATTTTCGGAATAGTCTAAAATACTATTTTTATTTTCTGAAGAAGAATCGTTTATCACTAATTTCATTATTTTTTCTTTTAATTCTTCTGAAGCATCTAAACTATTGACTTTCTTTTATTAATTCTTATTTAGCGACGAAATTTAATCACCGTCGCTAATTTAAAAATATGGCGACGGATATTAAATTCCGTCACGAAATTAAATTAAATTATTTTCTAATTTTTTTAGCGACGGTAGATATATTCCGTCGCTATTTTCAGCGACGGTTTGTAAAAACCGTCGCTAATTTCGGTTGGCAATTTTGGAGGAAATTTTTGGTGCCATTTTTAGTTACGAAATTTATTTTTGGCCGCAATTTAGCGACGAAATTTATTTTCCGTCGCTATTTCCCGACGAAATATATTTTTCGCCGCTAAATTGCGGCGTCGCTAAAATTTCGTCGCTAATTTATGATTTTCTTGTAGTGGAAAGTTTACTATCTCACTCTTTGTATGTAATGGCTCTGATGCCATAAAGAGATTATAGTAAATTAAAATCTCATTCCTTAAATTAAATGGAGGAGAATTCTCTCCTATAAATACATTACACACAAGATTTTGATTAGGAAAGGAAAAACTAAATAAAGAAATTAATGAGCTGGTTACAAAACGGTAACCATAATTCTAGGGCCACAAATATAGAAAATAAGTCAAAAGTAGTTGTTAAGGATTATTAAGGAATTAGCCATTTTGAATCTTGCATCTTGTCTTGATCTTTTCCTTGTTTTGGTTTTGCTTCTTCACTAGTTTCCATTTTTTTCACATGCAACTAGCAATTCTCCTTTACAAATGCCCTTTAGAAAGAATCCATCCAGCTCAATAACTTTCCTACACCCTTCTATCCAACCTCTTTTTAGAGCATCAAAACATACATACATGTACACAAACAGACTACTGCTAGGCTCGGTCTCTTTATCAGTTTTAATCCAAAAAGAACTGCTAGGATTTATCTGCTTAATATAATGAGTGTAATCAGCTAACCTACTAAACTCAAGAGCCCAATAGCCAATAAACTTGCTCATGATTACCAGCATTTTAGCCCTTGTACATAATGTTCTTCCTACATAAAGACCCCACTTTTCCCTAACTAAAATTTGAATCTTCCCAATCTTGAGCTCAGGTTGAGAAAGAATACTTTCTTCAAACTTTCTTGCCATGAATGTTGATGTACACAGTTTGTTCTTATTCTTCTTAGAGCACTGATGACAGGAATTATATTTTTTAATCTTGAAATCCCTGAATCCCCCTCTATACTAGCATATAATTCCCACTCATGCCTTTTTCCTTTGCACTTACACCCTACGCCTTTCATTACACCTAAGCTTCAATGGAACCCCATTTTCAACACCATAATCTGCAATCGCTAACCTAAATTGCACAACATTCTCAAATATCATCCCAAGTTGCCATACTGCCACCTCACACTTGGGATCATAATAAACTTTCTACTTATCCTCCAACTAGGAAGTTCAACACCTTCTATAGCATCTGGATCCAACTCATCCTTACTATCATCACTATCTGGGTCATCACTATCAAGATACTCTTTGTAATGGCCTGACACTTATAGGCCTAGAAGATGGATTAAAGATTAGCTTGGTGAATCGAAATCATAATATTTAATAATAGGGAAAGGACTTAATTGAAAGAAATAAATAGTTACGTGATTAAAATGAAAGAATTGGAAAGGTGGAATATGCAATTGAATTCAATAATATAGTTTAAGGGTCATAAAGTAAAATACCATGGCTAATTAATTAATGGAGATTAGTTAAAGCTAAGTAAGATTATGTTAATTAAAAGAGGATTTGATATGGCAACTCATGGGAGGGCCACCAAATTCATATTCATGCATATAAAAGATAAGGAATTAAGAGAGAAAAAGGTGGTATCATTCTCATTTCTCTTCCAAATTCAATCCTCCCATTAATCCCAAAGGAAGCACACATTCACTTCATTTATTTTGATTTGAATTCTGAATTATGAGTTGAAGAATTGGAAGGGATGGAAACGAAGATTGAATAAATCAACAAGAATAGAGAAATTGAAAAGTATTATCTTGAGCAAGTTTGAAGGAAATTAACTCATTTCTAGGTTTGGGAATTCTTCCACGTGAATTTGAATATGTGTAATTGTTTGAGATTGATTTGTGTCATGTAATAAGTATGAATTTGATGAGAAAATGATGGTTTGATGAGGAATTAGCCGGATTAAGGGTTTATACAAATAAAGAATAGTTTTTGAATGAATTCTGTTTTTGGTTCATTTGAACCACTTCTAGAATTTTAGCCATAATTAGCCTATAGACCTCTAAATGGTATGATTCTAATTTAAAAAGAACCATGAGACATAGACCTATAAATGTCTTGAAGAAATAGAAATCTAGTTTTACCTCTAAGATGTGTGAAAATGCAGTTGAATGTCTGAACTGGATGTTGTCCCCACTGTTGGAGCAGTTTATGTTCTAATGAGCATAACTCTTAAATCACAGGTCCAATTGGAATGATTTTTATGTCATGATAAACTACAAAAGATATACCTTTAAATGTTATATGACACCAAACCCATTTCTGCCTATAAAACCTTCGAAAATTTGATTGAAAATGCAGGTCTGTTGTTGTCTATGCATTGGGAGCAGTTAGTGTTCCCAAGGGCATAACTCCTAGGTGTGATGTCCAAATTGGATGATTTTTGTGCACTTTTACCCATAAATGTCGTTTGTTAGGTGGAATTCCTTAAACATAGGAGACTCGAAATCCTACCAATGTTTCAGCAATATAAATTATGAGTTTTTGCTTAAGTTCTGATTGAACAAAAGTGAAGTGTTCTAGATGTATTTCTATTTAGGCATAACAAAATGATGCGTAGTGTATAAATGTAAAGTGTGATGATAGATAGAATACTTGATATAAAAACTATTTAAAACATATTTAACCTTGCAGAAAATATATGTTGAATAAACAAAATTGGTTTTGAAATGATTTCTTTTAAATTAAGAATAAGTTTAGCAAAACCGAAACTGGTTGTTCTGGAATCCACTTCTGTTATATGTTCTGGAACCACTTCTGGTACAAATTCTGGAATCCACTTCTGGTATATATTCTGGAACCAATTCTGGTACACTAGAAGTGAAAACTTTTCTAAAACATTTTCTAGTGATATTATGAATGTAATGCTCGTGTGAAGCATTATGTCTGTGAATAATAATTATTGGTACTATGATTGTTGATTACCCAATTTATCTGATTTTTAAGTATAAATGCAATTATATACTCATGAATATGTACACATGTGAATGAAATGTTACTGAAAATAATTCTGAACTGATAATGCTTAGCTAATCTAGGATGTGGATAAATAGGCATGCCTATAGGGTGCTCAAGCAGCTACAAATCTGATTGACACATGTCGTGTCTTATTTTAAGACTGGTTGTCTCTAATAAATTCTTACCTTCAGGTATGCCAGCACTTGATATTCATGTAAACCTCACCCACGAATGTGTTAGATCTTTATGCCTACAGGTATTAATAAATTCTCACCTTTAGGTGTGCCTGATCTGTGTACCTTCGGGTATTATTAATTATCACCTTCAGGTGTGCCAGATAGTTTCTTCCGCTTATCCACACTCATAGAAAGTAAGCAAGAAATTAATTGAATAATGTGATATGAACGTATTAAACATTAATCTGTATTCTGATCTTTAACCCGGTGATATACAATAGCGCATGATATGTTATGCTATGCAAATAGTATTATTATTGTCTTTTCTTATGCTTATTACACTTATAGAAGAATTGTGAATATTTATGAGTATCCGTACGTGTACTCATGCTTACTACTACTAAGCAACCCCCGATTGTTATTGAAATGTCTTGATAAAGCTTGATATTGTATTGTGATTCTTGTATGGTTAACTAATGTTTATGACAAATTATATTTAAATGATATTGATATTATGTTATGCACCTGACTATATATGTAAATGACTTTATACAATGTAATAGAGCATGTAAAACTACATGGTTCTGATTTCCAAAATTTTAGGAAATATAGGAAGCTTGGAATGTTGTTCCAATTCCGAACCAAATCATAAAGAACTAATAAGTACACCAAAGTTTTTAAGTAGCAATATGAATGAAGCCCGGCATAAGATTTTGCTTGACTTTATTTTGGGAATGTTGAAGTACAATAATTTGTATTAGTAATCAAATAAGAATATATTATTATTATAAATATATAAAATGACCTGTGTAAGATGGACATATAAAACCTGACTATATATAAATGACTTTATACAATACAATAGAGCATGTAGAAGTACATGGTTCTGATTTCCAAAATTTTAGGATATATGGGAAGCTTGGAATGTTGTTCCACATCTGAACCAATTCATAGAGAACTGAGAACTAATAAGTACACCAAATTTCTAAGTAGCATTATGAATGAAGCCGGACATAAGATTTCGCTTGACTTTGTTTTGGGAATGTTGAAGTACAATAATTTGTATCAGTAATCAGATATGAATATATTATTATTATTATAAATATATAAAATGACCTATGTAAGACGGCCGTATAAAAGAAAAGTGACATATGAGGTTTGAATCTTAAAATAAGATTTAATATCTTACAATGAAACATATAGTTATATGTTAAATTGTTTAAATATTAAATATTGTAAGCATGTGAAAGATAGACAATGCTAGATGAGATTTAGCATTAATAACAGAACTGAAGTCTTGCATAATAATATATGAATAGTATGTAAAGTAGTATATGTGAATGAATGGTTATGAACTTTCGATAAGTCATTTAACTATTTATTTACTTATAGTAGGTTATATGTTATTAAATATATCATAGCCTTAGTTACTTGTTTGTAATGTAAATATGAAATCAAGGACCGAACTGAAGTAAAAGATAAGGAATCCAAATAAAGAAGCCAAAGAGATATAGATCAAGGATGAAATACTGTTAAGTATAAAAGTTTTTGTGAAATAATGTATTTTAAACTTTGAATGTGTAGCAAAATATCAAAGCATAATTTGACTTGTACAGGTAATTAAGTAGAATAAACCGACATACGAGTTTTTGAACTTGTAAATTAAGATTTGAATAAAAGGTATATAATAAATAACTGAACTTGCCACACGATCAGTTATGAGTCCAGCATAGCACTCCTAGTTCCACCTAGGGTACATGGGGGTGTGACACTCTTCATCTCCACCTAATCCACCAGTTGATTTGCGATTCCTTCTCCCATCAATGTCCTCAAATCCTCTGTCAACACCCCCTTCCCCTAATGGTAGTTCCTGTGTAGCATTTGCCTTTGTCCTCCTTCTCCTGACTCTATTTTCCTCCCTAGCAACTTCCCTAAAACCTTTTAACTCATCATCTAAACTTCATCAATCCAACCATCTTCATCTGAACTGCTCTCATTATCAGCCTCATCATCAAGATCCTCAGCTTCACTTAAAGATGAGTCAACCCTAACTTCTGCACATACAACATCTACTTTATCATTAACATTTTCACTAGCTGCTGCTTCAAACTCAAATGCCTCTTTATGTATTTGCTCATTATGGTGCCCCAATTGGATCAGGATTGTCTGTACTTAATTATATTGTCCCTACCTACAATTATTGTGGGACATGCAGAATCCACTTCCTCTACCTCATTAACCACGTGTATAATGTAAATATCCAAATTAACACTATTTATCAAGTCTTTCACCAGCTCAAGAAGTTCAAAGTCATTCTTCAAGATAATAAACTCTTTACTGATAAGATCAAAATGACTAAATCCCCCAATCTCTACATATCCTATTATTGTCGAATGATATGCCAAAACAACCAATGAGAAATGGTCTTTCTCAATAATCTGTTCCTCAACTTTTTTCTCCTCTACATACTTAGACAAACCATCCATTTTAACAGTAGTACCCCCATGGTGAAACCTACACTTTGTAAATTCTCTTATTTCTTACCACTGTAAACAACAGTAAAATAAGGAAAAAAAATTAAAATAAGACATGGGAATGTCACCAAAATGGAGAAGCTTGTAAGAAAAATTCAAAAAAGCCCTAACTTTTGCACTTAAATAACAGATAAACCACACCAGGCAAATATATACACCAAAAAAAAAAAAAGGAGAAGAAGAAGAAATCATACCTACTTCTCTCTAGAGCAACCACCAAGCCCTTGATCTTCACTGCCACTCGCCTCAAATCCTCAATGCGTATATTGCAAATCCACAAATTCCATTCAACCATATACACTATTTTCTTTCGCTGTTTATGATTTGTTTCACTCACATTCACTGTTTTCCTCCACTCACATACAATATTCTGGATTTATTTGATGAAAGATGAAAAAACTTCACACAGATGAACGATTGAACAAAGAATTCCTTTCCCAAATTGTTTTTCCCCCTTTCTTTTAACAGCAACATTCTTTTCTTCCTCCAGGTTTTATTACCAACACGTGTCGGTTATTTATGCATGACTGCCACGTGTCGGTTTAGCTTGGCGATTGCCTTTCATGCGATACACCATTTCAAAATATCCTGAATTTTGTATTTAAAAATATCGCAATTTTCAAGTTTAAATATTTATTCTGTCATCTAAAGAGTTCATGTGTCAAAATAAATTTTTTGTACAAATTTAAATGTCTCCGGATGGTTTAGCCTAATAATAATAATAATACCCTAATATTATTATTATTATATATTATTATTATTATAAAGTGTTAATTTGTCGTGTTCTCCAATTTCTGTTTTGGATGGTTGCATCCAGCCTGTGATGCATAACTGGAGAAAAATAATTAAAATGAAGCCGCCTATGCTGCAGATCCAAGTAAGAAGACGTAACTTTGTATATGTAAAAAGAAATGTATGGAACTTGTTCACATATACAGTACGGTACTGTTTAGGTATACGGTACTATTTACATATATGGTATTGTTAATCAAAGTTGTATTTTTGGGTGAAAATTAGCCCGGGTTCTCGCAACAAACTATTTTGTATATGTAAAAAGAAATGGATGGAACTTTATATATGATGAATTATAAATATATGAAATGTAATTAAACAGAGAAAGTTTAGCTTCATATCCAGGCTTCACATATATAACTTGCACAATTCAAATATAAATCACATTATTTGCTGATTTATATTAAAAAAAAAAAAATCGGAGTTCAAAAAGACTTACTGATGGATCGTCCCCACCGATTTCTGGTAATTGCATTGCATCATTTTGTCTATTAGATGGTAGAACCCACACAATAAATTTAGAATCAATCTGACAAAAATTATACACAATTACATAATTATTACAAAGATTCCGAAAAAACTAATAATAATAATAATAATAATTACTATTAATTATTATTATTATTATTATTATTATTATTATTATTATTATTATTATTATTATTATTATTATTATTATTATAAAGTGTTAATTTGTCGTATTCTCCAATTTCTGTTTTGGATGGTTGCATCCAACCTGTGATGCATAACTGTAGAAAAATAATTAAAAGGGATAATAAATAAGGAGCCACTCCAACTTGTCACCAAAATTCACTTTCACACCTCAACTTTAACTTTGACCAGATAGATACCTATAATTAGCAAATATGCATGTAATAAATACAAAATGTAATATGCTCCGAATTAGTAAAGCGCGTGCCATACAGTCTCAATGACATGGATGTCCACCATAGACATGATTGGCACGTGGCATTTAAGTTTGACCAAACCATCTGAAGTGAAAAAAATTACCACAACGAAGTTTGAGATACCAAAGTGAAAAAAATCGAGAACCCGTAAACCTAAATCGATCTCTGTCAAAATCGATAGTTTAGATCAGTAGAAAAGAAGAAGAAGAAGAAGAAGAAGAAGAAGAAGAAGAAGAAGAGGGAGAGAAAATTGAAGAATCCATCAATAGCAGAAATATCGAGTGCAGAAACAGTGAGAAATCTATTGTTTGTAGTGAAAAACGGTGCCCTATCCATGGTTTGCAGTGAGGAATCCTTCGATTGCAGCAGTCGCAGAGCGAGGAAGATATGTCTTTTGTTATAGTTGTAACAGTTAATGATACATTGTTGACAAATTCTCAAGGCAATGTTTTTGCTATGTGATGATAGAAATGAATACCTGCATGTTTTTTCTAGACAATTGTTGTCTATGAATATTTGTACATGATCTTAAACAACTTCAAAATTACAGGCATAGGCACTTGTATTGCAAGTGTGTTGTCATATATTGCTCAATATTAACCCGACTAAGGATTGATGCCATTGTAAATATTAACCCGATAGCGGGTTAATGTATTGATGCCATTATTAACATTAACCCGCTAGCGGGTTAATGTAATATTATTTGTTAAGATTGCATTGAAGTAATGTGCTGCGAATTTCTATTATATTTCCAACAAACTTGTCATACATTGCTCAATAAATTTTTTCCAATAATTGTAACTTGTTTTCAAACAATTAGGCACAAAAAGATTGCAATAAAATTTCATTGATTTAGATCAGTTCTGTACACCAAAATAACAACATATATTCAGTTCCCAACAATAACCTAACTACAGCTAGTTGTTCATCAGGACAACGTTCTACAAAACGACTGCAATAACTACAACAACCAAACACCACATTAATTTCTTTATCTTCATTTCCTTCCTCTTTTTTTGGTCTTCATATTCTTTTACTCTATTCAGCAGCCCCCAAATCACCCTCTTTGCCTGGGCAGACATATCCTCATCATACCAATTGAAAAAGTTACAACCACCACGCTGCTGCAAATACACAATCTAAAGTAAATTTCACATAATTAAACCAAACCAAATATTTAAGCAGATGATATACAGATTCAAATTAGAAAAATTACAAGATCTTACCATTCCAATCTCACAACAGTAAAACCTCCGCCCAGGATTTGATTTCGACCTTGAAATCCTCAAAGCAACAACCTTTTTGCAATTGCACACAATCTAATTGCCTTGATGCGTTTTTTAGACCAAATACCTTCTCTTCTCACCAACAAATTTGATGAAATCCAGACAACGGGAGAAGAAGAAGAAGAAGAAAAAAGAAGAAGAAGAAGAAAAAGAGAAAGAAGAAGATTACTACGTACATGTTCAAGAAGACCCATTTTGCCCTTTAAATATAAGATTTTTGAATTTTTTTCCCGTTGGAAATAATCACAAATTTGGCTTCACGCAAGTTCGTTTTTGTGTGTTTCACGTGTATTGTCATGTCAACTTTTGTGTTTATTACATGTATATTTGCCAACTATAAGTATCTATCTGGTCAAAGTTAAAGTTGAGATGTGAAAGTGAATTTTGGTGACAAGTTCGAGTGGCTCCTTATATATTATCCCTAATTAAAATGAATCCCCCTATGCTTCTGATCTAAGCAAGAAGACGCCATTACCTTCCACATTCTATAGGAATTTTTTTTTTTTCTAGATATTGGCACTTCAAAAAAATATATATATATTTTAACCTGATGATCCAAATGGTAGCTCTCCATGTACAAAATAAGTTAATAACATGTTCATATACCTCCATAATTGACTGTCAACACTGATTGCAATGGTCAATGATAGTTGTGATATTCTAATTTTTTATTTATATTAATGTTATTTATTATTTATATTTTTTTTAAAAGATAATTTTTTTTCAAATTTAAATTAAAAATTCTGTTTAAATCCTTATATATTAGAACTATAACCCAATTAAACTCTTGGTCCTTCTTCCTATTTGCATAGTTTCTCTTTATGTTCTTTACTATGTTTTAAAAGAAAATATCTGTATCTTGTTTTTCTCCTGTTTAACTGTAAGTATTTCATATATTGTATTGATTTCTTTTTCTTCCTTCTCAATTTTTTATCTATTGTTAAATAATTTATTTTTTTTATTTATTCGGTGCTAGATTTTACACCAACTTTTTGACAATAGTGTCAATTTTGAATAATATATAAAGATAAAATTGTTTCATCTCGCAAATTACACCGGCAAAAATGGTTTATCAAATGAATATCCCATATACGCAAATAGATATATATATGTTCATGTTGGGCTTTTGCAAAATTTCTGAGATACGATTGTTAGGTATGAGTAGTCAATTATAAAGAGGACAATTAGTGAAAGAAGAAAGCAAACAAATGACTAATAAAGGGATAAGGGAATAAATGATTTCGTAGAAAGCATTTCAAATAGACACTTTAGAAAAAAAAAAATAAGACTACAAACTTAGCATAAGTTCAGTCAGAAGTCTAAGAAAATGAGTGGACACTTCTTTTGTATATAATAATAAAAAGTTAGATGTAAGTTTGAAAAATGAAAGCTCCAAGAAATTGAGTCCCCGCAAAGAAATGCTACAACATTGTTCACTACACATAGCTGCTTCTTTCTTCCAACCAAAAACATAAGTAACTGAAGCTTCATTCACTGTAACACACCTCTCTCTTTCCTCTGAAACACTGCACAACTGAACTCATCATAATTCCATCCTATGTTGAGGGATATCGTGTCAGCAAAAGTTTCCAATCTTCTCATCCAAGAGTCTGATTCATTGCTTGGAGTTGAAGATCTAATTCAATGGTTCGAAACCCAACTGCGGACAAATGCTACATATCTACAAATTTTAGTTTTCCGTCAAGAAGGAAGGGAAACTATTTACGACTTTGAAGATGTAATTGATGAGTTGATAATCAGATCAGCCAAGAGAAGAACCAGAAATGCTTTAATTCCTATTTTCTTGGATTTAGCTGATGATATACCAAAACATTTCTTTCATGTTTTGGCTATCTTGGATTTGATTGATTATTGTAAACTTCGTAACAAGTTGGAATTACTAAAGCTAAAGCTTGAATATTTTAGCGATCTTTTCTCCGGATATACTGTTGCCCATTCTGGTTCGTGGCAGGAATCATCTGCTCTCTACGACTTAAGCACCGGCAACACAGTTATTTCTCCTGTCATAGCTAAATTGGCAACATTAGCCACTCAGCAGCAGCTCAGATCTGGCATCAGAAAGCAATTCAGGATATTAAGAGATGAATTCAAGTCCTTGCATAGTTTTCTAAAAGATGTAGAATCAAAAGGGCTAAGTGAAGATGGAGTGAGATGCATGGAGGAGCTCTTCGATGTCTGCTGCTCGACTGAGAATGTTGTAGGGCTCTTCATGCAACTGCAGATAAAGAGAAACTTAGTTTGGGCTCCCCAGAAATTCATATCCCAGCATAAACTTGTCCTCAAAATGGCTCGGATTAAAGAAAAGATCTGCAATATTTCTAGGAGAAGATATCAAGCCATTCAAACAAAATCCTTTTCACCAAGCAATTATTTCCCAATATCTCGCATCCCAATCGTTTATCGCGATGGAAGGAGGCTTCCTTTTGCTGCTGACCAACTTGATATGGTCAGTTTTCAAGAGGATGTAGATGGAATTATTGCACAGCTTCTCAAAGATGATCCTCGCTGCCTCACCATTTCAATCGTTGGTGTTGCTGGCATTGGCAAGACAAGTCTCGCAAGCTTAATCTACCACAGCAAGATTATTGCTGATAATTTCCCTCACCGTGTTTGGGTTTACGGACATAACATCGGCATTATGAAACAAATTATGAATCTAGATGACGATTCGGATTTATATCATCGTTGGAACGAAACGGATGAAAGCTATGAAAACAGGTTGAGGCAGAAGGTTAATGCTTTTTTTGCGGAAAAGAAGTATCTTATAGTCATTGCTTGCTTGGGTGCAGTTGAATTTTGGAGAATAATGGGAGGGACATTTATAGATATATCTAATGGCACCCGAATAATTTTCACCATTCCCCGCCTAGAGGATGCTCCACCAGTCACCGACGCAAATTTCATTTACAGGCTGCATTTGCGGAGCGATTATGAGAGCTTAGCATTGTTCTCCCACTCTTGGAAGAAAGGCAACTCTCCAAAGTTGGAAGAAAGTACTAAGAAGGATATTTTACGAAAATGCGGAGGGCTGCCAGGGGTGATTGTAAAACTGGCAGAAATACTATCTAAGAGAGGGATAGAAGAGTGGCCAAGGGTACTTCAGCAGCTAAATCAAGACAAAGAACATTGGTCACAAGTCCTAGAAGAGATCAACAGATATTTGCCTTTGAAATTGAGGCGATGTCTCTTTTATTTTGGATTATTTCCTAGTGGCCACAGAACCCCTGCAAGAAGATTGATTGCTTTGTGGGTTGCTGAGGGATTGGGGAGACAACAGAATGAAGAAAAATCCCCTGAGCATGTTGCAGAGTCATGCTTGATGGAGCTGATAAACTACAACATGGTTCAAGTGACAGAGAGGAAACTGAACGGCAAGATTAAGACATGTTGCCTACCGGAGGCTCTGCGATTACACTGGTTTGCAAAAGTCAAGGAAGCTAATTTTCTTGAAGGCCACAATCAGAAAACTGCAGTGACACCCATGCGCCGTCTTGCTGACCATCTTGATCCAAATGATGTCATCTTTGATCATATACATGGTAACAACAGTAGTTCTATGTATTCTTGCTATAAACATCTAGTTTCTTTTCTATCCTTCGATACTCGACAAGAAAGCAGAGCAGGAGATGATGTAGGTAACTTTCTTGCTCGATGCATTTCTAGCAATTCCCTCCATTTCTTGTGGGTTTTGGATCTTGAAAACGTGTATAAGCCAAAATTACCAAAGGCAGTAGGTGAGCTCACTCTGTTGAGGTACCTAGGCTTGAGATCAACTTATCTCGGAATACTTCCTATTTTCATTGACAAACTGCTAAGCCTTCAAACACTGGATTTGAAGCGAGCCCACATCAGCAATCTCCCCAGTGTAGTCTGGAAGATGCAAAAGCTGAGGCATTTGCTTCTAGATGAGAGTTTTCGCAGCGTGTTTGCACCTCGACCAAGAAATGGCTACCTACCGGAACTTCAAACACTGTGGGGTGTATTTGTGGATGAAGAAAATCTAGTAAGAAATGGCCTGGACATGTTGAATGTCAAAAAATTAGGGTTGACATCCAAGATGTTGAAATCATACAAACATATGGAAATGTCCTCGCAATTGGATGCTGTTGCGAATTGGGTTCAAAATCTAAAACAACTCCAATCCTTGAAGTTGAAATCATTCAATGAATCAAATCAGCCATGGGATCTACACTTGGAGTCTCTGTCAACTCACATGGATCTCACCAGTGTATACTTGGTAGGAAGGCTAAAGAATCAGAATCTGATATCCGAGTTGCCCCAGAATCTGGAAGAGCTCACACTGTCAGCATCTGGATTGGGAGAGGACCCAATGCAAACATTGGACAAGCTTCAAAACCTCAGAATTCTGATACTTCTGCAGAGATCATTTACAGGAAAGAAAATGGTTTGCAGGTATGGAGGATTTCCTAAGCTTGAAGTGCTTAAATTCAAGAAGCTAGAGCCACTAGAGGAATGGAATGTGAAAGAAGGGGCATTAGCTAGTTTGAAAGAGTTGGAGATCGAATCTTGTACTAGTTTAAAGATGCTTCCTGAAGAGGTCCAGCGACTTAAATTTCTCCACAAATTAAAATTAATTAATGTTCCAGTTTTATCATCAAGAATCAATTAATTAATCTTAATTGATCTTGCTTCTGCCACCACTCAATCATGAAGCGTTAGGGAGGTGTTTTTTGTTTATTTTTCCTTTCCTTTTCAATGCTTCTGTTGTCGTTGTTGTTCTGTAGTTTCCAAAATAAATTCTTGAAGCAAGAATGAGTGGCGTAAGATTCACTGTTAAATTTCATTTGATGAAGTGCTATTTAAATCAAGCTTTCTTTTATGTATGAGAACTTAGTTACTGTCATTCAATTGCCATGTATGCAAGTATATCCATGAATTCCATTAGATATAATATAAAATCAGAAGATTTTAACCCATCTTAAGCCAAGACTAAGTATCTAAAACAACTAATTCACATATGCAGGTTAGACAAGTTGCTAAGTTGAGAGGTACAAGTAGGCAAATGAACTTTTTGCAACCATTGGACATCTAGAGAAAAGTGGAAGAATGAAGGAATAGAATGTTATGGCCCTCATATTGTGCTATAGGCAATTTAGAGGCCCAAAGCTAAGGTCTTTTCCACTTTTGTTGGACCATGTTTCAGATGATATTGTTAACTGATTTGATGGCTAAAAAAGTAAAAAATACCAAATACAGAAAAAGACATTAGGATTTCTCATTTACAGGGATCCCTTGAAAATGTTTAGTTCTTTTCTAACTATCTTGAGCCAAGGACATTCAAGTTCTTTTGTCCTTCCCATTATTTGTTCTTAAATACAAGCCCAAAAGAATGACAATTACTATAATATAATAGCTCACGGGTCATATCAAAATAATTTCATGTTCTTAGGCCATACAAAAATAAGTCTTGAGACAGCATTCAGAACACTGCTTGCTGCAGCTTTCCTTTTCTTACGCCTATCTGTGAACCTTTTACAAACTTTATTATTCCTTTTCCCTAAACAACTGACATTGAATTGTTGGGATTAAAGACTAATTGAGTTCAGCTAGGGAAGGTATGGGAGGCAGAGAATAACCTTTCATCCGTCATCCGTGCTGGCAATATATTTCTGAAGATGGAAAATCAGAATATACTTACAATGCCAAATGACTGTCTGCATTAGAATAATGAGAAGATCTTAGACATTAAATTATGCATGGGACAAAAATAGTTGAGCATCCTGACCTCAATTTTTTGGACCTGCAATGCAAGGCATACAGGTTATATCTGGTTCCATTTGCTTAACTGAACATTAACAATGTTACATTTGCTTGATTGATAAAAGGAAGAAACATGTACGAAGGGAAATAGAATCACAGTAAGACAGGTCACTAGTGCAATTGTACATTGAAAGAAAAATGAGGAAGCGAAATAGATGAAGAGGGCTAACACACACACTGTTTAGAACATGTCATGCAATTTTAATATTCAGATTTGCAACAACATTGAGTTTGTGCATGAAAATTAATGTGTTACTTACGAAAATATCAAAGGGTGGTGCTAAATCTAAATGCTAATGCTGGGATTCTAATAGCTAAACTAGAAATAATCTCTCATTAAAACATGATGATACTTGATATCAAACTGAGGATTGTTTCCACAGTCATTTTAGAGCTGGAAACAGGTCCTATAACTTCAGAGCACTCCTTAAATTATAGATTCTCAATTATTAATGCAAAGATATCGTACACTAAACTTGTATATAAATGAAACTTATTAATTTGGTCGTGACACAAAAAACTAGACTTGAAGAACTAAACAATTGAACCTTAGATCTTGATCAGTTTGATTAAGAATTCCAATGCAACAGTTCTTGGTGTGGTGGGCTGGGGATTTCTATAGTTAGGTTGGGCCTACTTTATGACCAAGCACAGCACAAGCATAGAATACATAAAAATGCAAATAAATTTTTATTTGGCAGGTTGAATATGGTGGAAACACAAGAAATATAATTTCCAAACCTGGCATACTTTTCTAAAATTAGGCCTAAACAAAGAATCCATTGCCCGAGCCTGGTTCTTAATCATTTTTTTCAGGGTCAGGTGGCTTCCAAGGTATGTGAGCATATCTAATGGCAAATCAGCACTGCTAACAGGAAAAAGATTATACTTATTAATCAAAAGGGCAAATATAGGTCATTAGAGAACAAGTCAATGGAGGAGAAGAATGACCTATTGATTGAAAATGCAGGTCTGTTGTTGTCTGGGCATTGGGAGCAGTTAGTGTTCCCAAAGGCATAACTCCTAGGTCTGATGTCCAAATTGGATGATTTTTGTGCACTTTTACCCATAAATGTCGTTTGTTAGGTGGAATTCCTTAAACATAGGAGACTCGAATTCCTACCAATGTTTCAGCAATATAAATTATGAGTTTTCACTTAAGTTCTGATTGAACAAAAGTGAAGTGTTCTAGATGTATTTCTATTTAGGCATAACAAAATGATGTGTAGTGTATAAATGTAAAGTGTGATGATAGACAGAATACTTGAAATAAAAACTATTTAAAACATATTTAACCTTGCAGAAAATATATGTTGAATAAACAAATTTGGTTTTGAAATGATTTCTTTTAAATTAAGAATAAGTTTAGCAAAACCGAAACTGGTTGTTCTGGAATCCACTTCTGTTATATGTTCTGGAACCACTTCTGGTACAAGTTCTGGAATCCACTTCTGGTATATATTATGGAACCAATTCTGGTACACTAGAAGTGAAAACTGTTCTAGAACGTTTTCTAGTGATATTATATGTTTTCTAGTGATATTATGAATGTAATGCTCATGTGAAGCATTATGTCTGTGAATAATAATTATTGGTACTATGATTGTTAATTACCCAATTTATCTGATTTTTAAGTATAAATGCAATTATATACTCATGAATGTACACATGTGAATGAAATGTTACTGAAAATAATTCTGAGCTGATAATGCTTAGCTAGTCTAGGATGTGGATAAAAAGGCATGCCTATAGGGTGCTCAAGCAGCTACAAATCTGATTGACACATGTCGTGTCTTATTTTAAGACTGGCTGTCTCTAATAAATTCTTACCTTCAGGTATGCCAGCACTTGATATTCATGTAAACCTCACCTACGAATGTGTTAGATCTTTATGCCTACAGGTATTAATAAATTCTCACCTTTGGTTGTGCCTGATCTGTGTACCTTCTGTTGGGAAATTTTTAGGATGAATAATATAAATTTCATTTCCAATAAACACTAGTTACATATGCCTATTTATAGGCTTACAATGAAACAATAAAATTAGGCCACTACCCCACTAACTCCACTAATTAATTCATAACTCCATTACTCCACTAACACCATTAATACCACTAACACTACTAACTTCACTAATCCACTAACTACACTCACCCATAACTCCATTAATCCACTAACTACACTAATACCATTAACTCCATTAACTAAATAATAATTAACAAAAATATTAAAAACATGTTATAATCAAATTTACTAATTTAGTCACTATAATGATTTTGAATCAATTCTCCAACACACTCCCTTGATTCAAAATCGTACACATTTAATTGTTTCGTTGGAGCACATCTCTCCAATGGACGTTACTTGTCTATTTATTTTTGAAGCACTTCTCTTCAATTTTTGATGCACATCTCTCAAACTTCAATTCTTGATGCACTTTCTCATCAATTTTTTTTTTCCATCAAATGTTTCCTTTTGGAGCACTTGTCTCCAACTTTCAAAAAGGAGATTCTTTTTCTCATGCCAAATTCACTTGATCATATGCAAACCTGCAATATTTTTTTATATGACCAAATTTTTTACAACCGAAACATTGTGGTTTACCTTTATGCCAACAATCCTTTTCTTTATGATTGTTTTTCTTGCACACAACGCATGGTGGAAATTTTCCTTTTTGGAATGCCGATTATGACTTGTGTGTTGTTTTGGCAATGAAAGCTTCCTCCATTGGCTTCTCATCTCTAATTGCTATTTTTTGCTCCACAGCTTGCAATGCATTAATTAATTCTGCAACAGTTATTTTTGAAAGGTCTTTTGAATCTTCATCAAGTGAAGAAATTTTTGACTCAAATCTTTCAGGTAAACTCACAAAAATTTTTTCAACAACTCTATCATCTGGAAACTCTTTACCGAACAATCTTATTTTGTTAACAATTGCCATGAGGTTGTTAACATACTCTTTAATTCCTTCAGATTGCTTCATCGTTTGAATCATAAATTCTCTTTTAAGATTCAAAATCTACATAAATTTTGTTTTGTCATTGCCTAAATACTCATTTCTTAACAAATTCCATACCTCTTTTGGAGTCTCACATGCCATGATATTGGTGAAAATCACTTCAAAAACTGAATAGTACAAACAAGTTTTCGCTTTGAACCTTTTGACTTTTTCTTCATTGTGACTCTTAATTTGAGCTGAATGCGCTGGCAATGGTGAAACTTCGATGTCATTCTCAACCACATCCCATAAATCAAATGACTGTAAATATGCTTGCATTTTCACATCCCATAATTGATAATTTTCTCCTGTGAAAATAGGAGGTGAAGTTAAAGGAAAAGTGTTTGAGGCCATTTTAATATGGATACTCACTTGTTTTCTCTCAATTTTTTTTTTCACAGACCTGTGATCAAGAATGGCTCTGATACTACTGTTGGGAAATTTTTAAGATGAAGAACATAAATTTTATTTCCAATAAACACTAGTTACATATGCCTATTTATAGGCTTACAATGAAACAATAAAATTAGGCCACTACCCCACTAACTCCACTAATTAATTCATAACTCCATTACTCCACTAACACCATTAATACCACTAACACTACTAACTTCACTAATCCACTAACTACACTCACCCATAACTCCATTAATCCACTAACTACACTAATACCATTAACTCCATTAACTAAATAATAATTAACAAAAATATTAAAAACATGTTATAATCAAATTTACTAATTTAGTCACTATAATGATTTTGAATCAATTCTCCAACACCTTCGGGTATTATTAATTATCACCTTCAGGTGTGCCAGATAGTTTCTCCCGCTTATCCACACTCATAGAAAGTAAGCAAGAAATTAATTGAATAATGTGATATGAACGTATTAAACATTAATCTGTATTCTGATCTTTAACCCGGTGATATACAAATAGCGCATGATATGTTATGATATGCAAATAGTATTATTATTGTCTTTTCTTATGCTTATTACACTTATAGAAGAATTGTGAATATTTATGAGTATACGTACGTGTACTCATGCTTACTACTACTAAGCAACCCCCGATTGTTATTGAAATGTCTTGATAAAGCTTGATATTGTATTGTGATTCTTGTATGGTTAACTAATGTTTATGACACATTATATTTAAATGATATTGATATTATGTTATGCACCTGACTATATGTAAATGACTTTATACAATGTAATAGAGTATGTAAAACTACATGGTTCTGATTTCCAAAATTTTGGGATATATAGGAAACTTGGAATGTTGTTCCAATTCCAAACCAAATCATAAAGAACTAATAAGTACACCAAAGTTTTTAAGTAGCAATATGAATGAAGCCCGGCATAAGATTTTGCTTGACTTTATTTTGGGAATGTTGAAGTACAATAATTTGTATTAGTAATCAAATAAGAATATATTATTATTATAAATATATAAAATGACCTGTGTAAGATGGACATATAAAACCTGACTATATGTAAATGACTTTATACAATACAATAGAGCATGTAGAAGTACATGGTTCTGATTTCCAAAATTTTGGGATATATGGGAAGCTTGGAATGTTATTCCACATCCGAACCAATTCCTAGAAAACTGAGAACTAATAAGTACACCAAATTTCTAAGTAGAATTATGAATGAAGCCCGACATAAGATTTCGCTTGACTTTATTTTGGGAATGTTGAAGTACAATAATTTGTATCAGTAATCAAATATGAATATATTATTATTATTATAAATATATAAAATGACCTATGTAAGACGGACGTATAAAAGAAAAGTGACATATGAGGTTTGAATCTTAAAATAAGATTTAATATCTTACAATGAAACATATAGTTATATGTTAAATTGTTTAAATATTAAATATTGTAAGCATGTGAAAGATAGACAATGCTAGATGAGATTTAGCATTAATAACAGAACTGAAGTCTTGCATAATAATATATGAATAGTATGTAAAGTAGTATACGTGAATGAATGGTTATGAACTTTCGATAAGTCATTTAACTATTTATTTACTTATAGTAGGTTATATGTTATTAAATATATCATAGCCTTAGTTACTTGTTTGTAATGTAAATATGAAATCAAGGACCGAAGTGAAGTAAAAGATAAGGAATCCAAATAAAGAAGCCAAAGAGATATAGATCAAGGATGAAATACTGTTAAGTATAATAGTTTTTGTGAAATAATGTATTTTAAACTTTGAATGTGTAGCAGCATTCAAAAAAAAAAAAAAACTTTGAATGTGTAGCAAGTGAATATCAAAGCATAATTTGACTTGTACAGGTAATTATAAGTAGAATAAACCGACATACGAGTTTTTGAACTTGTAAATTAAGATTTGAATAAAAGGTATATAATAAATAACTGAACTTGCCACACGATCAGTTATGAGTCCACCATAGCACTCCTAGTTCCACCTAGGGTACATGGGGGTGTGACACTCTTCATCTCCACCTAATCCACCAGTTGATTTGCGATTCCTTCTCCCATCAATGTCCTCAAATCCTCTGTCAACACCCCCTTCCCCTAATGGTAGTTCCTGTGTAGCATTTGCCTTTGTCCTCCTTCTCCTGACTCTATTTTCCTCCCTAGCAACTTCCCTAAAACCTTTTAACTCATCATCCAAACTTCATCAACCCAACCATCTTCATCTGAACTGCTCTCATTATCAGCCTCATCATCAAGATCCTCAGCTTCACTTAAAGATGAGTCAACCCTAACTTCTGCACATACAACATCTACTTTATCATTAACATTTTCACTAGCTGCTGCTTCAAACTCAAATGCCTCTTTATGTATTTGCTCATTATGGTGCCCCAATTGGATCAGGATTGTCTGTACTTATATTGTCCCTACCTACAATTATTGTGGGACATGCAGAATCCACTGCCTCTACCTCATTAACGACGTGTATAATGTAAATATCCAAATTAACACTATTTATCAAGTCTTTCACCAGCTCAAGAAGTTCAAAGTCATTCTTCAAGATAATAAACTCTTTACTGATAAGATCAAAATGACTAAATCCCCCAATCTGGGTTAATTTTTCGGTGGTCACTCAACTTTTCGCTTGTAACGATTTGGTCACTAAACTTCAATTTGTAACGAAAAATAACTCATCTATTATTTTGTAACAAAAAAATCACAATGATCGGAAATTGTGCTCGCCGGTAACCGGCGCATGATCTGCAAAGCATAAAGTTGAAGTTTAGTGACGATATCGTTACAAGGCACAAAGTTGAAGTTTAGTGACTATATCGTGACAAGGCACAAAGTTTAGTGACCACCACAAAAATTAACTCTAATCTGACGTGACCAAATTTTTGACGTGTCATTGGATTTTGCCGTACCGATCACGCGCAGGTTGCCGGCGAATGCAATTTTAAGTTATTATGATTTTTTCGTTACAAAATAATAGATGAATTATTTTTTTTGTTACAAATTAAAGTTTAGTGGCCAAATCGTTACAAGCCACAAAATTGAGTGACCACCGAAGAAATTAACCCCCCCAATCTCTACATATCCTATTATTGTCGAATGATATGCCAATACAACCAATGAGAAATGGTCTTTTCTCAATAATCTG
The DNA here is from genome assembly GCA_947683425.1 of Excoecaria cochinchinensis. Taxonomy (NCBI): domain Eukaryota; kingdom Viridiplantae; phylum Streptophyta; class Magnoliopsida; order Malpighiales; family Euphorbiaceae; genus Excoecaria; species Excoecaria cochinchinensis. The sequence continues at coordinate 4,089,110 of CANTUQ010000150.1, read as the reverse complement.
TTCCTCAACTTTTTTCTCCTCTACATACTTAGACAAACCATCCATTTTAACAGTAGTACCCCCATGGTGAAACCTACACTTTGTAAATTCTCTTATTTCTTACCACTGTAAACAACAGTAAAATAAGGAAAAAAATTAAAATAAGACATGGGAATGTCACCAAAATGGAGAAGGTTGCAAGAAAAATTCAAAAAAGCCCTAACTTTTGCACTTAAATAACAGATAAACCACACCAGGCAAATATATACACCAAAAAAAAAAAGGAGAAGAAGAAGAAATCATACCTTCTTCTCTCTAAAGCAACCACCAAGCCCTTGATCTTCACTGCCACTCGCCTCAAATCCTCAATGTGTATATTGGAAATCCACAAATTCCATTCAACCATATACACTATTTTCTTTGGCTGTTTATGATTTGTTTCACTCACATTCACTGTTTTCCTCCACTCACATAAAATATTCTGGATTTAATTGATGAAAGATGAAAAAACTTCACACAGATGAACGATTGAACAAAGAATTCCTTTCCCAAATTGTTTTTCCCCCTTTCTTTTAACAGCAACATTCTTTTCTTCCTCCAGGTTTTATTACCAACAAGTGTTGGTTATTTATGCATGACTGCCACGTGTCGGTTTAGCTTGGCGATTGCCTTTCACGCGACACACCATTCCAAAATATCCTGAATTTTGTATTTAAAAATATCGCAATTTTCAAGTTTAAATATTTATTCAAGTCATATGAAGAGTTCATGTGTCAAATAAATTTTTTGTACAAATTTAAATGTCTCCGGATGGTTTAGCCTAACAATAATAATAATAATAATACCCTAATATTATTATTATTATATATTATTATTATTATAAAGTGTTAATTTGTCGTATTCTCCAATTTCTGTTTTGGATGGTTGCATCCAGCCTGTGATGCATAACTGGAGAAAAATAATTAAAATGAAGCCGCCTATGCTGCAGATCCAAGTAAGAAGACGTAACTATTTTGTATATGTAAAAAGAAATGTATGGAACTTGTTCACATATACGGTACCGTTTAGCAATACGGTACTATTCACATGTATGATATTGTTCATCAAAATTGTATTTTTGGGTGAAAATTAGCCCGAGTTCTCGCAACAAACTATTTTGTATATGTAAAAAGAAATGGATGGAACTTTGTATATGATGAATTATAAATATATGACATGTAATTAAACAGAGAAAGTTTAAATTATTACATGAAAATGTATATGATGAGTTTAATGATCTTAAAATGAGAATGGTTTGCAAACATGTGAAAGTATGTTATCAGGTCTCCGTATATAGTTAAGTGAGACCCCCCATAGGTAATCCTTTATCACGTGAGAGGTTTTAATTATACTGGTACATATAAATTTTCCAATTGGCAATTTTTACTTCCATATTATTATTTATTAGAAATCTTACATTGCAACGTGGGTTCAGATTTCTCATCAGAAGCCTCTGAGCAAGTATCCTGCACAAATAATAATAATAATAATAATAATAATAATAATAATAATAATAAATAAATAAATAAATAAAAGGTGAATATAACAATGTTAATTCGTTGCGTAGGACACGAATCATCTCCTGAATATAGTCATACAAGCATAATGCGATGAGTTTATTTGTAAATATACTTTGTCATAAATGATAAGCCTGATTGTATTAATGAATCAAGTTTAGCTTCATATCCAGGCTTCACATATATAACTTGCACAATTCAAATATAAATCACATTATTTGCTGATTTATATTTAAAAAAAAAAAAAATCGGAGTTCAAAAAGACTTACTGATGGATCGTCCCCACCGATTTCTGGTAATTGCATTGCATCATTTTGTCTATTAGATGGTAGAACCCACACAATAAATTTAGAATCAATCTGACAAAAATTAAACACAATTACATAATTATTACAAAGATTCCGAAAAAAACTAATAATAATAATAATAATAATTACTATTAATTATTATTATTATTATTATAAAGTGTTAATTTGTCGTATTCTCCAATTTCTGTTTTGGATGGTTGCATCCAACCTGTGATGCATAACTGTAGAAAAATAATTAAAAGGGATAATAAATAAGGAGCCACTCCAACTTGTCACCAAAATTCACTTTCACACCTCAACTTTAACTTTGACCATATAGATACCTATAATTAGCAAATATGCATGTAATAAATACAAAATGTAATATGCTCCGAATTAGTAAAGCGCGTGCCATACAGTCTCAATGACATGGATGTCCACCATAGACATGATTGGCACGTGGCATTTAAGTTTGACCAAACCATCTGAAGTGAAAAAAATTACCACAACGAAGTTTGAGATACCAAAGTGAAAAAAATCGAGAACCCGTAAACCTAAATCGATCTCTATCAAAATCGATAGTTTAGATCAGTAGAAAAGAAGAAGAAGAAGAAGAAGAAGAGGGAGAGAAAATTGAAGAATCCATCAATTGCGGAAATATCGAGTGCAGAAACAGTGAGAAATCTATTGTTTGTAGTGAAAAACGGTGCCCTATCCATGGTTTGCAGTGAGGAATCCTTCGATTGCAGCAGTCGCAGAGCGAGGAAGATATGTCTTTTGTTATAGTTATAACAGTTAATGATACATTGTTGACAAATTCTCAAGGCAATGTTTTTGCTATGTGATGATAGAAATGAATACCTGCATGTTTTTTTCAGACAATTGTTGCTATGAATATTTGTACATGATCTTAAACAACTTCAAAATTACAGGCATAGGCACTTGTATTGTAAGTGTGTTGTCATATATTGCTCAATATTAACCCGACTAAGGATTGATGCCATTGTAAATATTAACCCGATAGCGGGTTAATGTATTGATACCATTATTAACATTAACCCGCTAGCGGGTTAATGTAATATTATTTGTTAAGATTGCATTGAAGTAATGTGCTGCGAATTTCTATTATATTTCCAACAAACTTGTCATACATTGCTCAATAAATTTTTGCCAATAATTGTAACTTGTTTTCAAACAATTAGGCACAAAAAGATTGCAATAAAGTTTCATTGATTTAGATCAGTTCTGTACACCAAAATAACAACATATATTCAGTTCCCAACAACAACCTAACTACAGCTAGTTGTTCATCAGGACAACGTTCTACAAAACGACTGCAATAACTACAACAACCAAACACCACATTAATTTCTTTATCTTCATTTCCTTCCTCTTTTTTTGGTCTTCATATTCTTTTACTCTATTCAGCAGCCCCCAAATCACCCTCTTTGCCTGGGCAGACATATCCTCATCATACCAATTGAAAAAGTTACAACCACCACGCTGCTGCAAATACACAATCTAAAGTAAATTTCACATAATTAAACCAAACCAAATATTTAAGCAGATGATATACAGATTCAAATTAGAAAAATTACAAAATCTTACCATTCCAATCTCACAACAGTAAAACCTCCGCCCAGGATTTGATTTCGACCATGAAATCCTCAAAGCAACAACCTTTTTGCAATTGCACACAATCTAATTGCCTTGATGCGTTTTTTAGACCAAATACCTTCTCTTCTCACCAACAAATTTGATGAAATCCAGACAACGGGAGAAGAAGAAGAAGAAGAAAAAGAAAAAGAAGAAAAAGAAGAAGATAACTACGTACATGTTCAAGAAGACCCATTTTGCCCTTTAAATATAAGATTTTTGAATTTTTTTCCCGTTGGAAATAATCACAAATTTGGCTTCACGCATGTTCGTTTTTGTGTGTTTCACGTGTATTGTCATGTCAACTTTTGTGTTTATTACATGTATATTTGTCAACTATAAGTGTCTATCTGGTCAAAGTTAAAGTTGAGATGTGAAAGTGAATTTTGGTGACAAGTTCGAGTGGCTCTTTATGTATTATCCCTAATTAAAATGAATCCCCCTATGCTGCTGATCTAAGCAAGAAGACGTCATTACCTTCCACATTCTATAGGAATTTTTTTTCCTCTAGATATTGGCACTTCAAAAAAATATATATATATTTTAACCTGATGGTCCAAATGGTAGCTCTCCATGTACATAATAAGTTAATAACATGTTCATATACCTCCATAATTGACTGTCAACACTGATTGCAATGGTCAATGATAGTTGTGATATTCTAATTTTTTATTTATATTAATATTATTTATTATTTATATTTTTTTTATAAGATAATTGTTTTTTCAAATTTAAATAAAAAAATTCTGTTTAAATCCTTATATATTAGAATTATAACCCAATTAAACTCTTGGTCCTTCTTCCTATTTGCATAGTTTCTCTTTATGTTCTTTACTATGTTTTAAAAGAAAATATCTGTATCTTGTTTTTCTCCTGTTTAACTGTAAGTATTTCATATATTGTATTGATTTCTTTTTCTTCCTTCTCAATTTTTTATCTATTGTTAAATAATTTTTTTTTTTTATTTATTCGGTGCTAGATTTTACACCAACTTTTTGACAATAGTGTCAATTTTGAATAATATATAAAGATAAAATTGTTTCATCTCGCAAATTACACCGGCAAAAATGGTTGATCAATGAATATCCCATATACGCAAATAGATATATATATGTTCATGTTGGGCTTTTGCAAAATTTCTGAGATACGATTGTTAGGTATGAGTAGTCAATTAAAGAGGACAATTAGTGAAAGAAGAAAGCAAACAAATGACTAATAAAGGGATAAGGGAATCACTCTAGAATGGTTCTTTAACAAAGTGATTTCGTGGAAAGCATTTCAAATAGACACTTTAGAAAAAAGAATAATACTACAAACTTAACATAAGTTCAGTCAGAAGCCTAAGAAAATGAGTGCACACTTCTTTTGTATATAATAATAAAAAGTTAGATGCAGCATAATAATTTTGATAGAGATGCAAGTTTGAAAAATGAAAGCTCCAAGAAATTGAGTCCCTGAAAAGAAATGCTACAACATTATTATTATTATTATATTAAATCTCTATTCACTGCACATAGTTGCTTCTTTCTTCCAACAGAAAACATAAGCACTTGAAGCTTCATTTACTGTAACTCACAGCTCTCTTTCCTTTGAAACACTGCACAACTGAACTCATAATCCCATCCCATGTTGAGGGAAATCGTATTGGAACTGTTAGCAAAACTTTCCAATCTTCTCATCCAAGAGTCTGATTCATTGCTTGGAGTTGAAGATCTAATTCAATGGTTCGAAACCCAACTGCGAACAAAAGCTACATATCTACAAATTTTAGTTTTCCGTCAAGAAGGAAGGGACACTATTTACGACTTTGAAGATGTAATTGATGAGTTGATAATTAGATCAGCCAAGAGAAGAACCAGAAATGATTTAATTCCTATTTTCTTGGATTTAGCTGACGATATACCAAAACATTTCTTTCATGTTTTTGCTATCTTGGATTTGATTGATTATTATAAACTTCGTAACAAGTTGGAATTACTGAAGCTAAAGCTTGAATGTTTTAGAGATCTTTTCTCCGGATATGCTGTTGTGCAGTCTGGCTCGTGGCAGGAATCATCTGCTCTATACGACTTAAGCACCGGCAACACAGTTATTTCTCCTGTCATAGCTAAATTGGCAACATTAGCCACTCAGCAGCAGCTCAGATCTGGCATCAGAAAGCAATTCAGGATATTAAGAGATGAATTCAAGTCCTTGCATAGTTTTCTAAAAGATGTAGAATCAAATGGGCTAAGTGAAGATGGAGTGAGATGCATGGAGGAGCTCTTCGATGTCTGCTGCTCGACTGAGAATGTTGTAGGGCTCTTCATGCAACTGCAGATAAAGAGAAACTTAGTTTGGGCACCCCAGAAATTCATATCCCAGCATAAACTTGTCCTAAAAATGGCTCGGATTAAAGAAAAGATCTGCAATATTTCTAGGAGAAGATATCAAGCCATTCAAACAAAATCATTTTCACCGAGCAACTATTTCCCAATATCTCGCATGCAAATCGTTTATCGCGATAGAAGGAGGCTTCCTTTTGCTGCTGACCAACTTGATATGGTCAGTTTTCAAGAGGATGTAGATGGAATTATTGCACAGCTTCTCAAAGATGATCCTCGCTGCCTCACCATTTCAATAGTTGGTGTTGCTGGCATTGGTAAGACAAGTCTCGCAAGCTTAATCTACCACAGCAAGATTATTGCTGATAATTTCCCTCAACGTGTTTGGGTTTATGGACATAACATCGATATCATGAAACAAATTATGAATCTAGATGACGATTCGGATTTATATCACCGTTGGAACGAAACGGATGAAAGCTATGAAAACAGGTTGAGGCAGAAGGTTAATGCTTTTTTTGCGGAAAAGAAGTATCTTATAGTCATTGCTTGCTTGGGTGCACGTGAATTTTGGAGAATAATGGGAGGGACATTTAGAGATATATCTAATGGCACCCGAATAATTTTCACCATTCCCCGCCTACAGGATGCTCCACCAGTCACCGACACAAATTTCATGTACAGGCTGCATTTGCGGAGTGATTATGAGAGCTTAGCATTGTTCTCCCACTCTTGGAAGAAAGGCAACTCTCCAAAGTTGGAAGAAAGTGCGAAGAAGAATATTTTACGAAAATGCGGAGGGCTGCCAGGGGTGATTGTAAAACTGGCAGAAGTACTATCTGAGAGAGGGATAGAAGAGTGGCCAAGGGTACCTCAGCAGCTAAATCAAGACAAAGAACATTGGTCACAAGTCCTAGAAGAGATCAACAGATATTTGCCTTTGAAATTGAGGCGATGTCTCTTTTATTTTGGATTATTTCCTAGTGGCCACAGAACCCCTGCAAGAAGATTGATTGCTTTGTGGGTTGCTGAGGGATTGGGGAGACAACAGAATGAAGAAAAATCCCCTGAGCATGTTGCAGAGTCATGCTTGATGGAGCTGATAAACTACAACATGGTTCAAGTGACAGAGAGGAAACTGAACGGCAAGATTAAGACATGTTGCCTACCGGAGGCTCTGCGATTACACTGGTTTGCAAAAGCCAAGGAAGCTAATTTTCTTGAAGGCCACAATCAGAAAACTGCAGTGACACCCATGCGCCGTCTTGCTGACCATCTTGATCCAAATGATGTCATCTTTGATCATATACATGGTAACAACAGTAGTTCTATGTATTCTTGCTATAAACATCTAGTTTCTTTTCTATCCTTCGATACTCGACAAGAAAGCAGAGCAGGAGATGATGTAGGTAACTTTCTTGCTCGATGCATTTCTAGCAATTCCCTCCATTTCTTGTGGGTTTTGGATCTTGAAAACGTATATAAGCCAAAATTACCAAAGGCAGTAGGTGAGCTCACTCTGTTGAGGTACCTAGGCTTGAGATCAACTTATCTCGGAATACTTCCTATTTTCATTGACAAATTGCTAAGCCTTCAAACACTGGATTTGAAGCGAGCCCACATCAGCAATCTCCCCAGTGTAGTCTGGAAGATGCAAAAGCTGAGGCATTTGCTTCTAGATGAGAGTTTTCGCAGCGTGTTTGCACCTCGACCAGGAAATGGCTACCTACCGGAGCTTCAAACACTGTGGGGTGTATTTGTGGATGAAGAAAATCTAGTAAGAAATGGCCTGGACATGTTGTTGAATGTCAAAAAATTAGGGTTGACATCCAAGATGTTGAAATTATACAAACATATGGAAATGTCCTCGCAATTGGATGCTGTTGCGAATTGGGTTCAAAATCTAAAACAACTCCAATCCTTGAAGTTGAAATCTTTCAATGAATCAAATCAGCCATGGGATCTACACTTGGAGTCTCTGTCAACTCACATGGATCTCACCAGTGTATACTTGGTAGGAAGGCTAAAGAATCAGAATCTGATATCTGAGTTGCCCCAGAATCTGGTAGAGCTCACATTGTCAGCATCTGGATTGGGAGAGGACCCAATGCAAACATTGGACAAGCTTCAAAACCTCAGAATTCTGATACTTCTGCAGAGATCATTTACAGGAAAGAAAATGGTTTGCAGTTATGGAGGATTTCCTAAGCTTGAAGTGCTTAAATTCAAGAAGCTAGAGCCACTAGAGGAATGGAATGTGAAAGAAGGGGCATTAGCTAGTTTGAAAGAGTTGGAGATCGAATCTTGTACTAGTTTAAAGATGCTTCCTGAAGAGGTCCAGCGACTTAAATTTCTCCACAAATTAAAATTAATTAATGTTCCAGTTTTATCATCAAGAATCAATTAATTAATCTTACTTGATCTTGCTTCTGCCACCACTCAATCATGAAGCGATAGGGAGGTGTTCTTTGTTTATTTTTCCTTTCCTTTTCAATGCTTCTGTTGTCGTTGTTGTTCTGTAGTTTCCAAAATAAATTCTTGAAGCAAGAATGAGTGGTGTAAGATTCACTGTTGAATTTCATTTGATGAAGTGCCATTTAAATCAAGCTTTCTTTTATGTATGAGAACTTAGTTACTGTCATTCAATTGCCATGTATGCAAGTATATCCATGAATTCCATTAGACATAATATAAAATCAGAAGATTTTAACCCATCTTAAGCCAAGACTAAGTATCTAAAACAACTAATTCACATATGCAAGTTAGACAAGTTGCTAAGTTGAGAGGTACAAGTAGGCAAATGAACTTTTTGCAACCATTGGACATCTAGAGAAAAGTGGAAGAATGAAGGAATAGAATGTTATGATATTGTGCTATAGGCAATTTAGAGGGCCGAAGCTAAGGTCTTTTCCACTTTTGTTGGATCATGTTTCAGATGATATTGTTAACTGATTTGATGGCTAAAAAAGTAAAAAATACCAAATACAGAAAAAGACATTAGGATTTCTCATTTACAGGAATCCCTTGAAAATGTTTAGTTCTTTTCTAACTATCTTGAGCCAAGGAAATTCAAGTTCTTTTGTCCTTCCCATTATTTGTTCTTAAATACAAGCCCAAAAGAATGACAATTACTATAATATAATAGCTCACAGGTCATATCAAAATAATTTCATGTTCTTAGGCCATACAAAAATAAGTCTTGAGACAGCATTCAGAACACTGCTTGCTGCAGCTTTCCTTTTCTTATGCCTATGTGTGAACCTTTTACAAACTTTATTATTCCTTTTCCCTAAACAACTGACATTGAATTGTTGGGATTAAAGACTAATTGAGTTCAGCTAGGGAAGGTATGGGAGGCAGAGAATGACCTTTCATCCGTCATCCGTGCTGGCAATATATTTCTGAAGATGGAAAATCAGAATATACTTGCAATGCCAAATGACTGTTTGCATTAGAATAATGAGAAGATCTTAGACATTAAATTATGCATAGGACAAAAATAGTTGAGCATCCTGACCTCAATCTTTTGGACCTGCAATGCAAGGCATACAGGTTATATCTGGTTCCATTTGCTTAACTGAACATTAACAATGTTACATTTGCTTGATTGATAAAAGGAAGAAAAATGTAGGAAGGGAAATAGAATCACAGTAAGACAGGTCACTAGTGCAATTGTACATTGAAAGAAAAATGAGGAAGCGAAATAGATGAAGAGGGCTAACACACACACTGTTTAGAACATGTCATGCAATTTTAATATTCAGATTTGCAACAACATTGAGTTTGTGCATGAAAATTAATGTGTTACTTACGAAAATATCAAAGGGTGGTGCTAAATCTAAATGCTAATGCTGGGATTTTAATAGCTAAACTAGAAATAATCTCTCATTAAAACATGTTGATACTTGTTATCAAACTGAGGATTGTTTCCAGTCATTTGAGAGCTGGAAACAGGTCCTATAACTTCAGAGCACTCCTTAAATTATAGATTCTCAATTATTAATGCAAAGATATCGTACACTAAACTTGTATATAAATGAAACTTATTAATCTGGTCGTGACACAAAAAACTAGACTTAAAGAACTGAACAATTGAACCTTAGATCTTGGATCAGTTTGATTAAGAATTCCAATGCAACAGTTCTTGGTGTGGAGGGCTGGGGATTTCTATAGTTAGGTTGGGCCTACTTTATGACCAAGCACAGCACAAGCATAGAATACTTAAAAATGCAAATAAATTTTTATTTGGCAGGTTGAATATGGTGGAAACACAAGAAATATAATTTCCAAACCTGGCATACTTTTCTAAAATTAGGCCTAAACAAAGAATCCCTTGCCCGAGCCTGGTTCTTAAACATTTTTTTCGGGGTCAGCATATCTAATGGCAAATCAGCACTGCTGACAGGAAAAAGATTATACCTATTAATCAAAAGGGCAAATATAGGTCATTAGAGAACGAGTCAATGGAGGAGAAGGATGACCTATTGGATAAGGCCATTAGCAAATTCAACTTTCCTGATTACTCATAACATGGATATGCTAAAAATTAATTGGTTATGCTCCATGATTAGATTGATTGTAATCTTGAAAGGTGATATGGTAAACATATAGCAAGCATTGGAGCAATTGAAATTACATATGGTGTTGAGAACTTCTGTTCATGTTAGACACACCCTCGCATTACCATAAATCTAAATCAATACTTAGTCTTGCTGCTAGGTAATAAATGTATTGAGCAGAAGTGGGAGCATTTAACATCTAGAGAGTTATCATCTATGAAATTATCACAAATTCCACATCGGATGTCTAAGGTGGCTACAGGGGCTTCATTAGTGACTTCATCTAGGAGCATAGTAGATTCAAGAAAATTGATGCCATAAAATACAAGACTATTAGAGATACATTGTTGGATCATGATGCTGATTACTCCACATTGAAAATGCTGTTAACATTCACCATCTCTATGATATGCTGTTCAACTTGATATTTCAAAGAAGATATCACTAGTTTCAGCAACTCTTAAAAAAACTTTTGGCAAAAAAAATTGCGTAATGTGGCACTTGACCAAATATCTACTAATACCAGGAAAGAAAGAGCAGGAACAACAACTCACATGTAAAGTTGGGAAATTAGAATTATCAGCAAAAATCCCATATTTCAAACCGCATATTGAAATAGTTGCGTTGACTTAAATTCAAGTGGCAGTAACAGCTAACCTTTTTGTGGGTGCAATAACCGACTACAAAATGTTCCTAAATCTTCAGAAAATGATTTGGCATTGGCTGATAATTTGCTCTGCATGTCATTTAAGTTAATTCCTTTTTCCAAGGAGACATTCTTATTAAAGCTGGAGAGTCTTCTGCTGGTTTCTCTTTGCAAGACTGATATGTCAGGTGCAACATTACTCCAGCCATAACCAGCAAGATCTTTTTCAGAAACTATACCACTAGATCTCACAAATGCCAATGCACCACGTCTTGTTGCCACAATAACTAGACAAAGAATACATTAATAAATTTCTAACCTTAAAAAGCACAATCTGATGGGGACTTCAAACTGTATGAAAAGTATTTGACAATTCCTATTTACTATACAACAATCTTTTTGGCAAGCATAAAGTCCTTAGCTTAATTAAAGACTAGTAGATAGTATGCATTAAGCAGTTGAAGGAAACAAATAAAAGAGAACAAAAGAAGAAGAAGCTACCATTATAAGGAACTTGAAAGACATAATTGGCAGGAAGACCAATGCCAACACCAACCAGAGTAATGCCCACACTAAAGCCAACACCACACCCAGAACCAACATAACCAACTACTTCAGGACCAAAACCAGGACCCCATCCAACACCACACCCAATGCCTACTCCCATTCCCCAAAATGCTCCAAATGTGGGATGTACAGGATTCCACCTTTCATATCTCCCAAACAAACTTTTTATGATCATTATCTCCTCCTGAGATCAAAAAGACAATTGCTTTCAGCATTCCAAGCACAATAACCTACAAGATACACAACTTACTAAGTTTTTATCAATAATGGTCTTGTTTTGCTATTGGGAATAGTGGGTTTAATCCCAAATGAAAGAAAAATTGAAAATTTAATGTAAGAAATGGAGGATAGTAGGAATTGAAATGTCCACCACTAGTTTTTTTTTTTTTTAATACAAAATCTGATATTGAAATTGACATTATGTATTGTAAAATCAGTGAAAAGCTTATTGGAATTAGGGTTAGAAGCGAATATAAGAGACGAAACTAAAGAACTTTGGCGTTTGGAATGTAGACCAAAATTTTAGAGCGAAGAAGAGAGAGTTTAGGGGACATACCTATGCTGAGCACCAGTGGGATTGTGATCACCAAAATGTTTTTCTGGCGCTATGTTTTGTTTTATTTTCTTTTTTTTTTTTTTTTTTTTTGAGAAAGTAGGAAAACGACACTTTGAGTCCTCTAACTTTAAGAGGTTATTCTATTGAGTCCTATGTTTATTTATTTAATTTTCAATTAAGTCTTTTAAGGCTTCGGTTAAGAGCCCATTATGTCATGGTGGATATAACACTACTGCGGTCGGGGATCCGTAACTATTGGATGTATGAAGTGATTTGAAATTTGTTCCTTTTAAACAATAATTATTGTAGACAATTTTGGGTGACTCATCTTCATTTTCACCTGAAAGTAAACAACAAAACTAAGCATAATGAGTGAACTCTTTATTCTTAGCCAAATAGCTTTCCTAATGCTGCTGATATTCCATGACAAGTAGACCTTAACCTTGCTGGAAAAATCTCAGCAGGCACAACAAATGTGGTTGCATTAAGTCCAAAATTGACAAAGATGGTTAGTGAGTACATGAACACAAATCCAATTCAGCTGTCCTTGTGTGTCTGATGATAATAAGGAATTGCCGAGGCAAACAAATACACTGTCCTACAAAAGAATCCCATTATTTGTATGGCAAATCTTTCGATCCTGTCGATTAAAGCTACTGTCAACCAGTAGCCAGGCACAGTGCTGCATAGAACAATGAGAGCTTGAATTAACCTCATCAGTAGCATTCATTGTCTTAGCAGAACTGATCCCAACTGAAGGTATCTTTTTGGAAAAGATTCTGGCTCTAGAATGCCATGTCAAGCAAGAAAGAAGTAGTAGTTCCAAGAAAGTAAAGACTGCCCAACAGAGAAACTCTTTCGAAAACAAACCAAAAAAATTGAATTCACTCTTTGCTGGACTTCTTGCTCTTCGCTTCAATCTCAGCCTGAAGGACTTTAAACATATCAGAAACTGTCCGTGTTGCATTCTTAACAAGGGCCGTGTAAAAAGCAGTTTTGGGCATCATCATTTTGGAGCTTCCAGCAAGTTTTCATATCCTTTTCAAATGGGGCTATTCACAATATACAAATTCACATGGTGTTGCATATTTCTGTTTGAACAGCTGTCAATCATGCTTAAAATCATTCTCCTCATTGACTTGCAATAACTTTAATTAGTAACCTCAAAGCAAACTGTTAATCATAATTACAACAGAAGCCAAAACAAAGAAATATCTGGAGTAGTGCCTGCATTCAAAATAGAGCAAGCCATATAATTTGGAAATCTCGAGGTTGGATTTCCAAGTGTCAGGTACCTAAGGTTATCAACTCAAGAAGCCACTTCTCTTCCGTGCAATAAAAAAGTTAAATACAGAATCTAATTTCAAGAGAAGTGGCTTGGTGCTACTTCTTGGCGGTCCCATTGGGATCTGCATTCTTGATTATCCAAGGGTGCTCCATGATCTTCTGAAGGGAGAGCCTCTTTGAAGAGTCCTTCACCAGAAGCTACAAAAAAATTTATACATTGCATATTCAGATTACACCTGAACTAAAAATTGCTCCAAACAAACAAATATGGCAATCTTCATGATTGATAAACTTACTCGGCTGATGAGGTTTTTGGCTTCAGCAGAAACAGGAGGATCAGAAGGAAAAGTAAGATCAATTTTCATGATTCTGCAAAAATATCCATATTTATGTTTTCATATTGGTTCATAATTATATAGATTACAACATTATTGTATAACACTTCTCACCTTCTGAATGTATCCCTTTGACTCTCTGCCTCAAATGGAGGAGCACCATAGAGAAATTCATAGCAAAGTATACCCAAAGTCCAGTTATCAACTGCATAGTCATGAGCTTTGTTCTCCACCATTTCTGGCGCTAGATAATCTAAAGTTCCACACATTGTGTGTCTCTTGCTCCTTGATTGCACAGACCACCCAAAGTCTGCAATTTTTAGTCGGCCCTACAATATTTCAAAACACACCCTTGCAATTTAATGGAAACAAAAATAATGAAACTGCAACTTCAGCAAATCAATCCAATCACTGAGAAGCATTCATTATGTAAAGGAATCCCATTCATATAAAGGGAAGCTTGAAGCAAAACAAAAGATAATCCATTAAAACAAGAACGATTCTCAGCAGTAAGTGATACGAAAAAATTTGATCTAGTGATAAAATGAAGCAGCTCATTATTTGAAATTTGGTTACTATGAAAACTATGGCAATGCTAAACAAGGTAAACATAAGACACTTTTGGAAGTTGGATCATCAAGCAATAAAACTACAATGTACCTCATGATCAAGCAACAAGTTTTCTGGCTTGATGTCTCTGTGAATCACATCCTTCTTGTGACAATATGCCAATGCGTTTGTGAGGCTTGCAATGTACTGAATTCACGACAAACAAACATAAGAATAGGTCACAAGGTCCATGCTCATAGAGAGGAAAAAAAACTCTAAAATTGAAACCACAATAGCACAAATAACTCTCATAAGAAGGCTTGAGGGGATTCTAACAGTGGCAGCTTGCTTCTCGCTGAGATGACCTTTCTTCTTAAGCTCCCTATAGAGCTCACCTTGGTGAGCATACTCAAGAATCAAGAAAATGCGCTCACTGTCATGAAACCAACCATAGAGACGCAGAATATTAGGATGACGAAGACTGGTTTGAATCTCCATCTCTCTCTTTAATTGGTGATGAATCCTGTACTTTTCTATTTGTTCCTTGAAGATGACCTTCAGTGCCACTACATATTTGCTCTGAGGATAAGTAATAAGTAAATATAGGCTCATTTTCTAGGTAATTAAAAAGGAGAATTGTGGGATAAAGTACCTTTACTTCTCTGGCAAGATAAACTCTCCCAAATTTTCCTTTTCCAAGAGGTTTTCCGATCTCAAAGTCCTGCAAGGACCATTGCCTTTTCTGGTTCTCTTCTTGTGTTTTGGATCCACTGTTCATTTCTTGATTGATGTGGAAAGGAACTGAGGGCAAATCAAATTCAGTAAGACCATGTCACAGAGTTTTCAGTACCCGAGCTTATAAGCCAAAGATCATATGTTAAAAATTTTTAATTAGTTTTACATCTAGAATTTGGTCAATGGGGAAAAAAAAGTACTAAAACTATATGTTGCATATGAACCTTCATCAATTAAATATCCAAGTCATATCTTGCCATAAAACTTCTGTTTATAAGATTCTAGCTCAGCAACAAGCTTAAGCCAAAACCACTTGTAACACCCATACCTGACCAATAAGAACCAGGCACCGAATGTTATCCAACTAAATCCTTTTGTATCCTAAATTCAGTTCACAATTAAATAACTGCCAATATTGTTACAATTTAATGTACCCAGAATTTTGCGAAAAACGGACAGAATTTCTCCTAAACCCGTCCTTATCCCCCCGTTAACAATTTCAAATTTACACTTCTATGAGACATCCACACAACCCAACTCCATAACCAAGCCAATCCAATATCAATTTCTCCCGTCCACCTCAATTAATTCAAAAAAAGGCAAATTCACCAACAGTTATGAATTTACCTTTCCAGTTCATATATATATTCTAACACAACATAAATAAAAATAAAAAATAACATCCTTTTTCCTTTATCCAAACAAACATTTACAACAACTTCAACATCCATAAACCATCATTCACAATGAATCACAAAACCATCCTAAAATAGCTTATAACAAGCCATTAAATAGTTCAGATCTATATTTCCAAAGGAAAATACCCCAAAAGTAATACTAAACCTAAGCATCTATTTTGAAGTACAAGAACTCCTCCATAATTCCTGATAGATCCCCCCGCTCGCCTTATTGGTCAACAACTTGTACACCTATGCACAGAAATAAAGTCCACGCACTAAGCACATTGCTTAGTGGCAACCACTAATTTCACTTTTCACAAATAATAACAGAGACAATAATAATAATAATAATAATAATAATAATAATAATAATAATGATAGACAAATAATTATACGAGACTAAATTTTAAGAAAGTAAATTTTCGTCATATTTTCTATAAGAGATTTTTACTTAATTGTACCAGTAAACCCATTAGCAGTCTAAATATATAAACCATGCAAACTAATAATTTAATTCATCCACAACGTACTCTTCAGACATAATTAATGTCAATATACATTTGCATCAATGTAATTTACAATGTATTGCTCAAAGTAAACCAATGAGAATACGTGAGTTAAGTATGCGGGATAAACAACAGTAACAGTACAGTAACAGTAGATGTAATAGTTGTAATAACAGTCGCAGAAACAATATTAAATTTTGCAAGTTCTCATTAACCTGCAGACATCCCATTTGTCAATGCAGTTCTCTACTTCTTATGGTTAGCAACTATACTTTTACCTATATTTCTTATCGATTAACAAGGACAATACTAATTTCTCAGTCAAATTCATTTATTGCAGTCTCATTTATATAACAGTTTATAATTATCAAAATCTCAGTTGCAACTGTACTCCCTCCGTTCCTTATTATCTGTCACTTTTAAGAATAATCCAAATTTTATTTATCTGTCACTTTTAAATTTCCAATACAATTTAATTTACTTTTTCCAATTTAATTTTCTTTTCCAATACAAATTGACCAATTAAATTTAAATTTGTATATTAAAACACTCAATTTTATTTTAAATTTAAGTCTAATTAATACTACTTAATTTTTGTGAAAATAGCAAAAGTGACTGTTATTTAGGAACGGAGGGAATAATTTAAATTTTCCGTTCACTCCATGGCACCAAATGGTCTTATAGTATCATTACTACACAATTACTCCCATTACAATTTGTATTTCAAATTCTTATTTATGTAACTACCGAACTCACTTGAGCTAAATTTTGAAAATTAACTATTTGTCATTTATTTCTACCAATGCATCATTTATAGCATTATTTTAAGAATAACAATATAAGCAATCATGCATATTAAATAAAAAAAGTAATTCTAAGTTTACCGAGTCATTTACTAAAATTCAATCTAAATTATCACGATTATACCTCGCGGTAGGGGTGTTCAAAAATGAGTTGGGTGGGTTATGATAAAATGTGAATCAAATTTATATAATATATTTTGTGAGATTATATATAATTGAAATCCATTTTTCTTCTAAAAAAATCTAATTGTAACTCATCTAACCCATGTAACCCATTTTTGAACACCCCTACCTCGCGGAATGAGCATTTCAATATTTATAACTCATTTCTACTAAGTCAATCACTTCTATAAGCTATATTATATCCATTTATTCTTGAAAACTCAACCTCTTCTCAATAAAATCTCAATTCAAACACAATTCAGACTCAAACAATATATATAGAATAAGTACAAGTGAATTTAGTGGCTACAAACCTCAAAGTTCTAGCAAAACAACTTCAACAGGATTGTCCAAAGTGAGCTTAGTCCTCCACTTGCTTCTCTTTCCCTTTATTCCTCACGTTTTCCTCTTCTTCTTCACAACATACACAACATTTCAACTATAAGTTCAATGAATCTCAATAATAATGTAAGTTTAATTGCTCATGTTAATCTAAAAATTAAGTAATTAGCATATTCTAAGTTTTAAATACCAAATTCCTAAAATTGAATTTCGAATCCTTAACTTCCCAAAACTGTCACCCTCTCAAAACTCCCCTTCAATTTCAGATTAACACTCACCCGTTTTCTTACTTGATGATCGCCGTTCAAGGAAGGAGGTTCCGGTGGCCAGAGGCGACAAAGAACGAGGAGGTGAGGGCTGCCATCCAAAGCCAAAAACGCAGCAAAACGGAGGAGAGAATGGGGCTGCCGTCGCGCGAAAGGGAGAGGAGAAGAAGAGAAGGCGGCGGCTGACCGCGGAGAGCAGAGGACCGAAGAGGCGGCGGGAAGGGAGGAGCAGATCGACAATCGACAAGTGAAAATCCAGTGATTGTGGCTGGATGAGAGAAGAGCAAACAGCAGAAGGAGGTAAGGGAGGAAGAAAAGAATCAAGCAGTGTCTGGGGGTGATTTCAATTTAGGGTCCTTTTACCTGTTTTTGAAATGGAGAAAGACAAATTGGAGCGATTTTGCTTTTTAAGCAGGTTTGAATTTTCTTTTTTTTTTTGGAAACAAACAATTAAATGTTTATTTATTTATATCGTGTATTTTGATGAGATTTTCATTTTATTATTATTTTTTTTTTTAGTTTTATTTATCTCTTAAAATGTTAAAAATAATATAAATTTATATTTAAAATTTAATTTTTTTAAAAATATTTTTAAAATATTAAAAATTATTTATATTATTCTTAAAATAATAAAATATGAACTATTTTTAAATTTAAAGATAAATATGAATTATTTTTGTTTGTATTTAGTTTCAATTACTCTCGTAAAAATAAATTTTTACTATTTTTAATATTTTAAAATTATTTTGAAAAAATAAATTTTAAGAATAAATTAAAATAAATTTTTATTTTTATTTTTATTTTTTTGAACTGTCCTATTATGTGTTATGTGATTGTAATAAGGATTTGTAAAAAATTGATAAAAATACTCATATAAATAATTTCCGTCAATTTTAAATTAACCGTATTAAAGTAATACTAACATAACACTGAAATAACACATGATAAAATATGTCAGTGCCACATTTTATCAAGTCAATAAATAAATTTAGCACTACATATAGCCTAGGGTTGAGCAAAAAAATCGATGGACTTGGTTAACCGAAAAAAAAATCCGAAACCGATTGTAATTGACTGGTTAATGGTTAGTATTTTGAAAAAACCGATATTAATGGACCGGTTAATGATTTTTGACTCATATGACTGATTAACCGAACCGAAACCGAATTTTTAGTTAATTTATTAATTTTTTAATAATTTATAATAATTTATATAACAATTTATCTTAATTAAAGGTGATCATGTATTTTTTTTTATTATATAACCCACTTCTAGCCAATGATGTACAATCTAGGCCTGTGCAAAAACCGACCCGATCCGCCGAACCCGAACAACCCGACCCGAATTATCTATTCGGATAGGATTATTCGGTGTAATAGGGTCGGGTCGGTTCTTTAAAATTGATATAGTTCGGGTCGGGTCGGGTTAAAACCTTCAAAACCCGAACCCGACCGATCAGCTATATATAAACAGATCTTTTACTTTTTTTCCCCATTTGCCCCTCCCCTTCAGTCCCTCACGATCTGGCCACCACCCCTCTCCCCTCTCTCTCTCTCTCTCTCTCTCTCTCTCTCTCTCTCTCCCCCCCTTCCCCTCACGATCTGGTTCTGGCCCTCTTCTTCTTTTCCCCTCCCACCCACCCACGGTCTCTCCCTTTCCTTTTGCCATCTCTCTTCCGTCGGCGCGCTGCTAGCTCCTCCTCCTTCGCCACCATCGACTTCCTCTCTTCCATCGCTGGCGATTCCCCCTCTCTCTCTCCTCCTGCTTCTTCTTCTTCTTCTTCTTCTTCTTGGCCTTCGATCGATCTGTCTTCTTCTTCAGTAAATCAATTTCCTTTTCCATTTCTGGGTTGTATCAGATCTGATTGCATATTTAATTTGTATTTGTATTTGTTTGATTTTGATAGATTTGTGCTTATTTGGGTTAGATTTTGATGGATTCGTTTTTAACTGGATTTGATTTGTGTGTTGATTTGTTGAAAAATTGTGAGAAATCACAGAAAAGAGGGAGAAAGGGCTGCGAAAAAATTGGAGAGGAGAGAAATCGGTTCAATCGGTTTCGTCGGTTCGGGGCCCGAAAATTATCGGGTTAATCGGTTCGGGGCCCTAGGATATATAGGGTCGGTTCGGTTTAGAATATAGGTATATTTCGGTTTTCGGGTTGATCGGGTTCGGGTCGGGTTGATCCGAACCCGACCGATGCACACCCCTAGTACAATCAATTGAAATGCCCACTATTGGTTTATTTATTTATTTATTTTAAAAAACGATATTGAAATTAATAATAATAATAATAATAATAATAATAATTGTGTTATGGTCTTGATCAACAAGACCAAAAACAATTTGTAAATGCAGAAATCCAACACCTGAGTCTTTAATTATTCATCATCACTGCTCTCCACAAGAACAAGATCCTCCTTCACCTTCCGCCTCTTGCTACTTCTTTTCTTGCTTCCTTCACTATTCGACACCTCATTATCATGATCATCTTCACCTACAAAATTCTCAATTTCTTTGTGTTCTTTCCTTTTCTTTTTTTTTTTTTAAAAAAAAAAGTATGCATCTTGTTTGATATTCTGAAATTGTTATTTCTCTCATTTAATTTGTAAGTATTATATATATATTATATATTGTTTTTTTTTCTTCCTCCTCAATTTTTGATCTATTTTTAAATGATTTGTTTTTTTGTTTATTCGATGTTAGATTGTATACATCTTTTTGATAATAGTGCGAATTTTGAATAGTATATAGAGATAAAATTGCTCCATCTCTCAAAGTACATGGGCAAATAGATATATGTTCATGATGGGCTTTTGCAAAATTTCTGAGATACGATTGTTAGGTATGAGTAGTCAATTAAAGAGGACAATTAGTGAAAGAAGAAAGCAAACAAACGACTAATAAAGGGCTCAGGGAATCACTTTAGAATAGTTCTTTAACAAAGTGATTTTGAGGAAAGCATTTCAAATGGACACTTCAGAGAAAGCTCCAAAAGATTAAGTCCCTGCAAAGAAATGCTAAAACATTATTATTATTATATTAAATCATCACATATTTATACTTACGATTAAATAAACCTCTATTCACTACACATAGCTGCTCCTTTCTTCCAACCAAAAACATAAGCACTTGAAGCTTCATTTACTGTAACTCACAGCTCTCTTTCCTTTGAAACACTGCTCAACTGAACTCATAATCCCATCCCATGTTGAGTGTATGCGTGTTGGAACTGCAAGCAAAACTTTCCAATCTTCTCATCCAAGAATCTGATTCATTGCTTGGAGTTGAAGATCTAATTCAATGGTTCGAAACCAGACTGCGAAGATGGGCTACAGATGCAGACAGCTTAGTTTTCTATCAAAAAGCACGGGAAACTATTTACGACATTGAAGATGTAATTGATGAGTTGATAATCAGATCGGCCAACAGAAGAACCAGAAATGCTTTAATTCGTATTTTCTTGGCTTTAGCTGATGATATACCAAAACATTTCTTTCATGTTTTGGCTATCTTGGATTTGACTTATTACTACAAACTTCGTAACAAGTTGGAATTGCTAAAGCTTGATTTTTCCGACGCATTTAGTATAGTTTGCGAGTCTGGCCGGTGGCAGAAATCATTTGCTCTATACGACTTAAGCACAGGCAACACAGTTATTTCTCCTCTCATAGCTAAACTGGCAACATTAGCCACTCAGCGGCAGCTCAGATCTGGCATCAGAAAGCAATTCAGGATGTTAAGAGATGAATTCAAGTCCTTGCATGGTTTTCTAAAAGGTGTAGAATCAAAAGGGCTGAGTGAAGATGGAGTGAGATGGATGGAGGAGCTCTTCGATGTCTGCTGCTCGACTGAGAATGTTATAGGGCTCTTCCTGCAACTGCAGATAAACAGAAACTTAGTCTGGGCTCCGCAGAAATTCATATCCCAGCATAAACTTTTCCGGAAAATGGCTCGGATTGAAGAAAAGATCTACAATGTTTCTGGGAGAAGATATCGAGCCCTTCAAACAAAATCGTTTTCACAGAGTTACTCTTTCAGCAGCTTTGGTAGGGAGGGAAGGGAGCTACCTTTTGCTGCTGACCAACTTGATATGGTCAGTTTTCAAGAGGATGTAGATGGAATTATTGCACAGCTGCTCAAAGATGATCCTCGCTGCCTCACCATTTCAATCGTTGGTGTTGCTGGCATTGGCAAGACAAGTCTTGCAAGCTTAATCTACCACAGCAAGATTATTGCTGATAATTTCCCTCACCGTGTTTGGGTTTATGGAGATGAGATCAAGATTATGAAACAAATTTTGAATGAAGATGATGATTCGGATTTATATCGTCATCCGGACGAAACGTATGAAAGCTATGAAAACAGGTTGGGGAAGAAGTTTAAAGCATTTTTTGTGGAAAATAAGTATCTTATAGTCATTGATGGCTCGTATGCAAGTATGTTTTGGAGAATAATGGGAGGGACATTTAGAGATATATCTAAAGGCACCAGAATAATTTTCACCATTCGCAACCTAGAGGACGCTCCACCAGTCACCAACGCAAATTTCATTTACAGGCTGCATTTGCGGAGCGATTATGAGAGCGTAGCATTGTTCTCCCACTCTTGGAAGAAAGGCAACTCTGCAAAGTTGGAAGAAAGTGCTAAGATGAATATTTTACGAAAATGCGGAGGGCTGCCTCAGGTGATTGTAAAACTGGCAGAAGTACTATCTGAGAGAGGGATAGAAGAGTGGCCAAGGGTACTTCAGCAGCTAAATCAAGACAAAGAACATTGGTCACAAGTCCTAGAAGAGATCAACAGATATTTGCCTTTGAAATTGAGGCGATGTCTCTTTTATTTTGGATTATTTCCCAGTGGCCACAGAACCCCTACAAGAAGATTGATTGCTTTGTGGGTTGCTGAGGGATTAGGAAGGCAACAGGATGAAGAAAAATCCCCTGAACATGTTGCAGAGTCATGCTTGATGGAGCTGATAAACTACAACATGGTTCAAGTGACAGAGAGGAAACTGAACGGCAAAATTAAGACATGTTGTCTACCGGAGGCACTGCGATTACACTGGTTTGCAAAAGCCAAGGAAGCTAATTTTCTTGAAGGCCACAATCAGAAAACTGCGGTGACACCCATGCGCCGTCTTGCTGACCATTTTGATCCAAATTATGCTAGCTTTGATCATATACATGGTAACAACAGTAGTTCTACGTATTCTTGCTATAAACATCTAGTTTCTTTTCTATCCTTTGATACTCGACAAGAAAGCAGAGCAGGAGATGATGTCGGTAACTTTCTTACTCGATGCATTTCTAGCAATTCCCTCCTTTTCTTGTGGGTTTTGGATCTTGAAAACGTATATAAGCCAAAATTACCAAAGGCAGTAGGTGAGCTCACTCTGCTGAGGTACCTAGGCTTGAGATCAACTTATCTCAGAAAACTTCCTATTTTCATTGACAAATTGCTAAGCCTTCAAACACTGGATTTGAAGCGAGCTCACATCAGCAATCTCCCTAGTGTAGTCTGGAAGATGCAAAAGCTGAGGCATTTGCTTCTAGATGAGAGTTTTCAGAGCGTGTTTGAATCTCTACCAGGAGATGGCTACCTACAGGAGCTTCAAACACTGAGGGGTGCATTTGTGGATGAAGAAAGTCTAGAAAGAAATAGCCTGGACAAGTTGCTAAATGTCAAAAAATTAGGGTTGACATGCAAGATGTTGAAGTCAGACCAACAATTAGATGCTGTAGCGAATTGGGTTCAAAATCTAAAACAACTTCAATCCTTGAAGTTGAAATCATTCAATGAATCAAATCAGCCATGGGATCTACACTTGGAGTCTCTGTCAACTCACATGGATCTCACCAGTGTATACTTGGTAGGAAGGCTAAAGAATCAGAATCTGATATCTGAGTTGCCCCAGAATCTGGTAGAGCTCACATTGTCAGCATCTGGATTGGGAGAGGACCCAATGCAAACATTGGACAAGCTTCAAAACCTCAGAATTCTGATACTTCTGCAGAGATCATTTACAGGAAAGAAAATGGTTTGCAAGTATGGAGGATTTCCTAAGCTTGAAGTGCTTAAATTCAAGAAGCTAGAGCCACTAGAGGAATGGAATGTGAAAGAAGGGGCATTAGCTAGTTTGAAAGAGTTGGAGATAGAATCTTGTACTAGTTTAAAGATGCTTCCTGAAGAGGTCCAGCGACTTAAATTTCTCCACAAATTAAAATTAATTAATGTTCCAATTTTATCATCAAGAACCAACTAATTAATCTTACTTAATCTTGCTTCTGCCGCCACTCAATCATGAAGCAATAGGGAGGTGTTCTTTGTTTATTTTTCCTTTCCTTTTCAATGTTTATGCATTTAGTATTATTGATGTCAGTAATTATCCAGAAGTTCTGTTGTCGTTGGTGTAAGATTCACTGTTGAATTTCATTTGATGAAGTGCTATTTAAATCAAGCTTTCTTTTATGGATGAGAACTTAGTTACTGTCATTCAATTGCCATGTATGCAAGTATATCCATGAATTCCATTAGATATAATATAAAATCAGAAGATTTTAACCCATCTTAAGCCAAGACTAAGTATCTAAAACAACTAATTCACATATGCAAGTTAGACAAGTTGCTAAGTTGAGAGGTACAAGTAGGCAAATGAACTTTTTGCAACCATTGGACATCTAGAGAAAAGTGGAAGAATGAAGGAATAGAATGTTATGGCCCCCATATTGTGCTATAGGCAATTTAGAGGGCCAAAGCTAAGGTCTTTTCCATGTTTGTTGGATCGTGTTTCAGATGATATTGTTAACTGATTTGATGGCTAAAAAGTAGAAAATACAAAATACAGAAAAAGACATTAGGATTTCTCATTTACAGGGATCCCTTGAAAATGTTTAGTTCTATTCTAACTATCTTGAGCCAAGGAAATTCAAGTTCATTTGTCCTTCCCATTATTTGTTCTTAAATACAAGCCCAAAAGAATGACAATTACTATAATATAATAGCTCACAGGTCACTATCTAAATAATTTCATGTTCTTAGGCACATGGACTAATTCAAACAATCCCATATCAGAAAAACTACTAAAATAGGATAAGCCATGCAAAAAAATGTCTTGAGACAGCATTTAGAACACTGCTTGCTGCAGCTTTCCTTCTCTTATGCCTATGTGTGAACCTTTTACAAACTTTATTATTCCTTTTCCCTAAACAACGGACATTGAATTGTTGGGATTAAAGACTAATTGAGTTCAGCTAGGGAAGGTATGGGAGGCAGAGAATGACCTTCCATATCCGTGCAATATATTTCTGAAGATGGAAAATCAAAATATACTTACAATGCCAAATGACTGTTTGCATTAGAATAATGAGAAGATCTTAGACATTAAATTATGCGTGGGACAAAAATAGTTGAGCATCCTGACCTCAATCTTTTGGACCTGCAATGTAAGGCATACAGGTTATATTTGGTTCCATTTGCTTAACTGAACATTAACAATGTTACATTCAGATTTGCAACAACATTGAGTTTGTGCATGAAAATTAATGTGTTACTTACCAAAATATCAAAGGGTGGTGCTAAATATAAATGCTAATGCTGGGATTTTAATAGCTAAATTAGAAATAATCTCTCATTAAAACATGTTGATACATGATATCAAACTGAGGATTGTTTCCACAGTCATTTGAGAGCTGGAAACAGGTCCTGTAACTTCAGAGCACTCCTTAAATTATAGATTCTCAATCAGTAATGCAAAGATGCCGTACACTAAACTTGTATATAAATGAAACTTATTAATCTGGTCGTAACGCAAAAAACCAGACTTAAAGAACTAAACAATTGAACCTCAGATCTTGATCAGTTTGATTAAGAATTCCAATGCAACAGTTCTTGGTGTGGTGGGCTGGGGATTTCTATAGTTAGGTTGGGCCTACTTTATGACCAAGCACAGCACAAGCATAGAATACTTAAAAATGCAACTAAATTTTTATTTGGCAGGTTGAATATGGTGGAAACACAAGAAATATAATTTCCAAACCTGGCATACTTTTCTAAAATTAGGCCTAAACAAAGAATCCCTTGCCCGAGCCTGGTTCTTAAACATTTTTTTCGGGGTCAGGTGGCTTCCTAGGTATGTGAGCATATCTAATGGCAAATCAGCACTGCTAACAGGAAAAAGATTATACTTATTAATCAAAAGGGCAAATATAGGTCATTAGAGAACAAGTCAATGGAGGAGAAGAATGACCTATTGGATAAGGCCATTAGCAAATTCAACTTTCCTGATTACTCATAACATGGATACGCTAAAAATAATTGGTTATCCTCCATGATTGGATTGATTGTAATCTTGAAAGGTGATATGGTAAACATATAGCAAGCAGTGGAGCAATTGAAATTACATATGGTGTTGAGAACTTCTGTTCATGTTAGACACACCCTCGCATTACCATAAATCTAAATCAATACTTAGTCTTGCTGCTAGGTAATAAATGTATTGAGCAGAAGTGGGAGCATTTAACATCTAGAGAGTTATCATCTATGAAATTATCACAAATTCCACATCGGATGTCTAAGGTGGCTACAGGGGCTTCATTAGTGACTTCATCTAGGAGCATAGTAGATTCAAGAAAATTGATGCCATAAAATACAAGACTATTAGAGATACATTGTTGGATCATGATGCTGATTACTCCACATTGAAAATGCTGTTAACATTCACCATCTCTATGATATGCTGTTCAACTTGATATTTCAAAGAAGATATCACTAGTTTCAGCAACTCTAAGAAAATTTTTGGCAAAAAAAATTGCATAATGTGGCACTTGATCAAATAGCTACTAATACCAGGAAAGAAAGAGCAGGAACAACAAATCACATGTAAAGTTGGGAAATTAAAATTATCAGCAAAATCCCATATTTCAAACCACATATTGAAATAGTTGCATTGACTTAAATTCAAGTGGCAGTAACAGCAAACCTTTTCGGGGGTGCAATAACCGACTACAAAATGTTCCTAAATCTTCAGAAAATGATTTGGCATTGGCTGATAATTTGCTTTGCATGTCATTTAAGTTAATTCCTTTTTCCAAGGAGACATTCTTATTAAAGCTGGAGAGTCTTCTGCTGGTTTCTCTTTGCAAGACTGATATGTCAGGTGCAACATTACTCCAGCCATAACCAGCAAGATCTTTTTCAGAAACTATACCACTAGATCTCACAAATGCCAATGCACCACGTCTTGTTGCAACAATAACTAGACAAAGAATACATTAATAAATTTCTAACCTTGAAAAGCACAATCTGATGGTGACTTCAAACTGTATGAAAAGCATTGGACAATTCCTATGTACTAAACAACAATCTTTTTGGCAACCATAAAGTTCTTAGCTTAATTAAAGACTAGTAGATAGTATGCATTACGCAGTTGAAGGAAACAAATAAAAGAGAACAAAAGAAGAAGAAGAAGCTACCATTATAAGGAACTTGAAAGACATAATTGGCAGGAAGACCAATGCCAACACCAATCAGAGTTTTATTTAGTTTTATTTATCTCTTAAAATATTAAAAAGAATATAAATTTATATTTAAAATTTAATTTTTTTATTAATATCTTTAAAATATAAAAAATTATTTATATTTATTCTTAAAATAATAAAATAATAACTATTTTTAAATTTAAAGATAAATATGAATTTTTTTTGTTTGTATTTACTTTCAATTACTCTCGTAAAAATAAATTTTTACTATTTTTAATATTTTAAAACTATTTTTAAAAAAATAAATTTTAAGAAGAAATTAAAGTAAATTTTTATTTTTATTTTTTCGAACAGTCCTATAATGAGATGTAAGAGTTTTTTTTTTTTTTTGGCTATTGAACCTTTCTTTTTCTTTTTAATTAAAAGCTACAACTACAAGAAGAATAAATGCTATTTTAGAAGAACATTCCAAGAAAAATATTCTTTGTTTTGAGCTCATTTCCAAGGATTTAGTGATACGTAAATACATAATGTTTATTACGTCGCGAGCATTTTTATTTTAAAATAGAAGATAATGGCATTTTAATATCTCAAAGAAATAGTGAGGGACATTTTTATACATTTTTCCTATGAAGAAATCATACAGATGAGCATAGAGATGAAAATAATTGAATAAGTTATAGATATATAAATTACAAATACTCAAAAAATACAAGCTAGAACCAAATTAAGCTATCTATCATAACGGCTCTCTATCTAGTGTACAAGCATACATGAGGAGCTGCAGATTTTGTAATTATATATGTGAAAAGGAACTCTACCAGCCAACATTAGTTCACCCACTTCTAGTCTATGATGTACAATCAATTGAAATGCCCACAACTGGTTTATTTATTTATTTATTTATTTATTTTAAAAAATGATATTGAAATTAATAATAATAATAATAATAATAATAATAGTGTCCACGATAAAATTTGTGTTATGGTCTTGATCAACAAGACCAAAAACAATTTGTAAATGCAGAAATCCAACACCTCAGTCTTTAATTATTCATTATCACTGCTCTCGATAAGAACAAGATCCTCCTTCACCTTCTGCCTCTTGCTACTTCTTTTCTTGCTTCCTTCACTGTTCGATACCTCATTTTCATGATCATCGCCGCCTACAAACTTCTCGATTTCTTTGAGAATTCTACTCCCGTACCTTTCTGTCTTCAGTTTCCCAATTATCATCTCCAACTGAAAACAGAAAGAAAAAAAATTAGTATCAGGTTGAAGAAATTCTTTTTGAGAGGGAAAAAAAAAAAAAAACTAACTACCAATTGAGTTCCTTTGTACATGAAAAGCTACGGCATGCAAAGATCAGTTAAAAACCTTCCAGTAGTTCTTAGTCACTTGTTAAATGAAATAACTATTGAATGGATAGTTTGTAGACATTGTTATATTATATAGCATGAAGCACCATAAACTACTACTATTGCTACTGAACCTAACGCAAATGCTTTCAGATACAGATTCCTATCAAGAAAACAGATTAAATCTTCAATAGCAATTCAAATGTAATAAATAAAGGATACAAAATTTACTACAAGAACACAGCTGGAACTGAAATACTGCCAAGGTTAAGTACTAATCAGCATATCATGAACTTGCCTCTTCTGTTGATTTTGGTTTCTGGGCACTGATCATGCTCATCTGTTGTCTAGACAGGATAGAATGAGGGGTTATTCCCTCATGATCGGATGCGAGTTCTTTCCGCAACTTATCAAGTTTAAGCTCCAGTCCAGACAACACGAGACTGCGTTTTGCTGTGTTCATTTTATCAGGCTTGCTCTGTTTTCTAGAAATCTCCAGCTTAACAGACTTCTTGCCTATATGAAAATAAAGAAAATTAAAAACATAATGTCTATGGTAGCATTATTACAGAAATTTTCAAGAAAAGGTTTTAAGATTCAAGTCAGACCCTGGACTGTGATGACTATACAGGGGAGGGGGTATTATTCTTCTAATGGCACCCAAGAATTTTAAAGTTGGAATCCGAAAGATCACGAAAAAGAAAGAAATTACGTAAGGCGACCTGTTACAGCATAACATCAAGAAAACACACAAGTCATTGTAGTTCAAATTTTTTATCCTTTTTTGATTTCTAACAACCAAAAGCTGGGTTGTACAATGAGAGATTTTTTAGACACAAATTACATCACTGCCACTCAGAAAATGAACGAAATAAAAGTTCAAAGAAAAGAATATGAAATGATATCATAATGTGAAAGTTTCCTTATGCCAACAATTTCAAGAGTTAGCTCTTGAGAAATAGGAGAAATATATTGGTTAAACTTGAACTTGCCTTCTACAACTAGTTGGAGCACCACATCAAGGTGTAGTGTGGAAATGATAATATTCGCTTGGATGTCAGAAATATGATATCCAAAATTTACATGCTAAAAGAACAGCATTCATACCTTGCAGTACTTGCTTTGCAAATGGTCCTGTTTTGAGATAAGCATTTGTAGCATAAGCTGTATGCTGGAATTCTTCTTTCTGCATCAGGAGGACTAAATTAAAAATTGGTAAGAGCAAGATATTTCGCACGAATGAAATGAAGGCAACTGAATCGTAAGCCTAAGATTTTACAAAGAGCAGTTTCAGAAAATTTGTGTCTTATACCCTAGCAAACTATAATGTAGAACCTTGGGTTCTCACACCAAAAATATTTTTAATGAACCAAAAACCATTTATTCTTAGAGATGACAACCTTATGTAACGAAACAAAACCGTAAAATTCAGAGCAAACAGAAATATCTAAAACAAAATAATTACATTTTAAGTTTCCTACTAATAAAAGAAAATTAATTATTATTAAGAGATCCTTCTTTCCAAGAAAAACTATGATTACAGCTAAGTTTTGGGATCTGCTCATTTTGAAGCAAATAAAATATGACGTTTCTCCACCTTTTCTGAAAAGCTCGACCTCAAACAACACTATCACATTAAAGTAGAAATTACATGTCCGAGTTCATCCTCTTAATCATAATATGAATAATCAATCCTCATCATCACTTCCATCTTTTTCTATCCTTAGTTTTGCTTTTTTGTTGAACCACTAATACTGTTTGTTTCATTGGGCAAACTTTTACATGTATGTCCTTTCTCCCGACAATACAAAACTCAAATTTGTCTTAAGCTTACAAGGTTTAATTGGTGAAATGTCATCTTTATCTTCAAATCTATCACTTATTATAAATCTTCCCAGCTTCATTCAGACAAGCAGCCACTTGATTAAAATTTTTCCCATCCGTAAATCAATTTGAATGTCATAATTAACCCACCAATGCACCTACTAGTATGCTGTTTGAAGTCCTATTCAAAATCACAATCAAGCAACCAAAATATCCCAATCACCTCAGTTAAGAACTCATAGTTTTCAGTAGAATTCCTTTCATAGAATGAAAATGGGGAGAGGAAAAAAAAAAATATATCCTCCATTTTATAACTCAACTAAAGCTGATCAGTAATGGGCAAAAATAAATGAACAAAGCACTGATGAGCAAAGACTATGCCAACACATGCAATCATAAACCTCCGAACAACTATTCACTTTCTCTCCATTCCTAATATTAGGAGTATTTCAGAGTATCCTCTAGAACTACAAAAATATTCAAATGATAATTTCAGTTTTTTGTTGGAAAAATACAAGAATTCCACAATTTAACCAAGTAAGAAACTGTAACTCTTTTACAACTAAGGATGATCAAATTCTCACAAAACCAGAAACTAAATTCTACACCCTATTGAAAATAATGGAAAACCAACATCTGCTGACCATATAGAACTATAAAAGCTCTTATTAATATAAATTTTGCATCACTAGGAACCAAAAATGAACCTTTGTTTTTTCCAGAGCAGAATAAGTATGCAAAATGTCTCAAATTTTAGCTTGAAAACCTCATATATCAAGTTGGACATTTGCAGGAAAAAAAGACTAAAATTTTTTGCTGCCATTGGTAACACAATTGGGTTTCCCCACCCTTTCATATTTGTTTGATTAACTTAAAACATGTCCACAAATTTGTTTTATTCACAACCAATCCTTTAAAGAAATTTATGCTCTGTCATCTTTTGTTTTCATTTATGGATCAAGGACTAAAACGTGAGCATTCTTACCAAAACACTTTCTAAAATAAGCTGAACCACGAGCTGTTCTATCTCCTCTCTAGCAAGAGCATCACCTGGTATTCATGCAAAAAATATATTTATAGTGTAATACACATATGAAGAACCTGTATCTGAAGACAGAAAACCATGCCAAAATTTAATCTTAAGCAGCACAAATGAAACAAAGATATGCACAACATGCATGCCAACATCATAATAAGCCTGTTGGATACTCATCCAGCTGTATGACAAACCTAGATTTTTTAGCTTATTTTTCACTTTGTCCACCAACTGCAACATTGTCAATCTCTGATCATTCTGCTGCATATCTTGCACCAATGATACAATAATTTTTGCATGATCTGCAAATCATAGTAAGTGGTAAGCACACGACTGGTTTATTATTGGCTATTTTAAAAAGCATATTATTAAATGGATGTGATTAAGAGAAAAGCTAAAAAATCACTTCAGGCACTACAAGGAGTTAAATGGATGCGCTTAGAAGAAAAGCATAATCACTTCAGGCAGCAAATAAAAAATCAAAATCAAAATGATCTATAGAAAGAGAATAACAATGAAGAAACAAAAGTTGTAAGCAATGTAGCAAGAAACAATAAGTATAATCTGCAGAAAAGCATGGCTGACCAATCAAATAAATTTACCAGATACATCAACTTCCATAACATCACTCGAAAATGCACAATTATCACACATCCCTGCAAAGCATATAAAGAAGTCACAAAATTCAAGAATCAATTGGACAAAAATAAGCAGACCACAAAAATATAAAATAAAATAATACCATTGCAGTCTTGTAATGGCTCAGAAAAATGTCGGAAAAAGGCACTTCGGCGGCATTGTCTCTTAGACTGAACATAGAAGACTTGAAATAAGCTTTTGCTGTAATATATTTGCAATTTCAAATTGTAATTGTTAAGAATGCAACTTGTCATGCCACAAGCTGATTAAGTATAGTTTTCCTCAGATACACAATATGCAGTTTCCACCATATGGTTAACAAATAAAATTACTAGGAGAGCTCATGCAGGGGACTTATACAATTACTACAGCATATTTTATTTGCCATACTAACAATTTATTCACCTAAGCAACAGCCATGGACATCTATGAAACCAATTTTGTATAATTTAAAGAGTCCAAAGTCACAACCCCAGACCATGTACATGCATCAACTTTTTCTGTTTATTTTGTAACTTTTGGGGGGCAAAGTGATTCAAATATTTAATATAGTATTTATGCACTCAAATACCTTGACTCCATTAAGGGAAATACAACATTTCACATAGGATCTTTTACACCAATATACTGTATTCACCATTTCTTTTCCTTCTTTCGATCTCCAGATTAAAATCATTGTTCCTTACTTAGGATATTTGGATAAAGGTGTAATTTAGCCCTCAAACTTTTGGGCAGTGAACAATTTGCCCCAACTTCAACTTTTGGTCAAGTTAGCACACAACTCTCAATATACGGCCATTTTTCCCCAATTCATCCAGAAAAAGACTTGATTATCATTTTTTCATTGTCTTTTGAACCATTCGCTATATAATTGCAATAAAAATTCACATTAAAAAAGGATCATGTGAAAAAAAAAAAAAAAATTGGAATTGAATGGGGCAAAATGACTACAAAATGAAAATTGCCCACCCATCTGAACCAGAAGTTCTTTTGGGAAAATTCCCCATCGTCAAAAAGTTTGCTTTGAGGGACATTTTGTTTTGAGGGTCATTTTGCACCTTCCCCCCAAGATATTATTCTGATTTAATTTACTAAAAATGTTGCTTAATGTTCTAATCAGGATATTAGTGTGACATTCAAAAAAAGAAAGCCCAACTATAACTATTTACCCTAAAGTGATGGATTTGTAATATGGACTATACCTGGCAGTACCGCACGATGCCATAGAGATTCTGCAAACCAGAATTCTCATAGAAGACCATTGAACTCTGATCAGAAAAGGATGCACATTATGAGACAAGTATGTGCAAAAATTGCAAGTTCAAAAGAAGAGAGAGAGAGAGAGATACCTGCCTGGGAACATCACCAGACCGAAAAAATAGTAGGCATTCAGCAGGGGCTCCATCTCGTCCAGCCCGACCACTTTCCTGCAGCAATAGAAGCTATGAAAAGATTAGCACCCAAGAAAACACCTAAGTTACAAGGTAAGATAAGAGGAGGACCAAACCTGATAATATGTTTCCAACGATTTGCTTAGGCTGTGATGGATGACAAACCTGACTGCAGGCAGTTATTTTCAATAGAAGACCATGCAGGTTTTACGTGGAGACAGTTGCAAATTTAGACATCAGCATCAAGGAAAGAAAACACTACAGGTGATGTTACAACAACCAGAAGAAGCAGGAAATGCTCACAAAATATTCAATCAGACGACACACATCACAAACATAAAACAGTAGATTTGTAATACACACCATCTGGTTTGTTGATCCCCATACCAAAGGCCACCTATCACATAAGCAAGATGTTAGTAGATAATATAAATATTAGAACCAGAAGAAAAATTATATTTGCAATGACACATACTGTACCAACTATGACCTGCAACTTATTTTTGCTCCACCTGCGTCATTAGACCAAATAAGAGCCCCATAAAGCATGTAAAAATAATTGAAAAGGTTTAACAATTTCCATTAGTTGTGAAAAGAAATAGGATAGCAGAAAGCTTGCATGATGTGTCATCCTACATAAAATGTGCAACTACTTGCTGGGAAATATTTAAGACGAGGGAATGCGCGGACATACTCTCAGATGACAACAGCTGGGCCTAGAATTACAAAATAACACACTGTTCGTATCGTCAAAAAGTTATGGAGACTCTAAAGTAATACTCAGATATATCTAAAATTGAGAGAAGATCACCTAACCTTATTCCACCATAAATTGAGGCTTCAACAAGCAATATATTACTTTGCTTCTTAAACAGCTATAATTTCTTTCAGTCAAATAGAAAAACTTTATGGCCAGTGAATAAAAGTTACATTGTACAATTTCAAAATTCCTGGTTTAAATTTCATAGAATACTATATGATATATGATGTCAATGTTAGCAGTTAAGGAGAATGATGATCAACTCGCTTTAAAACAATTAACATTTTAATTTATTTCCTTTTGCCAACAAAAATGACAATCATGTCGGCAATAATAAGAGTGTTTACCAATGAAGTTTTGCTGCCATTTAATAATTCTAAACATTTAATTTTATTTAGATTAAAAGACTTCTGGAGCATTCACTATTTTACAGCTTCTATTTGCAGCCAACATATATTAGAATGATCACTTTACCTCATATGAACCCTCTCACGAGCATTGGCATCCATATCTGCATGGTAATAATCAGCTGAAATTCCTCTTTCAAGTAACTCTGCTGCAACCTACAAATTTTAACAGCATAATAAAGATAAATATTCATACAAACACCAGAAAAGATTCCAACAGAGGGACAACCTTCACTTGTGTTCTAATAAATCTAGGATTCTAAAATCAAACAAGCAGTGTGACAGTTGGAGATTACTTGACAGGAACAAACATGAAGTTGAAGATGGAAAAAAATGGAAATACACAGTAGATTTTATAAAATTGGCTATCATCCTCAAATAAGCAATAGATATACTTACAACTCAAAGGAACTATTATGAAATATTAACAATGTTAACAAAAATGATTTCCCAAATGCCACAAGGAAAAAAAAAAAAAAACTATTTCAAAATGACAGGATTAGTTGGTTCAACTAGTCTCAATTTTTCACAACTCCTAATGTCTTCAGCTTCCAGAATTCCATAAATCAAGATAGATTCCTCAACCATAAAGTTTGAATATTTTAAGCTTTTGAGGTTTAAACATAGAATTCATATCTAGTACATCTTCAGCTGCATATCCAACAAGAGTATATATGCTTGTAATGATCATAATAAATATACTCATAATAATCACAAAAGGTAGTGCTATTTGTTTAATCTTTCTTACAAAAAACTATAACTTCACTCAGACAGTCATTGTGTTTTGCAGCCATGCACCAAACTTCAAAGGGTCTATGCTGCTTTTAACAATGCTAGAGAAAAGAAATTTTATACTGTAGCAGACCGTTCATTTTCTCAGTGTCACTTCAATAAGGCTTCTCACTCCTGTCCAACAACAACAATGACAACTAAGCCTTAATCCCATCCTAGATGGGGTCTGCTATATGGATTCTCTGTCTCCATTTCCCTTTGTCCAAAGCCAGATCCTCCTCAATATTAAACAAGTGTCAACCATTGCTCTCCATGTAGTTTTTGGCCTCCCTTTTCTTTACTTTTTCCACTAAACGCTATTCTTCATGCGCAAACAGGAAAAATAAATACAATATTCTTCACCAATCTTGTAGTAAAAATAATGAAACTTATCACAAATTTGTTCACTCTTTTGCATCAGAATCGGAATTGGATGTATATGAGATAAATTTATAAACTAATTCAAGTTGATAATCTTGATAAATTAGTAATGTCAAAAGAAAAACAAAATAGCACTCCTGGTTGATAAACTAACAATAATATCAAATTGCAACTATGCAATAGACACAAATGACAAGGAAACATTGATGTGATGACAAATACCTGCTCACATTCCTTTCTGGAGAAGCAGTAGACTATGCCAGATTCGTTGTTTGGATAAGATTCTCGAATGAAGTCAGCAATTTCATCAATAACAGCCTTGCCAACAGATGACTTTTCTCGTACCTACAGAATAGAAGAATTTAATTTTAGCCCCCCTTACCAACATTTCTATTAACTACACGATGTAAAAGCAACATTTCTATTAACTATACCATGTAAAAGAGATTTGGCCTGTTGACTGTGCTGACAAATTTAACACATTTTGGAATATGGAGCATCTCCATTAGATCATGTTGAACTTTCTGAGTAGCAGTTGCCTGCAAAACATGTAATTGAAATCATTTTGGCTACCCTAAAATTGCACAATGTGAATTCTGCATGTTCTATTCATCTTTCTTGACCAAAAAAGATAATTGGAACATACAGTCAAAGCCAACACGGGAACGCTGGGAAATTGAATCTTGAGGATACCAAGGTTCTTGTAATCAGGGCGAAAGTCATGACCCCACTGACTACAACAATGAGCCTCCTGCAAATCAACTCAAATAATCAACTATAAATAGTTATGTAATTTTAAATAAAAATGCCATAAATTCTTGGCATGAGATCTCAGTAAAGGGGACCCTGTTTAGTTTGTGTGTTTTCTTAACTCCTAGTTTCAGTGATCTGTTTAATGTAAATAATTATCTCCACAGGAAAGTTCTCCTAGAATAGAACTTTTGTATAAATAATATTGTGGTAACCTGCAAATTAATTCAATTCAATTGAACTTAACTTCTCTAATAAAGCTTTGTCAATTCCCTTTTTTGGCTAGATTTCAACATCTAGGTAAATTGCTTTAAGCACAATAAATAAATAAATAAAAGGAAGTGATAACTTCAAAGCTAACATTGCGGCAATACCTTGTATAACTAATTCTCAAGTATATTTCAACAGCATGAAAGTTAATTGTGATAACTTACAGCTTGAAAAAGTCAGACAGGGATATTAAATAGCATACTCACATCAATTGCTATAAGAGAGAGGCGCCCTCCATTATGGCATTTTTCAAGTTTTGACATAAATCTTTTGCTCTTTGATATTTTTTCAGGTGTGACATATAATATTTTAAGTTCCCCTTCGCCTTTTTCGAGAGCCTTGTAAATTAACTTCTCGTCTTCCTTGCTAGTGATTGAAGTAAGCATGCGTGCTGGAATGTTTAAAGTGATTAAACCCATAACCTGGATTTTTCATCATTGTTAGAAAAGCTTTTTGTAGGCTGCATATAAAGCATCAGCTGTGCATATTTCTTACATGTTAAATACAAGAAGAGCACCTGATCTTGAATTAAAGAAATCAAAGGACTAACAACAAGGGCAACTCCATCACGAAGAATTGCTGGAAGCTGGTAACACAGGCTCTTGCCCCCACCTGCAGCCATAATCACCAGAACATCTTTTCCACTCATGACAGCATTGATGATCTGGTAATAGCCAACTATTTATAAATAAACTCATGAGGATAGAAAAACAATTAACATCAGATGAACAACAAGAGAGATTGCAGAATAGGCACCATTTGGCACAAGGAAAACACTTCCCACATAGGTAACTTGATCAAAAGAGATTTAAGAAAAATATAATGCTCTTTTCATTTTTCTATTGTGCTTATATCGTATTCAAAAGGGTACAAGATATCCTATAATTCTTTAAACTATGAAAAAGGATGGAATTCTTAGTGGAACTGTATAAGCACATATCCATTTGTCTATGAACCACTTTCTGTGATAACCAATGTCCAATCACCGACAGTCACCACTACCACAGTTCAACATTTTTCATGCAACAATCTCTTATATTAATGTTAAAAAGTTTTTTTTTTCATTAAAAAAAAAAGCATAGATAGTAGAGTTTCATAGACACACATTCTCAAAATCAAGTTCATGCAAATACTACAGAATAACAACTAAGCGTTGTTGGTGTTAAATCAAACACTAGAAAGTAAACCATTTTCTGGGAAGATTTCTAAATGAATACAGTTTCCAACTTATTTCCATGAAAAACCTTAGGGTAAATTTCAAGACATTCTGGATCATGATCAAAATATGAAGAAAGTTCATCTGGTACTCTTTAGTGTTAAATCAGTGTATAGCCTTCATTGTGATTTTTAAGTTTAAGATGCTGTTAATTTTCTTAAACTTAAATTTTCTTCTGTTCAAGTCTCAAATTCAAGGTAACTTTAGAAAATTTTTATATTTATGGAAATCATTGTTGCAATTGCACATATTTCAAGTTTGTTGATGCCATTCAACTTAGTTAGGCCAAGTCAAAATTAGATCATGGAACCAGTTTCCGAGGTTTCCTATTTAAGAGTCCAAACTCTAAATTGTCATGAGGGAAACTCCAAGCCCCTAGATAATTATACAATTTCCCTAAAATTACTCATAAAGATTCCACTGATGCAACTTAAAGACATATAGCAGCTCTTGAATCTATTTTCTAAGAAAGGGTTTTGCTGATATTTGATTTTATAGCTTTTCACTGAAGTTCTAGGAAGACAAACATCCTAAGTACCGCATTCAAAGCTCATAACTCAGCTTTGGCCTTCATCATCTTGATGAAGAAAAGCAACCATAAAATTTAATTTAGCTTATCACACAACTGGAGACAAGGGGTAGCCCACATACCGGACTGATGAATCAGATTTTATGTTGGGAATGGAAGCCACAAAATTTCAATAACTAATATCATTAATGATACTGCAAGATTATGTAGCAAAATTTCTAAGCTTTGCTCTTATGGATCTCTAGGAATCACAACCAAATTTCCCATGACTAAGAAAAGTGCATAATATGATAAAAGAATAAGCACAATTCCTAAAATTTTACACAACAAAAACAGGCTATTAAGTCCCTACAACATACAAGTACAGGTTTTGATGGATCGAATTATCTCAGAACACATCAAGTACTTCAAATCCTAAACCAATTAAGATTTGGGATTCCAAATGAGGACAAACAAAAATTTTGTTTACTAATAATAAGTAGGAACAGTAAAATAAGCCTGCAAACCCATTGCAATTAAAGCTAGAAACTGAAATAATCCCTTTCAATACCAACGTTATAAACTTAGAGGAGCAACAACTAATTAACAAGGCATAATACATTTGCAGATACGTCACCAAGTTTAGTTTAATCATTTAGACACTTCAACTTCTCCAAAAACCTCATAAACATTTTTTTGTCAATTTCATTACCTTAAGACATCTATAGTTCTTGAAACTCACTTCCGCCACATAAGTGCCACTTCAGCAAAATGTGTACTTATCAAAATTGACAAGATAAAAGTCTATACGCATGTCAACTTCAGGTGTTCTAGATATATTAAGCCCAAAAAAATAAGAAGAAGAAGGAGGAGGAGGAGGAGGAGGAGATAGATAATGTAGATAAGAGATAGAATAGCAAAAAAATCACTCACTTCGCGCTGATTTGCACGATACGTGGAAATACCAAAAACATTAAACTTAACACGATCAGCTTCATCGTCCCATTCAAATGAAGCAGACCAGTTCTGCATTGCAGTAGAAGGAGAAGAAGAAGGACCATTTTGAGACACGGATTCTTCAGCACAAGCTTCGAGTATAGCTTTGAGTTCCGATTGTCTTTCGTACAACTCCTCTTGGCGGTCCAGCAATAACTGTATCTGATCTGAATATCGAAGAATATAAATAAACATAATTCAAACCATTTTTTGAAAAAAAAAAATAGACAGGAGAAATAGGAAATTAATTACCTTGAATATCTTGAATTTCCGCCTCCACATTTCCCAGCTCTTGCAATACCTCTTCAGTATCCATCATTTCAATTAATTGTTTAGGAGAAGGGTTCGACAAAGGAAGAACAAGAAGAAGAGGGTTTTGCTCTGCAACACCACACTTGCCGCTTCAGTGCTTTGTATAACTTTTTATTATTATTTTTTTTTTTTCGAGGAGAGTGCTTTGTATAACTTAAATAATTAATAAGTTAGAAATTAGAATCACAGAATGAAATATTAATTACTGGAATATTTTGGAAAAACTCATAACTATGCAAATAAAAACTACATATATTAGGTTTCTGAATTTTGATTATATTCTTTTATGAATTTTATAAATTTATAATTTTGCCTCAAATTATTTTTTCCCCGTCCTAAAATTTATTCTTCTTTTCAAATTACATACAAAAACTATAAAATTATTTCAAAATTCCTACCAAAAGCTCTACTAACATTCCAAAAGTAGCCTACTTTATATTAAAAATTTTAACTCACTTAAACGAAATTATAAAATTATTATGCAATCTTTTAAACTTATTTTAAATTTTGAATTCTAAGATTTCTGACTTCTTTTAATTTTTCACATTCGTTAAAATATCAAAAACTTGCAAATTCTCTATTTTTCAGAAAATAATATTCAAAATTCACTATCTTACGCCCAATTCTTTTAAAAGGCCTAAAAAAAATTCACATAAATTTTAAAATTTTCAAAAGTTTTGTTTAGATAATTAATGTGATATACAATAGTGTTTAATAATCCTATTAGTGGATCTTTGTTGAAATGTTTGAAAAGTTGACACACGATACTATAATGCATAGACTTAAAAATGTGCAATGATGTTTTTATGAGGTGGAGTAAAATACATGTTGTATTCTTTTCTTTTTTTTTAGCCAAGCTTTAATCTCACTGAATTTTCCTTGCTAGGTTTTTAACGAGGCAGTTTGTACTATATATATTATAAATATTGTATATTATTTTTCTTTCACTAAATTTTTATCACGTTAAATTTTTCATAGTAAAGTTTTAACGAGACACAATTTTTTATTTTTTAATGAGCATCTAAAAGGGAGGGTTATAAATAAATGAATTTATATTTGTCCATAAGTTTAAGAAGTGTAAACTCTTAATTTATAACTCAAAACTCTCACTTTATTAATAGTTGTAACTCAAATATTTATGTTTACTTGTGTAACCTATATCCATAAGCCTGTAAATATAAGCTTCTTCCATGAAATACATATAAGTGAAAAAATAATAATATACTTACTTTCTTTCCATCTCTATCAATATTCACTTTATTTTATTATTGTTATTCTTATAATTTGTTTTTGTAATAGTCCATGTACTACTCTTATTTTATAATACTACTAATGAAATCAATAATTTTGGGACAAAGATACAAATAATGCTTTTTCAAAAACTATTTACAAAACTGGTGTGTTTTTGAAACATATTCTAATTCTGTGGTAATGGGACCCACTACGTGGGCTGCAAAATTTGCACTGATACTGCAGCTCCATATTGCGGCTTCAAACATTGACGCTGCAGCTCTTCAATCATATTCAACTTTCCCATCATCACCTGCATTGAAAAAATCACATGCCTGCTGTAAATTCATTTGCGTTGCTCTCAGATTTCTTTCACCGAGAGCAAACGCAATAAAGTTATTGAAATAAACAAAGAAGGGTGCAAATATTTTCGGTGTCAAATTTAAGGTATTTTATGAATTTTGTTATATTTATTTATTGCCATGAATAAATACATTTTATTATTATAATGTGTGAATATTGGCAATGTTTATATTATTTAAATTTTATTACTTTCTTTTTATGTAGTGCAAAGATTTTAATTATTATCAATGTGGTAGATGGTGGGCACATATTTAGCTATAATAGCTATCATACGTGATATTGTAAGGCAAATTATTGCCCAAAAATTGGGTGATTTGTATAGTTATTAAGTTGCAAATGGCAAAACAATATTCAATCATATTATTACAGTTAATAAAAAATTACAAGAAATTATAATGAGTGGATATCCAATGAAGGAAGCGGAGATGGTGGAAGCTTTTTTGCATGACAATACCAATGGAAAATTACAAGAAATTACAATAGCTATGATAAATGATATTGTAAGGCAAATCGTCGCCAAAAAATGGGATGTTTGTATAGTTATTGAGTTGAAAATGGCAAAACAATGTTCAATTATACCATTACCGTTGAAGCTTTTTGCATGACAATATCAATATATTATTTGAAGTTTGTAATGAAAATTTAAAATAGTGAGCATGTAATGAAATATGGGTAATTAGTTCTGATATTTGCGAAATATGTAATAAAAGTTAGTAAAGAAAATTATTTAAAAATTAGAAATAAAATACTAGTCGAACAAAAAATTTATTGTAAGTGGTAAAATTATAATAAATGGCCTGAATACTATGTTCATTAGAACATAACAAAAAAATTTGTGCTTGTATTAATGAAAATGTAAATATATCTTTTAAAAATATTGTGTTTGAAAATGTATTATTATTATTATTATTATTATTATTATTATTTGTTTGTAATACATAATGAGTTAAATTATTATTTACATATTAATATTTTGGTTGTTTTATTTAATGGATAAAATATCTAATTGTGAAAAAATGATAAAAAAATATTAATCACATATATTAACTTACAGGCAACTCGAAAATGGCAGCATATACCTACTTTTATTTGCACACTGGAGAGTAAATAAGTTATGGAGTCGGATGTTTCAATTTGAAATATCTGGTTCAAATGCCATAACAAAGAAACTGAGAATTAAAAATAAGCCATATGTTCCTGAATTGGTCCATAAAATTCATGTTAAATTAAGTTTATGTATCAATAACATGGTTTCTAGAATTATATACTAGAGTCCAACGTACAATCGAGGATTATTATGCTGGAGTCAGTGAATTTGGTAGATGACGATGACATTGAAATGATATATGAAAATTTAAGGAGATATGATGATTATACGTTGGTGGAATTAATTATTATAGTTACTGAAACTAGGGGTGAGCAAAAAAACCGATGGACTTGGTTAACCGAAAAAAAAATCCGAAACCGAACTGATGGACTAGTTAACCGATTGTAATGGACTGGTTAATGGTTAGTGTTTTGAAAAAACCGATATTAATGGACTGGTTAATGGTTTTTGACTCATGTGACTGGTTAACCGAACCGAAACTGAATTTCTAGTTAATTTATTAATTTTTTAATAATTTATAACAATTTATATAATAATTTATCCTAATTAAAGGTAATCATGTACTTTTTTTTCATTATACTAATTATTTTAAAGTTTTTAAGTTTTTTTAATTGGCTATTAGTAAGTATAACAATTTATCTAATTAAAAGTGATTATGAACCGGTTAATATATTTACTTATTAAATATTAATTTTTAAAAACAAATTTGCTTATATCCATCAAATATTTTTATTTTAACAACAATTTTTTTTTTTAGGAAACAACAATAATATTATATTATAGTGAAAAAATTTTAATTTTTAAATATCTTGAACATTTTAATTTTATTTATGAATATATTTATAATTATAGTGGTTAACCGAAAAATATTAGGTAACCGATCCGAAAATCCGAAACCGATGGAC
The DNA here is from genome assembly GCA_947683425.1 of Excoecaria cochinchinensis. Lineage (NCBI taxonomy): Eukaryota > Viridiplantae > Streptophyta > Magnoliopsida > Malpighiales > Euphorbiaceae > Excoecaria > Excoecaria cochinchinensis. The sequence goes on along the minus strand of CANTUQ010000150.1, from coordinate 4,045,613 downwards.
TGGTTAACCGATGGTAATGGACTGGTTAATGGACTGGAATTTCAAAAAATCGATATTAATGGACTGGTTAATGGACTGGGTCTCATGGACCGGTTAACCGACCATGCTCACCCCTAACTGAAACGGATACAGGAGCTAATATACCGACATATGCGCTCGGCAATTAAGATATGAATGATGAATTTGACATGAACAACATCTTGGGAAGTCAACAAATCTATGTATTTGATGTTGGTCCTAATTAGCACATGCAATCTGTAAGTCAATATGATATTAAAATATTATCTCAATCTAATTTTCGTGGAGAACAATATACAGATGTAGTACAACGACGATCAATTAGCAATCAGGGAGATGTTGGTCTTAGTTAGCCTTGGCAGTCTATCAGTCATCGGGATAGTGATTTGATTGGAATAAAGGCAAGTGACGGCTCAGGATACGGTCATTTACGTCAATCAATTAGCCAAAGCCCCCATACTTCTTTGAGTCAACCTAGATGATCATTCATTCGAAGGGTTGGTAATTTTCTCAGTAAATTCATATTTGGCATCAGATCAGATAGTCATTAAAATGGCATGAATTTTGTTAAGGAATCTATTTTAGCGAAAATTCAGAATACAGAACACAGTTGTGAATGCCATTCTATTTTGCATATTCCAAATGTTAGTCAACAACCATCTATTTTCATTCTACCAGATGTGAGTCAATATCGATCTATTTCTCAGATGCCAATTGCAGCTCCTACTCAGCTAACTAAGTCTCTTTATTGAAGGGATGGTGATCTATTGGGTGATTTCATACCCGTCAATAGTCCAAGTACTAATGCAGATGATGTGCTATTTTTTATTTTAATTGGTGTAGTGTAACAACCCTTACTACCTAATAGAGAAAAACTAACATACAAAGAGATCTTGCAAAGGGTGTCACCAAAGTAGACTAAATCTAACAGAAACTTACTAAAAGTCAGAATAACAAAAACTAATTATTTAATCCCTGCTTAGATAACCTAATGACGCGACCTCAGCAAGTGTACTGAATCGGCAAGTAATATAGTGGAATATAATTAAGACCACAAGTTATCGAACCCAAGGGACTGTGTTGTGTAAAATTTTAACAATTAAATGTATGCTAAAGAATTCCCAATTATTTTGATTTGGTGATTGTTTAACGCAGAAGAAATAATAATCTAACTAATGATATTAATGTCTAAGAATATTAACGATTTAATAATACAGTAATTTGATAAAATAACTAAGAGATCTTGCTAAGGAATACCCATTCTCCCCAATAATATCATGTGAATACTTAATTCAACAATTTCATATACAATCAGTGAACAACCTAGCCTATACCATAGCCTGCCTTTCGGATCAAGCTTTTCTAACACATGCACCTACCACCCTGGATTCAGCACATATTTTAGCATTGAAACAGGTCTTAAGTCCTAAGCTTAGATGATCCTACCATCCCGGATTAAGATACCAAAGCTTAATTATCTTCTACAATTCTGAACCTATTAAAATAGAGATCCACAGATTTAACTACCATCTCGGATTAATCAAACCAGTGAAAATCAATAGAAATAGAACAAATTATATATAAGCTAATGAAGTGAATACAATCTAAGATTATCACAGCAGATTACTCTTAAACTTGCATTAAATTCAATAACTAAAACAGATAAATTTGGAGAAGATAAATCTGAAGCATATGCATAAATCAATCCACGCAAGCATTCACATGATTATTGGGGATTCAAGGCATCCCTTAACAAGAAAGGAACTACTCACTCATAATTGACATAAAAACTGAATTAAATAGAGATAAGTTGATATTACCCATTTGAGATCTGAAAATGAAATTCTTACAATAATAAAATTGATGTTCTTCCCGTCTGATCTATTCTCAAAACTTCAAAAAGAAATAATAATCTCCCACTATCTCTAATTATTCTTTCAGATTTAAAATAACAACAGCATAAATTAAATTCTAAAACTATATGAAAAATCTAAATCTTCAGTTGCAGAAAATAAATCTTTCTTTCTTCGTTCCAGCAAAAACTCAACTCCTCTCGGATTTGGTATTCTTTCTGACTTTTTATTGCCAATGTTTTCATCGGTTGGTAAATGAGAAAAGGATTCTCTTCTTTTCTTCGGAAGTTTGGTGGAGTTTGAATTCATCCCACGTGACCAGTTGGTAAGAAAGTCATGAAAATGCATTGCCGTGTTGATTTTTCCATTTGTGAATGCATGGCCATGTGAAATTTTGCACTCCCGTGCATTAAGCAAATAACACTCACTTGGCCAAGTGAGAATTTGCACTCCCGTGCATTATGTAATTGCACTTTGTTCCATTTGACTTTCACAAATATGAGAATTTACCAAATTATCCACAACTTAGCATTAAATCCTTTTTCCTTTATTTTAATCCTGAAAAATACCAAAATCAACAATTAAACTTTAAAAACATAAAATTAACTAATTCAACTATAATTCAACCAAATAAATACTAAATTAACTTAAATAAATAAATAAAAACACACTAAAAATATCATTAATTTCACAATTATCAAATACCCCACACTTAGACTTTGCTCGCCCCGAGCAAATTAGAACAATCCAACTCCTCAAAATAATCAAACTGAAATAAAGAATCATGTAATTAAGAATCATGCTTAGCAATTTAACAAAAGCACTTAACAAAATTTCAACCACAATTAATTCAACAAGGCAAAATAAGTTAGTTTCTTTGTGTGTGTGCAAGACCAAAACATTTTAAGTATTTAAAAATCAAAACACCAATGCAACTCATAACCAAGCTTAGAATGAATGTACACTCAAGTGTACAAATAGTTTCGCACTTGAAACTCTAGAAACACCATAGGCCTCTCCTTTAGCACCGGAACCCGAAAGTCATCTCCGCTGAACAACTTAAAAACAAAACTTAAAATCACTTAGGTCTTTCAAAGGTTGTAATGGGGTTAAGGTATTAGTTATCAAAAAATGGATAAAAGATCAAACAATAAAATAGCCACTCTAAGATAAAATAGACTAACAATTCTAAAGTGTCTCCCATTAACTTATCAATATAGAACTCAACTTGTTTAACTTTTGATAATTCACAGCTCTTATGAGAGAAAAATATTTAAAATTTCTCACTTTCACAATTTATACCCTTTTTTAGAAGTCATTACTGATTGTCCCTTGTACGTACCCCACACTTAAGATTTTGCATTGCATATTATTTTGAATTTCAACTTCTTCTTCTTTTTTTTTTTTTTTTTTTTTTTTTTTTATATGCTTACAGCAATACAACGATACTCTGGATAGTTACAAGATATAATTTCCACTATTATTTGACTTCAGCCATAATCCTTGAAAATAACATTCTCACTATACCCATCAATCCTTTTTCTGTTAATCTACCCAATCCTAGAGTGGCAACTCTATAAAAGGTAGGCAAACGGCTTTTTAAGCTATATGGTAATTTGAACAGGTATAAAAAAAAATAAAAATTGACACGCTTTTAGCATATCTCATTAAGCTCAACTTGGCTAACAAGGATTAATGTATAAAAAGGGTAGGAAAATAGGTCAAAATATGGTTAAACAAGAAAATATTGCCTAGATCATTTTCTAAGTTGAATTGAGTTGTTTGTATGCTTTGAAGGGTGATGAGGAAGGTTCTAGTGCTCTAACATTCCTTGCTCAACTATTTTATGCATTTTTTTTTTTTTTTTTAAAAAACTGGTCTTTTGTGCTCAAAGAGTAGAAACTAGCAAATATAAGTCAAGTTGAATATTAATCTAGCCAAAAATTCATTAAACAACATGTTTGTTCTTGCTGCACTGCCGGGTGATATGGAAGAAAGAGCAAAGTGAAAGCTTGTGAAAATGAAAGAGAACAAATAAATAAACAAGAGGGCCTACGGGACAGCACCTCACGCGCCTGCGTGAGGCTGGGAGGGCAGCACATTCGCGGCTGCGCATGTAAGATGCGCGGCTGCGCATCTCTCATGCGCAGGAGATGCGCGGCTGCGTATCTCTCATGCGCAGCTGCGCATGGGAGATGCGCGGCTGCGCATCTCTTATGCGCAGCTGCGCATGGCCATGCGCAGGTGGGTAATTTCCCACTCACCCGCGCATGGCACTTGCGCAGGTGGGCAAATTCCCACTCGGCCGCGCAGTTCCTTGCGCGGCGGGTTCGTTTCTATACGCGACTGGGCATTTTTTCACGCGGCGGGGCAATTTCTCACGCGGCTGAATAATTTACCTCTGAGACTTCAAAAAAAAATTCTAATGCTAAAAATTCAACAAATGCAAAATAAATTGATAAATGAACCTACAATGCTTCTGATTTTTTTTTATTTTTTATTTTTTTATTTTTTTATTTTAAACTCCTTAATTTAATTGAATCACACATCCATCTATTAATGCATTCTTATATAATGAATATGTCCAGAGTCTGCAATCCAATTTACTTCAACTTTGTATCTTTGTAGTTCATGAATCTATTGACAAAAATTTAAACTAACTAAAAACACACAAGAAATAAAAATGACTAAAATTTAAAATTAAAACAAATAGAGTAGAGAATGTAGTTCTGAATTTAAGAGTCCTCAGCTAGACTTTGAATTTACCTCACTCAGCATCGAAAATAATGATTACCGCTGCCAATTCAGCGCGGTTCTCAAAATATGGTTTTAATCGATGGCCATTTACCTTGAATTCCTCACTCCCAGGTTGTTTTCTGATCGTGATAGCTCCAAAGTCAGTCACACTTACCACTTCAAATGGTCCCGTCCACCGCGACTTCAATTTTCCAGGAAACAATCTTAATCGACTATTGTACAATAGGACTTTCATACCTGGAGTGAATTCCTTTCTGATCAGTTTCTTGTCGTGCCATCTCTTCGTATTTTCCTTGTACTTCTCCGCTTGTTGGTATGACCAATAGCGTATTTCTTCCAACTCGTTCATCTGGAGAAGTCTCTTCTCACCTGCACTCTTAACATCGAAATTAAGAAATTTGGTTGCCCAATAAGCTTTGTGTTCAAGTTCGACAGGGAGATGGCATGCCTTACCATAGACTAACTTAAACGGGGATAACCCTATAGGCGTTTTGAATGCGGTTCTATAGGCCCATAAAGCTTCATCCAGCCTCAAATACCAATCCTTCCTAGATGAATTTACAGTCTTTTCTAGGATTGTTTTGAGTTCTCTATTAGAAACCTCAACCTGTCCATTTGCTTGAGCATGATATGGGGTGGAAATTTTGTGCCTCACACCAAATTTCTTTAATAGGGCAGTAAATTGATGATTAACAAAGTGCCTGCCCCCATCACTAATTATGGCCTTTGGCGTGCCAAACCTAGTGAAAATGTTCCTCCTAAGGAATTCTAGTACAATTTTGGCATCGCAAGTCTTAGTAGCTATGGCTTCTACCCACTTACTCACATAATCCACAGCTACTAATATATACTCAAAACCAAAGGATATTGGAAAAGGCCCCATGAAATCTATCCCCCACACATCAAATAATTCCACTTCAAGCATATTGGTTAACGGCATTTCATCTTTCTTAGAAATATTTCCTACCCGTTGACATCTATCACATGTTTTCACAAAACTTTGAACATCTTTAAACATGGTAGGCCAATAAAAACCAGAAGATAAAATTTTTGATACCGTCCGGTTTGGTCCATGATGTCCACCAGCTTCTCCACTATGACAGGCTGTGATAATCTCACCTTTCTCCTCATCTGGAATACATCTTCTCAGCACTTGATCTGCACACAAACGAAATAGATAAGGGTCATCCCAAAGATAATGCTTTGCATCAGCCTTTAACTTCTTTTTCTGCTGCCATGTGAAATCCTTTGGCATAAATCCCCCTGCGAGAAAATTAGCTAAATTAGCAAACCAAGGAACAAAAATCTCATTTTCAAACAAAGCACAAATATGTTCATCAGGGAATAAATCTGAAATCTCCCCTTTCTCAATGTGAGCATTTTCCAGTCTTGACAAATGGTCTGCTACAAAGTTTTCTGCTCCCTTCTTATCTTTAATTTCTAGGTCGAATTCTTGCAGTAGAAGTACCCATCTGATCAGTCTTGGTTTGGATTCCTTCTTTGCAAATAGGTGCCTCAAGGCAGCATGGTCAGACCACACCACAATTCTTGCTCCCAGCAAATATTGCCTGAATTTTTCGAATGCATACACAATTGCAAGAAGTTCCTTCTCCGTTGTGGTGTAATTCATTTGAGCTCCTGTCAAAATGTGACTTGCATAATAAACCGTACAAAATACCTTTTCTCTTCGCTGCCCAAGTACTGCACCAACTGCAAAATCACTAGCGTCACACATTAATTCAAAAGGTAAATTCCAATCCGGAGAAATAATCACCGGGGCTGAAATGAGCCTCTGTTTCAAAGTCTGAAAAGCCAGCATACATTCATCGTCAAAATTAAATGGAGCATCTTTCATCAACAAATTTGATAAAGGTTTAGCAATTTTTGAAAAATCTTTGATAAACCGGCGGTAGAATCCTGCATGTCCCAAGAAACTTCTAATGCCTTTCACACTAGTTGGGGGTGGTAACTTTTCTATCACCTCTACCTTTGCCTTGTCAACTTCTATCCCCTTCTCAGAAATTTTGTGCCCAAGTACAATGCCTTCCCTTACCATGAAATGGCATTTTTCCCAATTCAGCACCAAGTTGGTCTTCTTACACCTTTCTAACACCAATTCTAAATGCCTAAGGCAGCTCTCAAAATGACTCCCATAAATGGTAAAATCGTCCATGAACACCTCCATAAATTTCTCTATGAAGTCATGAAAAATTGCCATCATACACCGCTGAAATGTAGCCGGTGCGTTGCACAGCCCGAAGGGCATTCTCCTGTATGCAAATGTGCCATAGGGACAGGTAAATGTAGTCTTTTCTTGATCTTCTGGAGCTATGGGTATTTGCATGTAACCTGAATATCCATCTAAAAAACAATAGAATCCATTTCCTGCCAATCTTTCCAACATTTGGTCAATAAAAGGTAAAGGAAAATGATCCTTTCTGGTTGCATTATTTAACCTCCTATAGTCTATGCACACCCTCCATCCTGTCACTGTGCGTGTGGGAATTAATTCATTTTTTTCATTGGCTACAACTGTCATCCCTCCTTTCTTTGGTACACATTGGACTGGACTGATCCAATTGCTATCAGAAATGGGATAGATAATACCTGCATCAAGGAGCTTGAGTACCTCCTTTTTCACCACTTCTTGCATTGCTGGATTTAGCCGCCTTTGTGGTTGCACCACCGGTTTGAAGTCAGTTTCCATAAGTATCCGGTGCGTACAATAGCTGGGGCTGATTCCTTTTAAATCTGAAGTTGACCAGCCAATTGCTCCTTTATACTTCTTGAGTACTTCAATAAGCATTTCTTCTTCCAAACCTGTCAATAAAGATGAAATAATTACTGGTTTTGCATTATCTTCTAAAAATATATATTTTAAATGTGAAGGAAGAGGGTTAAGTTTAGAATGTGTATCCCCCTTTTCCAGGTTCAGTCCTTCTTCCTGTGTGTTTTCTTCTTCACTTTCTTGCTCCACAGCTGCAATCACTTCCTCATCTTCCAATTTTTCATTCTCCAAAGAATGCAGTAAATCCTCATTCACCGGATCAGCTTCTAACATTTTCTCTTGCACTTCTTCTACACACTTGTCTATTGTATCCATAAAGTAAGCAGATTCTTCTATATCATCTGATGGATACCTTTGAGCTTTGTTCATATCAACAACTAATTTTTCATCATTGAATCTCAGGGTAACAGTTTGCCCATGCACATCAATCAAAGCTTTTGCGGTGTTTAAAAATGGTCTCCCCACAATAAGTGGTACTTTCCTGTCCTCTTCCATTTCCATCACCACAAAGTCTACTGGAAAAATAAACTTCCCCACTTTCACTAACAAGTCCTCTATCACTCCCTTGGGTCGCCTCACCGACCTATCCGCAAGTTGGAGTCTCATTCCCGTCTCCTTAAGATCACTAAGATTCAGCTTCCTGCAAATAGAATAAGGCATTAGATTTATGCTTGCACCTAAATCACACAAAGCATTACCATAAAAATTTTCACCAATTGCACAAGGTACAGTGAAGCTACCTGGATCTTCCAATTTCTCAGGGATCTTGTTCATGATTATAGCACTGCAATTTTCTGTTAGTTGAACAGTTCCATGCCCTTCTAATTTCTTTTTATTAGAACATAGTTCTTTCATAAATTTAGCATAGTTGGGCATATGAGCTAAAGCTTCAGCAAATGGTAAATTAATGTGTAATTTCTTAAACATTTCTATAAACCTAGCTTTTTGCTCATTTTTCTTTTCTTGTCTAGCAACAGCAGGAAATGGCAGTCTATTTATGTCGAGATCCTCTACCCTTGGATTCACTATACTCTTACCTTTATCCTTTTTAGGAGCATTTTCATTCATTTCAAAATTAAAGTTCGAATTACTTACCGTCCGTGTTGGCTCCTTCTCTTCTGAGAAAGAATTTTTACCTTGATCTTCTCTTTGTGCAACATCCTTTCCACTTCGCAGTGTAATTGCTTTTGCTTCCTCTTTTGGATTCCGATCCACATTTGATGGAAATGTTCCTGGCTGCCTTTGGGATACAGAATTTGCAAGCTGACCCAACTGAGTTTCCAGATTTCTCATAGAAGCATCTTGGTTTCGGTTCCACTGCTCTTGAGATTTCCACCTAGATTCTTGATTTGTCATGAATTGCTGCTGACTGTTTATGAAGTTAGCCATCATATCCTCAAGATTTGGCTTCTTCTCTTGCATAGGTGGCCTAGGTGGGTATCCCGGTGGATGGTATGATTGAGCTTGTGGTTGATTGAAGTTCTGTCCATGGTTGTGATGTGGTGGGTATGGCATTTGGTATTGGTTGGATGTTTGGGGTTGGTATGAATGTCCTTGATTGTGCTGAGTACTTTGGTTGAAAGGTGGTCTTGCTGGTGGGTGAGAGGATGAGGCATTCTGATTTCCATCTTTCCAAGAAAAATTCGGGTGATTTCTCCAGCCTGGGTTGTATGAGTTACTATAGGGGTCACTCCTCCGATAATCCCCTACAGCATTAACATTTCCCATTGATGCACTCTCTTGAGCATACTGCCCACTTTCATACCACTCATCTTCTTGAGAAACAGATGCTACATTTTTCACCCTTAAGTTTTTCATCTCGTTTTGCATTGACTCCACCTGTGCCCTCAGTATTGACACTTCATCTACACTATGTATTCCTTGTCTTTTTGAGATTGATCTAGGATTAGCCCACTGAGCGTCATTTGATGCCATTTCATCCAGCAGCTGGAATGCTTCTTCTGGTATCCTATTCATAAAAGAACCTCCTGATGATGCATCCAACAAAGATTTCGTTTGTGGTGAAATACCAGAATAAAATTGTTGCATCAGATGGTAGATTGGTATTTCATGATGCGGACAGCTTCTTAACAATCTTCTGAATCTTTCCCAAGCCTCATAAAAGGGCTCATCACTCAATTGACTAAATTGAAATATGCTGTTGCGAATATTTGCTGTTTTTTTAGGTGGGAAAAATTTCATCAGAAACCTTTCTTGCAATTGATCCCACGATGTAATTGACTGTCTTGGTAACATTTGCAACCACTCTCTTGCCTTTCCAATCAAGGTGAAGGGAAATAATTTCAGTCTTACAGCATCAGGTGTCACTCCTGGAATCTGCACAGTGTCACTAATCTCCAAAAATAAGTCCAAGTGTTGTGCAGGATCTTCCACTTCTGATCCAGAAAATTGATTTCTTTGCACCATGTTGATAGTTGCTGGTTTCAGTTCAAATTGTACTCCTCTTGGCAGCACAATTGTCCTATGGTCTTCAGTCCATCTTGGCACAGCATAGTCCCTTATCGTTCGCTGCCTAGGGACTTCTCCTCCATAATTTCTTGGTACCTCTTCATGTGCCCTTGGCACTTGTTCATTCTCGGGAGGGACTTCATCAATAGGGAGAGGATTATTTTCCATGTTGTTGTCTCTGTTGGCTCTCCTGTGTTGACGCAAAGTCCTCTCGATTTCAGGGTCGTAGGGTGCTAATGGTCCTTGTCTAATTCTGCTCATACACCACGACTACCTGAAAAGAATAAAAATAATAAAATCAGAAAAATGAAAACACATACAAATAAAAATCAAAACTTACTGACAACGCTATTTCCCCGGCAACGGCGCCAAAAACTTGACGCGACCTCAGCAAGTGTACTGAATCGGCAAGTAATATAGTGGAATATAATTAAGACCACAAGTTATCGAACCCAAGGGACTGTGTTGTGTAAAATTTTAACAATTAAATGTATGCTAAAGAATTCCCAATTATTTTGATTTGGTGATTGTTTAACGCAGAAGAAATAATAATCTAACTAATGATATTAATGTCTAAGAATATTAACGATTTAATAATACAGTAATTTGATAAAATAACTAAGAGATCTTGCTAAGGAATACCCATTCTCCCCAATAATATCATGTGAATACTTAATTCAACAATTTCATATACAATCAGTGAACAACCTAGCCTATACCATAGCCTGCCTTTCGGATCAAGCTTTTCTAACACATGCACCTACCACCCTGGATTCAGCACATATTTTAGCATTGAAACAGGTCTTAAGTCCTAAGCTTAGATGATCCTACCATCCCGGATTAAGATACCAAAGCTTAATTATCTTCTACAATTCTGAACCTATTAAAATAGAGATCCACAGATTTAACTACCATCTCGGATTAATCAAACCAGTGAAAATCAATAGAAATAGAACAAATTATATATAAGCTAATGAAGTGAATACAATCTAAGATTATCACAGCAGATTACTCTTAAACTTGCATTAAATTCAATAACTAAAACAGATAAATTTGGAGAAGATAAATCTGAAGCATATGCATAAATCAATCCACGCAAGCATTCACATGATTATTGGGGATTCAAGGCATCCCTTAACAAGAAAGGAACTACTCACTCATAATTGACATAAAAACTGAATTAAATAGAGATAAGTTGATATTACCCATTTGAGATCTGAAAATGAAATTCTTACAATAATAAAATTGATGTTCTTCCCGTCTGATCTATTCTCAAAACTTCAAAAAGAAATAATAATCTCCCACTATCTCTAATTATTCTTTCAGATTTAAAATAACAACAGCATAAATTAAATTCTAAAACTATATGAAAAATCTAAATCTTCAGTTGCAGAAAATAAATCTTTCTTTCTTCGTTCCAGCAAAAACTCAACTCCTCTCGGATTTGGTATTCTTTCTGACTTTTTATTGCCAATGTTTTCATCGGTTGGTAAATGAGAAAAGGATTCTCTTCTTTTCTTCGGAAGTTTGGTGGAGTTTGAATTCATCCCACGTGACCAGTTGGTAAGAAAGTCATGAAAATGCATTGCCGTGTTGATTTTTCCATTTGTGAATGCATGGCCATGTGAAATTTTGCACTCCCGTGCATTAAGCAAATAACACTCACTTGGCCAAGTGAGAATTTGCACTCCCGTGCATTATGTAATTGCACTTTGTTCCATTTGACTTTCACAAATATGAGAATTTACCAAATTATCCACAACTTAGCATTAAATCCTTTTTCCTTTATTTTAATCCTGAAAAATACCAAAATCAACAATTAAACTTTAAAAACATAAAATTAACTAATTCAACTATAATTCAACCAAATAAATACTAAATTAACTTAAATAAATAAATAAAAACACACTAAAAATATCATTAATTTCACAATTATCACCTAACATAAATCATAAGTAGTGATTACAAAACTATTTACAAATGTATTCTTATAAACACAAAATTCCAAACCAAAAAGTAACTTACATCAACAAAAATTCCTTCAAAACCCATGCCTGTGTTGCCTTACGAAAAATCCTTATGATCTGAACTATCAACAGGACCTACACGGATTAAAAGAAAATCCGTGCTAAGCATAAATCTTAGTGGGAACTTATAAATTTAGATGACCACTCACAATGATCCTTAAACAAATGGACATATTATAACATTTTTATGAACGTAATAAGCATAATCATTAGGAAATAATAGTATATTACAGTATGTTCAACATGCTTAATCTGTTTGTATATAATCAAGTTAGATAACATGATGCATTTTTATGTTTCACACATTAAGACCACATTACTCAAAATATTATTTAACATACTAAAAAAAAATAGGATTATATTATTAATCTTTTCATAAATTCCTTGGCCGAATGCCTTATGGTAGTATCTGTGTGTGTATTTTGTTAATTTAATGAAAATAATGATAGAAAACGAATAGGGAGATGAAATAGAAGATATATAAATTAATTGAGGATTTTTGGAGTTTAATTGAATCAGAAATTAAGATAGACAGATAGCATTATATTATGTCTTAAGTGAAACTATTGGAATAAGACAGATAGCATTATATTATGTCTTAAGTGAAACTACTGGAATATGATGTTTTAAATGAAGTGATGGTATAAATAGATGTAAAGGCAAATAATAATTAGTATGATAGTGAAATAAGTGGAAAAAGAATTATGAGTAAAAATAAAGTATGTTAGCCTAATGGAATAATTGGATAATTAATGGATTAATTTAATAGTTTAAATAGTTTAATGATTTTAATATTTTTAAAATGAATATTAAATTTAAAAGTTGATTATATAGTAATTCAATGGAAAACATTAGAATTTAATTGGATATATTTTAATGTGGCCATATGTTGTGTCCAAAGAGTATAGTATTGAATATGTGTATGTAAGATAAAATGATAGTATAAATAAGTTAAAAATAAATAATTGATAACATGAAAATTGAAATGATTAGGAAAAGAAATAAATAAAGTATTAAAAATAAATTAGCCAAATGATATACTAGTGAAGTATAGAGAATTTTTACGTAAAGTATCGATTTAATTGCGAACATAAATAATTAGCATGGAAATAAAATATTGTAGTTTTTGTTAGTATTTAATAATGAAGAGTTGGAAATTGAATTGATGGAAATAGAAGTGAAAATGTTTTAGTGGTTGAATAATATTCTAATGAATTAATGATATGAATGGAATGTAAGTTAAGTATTTTCATGGTGAATTAATGAAAGAAATAATTTCTTTGCCCTTAGTAGTAGTCTGATGGTTAATTTAGTTTAGAATATAGTTGGCTAGCCATAAGAATACCATACTGCGGTAGTGAGTCATGACGACTCGCATCAGTAGGCCAATGACGGTCTACTTAAAGTGAATAAGTGTACAGTAAATTACAGTGAAAGTATTCGAGTGGTCTTTCGGGGTCACTCTATAGTGTATTGGACATGTGGGGTTGACTTTTTGTGTATCCGGTTTGGTGATTCTACCGGATTGATGCCAGGGCAAAATTGTAAAATTTGATTAAAGTGTATTTGGACATGAGAATAATATTATAAGAATTAAATGAAAATTTGCACTGGTAAATTAATGAGACAAATTAAAATGAATAAATAAATGGTAAATAAGTAAAATTGAGTAAATGAGAGCTACCATGGAAAAGCGTGAAAAGAAAGGACTTAATTGTAGGAATGAAAAGAATTTAGTGATGAAAGGGTAAAAATGCTAATTTTAATAGTTAATAAGGCTATATAAGAGAAAACATAAAATAAATTGGTAAAATAATTAATTTGATTATTGTACAAGAATTGAATTGTAATTTGGTATGAGAAAGATACATTAAGGACTAAACGGTAATTGGTAAGCCAAATAAAGAATTAAATACGAAAGTAAAGTTAATTGGTAGTATTATTGTGAATAAATAGTTTTAATGGGCAGTGTTGTAATTATAATAACAAGTGTAATTGTCAATGAAAAATAATAATCGTATAGTAATGTATACCAGTTAAGTGTTAAAAAGGTAATTAAGCTAGCATGAAAGAAAAATGTAAGTATTAAATAGAAATTGTTCATATTAAAGGAATGAACTAAATGAGATAAAAAAAAATAGTTTTGTGGTAAATGGTATATAGTGGATAGGTAAATGTGTAAAGACAAGTTAAAGGAATAAATTGAAATTAGTGAATCAGTAAAAATGATTAAAATGATATAATTCGTATAACTAATGTAAATAAGAATTTAACTATATAAAAGTAAAATATAGGATTTTAATACTTTTAAAATATGATATAAATAAGTAATATTAAATGATAAAATGAATAGAAATAAAAAATAAATGTTAAAGTTATTATGTGATTATAGATTAAGAATTAATTAAGTTATGTATTATTGGATTGTTGTGCCCATGATGGACTGTGGTATTGTCTGAATACAAGAGGATAGACAAAGTGTATAGCCGTTATACTGTTGAAATTTAATTAAGTGAATAGTAGCTTAGATAGTTATTGGTCATTTAGCAAATGTTATAAATGGGATAGTAAGGAATTGAAGTAAAATGAACTTGAAGGATTAGAAATTAAAGATAATAGACATTGGTATAAGTAATCAGTAAGAAAAGATTAGTAATGATGAAGAAACTGAAATAAAGGTATTAATGGTATTAAAGAAATAAGAGAGTTAAAGCTACAGGCTATTACTCGTAAGAATACAAATGAAAATATTAAGGTTTCAGTGTAAACAATAATAATTAGACAATGGGAATAAACAATTTAGAATAATGACAACTGATTCAGATAAGAGATAGTAACTAATAAATTAAAGTATATGATAAGTAGAAGCTTGATGGAAGTAATGTATAGAAAATATATAGATAAAAACATACTTGTAGATATGTATGCTTATAATTATAGGTTGGAAAGTTTGGGATATATATCCACCACTAAGCATCTTAATGCTCAGTGCATGTGCCCAGGTTTGGAAGATAGAAGTTTAGAAGTGGCCGAGACTTCAATATTATTCGAGAATAATCAGAGATGGTAAGAATGGATTCGTAGGCATGGCATGCATGTGATAATTGTATATGAAGTCGAGATTGTATAAGATCATATTATTGTGAATATGAATGTTTACATAAAGAGTTTTAGTGGATCTGTTTGAGATGTTATATTGTTATTGTTACTGATAGTTAAGTATTATAGTTTTTTTTTTTTAAAAAAAAATATCCATTGGATTATTAAGTATAATATGTTATATAGCACTGTAGTGCGTGACATCCGATATCCGTACCATTTTTGGATGTAAGGTCTTACATTTATTTTCTATATTTACATTATTTGCATAATTCCATGACACATCTTATTATATTCTCATTCCTTACTTATACATATAACATCATATACTTGCATGCATTACATTCCATACCATATCCATATTTACATAACCATAAGCATCTCACATCATCAATTTGCACATCACACCTATTCGATTACTATATGCTTTTACCTCACATTTTATTTTTCTTCCACAAATTATGGTTTCATGTCATTAATTATTTATTTTACACCTAATAACATTATTATTTCATTTTAAATTTACATATTCCACTTTTAATAGTTAGTCCATGATGTCTCCACAACCTAAAACATATTCAATTAATTTTTAAAAATTCTTATTAAATTACTATAAGCTTATCTTTAATCCTATTTTCATTCCATGCCCAAAACCCGTTAAATCATAAAAAATATTCATGTTTTACCCTATTAATCCATTCGGCCCAACCTAAGATTTTCATTCAAAATTTATTCTTTCCATATTTTTCATGTAATCCATCATTTCCTAGCTTAATTTACTTATTTTTATGCTTATATCGTATTATACATGCATGTTTCACAGTTAAACACTCAAACATACACATGTACATAATCTAAAGAAATGGAAAGTATTAGAGTTTGTATCCACAAACCTCAATTTCCTCCTTCTTTAAGCTTAATCCTCTTTCTCCTTGCCTTTTCCTTTGGATTTAGCCTCCTCTCCTTTTTCTCCTTCATTGGCCGAACCATCCATGAATTCTTTTCCTCAATTTTCCTCTTCCATAATTCAAAATATACATTAAACATCAATTTCTACCTTAAAATCTACCTAGAAATCAATTAAATTCAATAAAATCTAGCTAAACTAACTTACTTGAATTTTGCTCTACACATTTCCTTCACACCTTCCTTTACTTCTTCCACTTAAATCATGCTCTTAAGGTTGTTAGAAATGGATTTGCGGGCTTAGAATTATTTAGGACATCAAATTTTGGTAGATTTAGGTGAGAGAAATGGAAGAGAATTGAAGAAAATGGGAGATGTGTGAGGGACGGCCAAGAGGAGTGGAGAAACTTGATGAACCTTCATGAAATGAAGATTTTTCTTTTATTGGGCCAACCCGTGGTCCAACCAATTGGATCCAACCCATTAGGCTCAATTATGTTATAAATGATTATTTTGACCTATTTTTTTTATCAATTCCCTTGCTCAATTTCTTATAAAAATATATCCATAATTATTGAAAAATATTTATTAGGCTACACGAATATTTTCGGATCAATCTGATGCCATTTTTCCATCCTGTATATTTTTACTAGTCAAATAATCTAATTATTGTGTCACCGTAAAATTAAATTTTCACTACTAAATAATCTCTCATATTAGTTGAAGTGAGTCCCTATATTTGGAAAAAATCCAGAGGTCGTTAACATTATTTTTAGGCCTGGTCAATGTTAAGTCAAATTGATTTACTATTTGAACAAAACTGTGACTTATTTTTATTTTTGACTTTTAAAGTCCTATTTAACCTCAACTTCATTGCAAATTTCATCCTCAAACTTTTTATAACTTGTATTTTTCAATGGTCAAATAAAATATTTTTTGACATCGAGTGTCACTATTCACGGCCCGGACAATATTATTTACGAAAATTGAAATTTTGGGCCATTACGGACCTTGTTGTGATTCTCCTTGATCCATGTCAAGATGTCGGTAGGGTCAAAGTTGAGGGGAGTGTAGGTCCTGGTCGGATTACGGTTATGGCATTTGGACCTTTTTCATTCGGATTCTTTTCTCTTGCCCAAACTTTTGGGGGCGAATATCCTTCTGTAGCCTTTAAATTTCTCTTTAGTCCACCTGGCTAGGTATTGTAGCTTATCAACTAGGTTGGAAGGGAATTGTAGGTGATCAACTTTACTCTTTGGAGGCTATAATCGATAGGCCATACTCACAAGGTATCCCAATTTTTCTGTTGCCTTTATTGCTCTTATTCTTTCTCCATCGGCTCTGATGGCTTCATCTATTTGGATGAACGGCTCGACTCTGTCCATCAATTCGGCAAAACCCACATGTGTATTTGGATTAGACTTACCCATATACTTAGGAATTCTTATTTTCTTGAATCCATTAGGTATTTCAGCTTTTCTAGTTTGCCAGCAAAATAGGGAGGCGATTTTGTCGTATGAGGGCCCCCTAGTTGGGACGCATGTTTGCAATGAAACATCTCCTATGACGGCCAAAGGTGCTTGTGACTTATTTGGTAAAGAGGGGGGATCGTGTGTGTAAAAGATATGGTCTGTAACACCCTATACCTACAAATGGTATGGATATCGGATATCACAACATTGCACTGAAACACACTGTAATGCACTCAATAGATTCAGTAGAATTTTTTTTTCTACAACCACAATCATACATATACAATAATAAAGCAATTACACTAATACACTATTATTATACTTAACATGTATAATCTCGTGTTCATCTATTGCAGTCGTATACATGCAATGCCTATATCATTATCCTTGTTGTTCCGTAAATTCTTTGGATCATCAGTAACATTGGCCACATCACTTCTTTTCTTTCTATAACCTGCACGCAGTAATAATACCACGCGCTGAGCATTTGGAATGTCCAGTGGTGGATGCATATCCTAAATTTTTTACTATACTAATTAAATACATACATGCATAAGCACACAAGCATATTTTCGTTTAAACTATAACTACATCAAATCTTTTAACTATCAAATTTTTTAACTATTACCTGCCAACTACCTTTTAATCATTTATTTTACATTATTATTGACAAATTACATTTTAGTCTCTAGGTTTCCACTAATTTACAGTTTGTTCTTCACTTTTTTATTTATTTACCGTAATGTCATT
Source organism: Excoecaria cochinchinensis (assembly GCA_947683425.1). Taxonomy (NCBI): domain Eukaryota; kingdom Viridiplantae; phylum Streptophyta; class Magnoliopsida; order Malpighiales; family Euphorbiaceae; genus Excoecaria; species Excoecaria cochinchinensis. The sequence continues at coordinate 4,027,474 of CANTUQ010000150.1, read as the reverse complement.
AATTAACCTATTTTTCTTATTTAACGTACAGTTTACCATTTAGCCCAAAGTAAAATAAACTAATATATATTTTATTTAACCATATACATGTAATAACATTCATTATCACCATTAAATCTTTTATTTAAAATCATATATGCAAATAGTAAAATGAAAATCTATATTTTGCGATTTGGTCCTTTAAATATGGCATATTTATAATTTAGTCCCTAAACTATAGCATATTTACACTTAGGTCCTCGAACTTCCTTATAATTACACAAATGCCACCAATTTAGTCCATTTATTTGTTTTACTCATTATTTTATTATCTAAAATATTCACATTTTACTATCATTATGTTCCTTAATCAATATTTTCATAAATAATTTAATTGATTATCAAATTGAAATTCAAATTCACTTTGAATTCTAATCCAATTAGAGTTCTAATCCATATTATCTTCGAATTCATTTAGAGTTTTAATCTAATTAGAATTCTAATCCAAATATTATTCATTAATTACATCTAAATCCTTTAACTTACCATAATTTTGTAAAATTACAATTGGGTCCTCATCTTTTTCAATAATTACGATTGTGTCCCTTACTTTCTCTTCATTACCAAAATGCCCTTATCTACACTTATTTTCCATCTTCTTTCTTTTCTAACCTACAAAATTACATTTTAATCCCCAATTTACTACCTCCATGCCAAATTACCTTTAGTCCCTATATTTCGATTTCTTCTCACTATTATCATTTTAATTACACTTTTCATTTAACTTACTCCATTTTTATCTATTAAGTATACAATTACTGTTTTACCCCTAACTTTCTATTTCTTTCATTTTAGTTCCATTTTCACTTATTTTCTTATTTATCATTATTTTAATCAATTTAATAGCATAATTACCATAATGCCCCTAACTTTAATCAAATTACAATATTACCCTTCTTCTTACTTTTATTCACAATTATGCCATTAATTAACTAAATTTTCACATTCTAACCACTTCTTAACTTATAATTTATCAATTAATCCGCAAATTAAATATTTCAGGGTAAATTACATTTTAGTCCTTAGGGTACCATTTTTAAGTCAAGTTTTATTTTTATCCTTATCTTATCTTATCATATCTTATCTTTAGCCTTATCATATCCTTATCCTTATCATATCTTCATCCTTGTTATATCTTTATTTCTATCTTATCTTATCACTTAATCTTATCTTATCACTTAATTACATATATAATCATTTAATTATTCATTTTTTCATTAATACCCTTTTTCACGGTATTTCTCAAATAATCTCATTTTAATTCATTTTTCATTTCTCCTTAATTTTTTTCTAGTATCACCCAGTAGTTATCACTAGACTGGATATGTGGGACTGGTTTTTATAGCCCTAACCTACCGAAGTGATCACTAGGGGGCCAAATTACACTTCAGTAGTGTCAGAGTGGCTACTAGGGGGCCAAATTACACTCCGACAACACTACACTTACACTTTACACTACACAGACATTTGTAAGTAAACCGTCATTGGTCTACAATTGCAAGTTGCCATAACTTGCTACCGCGACATACACTAACGTCCCTATGACTAGCCATCTATATCCTGAACTAGATTTACTACCATATTACTAAGGGCATGGCACATATCATCATTCAATTCATTATTCACTTCATATATAAAATGAATAATTTTCACAATATTAAACAATACAATATAGTTCCACTTCTTTCTCATTTTTTCCATCAATTTCATTTCAATTCACTCAATATTCAATGTAAACTTTATTCATACCATGAATTCACTTAAATATACACATATTCTATCATTTTCATGGTAAACATAATACGATATCACACTTTAATATATACAATTATACTCTATTAATTTCAAGTAATCTCACATACCCTTGATTTTCATTCTTTATTCATTTTATACCTTTACACTTAACAAATTATCAAAATACACTTAGATTTCTTATTGATTACCATTCGGTCAACATACTATACATCCACCATACTTAATTTCTTTTTACCACCTTTATCATTCATTTAGAAGGATTTCATGTTGATTTACATAGTTATGCTATTATATTACATCAAAATCACATTTTTACATACATATAAAATTCGGTCACATTACACTATCATCACCCAAGTTTTATCTTTTAATTTTAATTATTTAAATCATCCTTTTTAGCCTTCCTAAGCATGGTTATTAGGTTAGATTCAATTAAACATGCATATTTCACATACTTTATATTTAAACATAACCTAAAATCATACTTTTTCAAAGGAAAAAGGAGAATATTGTATCCACTATTTAAACTTCCTTTCATAGCCATGGCTCCTTAAAACACCAGCACTTTCCTCAATTTGACACATAAATTTTTTTACTTATTTTGTTTCACTTCTTCCACTTCAAATGAGTAGTAATCGCCATCATCAAATTCTAGGGAGGTTAAATTTGCTTAAGAGTCTTGGATTTGGGGAGAGATGGAGAGAAAATGGAAGAAAAATAGAGAAGAAAGGAAGAAATTCACTTTGGCCAAAGGAAAAGAGGAGAAGGTCAGTTTCTTTAGGGATTTCTCTAGAAAAATATGGTCTTAAGGGGTATTCATAGGTGTAATTTGAACCAAAGTGGTCCAACCGGTTTGAACCAAAATTTTAATTTTTAGTTAATTTTCACTGTTTTAAGGCATCTATGTGTTTCTCAACTTATTGTTACTCCTAATAAATTCCATCATTCTTAAAACATATAAAATAACCTCCATGCAAAATTTTAGCTCAATCGGAGTCCATTTGGAGCCTGGCTCACTTAAATCGGTCCGATTTTACCCTTTTCGGTTCTACCGTAAAACACCATTCTAATACTGTCAAAAATAATTAAAAATTATTTTATACCTTTACACTTCCCACATTACACCCTTTTGAGCTCAATATCTATTTTTAAAAATTCGGTCAAAGTCTGGTCAAATCCTGGTTCAATTGAACCGAACCAAAGTCCAACTTCAACTTAACTTTCGGAGGTCTATTTGACTCTGTTTTCACTCTAAATTTTACCACTAGACTCTTGACAGTTCACAGATCAATTTTATCAAATAAAAATTTTTCTTTAAATTGCTATCAATTTCAGCTGTATAGTTTTTTCCAATAGGTCACCCATCCTAGAATTGCTATACCTAAGGCACGCTTAACCTTTTAACTCTTCTGTAATTCAGCATACTAACAATGTTGTTTTTCCACCAAGACCACGCTATAAAATCTACGGAATTCACTGATCATTACTATACCAGTTTTAGGCCATTACAGGGTCCTTTTGAGAACGTTGCCTCTTTTCCTTTGTTTTTCTTACTTGTTTCACAAGCATCAAGGCAGGGGCCAAATTTACCATGGCCTTTTTCTTCTGCATCCCTATTCACAATTCCTTTGTTTCGTTGTTTTTCTCTCCTTCTTTCATCATCAATCTTTGAGACACTTGTGGGTGTCCGAGGTTGCTTACCCTTTAAGGTAGATTTTATGATAGTCTTCCCAAAGTTGCTGAGGATTCCTCTCAGGTCCTCCATGGTGACATGAGTGCTATTTGGCTATGGCATGAACTCCTCGAGTGCAGGAATCAGATAATCGTGGGCGAGGGATATTTGAGGTTCATCCCTCCCATTGGTGGATGTTGATCCACCATTGTTATTACTAGCTTGATTATCTTTCTTTGATTCGAAATGTCTGGCACATTTGGAACCTGTAATGGACTTTCAACAAGAGCACCAAATGATAATTCCCGATTTTTCAAAATTAAAATAGTGTGAGTCTGATAATGGTTCCTATGCTAGCCTGGTGGATCCTTCGTATCTGCAAGAAAGCTTGTCCGATTGGACCGAGCGCTAATACTCCGAAACTGAAGTCGGTGGTGTTTTAGAGAGAGAATAATGAGAGAAGTTATCAGAGTTGTGTGTTGTTACCTCAATGCAAAATGACATGTCCATTTGAGTGATCTACCCTAGTGTCAGAGCAGGTGGTGACGATGTGATGCAGAGCAAGTGAAGGATGGGATGGAAGCGTGTGTTAGTGGATCATCAAAGGCTATGCCTTGTCAATTCGATCGAACGTCCTGCAGGCCCTTATCTCTTTGGTTCTTGTGACCGTCTACATGTTCACGTGCCAGGCCTTGGAGGTGCCGGGTTCGAGGGGCACTGGGCCTTGGTCCTTAGTGAGCTTTTAGGCCTTGAGCTAAGCTTTGGTTTAGGCCTAGCAAAAGATAACATTGAGTATTATTACAAATTAATCAAATAAATATAAAACCAAATTGACAATTTTCGTAACCAGAGACATGAAAAAAATTGTCAAATACATATTACACAGAAAACTAAATTTACATTTTCATAATACATGTAAATTACTAATTTATATTAATGTAACATTATATTTAATACATAAATTTGTTATTTTTATATTTTACAGTTTTAGATTTTGCATTATCAAATGAAAATGAAAATGTAAATAATAACTTGTATTTTTTCATTTGCGTCACCAAATTAATGAATAAAATATATTTACTAACACAGTTAAATATTTAATCAAAGGCATTAACATATAAATAATTATAAAAAATATTATAAATTTCACTTACCCGTAATTTCTGTAAATAACTGATAAATCACTTGAAATTTAAAGTATAATGAGTAAATTTAAAAAAAATATATATTTCAAAATGTATTTTGAGAGAAATGTTGAATGTAAATGTAATACATGTGATAATGATGAAGAAGAATAAGAAGAAGAAGATTTAAGGTTGTCATAAAGAGATCGGACCTCAAATTCTATAGAATTATTTTTTTTTTCATTAATATCAGTCACGCGTAACATTGTTTATACTTGACTGTCTGAGTAGCAAGGGGGCAGGATTAAAGCCTTCCTTATCGCCACTTGAGATGTACGGCATTGAACAAAATATCCCAAACTCGAAAATAATTTTGAAAATACACCAGTTTGGGATATCCGTCAGTTTGTGAAGAACTTCCATGCTATTACCTTATTCCATGTTCATAGAGAAGCAAATTTTGCAGCGGATTTACTCTCGCATCTCGCCTATGAGTATCATCTGGGGCATCATACCCTGCATTCTGTTCCTAAAAAAGTATACATTAGCTTAATCATGATCTTTTAGGTGTCACTTATATTCGTTAGTTGTTGTCTGTGAACATTGCTCACATCTTCTTTCACGAAAAAAAAAAATCTCAAAAAGCATTATTCATATCCTTGTCCCAACAAATTTTGCTTTAAAATTTTAGAACAAATATAATATAAAATTTAAAATAAAATCAAGAATTTAATTATTAAGCGAGTAAGCAAATACAATGATCAAAGCTCAAAATAATGAAAATCATTTATTCTATATTGTAAATAAAAAGAAAAAAAAAAAAAGCAAATCAATAGTAATTAGGTATGGAGATAATTTATTTTTAAAATTTATCTATTGCAATTTTTTGAAATTTATTGTCAATTGACTATAGTGAAAAATTAAAAACAAAAATTAATCCAATGCTTATCTATTATCTTACAATTTCCAGGTCTTTTTTTTTTTACTCTCACTTCTATTTTAGGAATTAATTTATGAAATGTTTGAAAAAGATTGAAAAAATTTTATTTCTATCCAATAAAAAACCATTTTGGATAAATTTAATTCATAGAGAAAAAGAAAGAGATGGTGGAGGATAGGTGATCGATGTGTGAGCAGTGGCGACCCCACTTGAAAGAGAAGGGGGGCAATTGCCCCTCTTAATTTTTGAAAAAAAATTAATTATATATATATATATTTATATATATATATATATATATATATTAAATAAACAATTTTGCCCCTCTTAAAATTTTATTTTTTTAAACCTGACTTATATTTTTGCCCCCCTTAATTGCAAATTCTGGCTTCGCCACAATGTGTGAGAGAGAAATACCTTTAAAAATACTAAAATTTTTGTACCATAAAAGATGTAAAAATGCTTTTATGAATATCATAATATAGATTTAACATAAAAATAAAGAACAAAAAATTAAAAAGAGTTATGCAATGCAAAAAAATTCTAAAGGAAAAAGAAATACAAAATGAGAGATGAGTTTATAGATACGTATATAAACAACAAATATATATATATATATAGAAGAAAGAAATCTTGTTTTGGACCCAAGCCCTCAAAGAAAGGCGTAGGCCCCTTTTGAGTTGTGCTAATGAAAAATACTAGACCCTGATCAAACTTCATGACCTCTTTCCCCCTTGCCAAAATAATATTTTTGTATTTCACATTTTATCATTAACTTAATATATATAAATTATGAATTACTTATAGAGAAGTCTTTCTTTTTGTTCATATAGATCCTAGATCTAGATCTTAAAATGAGCATTGTTCCTATATAAATATTATGTCTAACTTTTGACAAATTAAAATAATGATTTATTGATAGAATGAAAATTACATATATATATGTATGAAAATTGCATATGTATATATATATATATATATATATATATATATAATTAAAAATTTGCTACCTCTAAATTATGTTGACATATTATAAGTTTTTTTTTTTCTAAAGTTACAATTTAAATCTTTTAAAAAATTTAAATTAAATTTTGAAAAAGTTTATCTTAAAGTTTTTTTTTTTCCAACAAACTTTAATGAGAAAAACATTTTATTTTCTTAATTATAATTTTTTCTTTGAGAAGTATTTTATAAAATTCTCTCAACAAAATAAGACAAAAGCTAAATCAGTCCCAACTGAAAGAGTTTTGTTTGTATATTTGTATATATTTTAGTTCTAAAAATACCATAATTAGCACTAAACAGTTCTCCAAAACTAATGTAAACAAAATTATACATAAAAAAGGGAAGTATTTTCTGTATAAATATAACACAGCCAAAAAGCAAGCGCAGATCCTCTGTATTTGACTTCGTTTTCTCGACACAGTGAGGAAAAATTACGCAATCTCTCTCTCTCTCCCTCTCTGAAGCTATGAGTCTTTTTGGTCTGGGAAGGTGAGCTTAATGACTTTAGTTCAAGATTTTGCTTTTGTTTCATAATTTATCATTTTTAATTCTGATCATATATTTTTTTATTTCAAAAACCACTGATTATACCATTTTTTTACCCTTTTAATTATTTTAGGATTCTGGGTTTAGTTCATGTTTTTCTTTCTGATTCCATTGATTGTCGTCTCCTGCAGTTTACTAAAATGTATAATTCACTTGCCTGAATTTGGAAAAAAGAATCGGAACTGATGCTCATGTCAAATTTATATGAATTAAAGATTGGATCTTTTTGTTAATGTAGATAATTTTACATACTCCAATTAAATGGCTTTGTTATATGAAGAGATTATAGTTTGTTTGGGCTTTGCTTCTTAAATTGCTTAAGATTGCTGGTATACGAGTGCATGTGGTTCTAAGAAGCGAATGTAGAGAACTGTGGCTAAAAGGGCTTTAAGCATTAAATTTCATAGTTTAATTGGTAAAGAAGATGGAAGGAGATATGCATTTTAATTTCTGTAATTTAATTAGTGACGTTGAAGATTTGCATGCTTGAAATTGTTCAGAAATTACCATTTTAGATAATTTGTTTATTGATTGCTTTTCTCCGTTGGAGACATTTTAAAAATGGAGCAAATATCTCCATTGATTAAGAAAGTTCTTCAAAGGAGATGGCCTGAAAGTTACAATTTATTTATCACAAAATGAAGCAACTATCATTAAAGAAGCACGTGTTAAATGGTGAGAAGGAAGATTGAAATGTTAAACGTGAAGCTATTTCCTTGAGCAAATTAATTATAGGTAAAAGGTTTTCCTTTGGATTGAGCTTCTATGACTAGCTAGCTGATATCCTTTAAGTACCCTATTTGGATCTTACACATTATAGAGTGCAAGCTTATCGTGTAACTTGCTGTATCAATACAAATTAGTAGATTAAAAATATGCTAATCTAGCAGTGGGGAAGCTGATGGCTATAGATTATAAATAGGAGGATAGATTCCTGGAAGTTTCTTTGTTTGGCGTAAAATAGAGTTATTTTGTGACTAAGAAAAAGGGAAAGGCTGTGATTAGATATGTATTAATTTCTGTGAAGACTTGAGAATGTTTGTAGACAATTTGATGGTGGCTAGCACTTTGAGAAAATAACTGGTTGTACTTGTCTAATTATTCAATAACTACCTATTAATCCTGATTACTTATTGCTTTGCATTCTCCTGAGTTGGGTAGTAGTTCAATATTTGATGCCATGCAGATTGTTACCCTTATAGTTATTGTTTTCCTTATAGTTATTGTTTTTGTTATTATCTTATTGTGCTATTAGTGAATCTGCCTCATACTTCTCTGTTAACAGGAACCAAAGGACATTCCGCCCCAAAAAGAGTGCACCATCAGGAAGTAAGGTTGGATTCACTTTTTAATTAGTAATTGTGGCAATTGCTTTCTTGAAGTTCAAATATGATGGGATATGTGATCCTGTGATTGACTTTTCAAATGATTATGTGGAACTTGAGTATTCATATTTGTCTTTGTCCGGGAGTGGACATTTGTGGATTCTTTATCTGCTGCATGGAGTTGGAAATGCATGGTTTGGGTCTGTCACATATATAAAACACTCAAATTTTATTTTTTGGAGTTATATAGTTCAGACTTGTGCTATTTTAAGTGAATGATTTTGATGAATCTAGTATTGTCTAAAAGGTTGAACAAAAGTATGGTATAGAATAGATGGGAGGATATTTAATTTTAAGGATCTTGTGTAAATGTAGAAAACAAAGCTAATTATAAATGAATGTTATCTCTTCCTATGGCTCAAGAATATTTCTGATGCTTTCACATTTTATTTGGTATATATTTGATATATTGGATTGAATTGGATGGCTTGTTTAGAAAGGGAAATGTATTTTCTACATATGATAATGGAAACCAATATTTGGGTTGGAAATTAATTAGGATTTTGTGAAAAAACTTAGGGCATAGTAGCAGCAAGGATTCTGATGAACGTCCTTTTTTAAGTTTTGATATCCCCATTACTTGAATAAATGATTAGCCCATGTGATTAATTTTTTTCAAGTGTATCATCTTTAAATATTAAAATGACAAAAGTAGACAACTGATGGCAATGGTTAATTTAATGGCTTGTGTTTCTGGCTCCTAATTATAATATTGCATGTAGGTCCTTGCAGTTCTTGTAGTCTTTTGTTTGTGAAATTTTCACTTGTCATTCTGCAGGGTGCACAACTTAGAAAGCACATTGATGCCACCCTTGGCAGCGGAAACTTGAGGGAAGCAGTGAGACTTCCTCCTGGAGAGGATTTGAATGAATGGCTTGCTGTCAACAGTAATTTCTCTCTTTCTCTCTCTCTCTCTCTCTCTCTCGATTTTTGCGTGCTTGTTCACATTAATCTTCTGGAACTTTCATTTTGTTTATCTATTTGTTCCTGTAGTGTGGCATTATGCAACTGATAATTCAAATGTGCATTGTTTAGGCATAAATTTACTATGCATCTTTTCCCTAGTTTCTTACTTTGCTTCAAACTTCTTTGTTAAATTAGAATCTGAAGAGAAGATTTTTGAATTCTCCCATTTCAGCTGTAGATTTCTTCAACCAGGTGAATCTTCTCTATGGTACCCTCACAGAGTTCTGTACACCAGAGAACTGTTCTACAATGTCTGCAGGCCCCAAGTATGGCATGCAAATTAACTGCTCTTTTTCTGTTTTATGCTGCTATGTAGTTAGCTCAAAGACGTTTCGTTACTATACACTGTAAATTTTTCCATAAATTCTTTATAACATCATCTTTTGCTTTTGTTTTTTCCCCCTCTTTTTTACTCTGCTTCTGAAATTTTCTTGGGGTGATTAGAGCTCTTTGTTTGAGATGCTAAGTTCCTATGTATTAAGTGGATTTAAAGTAATAAACATAAATACTGCCCTAGTTTTCATTTCTTTTTTATTTTTATTTTT